>CM053626.1:282606054-282693253 GCA_028646595.1 Phalanger gymnotis | reverse complement strand
CCCAACATCAGCTGCATAGCATTGAAAAGGAAGCTATTAGACTAGTAGGAGGTACTCAATTCACTGAGGAGCAGAGACACACACTCCAGAAAGGAACTGATTTAGAAAGATAGTCAGCCAAAGGGTAAAGCAGCTTCAATGAGCATAACCCCTGAAAATTGAAAGTTGGGCGGTGGAGAGATACAAACTTAGGGAACCCAGCATAAGTACTCAATGAAGAAAGTACTTTCAGACCCTGAATTGTCAGTTGTGAGTTGCCTTTGTTACATGTACATATTATATGTATAACTCACTGCCATTGTTCTGCAAGTTTGGTCCCATCCTTCCCAAATATGATATGTGTATTTGTTGGAGAGTGAGCCCTACATTTATGGCGGGAATATTTTATAGGCACCACTCTTACTGCCCATCTAAGTAATGTCCTTTGGTAAAGGCTGTTTGTATCTACTAGATGGTTGTTAACGGGAAACATATTGGTGGGAGCTCCCGGGTTATAGTGTTAGTAATAAAGACCAAGAGGGTTACTGCTAGGACCTGAATTAGTAACTGCCCTAGGGGGACCCAAAAGGCAAATGGGAGTTCAAGTTGGAAGAACAACCCAGAGGGTAGGTTGCAAATATACGCAGCATATTTACTTAAACATGCATGTCTTGTCTCTCTTTATTAGATTGTAAATTCCTTGAGGGCAGAGACTATTTTTCCTTTTGTCATTGTATCCCCAGTTCTTAGCACAGTACCTGGTACGTAGTAGGAGCTTTATAAATTCTTGTTGATTGACTGATCTGAACTCAAGTTAAGATCACAAGTAAAACCCTGCCCTCCTTTCTGCTTTGCTGTACATCTTAGTGAACCTTGATAACGGGAACCTAGTCAAATGGGATCTATCACGATTGTTAGTAGCCAGTCTATAGACATACCTCTAATTCATGAGTTAAGATTCACACAGCCGCTGTCAATCTGGATTCAGATGCTGGTTCTTTAGCCGCTTTTCTTCACTATCCATTGCTCTAGATGCATCTTTAGCATCTCTTGCTGTTCATCATAACCTCACAAACCTATTCTTGTCTCAAGTCACATCTAGTCTCTACTGTCTTATCATGGGCTGTGGGATCAGAGCGAGCTCTCTGTACTCATTTCCATCTTCCCTTACTCTGCCTCTCTCTGTGTTTATCCTTGAAAAGTCAGTAGTGTCTGTGTTTTCCCTGTCACATATCCAGCAAAGAATCACGGGATAATTGATGAGAGTTGGAAGGGACCTTGGAAGTCATCTAGACCAAACCCTTCATTTTACAGATGATGAAACTGAGGTTCAGAGAGTTAAGTTTCAAAGGCAGGACATGGGTCCAGATCTTCCTGACTACAAGTCCAGCACACTAACCTTTATGCTATACTGCCCCATACTTCTGCCCAGTTTAACATACTTATTCTCTAATTCCCTAGTCCTTGGTGCTCCCGAGAAGAAGGAAGGCAGGATGAGGGAGTCTTGAATATTTAATATGAAGAAAATATTTATTAGAAGGTTGACCACAGATTGTTGATTTTGGAGGGTTGGGGCTATGGATTCCCCCCAATTGGGTTATAGCACTAAATGGCCCTTGGTTCTGTTTGATCCCCTTCTGCTTCTATTGTGAGAGTGGTAGAAAAGGTGGAAGAGAATGCTAAGAATCACAGTTCCTAGGCCATCAGCAAACATTAGTTTAATTAATCTTTGATCATTGTCTAATAACCCGGTGAGTTGACACAATACTGGAGAAAATGAACCACTACGATATTGATATTCTTGCTGTAAATGAAGTCTGAATACTTAAAGACAGTACAGCTAAACAGGAGGGAAAGGCAGAAAGGTTATCTCCAGAGAGCAGAATAAAAGAATTAATGGATTTGGTTTCATTCCGTGCTGAAGGCAACAAGAAACAGCCTTTCACGACACGCTTGATTATCTTGCCTTAGAATGGTCATGATGAATGTAAGAAATCAGGGAAATAATTACAGCTTGGACACCATATCTATGGCCAAAGATGAAGAAGCAGAGAAGATCTGTGAAGAAATTAACAGAATCGAGTGTATAGATTGGATACAGTGACTTAGAGCAGCACTTGAGAAGTGATTGAAGACTTTTGGATCCCTCTGAAAGCATCCTTTGTCTTTGGCTCTTACCTCAGGGGGCCCCATCACATCTTTTCTGCACAGTTGTAATTCCCAAACTCTCTTGTCACTCTGTTGTTGAGACAGTAGGAAGATTTCCCCAAGGACTACATAGGAATGTGGGAAAGAGTGAAACAAGACTATGATTTAAGAATGGCTTTCGGGTTATTAGCATGTACCTAAATAGACTATGTCTATTCTCAAGTCATTTTTGGCAAACCTGGAGGATGTTTCCTGATATTTTTCTTTTCCATGTTTCTCTTTACCCTTTATCATTGATTCACTATGACTATGAGGGAATAGTTTATCAATTAACCTATCCACCAATAAGCATTTATTAAGTGTCTAGTATGCATCATGTACTGTGATAGATCCTGGGTATACAAAGACAAAAATGAAATGGTCCCAGCTTTTCGAGAGCTGACACTTTATCACCAAGAGGAGAGAAAATTCCCAGAGCTAAGATAACCAAAGGAAGGCTGAAGGCAAGGCTGCAAGATAGATATCTTTCAACCCCCTTAGGACTCAAAATCCATAACTGCCACACATCATTCTCATGGGACCCAAAGTCCACTCTTGTGATCCTGTGTATTTATGAAATTAATTTAATTTAAAACAGGGTTGGCCCTTGGCAAAATTGAGAAAGCAAAGTTTGATTTCAGTATTGCCTGGCTCCTCTCTCCAAGAACACAATACACACATTCAATCAGTCAGTAAACATTTATTAACTGCCTACTATGTGTCAGGCACTGTGCTAAGTGCCTAAGTGCTGGGGATGTGCATCCCCTTTCAGCAAGAATCCTATCAAATGTTCTTAAAATCCTTTGTAAAGCCAAGGGGCTAAGGGATAGGTTTCTGTTTTAAGTTCAAGCGCAGTCTGTTCATTGAGAAAAATCTCTAAACTGGAAAGGACAGTGTATGAGTGAGATCAGCAGTGTCTTGTATGAATAAGTGACCTGCTGTATTCCCCTTGGCACCAGGAGTAACAACATAAATCATGATCAACGCTCTTCAGATTAGTTGTAGGCCTGGGGAGACAGGCCTTCCTTGTAAATTAAGCCCTTTGGCCCTCCTTGGAAATTAACAGCACGTCTATTGCAAGGAGCATCCTGTGACTCTAATCAGTCCAAGGCTGAATCCTATCTCATCCCCTAAACATTCCTTACCTATTCCTGGATCTTTGTCATGGGATGTACTAAAGTAATCCTCATAATTTACAACTATTAGGTGATCTACTGGCTTCTTGGGATGGTATGAGAAAAGAATATTTGCACATTTTGGGGGAGTGCTAGGGTGTGTTGCCTGGAGAGAGCTAAGCAGTGGATGTGGAGTATTATAATATTGGGTATAATTAATTTGGGGTAAGGGAGACAGACAGATTCTTTTTTCCCCCTCATAGCCCTGTTCTCCAACATAGCAGCATGCAGTCTTGGGCCTCCATGCTTTCCTATAAGCGGTCCTTCATTCTAGAATGCACTCCTACTTATTTCTTCTTCTTTATACCTATATCTTCCTTCAAGGCTCGACTTGTCTGCCATATCCTAAGAGAAGCCCTTTTTGATCCTGCCAGCTCTAAGGGGTCTCTTCCTCTACCTCAAATTTTCATGTAAATTTTATCTGTCTATGTGTTGTGTCTGATCAGGATAATAAAACTTCTTGAAGTTTTTTGTTTCCTCTATCTATCCTCAGCACATTGCCTTATACATAGCAGTTACTTAATAAATGTGTGATGAACTGGGGCTGAAAATAATAATAAAAAACACAAAGGAAAATAATTCTAGTGAAATATATTTATCAAAATAATCATTTTATATACGATTCACACATGCACATCTGTACATACATACACATGTTTATATGTATGTATCTATATCTATGTATATGCACATACACACAAGCATATACACACATATGTGTGTGCTTATGTGCATATGTATATATGCAAACACATATAACAAGCTCATGGACCCTAGGTTAAGGGTGACATAATTGGATTACATAATCTTTGAAGGCCCTCCTAGCTTTAAATTTGTGATTGTTTCATCTTTGCCTGTTTGGTTTCTAAAATGATTTCTGTTCCTTGCTTTGCTGATTTGTGTCATAGGGCTAGGTATAGCTAACCTTCTCACCTCACAAGAAAGAAATGAATTCGTAACATGATGATAGGTAGGAGGTAGCTAGATGGCTCAATGGATAGAATGCTGAGCCTGGAATCAGGAAGACCCGAGTTCAAATTCGATCTCAGATGCTTACTAACTGTGCAACCCTGGGCAGGTCACTGAACCTCTGTTCGCCTAATCCAAACCTCTCCAGTATCTTTGCCAAGAAAAATCAATGTACAGTACAGTCTATGGGGTCACAAAGAGTCAGATATGACTGAACAACAATAACCGTACTGAGGATACAAGACTAGTGGGGTTGACCAATATTATATCTTTGGGAGGGACACTCAAGTGCATGTTTTATGAGGGCATGGCCATCCTTCCTGATGTCAACTTGAAGGAAGGAAGAAAGGAAGGAAAGAAACAAGCATTTTTAAAGTACCTACTATGTGTTAAGAACCGTGCTAATCACTTTACAAATATCATCTCATTTGATCCTCATAACAGCCCTGGGAGGGAGGTGCTATTATCCTGTAGTTGAGGAAACTGAAGTTAAATGACTTACCCAGGATCATACAACCAGTGAAGGACCTGAGGCTGGATTTAAACTCAGTTCTTCCTGATTCCAGGCCCAGTGATAAGGATTTTTCTGACAAAGACAGACTGACATTGAGCTGAAAGAAGGACTCAAGATGGGAGGAGGGGAGTACAGAAGTCAAGCTTGGTTACTTCCTAATTTTGTCCAGGGCTGGCCCTGCATGAAACAGATCAAATAGTGTTAAAGAGGATACAGAGATTCACAAAGCTACATCATTAAAATAATCTAACAATAATAGACAAAAGAGAAATGAATTTGAAAACCAAACTATAATTACACCTCTCATTACAGAGCTACTACATGGGGATGAAAGCTGGATAAATTAGACAAGCATGTAAGGAAAATAATGATAGTTGAAATTAGTTACCACAGGAGAGTAACAAGAAAAGACAGACTAAGGAATGAGGTCGAAGAAAGGCCACTATCATGGAAAGAAAGAGATAAAAAAAAGCATATTAATATATCAGTCCAATGAGCAGAGATTAAAGTTATGGTGAGAAAAGAAGCGAGTTCAGGGAATAAGATCGCTAGAGGAAGATTGAGGTCAATGCATGATTCATAGACTTTCAGAGTTGAAAAGGAGTCCATGGTCACCCAGTTCAATCCACACCTGCTAAAGATACCCAAAAAGGACTCACCCAGCCTCCCTGCTTGGAGCCTTCCAATGAGGGCAAGCACACTAGCTCTCAAGGCAGCTCATTATGCTTTTCTTAGGAAGTTTTTTCTTTATATTAAGCCTAAATTTGCTTTATTGCATCTTCTTCCCATTTCTTCTAGTTCTTGCTCTTGGGCCAACCAGAACATTGACATTTTTTTTTCACACGACAACTCTTCTAATACTTGAAGAAGGCTGTATTTTTTTTTCTCCCGTGATCTCCTGGCACAGTTGACAGAACATCGGGCTTGGAGTCAAGAAGACCTAAGTTCAAATTCGGCCTCAGACACTTACTATGTGAACCTGGGCAAGTTGATTAATCTTTGTTTGCTTCAGTTTCTTTACCTGTAACAGGATTGTTACATGGATCAAATGAGAAAATAATTGTAAAGCATCTAGCACAGTGCCTGGCACATGGTAAATAATAAATAAATGCTATTATTATTATTAATTATTATTATGATTCTTCAGCCTAAACATTCCCAGTTTCTTCAACTATTTCTACGTGACAAGAATTATGGGTCTTGTACCACCTGGTCACTTTCTTTTGAACATTCTCTAATTCATCAATGTCCTCCCTAATTGTGGCACCGAGCACTGAATATGATTCTGCAGATGTAGTCTAACCATGGAACAATTCAAGTGGTCAATCATCTCCTCATTGATGTGCCCAAAGCTTCTCAATACAACTGAAGATCTCTTTAGTGTTTTGAGGTAGTCATATCACAACTCAACTCAAATGAAGTTTACAATTTCACTAATATTCCAAGATCTTTATTTTTTCCAGAAAATAATTCTCTATATTCATACATCCTTCATTTTATAGTTATGAAATTAATTTTTTGAACCTAACAGTAAGACTTTGCATTTATCTCTTTTGTTCTGTCCTCTTCAGTTGCGTCCAACTCCATTTGGGGGTTTTCTTGTCAAATATGCTGGAGTGGTTTGTCATTTCCTTTTCCAGCTCATACTACAGATGAGGAAACTGAGGCAAATAGGGTTAAGTGACTTGCCCAGGGTCACACAGCCAGTAAGTGTCTGAGGCCAGATTTGAACTCAGAAGATGAGTCTTCCTGACTCCAAGCCTGATGTATCTCTTTTATATTTTATCTTGTTCAATTTGGTCTGAGATATTTTTGAAATCTGTCTCTCTATTCCAGTTTATTCACTATCCATTCCAGCTTCATTCAAATTTGTTAAGTATGCCTCTATTCAAGTCATTGATTTCAATGTTAAATAGTACAAGGTCAAGCAGCCATCTCTGGGAGTACAAATGGGGAACTTCCAAGTGGACTTTGTAGTTTAAAGACTATTTTTTGGGCATAGTCATCCAACTAGCTCTGAACCTACCTGACCATATTATCCTCTATGACGTCTCTCATCTTTCCCGCAATAATAATATAAGAAATGTTATCAATTGCTTTGCTAAAAATCTAGATAACTATATCTACAGCTTTACCTTATCACCCTCACTCAATTCTGCTCCCTTCTCCCAAATGGCATCTTCCTCCAGGAGACCTTCCCTAATGCTGCTCAGTTTCTAATGCCTTCCCACTTGAAATTGACTTGTATTTCCTTTGTGTGTCTGTTGTACATAGGTGGGTAGATGTTCTTTTCCTCAAAAGAAAATACACTCCTTGAGGGTAGGGACTATTGACTATTTTCTTCTTTGTATCCCCGGCTCCTAGCTCAGTACATGCCACATAGTAGGCACTTAATAAAGATGTATTGACTGATTATTTGATTGAGCTACTAGTTTATAAACCTGCCAAAAAAGGAAAGATGGTCACTTTGTTGTGACATGTTCTTGATGAAACCATGCCAGCCCTTTCTAGATATATATTAATCATCTTCGAAATAAAAACTCTAGAATTTTATCAGAAATTGATGTCAACTTTGGGGGCCTATTGTTTACATATTCCATTCCCTTTTAATTCAAAGCCTCTTATCACCCAATTCTTATCACCCTCTCTTCTTCTTTATGTTCTTTAAAATACACATTTATTAAAATGTTTATTTCAATAAATTTCAATTTCAATAAATTTTAGTTTATTCCCTGCCAATCCCCCCATGGACAAGAAAAGGAAAAATAAAACCCTTTTTGACAAATATGCATAGTCAATTGATTTAAATTCCCACTAGACTGTTCAAAAATGTATCTAATTCTGCATATTTAGTCTGTCACTTCTCTGTCTGTAGGCTTACCTCATTCTTTATCATTGGTCTCTTGGGATCATGGTTGGTTATTGCATTCATCAGAGTACTTAAGTTTTTAAAGGTTATTCGAAATTGCTGGGGAAAAAAACCAAACAATTTTGTACTCTGGCAGAAATTAGGTTTGGACCAATGTCTCACATTACAAGAAATCTAAGCTATAAATAGCCATATGGAAAAAAAAATGCTCCAAATCACTAATAATTAGGGAAACGAAAATTAAAACAATTCTGAGGCTCTACCTAATATCCATCAGATTGGCAAAGTTGACAAGAAAGAAAAATGACAAATGTTACTGAGGCTGTGGGAAAATAGGCATATTTACACATTATTGGTGGAGCTGTCAGCCTGTCTAGCCATTCTGGAAAGCAATTTGGATCTATTCCCTAAAAATTACTAAACTGTGTATACCATTTGACTCAGGGAAACGCATACCAAGCCTGTATCCTAAAGAGATCAAAGAAAAAGGGAAAAGACCTGTATGTACAAATATATTTGTAGCAGCAAAGCTGTAGAAATGAAGAGGGCGCCCATTAATTGGGGAACGACCGAACACAATATGAATATTATGGAATAGTATTGAACCGTGAAAAGATGAAATGGATAGTTTCAGAGAATCCTGAAAAGACTTAGATAAATTGATACAAAATAAGCAGAACCAGGAGAACAATTTATATTTTACCTTTATTTTCTTTCAAATGCCACTGATGGTGATTCAGCAACCAAGTCTTAGAATTCTTTCAGTTAACTGGTAGGTCTTTCATCTGGCTTAGAGTGACTGTCAATGGTACCTGTTTCTCTTTGGAACAGCAACCCCGAGGGTCTTCCCCTCCCAGCTTGATTTGTTTTTTCTTCTTTTTTTAATTACCATATTTCCCCATGTATAAGACGCTCCCACATATAAGACTCACCTTAATTTTGGGGCCCGAAATTTGAAAAAAAAATGATATATTGCATAAAGCTATTGAACTCAAGTTTTATTCATCATAAAATTCATACAACTCCTCATCACTGTCAAAACTCCCATCCATAAGCTTGTCCTCATCTGTGTTTGATGTTGAATCACTATCTTCATATATTGCCTCATCCTCAGTTCCTTCTATGGCATTTGAAATGCCACACTTCTTAAATGACTTGACAACGATCTCAATTTTGATGTTATCCCAGGATCTTTTCATCCAGGTACAAACTTCTCCTATAGTTGGTTTCTTCACTCTTCCTGCTGGTGTCAAATTGTCCCCAGAAGACTTCATCCATTGGTTCCATTCGGCTCTCATGGCAGCTGTATGAAAATCTTTTCTGAGCCATTTCTGGGCAGAACGTGGCAAAAGGTAACCTCATATACCGGTAACAAATGTGAAACGATGAGCGCAAAGACAACGAGTGCGAAAAAGCGGGAATGCAAGTAAAAAAAAAATCTACAACCACTGTATAAGACGCACCCAGTTTTTAGGCCCCAAATTTTTCAAAAAAAGGTGTGTCATACATGGGGAAATATGGTAAAAGGCCATCCCTTGACTCATTTATTAAAAAGGCCTATTCACTGAATGGTTGTCACCTCACTCTTAGCCAAAAAGGGCCAGGGTCTCCCATTCCATCTCCAGTCCTCCTGGTGATTATCAGGTCACTGGATCCAGATGGCTCTGGAGGAGAAAGCGAGGCTGGTGACCTTGCATAGCCTTCCCTTATTCAAATCAAAGCCAACCCCTATGTAATCATTTCCCTGATGTCATGGCCCTCTTTGAAAACGAAGGACAAACACAATAAAAACAACATTCATCTAGTTCAGGTCATTTGACCTGAGCAAGGGCAGTTAGGTGCTATGTTTTTCTATATATGTTAAGTTAAATCGCAATTACTCCTATTTGTTCTCCCCTTTCCAGGGCAAAGATAATACTCCTTGGCAGAGAAGAGAGAACCAAGATAAAAGTAAGGAGTTGTGGCTTCATCAATTACGATAACTTCATCAGTTATCATTGTCCTTTCCACCTGGAGCAATGAGTGGTCCTGTTTAATCTTTAATCTTCCTTTTTGTCCTCAATTGAGCTAAAACTAAGACATTCTTTCTTATGGTCCTTAGCTTTCCTCACCAACTCCTACTTTAGCACCCCCAATTCCATTCTTATAGGAATGTGCCTCACTTTTTTATTTGTCCTCTGTTACCTGCCCTTATTTCTATCTTTTCCGCATCTTTTTAAAACCTAAATTATCTGGCAAGTTCTCTGGGCATCCACATTAATCTCATTACACAACTCCCTTTTGCCTCATCACCATAACTGTTTTTCTATGTATCTTCAGAGTGTCTTCCTTGAGAACTTCTCATCCTTCCTTGGCAAACTCCCTGCTTAGTTACCTGGCTATCCTTTCTCTGACAGCTTTGAAATCTGTTCCTCCCAAATCTAGGCTACGTGTCAGATTATATATATATATAGCTTTCTTCTTGTTGACTATAAATTCGTAGAATGACTGTTTACCTCCCCGTAAGTATTCCCAGTATTTCCTCTTCATTGGTGAGATTCATAACCAAAATTTCTCCTTGTAGATTCCTCTAACTTTTTAAGGAAATGTGTTATTCTATTTTTTGTAAGGTAAATACCCTTCTTTCTTCTCCTTCTCTCTTGCTATATCATGCCTTGGTGCCAGGCTTATGAACTGTGCCCAGAACTTATCTATTTCATCTTTAGGATAATTTTAATAATAAACATTGATGACAAAATACCTTCTGTGTCTCCTTCCATTTCTCTTCGCTTAACTGCTCTGCACTTTACTTCCATACTCTGATTCCTGAAATTCACATGAGTTATCTTCTTAATAGGCAGCCAGATGATACAGTGAATAGAACACTAGACCTGGAGTCAAGAAGAACTGAGTTCAAATCCAGCCTCAGATACTTACTAGCTCTGTTACTCTAGTTGCCTCAGTTCTTCATTTGTAAAATGAGCTAGAGAAGGAAATGGCAAAAACCCTCCAGTATCTTTACCAAGAAAACCCCAAAAGGGGTCATGAAGAGTAGGACACAACTGAAAATGACTAAACATCAATAGCCTTCTTAGTATACAATGCTATTCCATCTCTCTCCCTGCCCTCAGCTACCCCTTTTTACTTATTATGTTTCTTTTGAGTAAATTATGCTTTTCCAGAGTCCTATTCCACTGACATGTCTTGTCACCATTTGTACTTCAGTTTGAAGTCAAACAGGCCTACTTAATCTTAAGATGTCTAGCTCATCTTACAATTTACCCATACTTTGTGCATTTGTGTTTAGACGTCTGGAGTTGTAGGTTTTGTTACTGTCTCTTGAATTTTTTTTTTGTCTTATGAATTTTTGGGTTATCTCAATTGCTACTTTTTTTCTTCCTTCATTATAGATACGGTCCAAGGTATCCAGTTTCATATCTATCTGTCTGTCTTTCTATGTGTGTGTATATAAATATACACATACAGAGTTTTCTCTTTTTTCCCTTTCTTTTTAGTTTAACATCCTTGTCATTAGGTTTGTGAGACTGCGGGCTAATATAGTTTTACCAGTCCTTATTAGTATGTTCATCCCTGGCCATCAGCCTTTCATGCCTCTATTTTAAGCTGTGGTCTAGAAATCCAAATTCTGTGCTGTCACCAACTTTTTATCTAGCCACTCACTTTCCAAATCTGCCTTTCTCTGCTGAATTCCATGCTTTTGAGAGTACCTCTTATGAAAACACCACCTGTGCCTCTGTGGACTTCAGTTTCTTTCCCAAGTCTCTTTAGTCTTTAACAATGCTTTTTTGATTCCTTCTGACATTATCATGTATATCCACATGAATTACAAATGGGTGGCAGTCACCATTTTGTCATATCGTAGAAGGTTCTCTGTTATGTCTTGGAAAATACATGCCTTGGGAAGATAGCAGATTGGTCTGTTGTTGCTTTCTAGTGGCAAAAGAGTTGCCTTAGTCCCTCTCTGTGAGCAGTCACCAATAACCATTGTCTCTTCTTTTTCTGACTCTTACTGGATGGGTTTTCACCTGACAGGGCTGATACATCTGTATTATCATCACTTGGAAGACAGGTGCCTGTTTCCTTGAAGCACCCACCTTTCTTCTCTTCATGAAGTACGTCAAATGTCTTTCTTAACTCAAAGCATTCAGTGACCCTTCCTATCTTTTCTCACTTTGTAGTACTCTTCTACCTTTCCACCTCCCACTTCAGGTGAGGATTACTCTCTGTTTCTGGATATTCTCCTTTTTTGCCATTTTGAAGCTGTTTTGTTCTTACTGAATGCCTCTCTTACCCCCCATTCTCCCCCCGCCCCCATTCCTCAAGTAACACTTCATGATTTGGAGAGTGGAATATTGCTTTTCAAGCCAAAAAACAAAATGGTGGAAGAGATGAAAGGATAGAGCAGCTGAAAGTCAGGAGGACATAGATTTAGTTCCTACCTCAAGCATTTACTAGTTGTGTGACCCTGGGTAAGTCATTGAATCTCTCTGTGGTTTAGGTTCCTAGTCTGTGAAAAGAAGGATTGGAGAAAAGTGGGAAGATGGCACCCAAAGGGAAGGGCAGCTTTAGCAAAGGAGGGAAAGGAGGATCGGCTTCTGGGAGTGAGAATGCAGATAAGAAGGCTCAGGGCCCCAAAGGTGGTAGAAATGAAGTAAAGGTCCCATGCATTCTGTGTGTGAAAAGTGTGGCAGACTCATGGAGGCCATGGAAAAACTCAAGTCTGGAATGAGATTCAATGAAGTTGCCTCTCAGTACAGTGAAGATAAAGCCTGGCAAGGGGTGAGATTTGGACTGGATGACAAGAGGGTCCATTTGGACAGCATTTGCCTTGCCTGTCAGTGGACTGGACAAGTCTGTGTATGCAGATCCTCCAGTGAAAACCAAATTTGGGTGCCATGTTATCATGGTTGAAGGGAAAAAATAAACTGTGACAAATGGATTGATTATAAAAAAAGAGAAGGGTTGGATTAGTTGACCTCTAATGCCCCTTCTATCTCTAAATCTCTGATCCTGCAGACTTGGGACTCACTGCATGAATCCCAGGGCCATTGCCATAGTGAGACTCCTGTACGTGGGTTGAGGTGGTATATGATATTTCCAAATATTTAAGAAAATGATTTCCTTTTCCCCCTTCTCCTGAGGCACAGTTGGGAATCTAGGATGGAGATGGCAATGTCCAGGAGGAAAGAGGGCATTAAAAGGGCATGCTGAGCCAAAGGAGGCTCTCCTGTGAGTTTCCGTCCGCTGAATTGGGAAGTGAAGGCCTGACTTTAAATCCTGCCTCAGATACTGACTGTGGGACCATGGGGAAGTCAGCACTTACACTCTCAGCCTCAATTTCCTCACTTGTAAAATGGGGATTAATAATACCACATATCTCACAGGGTTGTCATATTAAGTGAGATAATATGTGCAAAGCATAAATATTGGCTACTCTTCTTCTCTCACTCAAAATTTCCTAATAGCACTTAGTCAGTTCTCTCTTGTGTCCCATATAACACCCTACTCTAGCTAACTTACCTTATAGTATACTCATTTGTGTACGTGCTGCTTCACTTTCTACTTCCCCTGCAAAATAGAAGCTCCCTGAGAACACAGGTCATGATATTTGTTATTTTTGCATCCCTAATGCCTTGAATTTAGTAATCTGCTTAATAAATATCTGTTGTTTAGTTTGTTTCGGTATTTTTGGCAACTTCAAAGCAAAGATGGAGGTCGGACGGGGAGGAAGAGATGGAATGTGTCATTACCCAGGAAACCTGTACGAAGAGGATAGTGTTGAGGTCCCTTGCTGTCTCCTTTTCCCTTGTTTGTGTTAGTGAGTGTCCAGGTGTTTCTTTCAGAAATTATATGCCTTAATCAATCAATCAATGGGCATTTAGTCAACCTGTTATGTTCTAGGCAGGGGTGGGGAACCTGCAGCCTCAAGGTCACATGTGGCCCTCTAGGTCCTCAAGTGCAGCTCTTTGAAGGAATCCAAACTTCTAGGTCCTCAAGTGTGGCCCTTTTTTGGATCAAACGGCTGTACTTGAGGGCCACATGTGACCTTGAGGCTGCAGGTTCCCCACCCCTGTGTTAGGCTCTAGGGGCATAAATGTAAAAGGAACATAGTCTCTGACCTCAAGGAACTTCCATTGTGCTATCTAGGGGACAGAATGTTCATAGACAAATAAATAAGATACAGAGAGAATGAATAGGTTTGTTTGGGAACTCCAGTGGCCTTTTTCTAATACGCCAGTTATTCAAGAAAAATATTGCAAAGGAACATCTCCCTTCCAGCCTAATGAACCTTAAATAGACTTTCTATATATGCCTAGGGAGGAAAGAGCTCCCTCAGACTTTGTACTGTATAAATACTTATTGTAAGGGCTGCTTTGGTGGTCACTATGCCTATGCTTTCCTTCCTTCCCAAGGGAAGCCCAGTGTAGCCTCCAGTAGCAAAGAGATAGGGCAGGAGATTGGTGAGTATTCTGGCTGAGAACGGGCTGATGGTTCTTGACAGAAAATATGAATTTCGTGGTTTTGATACACAAGCCACCTGGGAAGAGAATCTCATTACTGTTTATTGTAGCAGCCCAGGAGAGGAGAAGCGTTTGGCTTGGACTGCGTAATGAAGAAAAGTCACCCGCAGGATCGGCACTTGGCTGGGCTCCAGCTCTGAGTCTGCTGTTCTTTATGGAAGGTCAAGAAGGGAAGACACTGGGCTGGCAGAAGGCTGCCTGGAGTGAGATTTCAAAATTGGTCTTTCTCCTCTGGAGGCTTGGCTTCAAATCTAATTAGCTAACTAATGACAGTAAATGATCGTAATTAATTGATGAATGCTAAAGTGGTTTGACTGTACAAAAGCACTGAATATAAAGCCTTGAGTGCAATGAAAGGCTAGTCTAACTTTGATGACCAGCTTAACGTGAGGCCCTTATCCAAGCCCTTGGTGAGTTTTCTACCGCCGAATGCCTGGGGCTGTAGACTTTTCTGGGGGAGCTGGAATGCTAAATGTGGGCTCTGTCTTCTCAAAGTGTCTTTCCTTGCTTTCCCGGCCTCCTAACCAGGAGAGACACACTGGAGACAATGGGCTTTGGAGGGCATTACTGAGGGTTTGCTGGTAGGTTTTCAGAATTTTTAACTTCATTGTCCTCATAAATCACAAAGATCACAGAGTTTAGATCTGGAAGGAGAATTAGTGAACAAATTCAATCAAACTGTCCTCTAGTATAGAGCTTGAGATTTGAACCTAAGGCTCTCCTGGCCCCAAGATCCCCTATTCTTTCCGCAGTGCCATGTTAATGGCATGGTCGTTTGTACTTATCTGTACCACAGAAAGTGGGTAGTAATCATCAGGCTGGACTTCTGTTGGGAGGCCCTTCATCATATCTTGGCTACATGTCCCAGATGATGTCAACAATTAGTCAAAAAGCCTTTATTTAGGACTTAGTAGGTGCCAGTCACTAAGTACTGGGAAAACAAAGAAAGAGCAAAACATGCCCCTTTTCTCAAGGAACTTATGTTCTAATGGGGGAGGCAACATGTATAATATTATGTTATGTTATACTATACTATATTACATTATATTACATATATTATATTAATTAAAAGGTATAAGCAAAATACATACAGAATAGGTGGAAGGTGGTCTTAGAAGAGAAGGCATCACTAGCTGAGGAGGCTGGGAAAGGCCTTCTGCAGGAGGTTATGCTTGAGCTGTTGAAGGAATCCAGGGATTCTGAGAGGTGGAGATGAGGAAGGATTACATCCCATGATTGGGGGACAAAGGCCAGTTTAAAGGAATGGAGATAGGAGATAGTGTTATGAGTGATGAATGGCAAGTGGGTCAGAATGGTTGGACAGGAAGCAGCCAGTGGTGCAGTAGATAGAGCATTGGGCTTGGAGACCTGAGTTTAAATCCAGTCTCAGACATTTACTAGCTGGGCGACTCTGGGTAAGTCACTTAACTGCGGTTTGCCTCAGTTTCTTCATATGTAAAATGGGGATGATAATAATACCTCCCCTACCTCCCAAGGTGATCATGAATTTCAAATGAGATAATATTTGTAAAAAGTGCTTAACATGGTGCCTGGCACATAGTAGGTGCCATGTAGATGCTTATTCTTTCCTTCCATAGAATGCATGAAAAGGAGAAATGTGTAAGATTGGAAAGTCTGAAAGGAGTCAGATTGTGAAGAGTTTAAATTCCAAAGAGAGGAGATGACATTTGATTCAAGAGATCACAGGAAGCCACTGGAGTTTGTTGAGTAGAGGGGCGACACCATTAGACTTGAACTGTAAGAAAACTGCCTTGTTAGCTGTGGAGAGCATGGATTGGAAAGGGAAGACATTTGAGTCAAGGAGGCAGGAGACTATTGTAATGGTCCAAGTGAGAGGTGGTGGAGTATGGTCTAGGATGGGAGTCATCTGAATGAAGAGAAGGGGACATATAGAGATGATGGGAAGGTAGAAATGACAAGATTTGGCGGCTGATTGGATATGGATTACTAATATAAAATTAAGAAGCTGAAAACTTAGGTCACTTAAGATCATAGAGTACTTCTAGTGTTTACTGAAAAATCTTAGCACATTCCATCAGTTGGTGAAAATTTTGATTAGAACAGAAATCCTTGGGGTGCATCTGTTAAGTAACGGATTTCCGATCTCGTCGAGGCTGGTACTTTCTCCAGGGATGTAAATCACAGCATTTATGCCTGCCTATCTTGTGCTACTTTTGTCCACATCAGTCCTCTAGATTGGGACCACCCAACCAACCAAAGAGCCTTCCTCAAGGCCTCTTAACATTGCATGGATTCTGGTGGGGCACATAAGCCATCCAGCTTTTATCTCTCAGTCTCTTCTTTTCCCACCCTACTTTTATTCCATCACAAGACCAGGAACCTCATCATTCAGCCAGATCACCTCACCTTTAGTATTCATACCTCATCACTATCTTCTGCTTGGGAGGTGGAATGGGGAGTTCCTCCCCAAACTTCCATTTAAGGAAGGCTCTAAGGCTCTCCCCAGGAAGCCAGCCACACTCTTTTGGATTTCTCCATCATACCCCAGAGCTGGATGCCTTCCCTTCCTCCTCCCTACCCTTCACAACTTTTCAGCTTCCTTTCATCTATGTCTTCCTCCATTAGATTGTAAGCACCTTGAGGGAAAGGACGGTCTTTCTTTTTCACATTTGTATCCCCAATGCTTGGCCTACAGTAGGCACTTAATAAATGTTTATCACTTGACTGACTCACTCCATGATCAGCCCATCTTTTCCCCTCTTTCTGATCATGTATCTCACATTTTTCTGCTTCTCTTGAGCAATTCCTTGGTTATAATGTGTTGTGGACAGCACCTAGACACCAGGAGCTTTTTTGGTGACCCTTGACTTAGATTCTTTCAGGAATGTGGCATTCCTTTCAAGAAATCCTCTGAATCCTTGAGGCATGGTAGCATCCCCCAAAACCAAGAAATAATTCTTTCACCAAGCAAGGGTCCCCCACATCACTAAAAGATCCATCTTAGGTGGATCCTTGCAGACTGACTTCTTATATATGCCCCAGAAACTACAGCTCCTCTTTCTCAAATGAGTACTTTAACTTGGCAAATAGCTTATCTGTAGGCATTAGTAGTAGTTGCCATTTAAATACATAGTATTTCAAGGTTTGCAAAATGCTTCTCGTGCATCTTCTCATTCAAACCTGGAGACCTCAGATAAAGGAGCTGGGATTATTTAGCCTGGGAAGAGAAGACTCAGGGGCCACATGATGGCTGGCTTCAAGTGTTTAAAGGGTTATCGTGGGGATTCCCTTTCATCCTAGAGGGTAGAACTAGGAGTCAGGATTAGAAAATTTAAAGACGTGAATTTCAAGTTGATGTCAGGGGAAAAAATTGTCATAATAATCAGAGTTGTCTAGAAATGGAATAGGTAACTTAGAAGGCAGTGGGTTTCCACTCTGTTGAATAGAGGCAGAATGACCACTCTTCGGGTAGGAGTTCCTTTTAAATACGGCTTCCACTAGATGGCTGACTCAGTCTCTTACAACTTAGAAATTCTAGGAATCATGGTGGTGCTGTGGATATGGGACTGAATGATTTGGAGTCAGAAAGACTTGAGTTCAAATACTGCCTGAGACACTTACTAGCCTTATGGTCCTGAGAAAGTCACTCAAGCCCTCTCAGTCCCAATTTCTTCATCTTTAAGGTTGGGGAGAGGACAGCTAGATGGCACAATGGATACTGTGCTGGACCTGGAGTCAGGAAGACTCATCTTCATGAATTCAAATCTGGCTTCAGATACTTCCTTCCTAGCTGCGTGACCCTAGGCAAGTCACTTGCCACTGTTTGCCTCAGTTTCCTCATCTGCAAAATGAATTGGAGACAGAAATGGCAAACCACACCAGTATCTTTGCAAAGAAAACACCAAATGGGCTTGTGAAGAGACATACATGACTGAAAACAACCGAACAACAACCACAAAGTGGGAGAAAGTGGTTCTCCTCTCTTCCCAGAATTATGGTGAGAATTAGATTGTACTTGCAAGCTGCTTTACAAACCTTATAGCACTATATAAAGGCTAGCTAAGACTCCTGCAGATATTTTTATTTCCATCTTGCAGATCAGGAACAGCTGTCTTCAAAAGGTTAAAAGACCTACCCAGGGTCACATAGGTAGTATTAGAGACAGTAAGTGAATCCAGGCCTCACCCTCTTGCACGCTCAGCCATTTTCATTATCTCATGCTGCCTTTCAGCAGGTGCTAGAGGATAGCCCAGATCAATCTCAGAAGGAGATGAATATGTCATGATCAACCTTTCTCCTGTTGAACATGCCTTGAAATACCAGGGAACCTTTGAAAAACTTTAGGATGCTCCACTCACAGAATTCCACCTGGATACTTATTCTCTGTGTGATCATGAGCGAATCACTCAACCCTCAGGGTCTCAGTTTCTTTACCTGTAAAAAGAGGACAATGATATTGTACTAGGGAATCAGTGCAGCATGTAAGTAGAGAACTGATCTTGAAGGCAAGAAAGAGGTAGCTTTGTCTCAGAGTCGGACTATGAGGGACAGAGAAGCCAGAATGTAGAATCTTAGAGCTGAAAGGGGCTCAGAGGCCATTTGGTCCAGCCTGTTCCTGGGAAGAGACCCTCTCTACAACATTCTTATCAAGTGATCATGCAACCTCTGCTTCAGGTCCTCTCCTTCGGGTGAATTGACTACTTCCTGAGTTACAAAACGTATTTCTAGTTTACCAGGAGGCAGACAGCAGAGCCTTCCACAAAAAATAAGACTGATTCCCATTTCCAAGGAGGATCTCAGCTTCGGCACACCAATAATGTCGACCATAAAAGGCTTTCTTCCTTTAGGAAGTCTATGGGAATAACCTCCCCAAAGTATTAGATATTTATTACTTCTAAGCATACATCTGTTATATCCATGTGCATCTGAGAGTGAGAACAGAACCTTCCTCAAGGCCCACCAATGACTGTATTATGCAAAGCCAGCGTATGTGTGTCAGGAGCAGATGATATGTATGCTGGGTACCTTCTTGATATACATATTTCCCTGCTCATTCTACCAACCCTGTTTTGTTTGGAGAGTAAGTATTGCATAGTGAATATAGCACTGGATGAAAGGTCATCAGACCTGAAGTTGATTTCTACCCCAGATATTTACAGGTTGTGCAATTCTAAACCCATCTTTCAGAACCTTAGTTTCTTCATCTGGAAAACAGGTGACAATAATATGGCATTAGCAAGTCAGTGTGGCAGAATGCTTAAAGACCTGTCTTGGAGAAAGGAAGCCTTGGCTCCCAGTTCTGCTTCTGACACATACTGGCCATGTGACCTCATTGCTCAATGTGCTAGATGACTCTTAGTCTAAGTTGACGAGAAGGTGCCACCTCCTATTGGTTTAGAGGGTGTTTCCTTACCCAAGAATATCTTGTGTCGGTGAAATCTCAGGTCCAATGCAGGTTCGTGCATAGGACATGGACGTTTCTAGCACATTCCAAGCACAGAAGATTCCAGAAAGGAAAGGAGTTGTAGGCGGGAGATGGGAGATAATCTAGAGCAGAGGTAACCTATAGTGAGAAAGGCTAGGCCCCTGTACTCGGAAAGGTTTTCTAGTCCATCATTGTTGTTGTTCATCCATTTCAACTCTTCATGACTTCATTTGGGATTTTCTTGACAAAGATGTGGTAGAGGTTTGCTATTTCCTGTAAATTAGCATTTACAGGTGAGGAAACTGAGTCAAACAAGGTTAAGCGATTTGCCCAGTGTCACACGGCTCGTAAGTGTTTGAGGGAAGATTTCAACTCAGGAAGATGAGTCTTCCTGACTCTGCTCCATCCGCCGCACCCCCTAGCTGCTTAGTCAATCGTGCTACCCAGTTTTTATGGGATGAAGTTCATCCTTTTCAGAAAACCATCATTCTAATGTCTGAAGCCATGGCCCAGAAAACCAAACCCTAATTATAAAGACACACACACACACGTACACACACACGCGCACACCCACACACACACACATGCACACACACACACACACACATACACAAAACTGTCTACATAGCTAGTACTCAATTATCCTACTTTTTCTTCCAAAGTTTCAACCTTCAACTGCCAGAAAAGTTGAAAACACTTCCCATGTCCCTGCTTCCTTTAGTTTCATACCTAGGACTTCAAAGCTCGCAAAAATACTTCCCAAGTTTCTTTTGATGCTATCATCCGTCTCCCTATGAATCAGCAGAAGTGGGCAGTGGTCATTGTGTTTGCTCTGCTTTGGCAGGCTCTACGACATGTCTGAAGCTTTGCCAGGCTCTCTGCCACAAGTTTAAAAAAAAAACCAAGACAAAACAAAACAGAAAAACACCGCGGAGGGAGAACAGGTGGTATAAATCAATCCCTGAAGATATGAAAGAAAGTACGACATGGATGTCTCATCACCTAGCCAGACTGGCCAAGTATGGAAAAGCGATGTCAGTTTCAGGATATAATAGGAATCTGCTTTTTTTTTTAAAAATTGCTTTTAGCTCCCTACTTCTTACAGTAGTGTTATCTCATGAGTCTTTCCAGAACAATTGGCAGGCCATGTCCTCTCCATCTGCAGCCATCAAGTGGTAATTATTTAATTCATTTTTCCCCCTGAATAACTCTGTAAATTAATTGAATAGTAGGAGCAATAGAATACTGAGGGGAGAAATAGAACATATTCGGTATGCTTAAATGGAGTGAATAGGACCTAAATGCTGCATTAGTCACAGCCAGACTAGCTTTGTGAAAGGTGGTGGTGCAATCTAGTAGAAAGAACATTATTGAATTGGAGGTCAGTGAGCCAGGTTTCTGGGATCACGTATTGAAAGCTGGAAGGGATCTCAGAGGCCCTTTAGTTCAGCCCATTTATTTTACAGATGGAGAAATGGAGGCAGCAGAGGTTAAATACCTTTGAGGCTACAGAGGGAGCATTTGAGATGGGATTTCAGCTCAGGTCCTTTGATTTGAGACTTTTGCTCTTTCCAATGACCCCACTCTGCTTCTGGGTGACCTTAGGCAAAACCTTTCCCTTCTCTAAGACTTAGTTTCTCTACCTGTAAAATGTGGGGGTTGGACTTTTGTTATTTGGTTATTTTTAGTTGTATCCAACTCTTCATGACCCCATTTGGGGTTTTCTTGGCAAAGATACTGCAGTGGTTTGCTATTTCCTTCTCCGCTCATTTTACAGATGAGGAAACTGAGGTAAACAGGGTTAAATGACTTGCCCAGGGTCACACAGCTAGTAAGTGTCTGAGGCTGGATTTGAACTGAGGGAGATGAGTCTTCCTAACTCCAGCTGGAGCACTCTATCCACTGGACTAGATAACTTCTAAGGTCTTTTCCAGCTTAAATATTCCATAAGTCTGTGTCAAAGGCCAGACTTGGAGAGTAAGCATTTATTATGCCCCTACTACATGCCAAGCACTCTGAAAGGTGCTAGGGATGCTAAGAAAACAATAGTCTTGGCCCTCAAGAGGCTGATATTCTGCTGCAAAGACAGAAAAATAAATATAAAATACAGACAGAACAAATAGAAAGTCATTTTTGGTGAGAGCGCTAATAACTGGGGGTTTACGGAAAGGCTTCTTTTCTGAGGTAGCTCTTGTGCTGCGTGTTGAAAGAAGTTGGGCAGAGGTGAGGATGGAGAGCGTTCCAACCCCATGGGGGACAGAGGAAGTCCATAGAAAGTTCTATACAGGGAGCATCAGTTAGGCCAGTGTGTCTGGAACACAGTGTGTGCAAGCGGGAGTAATGTGAAATCTATTTGGAAAGATAAGTTGGAGTCAAATTGTGAATGGCTGTGAGTGCCAAAGAAAAAAGTTTGTAATTTTATCCTAGAACCAATAGGAAGCCTGGGAAGCTTTTTGAGCAGGTTTTTGACATGGGGAGGAACCTGTATTTTTGGGAATATCAGTGTTTAGGAACAACAGCTTTTTGGAGGATGGATTGGGGTGGGGAGAAACTGAGGCAGGAGAACCAATTAAGAGAGTGATGTGAGAGTCCAAGTGACAGATGGAGTCCAGCAGTGAGAGGGTGAGACTCTGGAAGTGGAATCAACCAAATGTTGAAATCGATTCAATAGAATAGACGGAGAGGTAAGCAGGGAGAAAGAAGAGACAGGAAGGCAGGGAAGGGACTTTTCAGAGCTTTTAAACTTGAACTGTAACCTACAATGGGGCAGCAAGGGGCTTTGGTCATTACATCTGAGAGTTCATGTAGTGTCCTAGTTTTAATATATCTCATTGTCCCGTTAACTTCTGTTTGGTCCACTCTAATTTTCAGAGTCTGTTGCTCGGGTAAGGTTTTGTTCTTATGCTAAACTGCTAATTCTTTTTCCAGTCGTCCCTTCAAAGTTCACATTTCTTCTCCAATGCCTGCCTCTCTCTGTCTTTGTCTCTGTCTCTGTCTCTGTCTCTCTCCTTTCTCTTCTGTCTCTTTCTGTTTCTCCCTCTCTCTCTAAGTCTCTCTCTCTCTCTGTCTCTCTCTAAAGCTCTCTCTGTCTCTGTCTCTCCCTCTCTGTCTGTCTTTCTCTCTCTGTCTGTCTCTTTCTCTAACTCTCTGTCTCTCTTTCTCCCTCTCTGTCTCGGTCTCTCTCTCTTTTCTCCTTCTCCTTCCTCTTCTGTCTCTTTCTGTCTCTCCTATCTCCTTGTCCTTTCTCCTCTCTCTCTCATTCCATCTATATAAATGTTAACTCTAAAAGAATTCTTCATTTATTTCTTGTAGAAATTCTGTTTGATCTTATGGTCAAGCTATGCTTTTCTTAAAGGCTTTCCTTATGAGATGATCCTAATGATAACAATCCTTCCTTATGAGACTGCATTCTAGAGTTACCATCTACTGTTTATTCTTAGGCATTCCTGGCATCATCATAGGTCGTTAGCTATTTTCTTCACTCCTTCCTCTAGCTTTATTCCCTAGATTGGGACTTGGCATTAGGGTTAGGTTCTGTACATTTTTTGCAAATTTGTAGTCCTGCCCTGTTTTATCTGGGATCTTGCCACCCAGGTATTGAGTGCCAGGTTCTTCAAGGCTCATGGGAGTATTTTGAGTCAGGGAAAAGCAAACTTTCAATGGGCCCTATGCAGTCTTAAGTGTATGTACTTATTACTACGGGGAAGCTAGGTGGCACGACAGATAGAACACTGTCCTGCAGCCAGGAAGGCCTGAGTTCAAATTCAGCCTCAGACTAGCTGTGTGACCCTGGGCAAGTCACTTAACCCTGTTTGCCTCAGTTTCCTCATCTGTAAAATGAACTAGAGAGGGAAATGGCAAACCGCTCTAGTACTTTTGTCGAGAAAACCCCAAATGGGGTCACTTATGGTCAGACACAACAACAACTTATCTCTACCTTCCTGTTCTTTCCAGGATCCAGACACCAGCTTGAGTCTAGACAACATAGTTGCAGACTTGATTGTGGGTGGCACTCCAGAAGACAGTAATTGGCCCCAAAGCCTGTCAGCTACCAGAAAGACTTCATAAATTTGGAATGACCATATTGCTGGTCTATCCCTGTTTGGGGTTAGGGGCTGAGTTGCAGTCTACTATGGGGATAGAGGAGTTTGTTGAACTGATTCTGTTCTGGGCCATCTTCCTTGGGATGACTATTGATCCTTTCCAGGTGACCCCTATATTTCTGGTTTTGGCTTGTTCAGAGATCTGGAGGTTCAATCCATGATCTTGCCCCTCTCAAAGCCCCTCTGGGAAACCTCATATTGTTGGTCCTAGTTCTGCCCCAGTCCTAGGACTGTGTCTTTAACCCCCTCTGGGAGACCACTTGCTGCTAGTCCAACCTTGTTTAGCCCTGAAGGTTGAGTCTGCAATCCAGCCCACCCTTGTCCCTGGTCTCTTGACTATGGTTTGAATTTGATATCTTGTTCTTGAAAAATGACTTGCTGATGATTTCTCTCCTCCCTAGTGGTTGGGAAATCCACTAGTCATATCTTTGTTGTAATAGTGGTGGTGGTGGTGACTGGTGATGATGATGATGTGTGTGTGTGTTTGTGTGTGTGTATGTGATGGGAGGTGCTGCTTTCTTCTATTCTGCCATCTTGTCTGGTCTCCTGAGTTAAAGTGTTGGAATAAAATAAAATTGTCACTTGGGTGAGTGTATTTTGTTTCTCAGAAATTCTCTTGCACTATAGTCATTTAAACTGTACCAAAGTGCCCACATGTGCTGGACTAGAGTATACAAGAAGGAGGAAATGAAACATAGCTCAAGAAACTGGGGTTGTGTAGCCTGGAGAAGGTGTGATAGCTGTCATCAAGTATTGGGAGGGATATTGTGTGTCAGACAGATGAGACTGTTCTGCTTGGCCCTAGAGGGCGGAATGAGGATGGATGGGTAGAAGTTGTAGCAAAACAAATATTAACTCAGTGAAAGAAAGGTTCCCTGGCATGAGAGGTGTCCAAAAGTAGATTGTGCTTCTTTGGGAGGTGATGATTTCCTTATTACTGGAGGTCTTTAGGCAGAGGCAGAGATGTTTTAGAAGGGCTTTCTGTTGGACTAGATGTCTTCTGAGATCCCTTCCCCCTCTGAGAGTCCATGATGGAGAGAGCAGGAGGAATAGGGATGTAACTTTTTTTTTTTTTTGGAGGGAAGAAAGCAGGGCAATTGGGGTTAGGTGACTCGCCCAAGATCACACAGCTAATAAGCATGTTAAGTGTCTGAGACCTGATTTGAACTCAGGTCCTCCTGACTCTGGGGTCAGTGCTCTACTCACTGCGCTGCAGGGATGTGGCTTTTGATAGGAAATATCCACTCCTTTTCATCCTTTCCATATTCCCCACTTACCCTTCATTAGATGACTCTATGTCTCAAGGTAACTGGTAAAAGAAACCTAGAGTCACCTATTGAAGGGTAAGCTTGAGAACCCTGAGTCTAGGATAAATAGCCGCTGTTTGGTGAAAAAATAAGGCTCAGAATACTGAGCCCTGCTCACATGTGTATTATGGACAAACTAACAGGACTGAAGGAGGTTGCCTGAATTTGCAATTAGGGATAGGGCCCAGGTTTCCTTTTTCCTCTTATCACTGCAACAGATTCAATTGACTATTATTTCCAGTTCACTAAAAAGCAAACCCAACCTCCCATTCATTCCTCTACAATATTAGGAGGTAGAGGTGTGGGATTGGTCCTATGTCCTGTGGCCCCTGGCATTCCTGGGGCAGCATAGTAACTGAACACAGCTGTCCATCCTATGCTCCCTACAGGATGTTAGTGACTCAGTCCCCTGGAAAGATAATCCTACAGCCCATTATCCACAGAGGGAAAAAGCAGCAAAATTAGTCAATGCAGCATTTGTCATTCAAATGCCGTGTCCCTTTTGCTCCCAATTATGGCCCACATGGAAAGGTCATGAGGTTTTGGGAGAAATGCAAAGCAATCAACCCTGAGGAAAGAAAAACAAAGGCATGTTCTCAGACCAGGCACTGTTGCATGAGAACTACGTATATCTGTGTGTGTGCTTATGTGTGTGTGCATGTATATATGTGTATATATGTATATGTGTATCTATAAATATATGCATGTATATATGTGTGTATGTGTATATGCATATATATGTGTTTATAAATATATGTATGTATATCTGTATGTGTATGTATACATATATACATACACTTATATATGTATGTGTGTATTTCGCTTTATTTTTTTTTTCTAACTACTTGAGTTGACTGTAACAAACACAGCCTTTCCTGATTGATACCCATATCCCGCCTATGCTTCAAGGTTCCAGAAGTTACAATATGGTGTCCCATTAGTCAACAGTGATAGTCCAGGCAAAGGCTAATGTCATTGTGGTCGGTAATCAGGAGTGTTTGTTGATGGAGACAAACAAAACAAGAGTCTAAGAAAGGCAGAGAGTCAAAGTTGCAGAGGGCCAGCTGGCCAGGCCTCTCCCTCTTCCCTTTGTCTGCCCTCATCCTTTCTACTGGTAATGAGTAGCTTTCACCCTCCAACCTTCGCTTTCTAACTTTCCAATGCACTTAATGTATAATATTATATTTATTATCTACTTGGTCAGGATCTTATCCATTTATTCTAGGAGTTCTGACCCTTTTTTGCATCACAGACTCCTTTGGCAGTTTTGGTCAAGCCTCAGAATAAAGTTTTTAAATCCATAAAGTAAAATACATATGACTGTGAAGGAAACCAATGATACCAATATTGAGATATGAAAATATTTTTAAAAAAGTTCACATACCCCAGGCTAAGATCCTTTGCCTTTAGATGGTAAGAACCGTAAGAGTGAGGACATATGTCACATATGTATTTTTTGCGGGGGAGGGAGGAGTAGTCCAGTTTGGGAAGAAGCATCTAGACGTGTGATTTTATCAGAATGGGGAACTCCCAGTATAGGATTTCCCTTTGCTAATACAGACCGGGAAAGACTTCTGAAACATATGGTGTTTGTGAATCACCTCGTGGCACTGAGAGTTTAAATGACTTGCTTAATCATGCTCACATAACCAGTTTATGCCAGAGACAGGATTTGAACCCAAGCTTTCCGGTATCTGAGTATGGTTCTCTAACCACTAGGTCATCCTACCTCTTGTACCTTGTGCTAGCATTTATGTGGACTTTTAAAGTTTGCATCTATTTGTTATCTTGTGTGAGCCTCACAATAACAACCCTGTGCTGGGAGGTAAGAATTTTTATTTTTCATACTTTACAAATGAGAAAATGGAGCCTGAGAGAGGTTAAGTGACTTCTCCAGGGTCACACAGCTAGTGAGTGCTTGAGGCAGGATTCCAACTCAAGTCTTCTTGACTCTAGGTCTAGTGCTCTGTGAATTGTGCCACCACCAGCTCTCCTCATCGAAGCTTTGTATTTCCTTCAGCTCCAATCTCAGACTTTTACACACGAGTTGACTCAACAAACATCATTGCCTATTATGCGTCAGGCACTGTGTTAAGAGCCGGGGATACAAAGAAAAGTAGAAACAGCTCACAATCTAATGGAGGAGACAATATTTACACAACAGTGTACAATTACCAATGGATATCTTTTCCGTAGTGCTTTAAGGATAGCAATTTTTTTTTTTTTAACAAATAATCTCTCATTTTTATCCACATAATCTTAGGACACAGTTGCTATTACTATCCCCATTTTATAGATGAGGAAACTGAGGTTAAGTGACTCTGCCAGGGACACACAGCTAGTAAGTTTTTAGGACATATTTGAACTCAGGTCTTCCTAACTCCAACTCTAGCGTTCTATCCACTGCGCCACCTAGCGGCCTCTTCATGTATACAGGATAAATTGGAAATAATCTTGGAAGGCACTAGCAGTAATAGGGACCATGAAAGGCAGAGAAGATGGGATTTTAGCTGAGACCTGAAGGAAGACAGTGAATACAGGTGATGGAGGTGAGGAGGGGGAGAATTCCAGGCCAGTGGAAACACAGAATCTGGAGATGGTATGTCATGCCACAGCCACCAAGGAGACCAGTGTCATGGATCAGAGAATATGTGAAGACGAGCCGAGTCTGAGAAGGGGCCAGGTTGTGAGGGGCTTTAAAACCAAACAGAGGATTTTTATTTGATCCTGGAGGTCTTAGTGAACCCCTGGAGTTTATTTGAATAGAGGGGTGATATAGTCAGACCCGAGGTTTGGGAAGAGCACGTTGGTAGCAGATGAAGGACAGACTTCAGTGGGAACCTTAGGGCAGAGGGATCAGCACAGTAGACAGCTGACAAACGTTCATTGTGTTACATTTTTGTGGGTCAGTAATGCAGTCTTTGTGTATGAAAGATGGAGTATTATTTCGTGCTTACTCAGATTTAGCTGGAAACTGGAGGACATCAGATGTCCCAATGTAGAGATCCTGGTGAGCCCCCATTTCTAATTTCGTGTATTTGTTATATAATGGTGACAACAAAGTGAACTTTCTCCTCCAAATCCCCTTTGAAAAACTTCAGGGTCATTATTATGTCAGATACCTGGAAAGAATCTCCATTTTTTATAGGATGCTCAGTCAGTGGTAAATACCTGTCACAAAAGTTCACATTTTGAAAAGAACATATTTCCTTTCTTTTGCGTCTAGCTTATTCTTCCTTGTGTGTACATCTCTGATCAATTCAATTCATTGTTCAGAACCCTTCCATGGCTCTGATGCTTATAGAACAAAGCCCAATCTCCTTATCCTACCATTCAAGGCCTTCCAAAATCTAATTTCAATTGACCTTTCCAGCCTTATTTCATATGGTTCCCTTTCATGACTGAAATACTCATTGGGGACCTCAGGATGTAGGGCCAAGAGGAATGAGAGCAGCCCAAATAGAAACAAAGCTGCTCTGGTTTCTCTGAAATGAAGAGGGATTCTGTGAATCCCCCTCCATTTACAACATATGTGATGTCATGGTGAAACAGTCTGTAGATTAAAATGAGCTTTCAGATAATTTTCCCAAATACTTTAGCTTAGGAAGGGAAATTTTGCTTTGCCTAAACAAATGAATGAATAAGAAAATAAATAAGCCAACATAAAATTGTTGTTGTTGAGTTGTTTTTCAGTTGGAATGGACTTTTCACCACCTCATTTGGGATATTCTTGGCAATGATACTAGAGTGGTTTGCCATTGTCTTCCCTAGCTCATTTTACAGATGAGGAAACTGAGGCAAACAGGGTTAAGTGGCTTGCCCAGGGTCGCACAGCTAGTCTGAGGCCAGATTTGAACTGAGGAAGATGAGTCGTCCTGACTCTAGGCCCCACGCTCTATCCACTGAGCCGCCTAACTGCCAGATAGATAAATAGATTGATAAACCAAACAATTTTGCATTGATCTGTCCATTTCCCAGAATCTCCTGTCAAAGTAATAAGAACTCGGTCTGAGCAGCTCCACTCCTCAGCTCCCTTCAGACACAGATGTTCTCTTTTCAGTGAGTTTATGGGAAAAAGACAGCTAGAGGACCTGGGGTTTCTTTTCCTTCTATTCTCTGATTTCCTTTGGGCTCGCCCTGATTTCTTGTAGGCTTTGAGCCCAGGTTCATTTTTGTTATTCGGTCTAAAATGGTTCCTTAGGTGCCTAAAGGAGTCAATCAATCTCTAAGCACCTGTAGCCTGCAAAATAAGCTATCACTTTGGTTTCCAAGAAGGGCTTTTCTTGGTCTTTGTGGGTCTCTGCTGTAAGGACAGAATTACCTTGGGCAGGAAAACCACAGTTAAATCATTCTTGAGGTGTTTGGAACGTTCTTGGGCACCTGGCGCAGCCTATGTGACATTGCAAAAGTGAAAACAAACTTACTTGATGAACCATAAATCTGCCTATGCCACCTGTTGTGACAGTCAGGTGGGAAGGAGGTAGGGTGTGTTTGTGATGGTTTCTGTTCCTTTTCTTTAAAAAAAAAAAAAATCAGATCAGAGGCCGAACATGCAGCTACCAGATGACCCCCATGTTTCATTGTAGCTCTAAGGTTCTAAGTTATTTTTGCAGGGCCTGGTGGGCAGCTCTTGGGGTTTCCACCACCTGCTGCTGCCTACGCCTTTGTGGTCCAAGTCAGACAGTAGGCCCTTTGTCCCTTCTCATTTCTGTCCCTCTCATCCTCCTTAGCACCCCTGGCTTGTTTCAAGAATGACCTCAAATACCACTTCCTACAGGAGGCCATTACTGGCCCCTGCGATGTCAAAGCTTTCCCCTCAAAGGTTACCTTTCATCTGTTTACTGTGTGTCTTGTATATTACCATCTATTTACACGCCATCTCCTCCATTAGAATGTAAGTGCCTTGAGGGCAGGAACTGTCTTTGCTTCTCTTTGTATCCCCTGTGCTTAGCACTGGCACCTTATAAATGCATAAGTGCTCGTTAATTGACTGATTACTACAAATTGTGCCCATAGGATCATAGCTCTAAAACTGGAAAGGACCTTAGAGGGCCGTGGCATCCAACCCACCCATTTTAGCAATGGTGAATCGAAGGCCCCTCTGAGAGGTTTAGACTTGCCCATGGTCATACAGATCTAGGAGGGTCAAAAGGCCGTTAGGTCAACCCTGTTGTAAGAGTATTGAGTGAGGGTGGTTGGGAGGTGGTAGAGTGTTTGTAGGAGAGGTCATGAGGGAGAGGAAGGGAGCAATTTTCTTCTTCTTCATGGACAGCTGGACTTTTGTTTTGTTACTTGTGAGAAGAGGTCCCAGTGGACCAAGGGGTGTGGTATGAGCTAAGTTCCTTTTTCTACCTGTGAAAGTAAGGCTGGTAAGTACAGAAAAAACAAACCAACAAATAAATCAAAACCAAACCCCACCCCCAACCCCAAACAAGCAAACTTGACAGGCCCCCAACAACGATGCAGGGTTCTCACAAACGGAAATGCTTTCCCCCTTGTAGTCTGATTGAAGTCAATGCTGGGCTTTCTACCTCCTCCCTCACCTCAGGTGAAATATGCCCTAGGTTAGATTAGAGTTCTTGGAGAGGCTCTGGAACCTCGGAGCAGGGTACCCTCTGGAGCTGATCTACCCTTCTGGGGTTGGACTAGGACCAGACTGCAGTTAATTATACTAATAATATTTAGACAATACTTTAAGGTTTACAAAGCGCTTTACGATTATCTCACTTGATCGACTACAGTCCTATGACATAAGTGTTATTATTATCCCCATTCTGCAGATGAGAAAACTGAGTCAAACAGAGACAAAGTGACTTGGCCCAAGTCATATGGCTACTAAGAATCTGAGGCTGGATTCTAACTGACTCCAGGCCAACCATTCTCTTCACCAAGCCACTTAGCTGTCATTTATTAAGCACAACACTTGACCTGTCTCATTTGATCGTCATGACAACCCTCTTAGGTAGATTCTGTTATTAGAGAATATTGAGAAAATTGAGGCTGAGAGGGGCTATGTGACCTACCATTAACAGCCAGTAAATATCTAAGGCAAGATTTGAACTCAGGACTTCCTGACTGGTTGATATTCTCTATTCACTGCACTGCCCTGCAGTTTCACACTTGTACCACCTAGCTGTTCTTGGAAGTTATGTGTTTGTGTCTCTGATGTTAGGAGGCTGAGTAGCGGGATGAGGTTCAATTTGTGCTGCTTTAATTGGCTCATGGATTTTTCACAAACCTTAGTTCCTTTTCCCAGCTCAGTTCCCTCTCTAGCTTCACCCAGAAGGCTTAAGTATGAGGTTGGCTCTAGGCAAAGTATTTCAAGATCCACAAAATTTAATTTTGCTATTAATCTTTTTCTTTCCTTGTCCCTTTTCCCCCTTTTCTTCAGGCATGTATTTTTTATTTTTAAAATTTATTTAAATTTTTTTTAAAGTATTTCAAAGGATTACCACCTCACCTCCACCTTTGGAATGGAATTTAGAAATCCAAGGAGGGGGAAGCAAAAATCTAGAAAGCTAAAAGATTTGTCTAAGGTCATGTAGCTCCCAGGTACCTTTCAAATATTACCTATAGCACTTTATCTAATATGCTGCCCCTTGTGGTATGGAAATTAGGGAGTCTAGTCCAAAGGGAATCCCTCCTTCATTTGGACTTTGATCAGAAAATCCTCTAAGAAAGTAGCAAAGATCTTTGATGAGTGTGTTTTCGCCTATTTTCTGCCTCTCTATATTTGTAGAGGATTGTTGAAAGTTATTTCCGCAGTTGTCTCAAGGAATCTTATATGAGATTGTACAAATCTTACATAATCTTAGAACTCTCATTAGGCTTTGCTGGACTTCCTAACTTTTCATCAGCATGATTCCCAACTACTTCATAGAGAACATGGGGCATAGAAGGGTTAGAATCGGAATGTGGCTCTACTGCCGTGGATGAGGACATAGATCGCTACAGAAATTCTGGTAGATTTTCACATTTGCCATCTGTTTCATTTCACATCTACTTTTTGTCTTCTTGTGAGTTTCATCCTTCAGTTGTCTTTATATCATCTAGCTCAGTGGGATCTTACCCAAAGCTTTCTACAGGCTAATTTTCTATTCTTCTTTTTGTTGTTTTGTGAAATATGACGATTTATTATCTTTCTCTGTCGTGTTTTGTAAATGAGCTTATATTGTAAAATGAACTTTCCCATGGCTTTTGTGTCTTTTTGCTTGACAAAGAAATTGTCCAGCATTTGCTGCCTGAGGCAATTTCTGGAATCTTCCTCATTGTGACTCTTTTTTTTCTTTTTACATTGGATAAACTTTTATTCTTTGCTGATTATCACATTCTACATACAGTAGTTGTTCCAATTTTTCTCTTCTCTCCTTAAGCTTCCTACATCACACACACACACACACACACACACACACACACACACACACCCTTCTAGCTCTCAGTTGACAATAATGCTCCTTCTGTTTTAACGCAAAAAGAGAAGCCAGTACTCTCTCCATTCTACTACCAGCTGTCTTTGTGTGGAGACTGTATAATAGGTCCTCATGGCTTCTTGTTTGGACTTTTACAAAAGCCTTTTAATTGGACTCTCGGCTTCTGGTCTCTATTCCAATCCATTCTTCACATAGCTGCCAAAATAGTAATTTTCCTAATTCACCATGTCACTACCCTTCTAAAAATCCTTTAGAGGCTCCATCTTATCTATAAGATAAAATATAAATGTCATAGTCTAGAACTCTTCTGTCTGGATTCCAATGATTTTTCCAGGTTTATTTTGATCTGTAGCCCAACTAGATTCTAAGGAACCTTAACATAATCCTCAGTCTCACAACCAAGTCAGGTCCCAGAGATTCTCTGAGGTCATTGGCTTGGGTGACTATTAATGTCCTTTCTCTTTCTTCCTACCTCCCTCCAAAATATTATAGTTGAGAATCATTGGGTCAGCCAGCCTTAAGTAGTTTTTAGAAAGGTGTAGTTACTAAGGTGGTATAGTAAGAATATTTGGTACAAAACATCCTCCCAGAAGTCTACAACACACTGTTCCACAAGTACATATGTAATCCAGGGGGAAGTGGGCTCAAACTTAGAAAGCATATATACCAAAAGGGAAACTCACAACTCCTGGTGACTGGAATTCCTCTCTCATTTGTGGGGTGCTTAAGGCATTTCTCTTAAGTACAGAGAATCCACATCCATATGTCCTTGGTTTCTCAGATCGGTTGATCTGCGTTTGTGGATGGTGTATTGGTCCATCGAAATCATATGGAACCTTCAAAACTCACTGGAGCAAAGGAGTGGGGAGAAGGAGACCCAGATTGTAGCTAGAGCTGAGGCTTCTCCTTCCCCTCTAAGCATTTTCTTCTTAGAAGTGTTAGCTCTAAATGTTTGGGTAAATCTGGTTCTAACTTGCTTATTCATTTATAGGTGATCTCTGAAGTGTGGCTGGATTACCTCCTCTCCAAACACAATTTTTGGGCAATATTAGTCCAGTTTGTTGGATTTTTTTTTGAACTTAGTCTAAAACCATTGGTTGATTGGGACGTGTTCATACCTAGTTATAGTATCAAGCCTAAAATACTGGGATGGTTTTGAAAAACAGTTACAAAAACCATTCTCATCCCCATATTCTATATTCCAACCCAATTAGCCTAGGCATTGCTACCTAATATTATCCTTTGCTCTCTTGAATCACTGCCTCCAGGCAGGCCATCCTCAATGCCTCCCTCTACATCTTCACTATATAAATTCTTCTCTTCCTTTAGGTATTTTCTGTTCACCTGCTTCCTCTTTCAAGGAATACTCCCTCCCTAACTCCTTTAATTGAAAGTCACTTCTTTGAACTTAGATTTTCTCATAACATTTTGGTGTGGTCTCTCCTTTCATGTTACCCTGTTTTTACCTTATGCCATCCTTCTTTGTATACATGTTGTATCTCCCTTGTTAGACCATAAACCTTTTAAGAGCAGGGACTGTCTGTCAGCTTGCATCTTTGTTTCCCAGGGCCTTGCATCTAGTAGGCACATTATAAATACATGTTGAATTGAACTTAAAGGTACTAGCCCTGCAGGAAGAAGCCCTGGTAACATTATGCCCCTTGAGAAGGCTTTTTTAGTTACGTGAAGTGACCTTTCACTCAGCGTTTTGAATGTGCCCCATTATTATTGACCTTAAGACATGGCGTGCAATATCCTAACTTCTTGATCTATTTCAGCTTATATTTTTCCATGATTTGCAATGCCAGTCATGAAGCAGCTAGGTGGCACAGTGGATAGAGTGGTGGGTTAGGAGACACAAAGACCTCAGTTAAAATCCTACCTCAGAATCCTTACTAGCTGTATGACTCTGGACAAGTCATTTAACCCTTTTCTTGCCTCAGTTTCCTCTAAAATATAGGTATAAAAACAGCACCAACCTCAAAGGGTTGTTATGAGGTTCAAATGAGATAATATTTATAAAAAATGCCACATGCTATATATAATGCTATTTTTATTATTATTAACCTTTTAGTATTAATGGAATCAATTATTGTTATTAATGATTTAATAACAATAATATTATTAACACTATATTATGATATTAATTATTAGTTTATTATTAATTATTAATAGTATTATTAACCTATGAGTATTAACCTCTTTCTTCCATCTCATCCCTAATACCTCACAAAAAAATAGCTAGCATTAAAGATTTACAAAGAAATATAATATATCCACTATCTTGTTTGATCCTAATAATGATCCTAAGAGCTAAGTACTATTATTAGCCTCATTTTTTACTGATGAGGAAACTGAGATGGGTTAAGTGGCTTGCCTGGGGTCATGGAGCTAGTTAAGTTTCTGAGGCAGGATTTGAACTCAGGCCTTCCTGAATCCAAGTCCAGCTCTGTCTCCACTACGCTACATAGCCATCTTCTAAAATGAGGGATTTTGCTTATTACATTTTTAGAAACTTTAATGTGAGGGTTCCAATGAGTGTAACAAGGCAATAGAAAGTGGAAGGGGTAAGATCAATGGGAGGGTAAAGTAAGAAAACAAGAAAGAGTAAATGTCTTGGGGGCAGGGTCAATGTCACAGTGAAGCTGAACTCTAATCCCGTTTTTTGATTGATAGGGAAAAATCAAGACTCTTAAGATCCTAAGTGAGTTTTTCAAAGTCATAGAACTAATCAGTGACAACTTAGACGTCTTTGCCTTTCTAGAGACTGCGCAGCACCTTCTAGGTTTCAAATGCTCAGCAAACCATGTGATCAGTTATTGTGCTAATGTTGATAAATGCAGAAGTAAGGAAAAGGGTGAGTTTGCTTCCGGCAATACAGCCAAGTGACAATTATTTTGGACTTTTGTAGGAAAGTATGGGTTCATAAAATTAAAAAGATGTCTAATTCTTATTTCTCTTATATCCTTGCAACCTTGAGGATCTTCCCCTCCCAGACTGATTTTTTTTTTTTTGAGTGAGAGAGACCTTTTTTTTTTTTTTTTTTGCCTCACTTCTTATCTAGCTTTAAGAGAGCCATCCACAGTTGTCCTGCTCTATATCTGGCCACTGGACCCAGATGACTCCAGAGAAGAAAGTAAGGCTGGTGACCTTGTACAGCTCTCCCTCACTTAAACCCAGTTCACTTGCATGTCATGATATCGCATTCCTGATGTCATGGTTCTCTTTGAGAACGAAGGACAAACAACAATCCTTATTTCGCAGATGAGGAACCTGGGGCTCTGAGAGATTGACTTGTTCAAGGTCAGCCAGGTGACCTTGGGGCAGAGCTGAGATTTGAACCAAGGTCTTCTTACCTAATATAATAGGCCACATCCAATTTCAAGCTGCCACATAACAGTAGTATCCTATTACTGATTGGCAGTAGAAATCACTGTTTGAATCTGTGACTGGTCATTATGGGTCACCCACTTAGAGTAATCTCAGCAAAGAGACCGGCATTTTGTTTAGATTTTTTCGGTAGTTGCACAGACTACTAATGCTGGGAACATTTTTCTTGCTTAATAAACCACTTTTAATTTTACCCGAGGTGGTTCTTGGCTCCCACAATGCAGCAACAATTAAATCTGTGTTCAGATGGCTTGTAAATGCACCCAGAGGTGTTATGCAGTGGGCAAACTACACAGACATAAGTAAGAACAGAAAGTTAGCATTTCGCTATCTCAAGGATAAACAATATTCATCATGGTTCTCTTTTAACACTATGAAATCTCTTAGATTCTCCACTTTTATTGAGAGGATTGCTTCTGCTCCTGGAGCTATGCTTGGCTTTGACAGGCCAACTTTGGACTAATCCTGCTTGTTTTGGGGGAGGGGGAGAGCCCCCTGTATGTCACCACATGTGTTTCCTCTCCCCCCCCTGCCAAATTTCATGCAGTGGAGACTCAGGCCTCCCTTAATCTTATCCAAGCATTCTCCTTCCATTTGCTAAAGGAACTAATTAGAACTGGCTTCCTAGATTGACTCACCCAAATCAGGTTCAAGGAATGTGACTGATTTGTCAAAGTTTCCCTCTTTGAATGCCTTGGAAATTGGTTCATTTGGGAAAGCGTATGAAGCAGAGGGCTTGAGAAGGCAAGAAAGACCAAGTGTTCCTCTCTGCATCCTTTCTTGTAACAGCTGTTCTTTTTGCTTTCTTCCTCTATATGCTTCCACAGTGTTAAGAGATCTGGGAGGGCCCAAGAATAATAAATTCCTCATTTGTGGTTTATTAACAACTGCACCTTCCTCTCGGCCATCCATCATTTCTCTTTCTTAACAAGAGGCAGTGACAGCAAAATCTGGTCCTCTTAATTTTGGGTTCTAGGATATCTTGCCTGTTGAGAGCTTTGAGTACCACTCTTTCCTCAAGCTGGCCATTGAGAACCCATGATGATCTGGCATCTGTTCTTTTTTGGTCTTAAGCTTTGTTCTCCCTGTCCTTTTCTTGAGATGATTAGTTTTCGGTTGGGGTGTAAATAGCCCTCTTGGAGGTTAAGGTGAGTATTGTGGCATGGTGGATCAATTCTGTCCTTAAGGACATCTTCAGTCATGCCATCCACACTTGACTTACTCTAGCCATCATCCCTGTCCCCTCCTCACATGAGGACTGCCTCTGCTCCTGGAGCTATCTTGGGCTTTGGTGGTCCAGCTTTGGTCTTACCTTGCTTGCTTGGGGTAGTGGAGACTCTGCTGCTCATTGAGACATCTTCAGCCATGCCACCGCATATCTTGCTCTCACCTTTTCAGTTCCCTAACTACCTTTTATGTATTATCTTCCTTCATTAGAAGGTGAGTTCCTTGAGGGTAGAGACTATTTAGTTGCTTTCGTTTGTATCCTCAGAGCTTAAAATAATGCCTGTTTACATAATTTGCAGTTAGTACTTAGCGAATGCCCTCTCCTTTCTGTCTATGTCTCTCTTTCTCCCTGTGTCTATCTGTCTGTTTCTGTGAGCACAGAGAGGTAAAATTTCTCACAAAAGTTTCCCAAGGGAAACATTTAAGTATGAAAAGCAAACAGATATGTGAGGAAAGACAAAAGAATAGGTTTTTACATGTTAGAGAGGGGAAAGATGTTCTCCAATTTTCACATGGGGTTAGGGGCTTTAGGTCTAAGGTTCACACAATAAGCTTGCTGTGAGAAACCAATGGACCTGGAATCCATGATCCAAGGCTTTGGTTCCAGCAGGTCAATGCCAAAGCAAGGCAATAAAACTCAGCTCTGAGGAGAAAGCATTATTCAGTGGAAAATCATTGGCTGTGATATAAGAGATCCTGGGTTCAAATTTCTTCTGTAACAATATCTGTGTGACCTTGGGAGAGTCACTTAACCTCACTGTCCTTCAGTTTCTTCATCTGTAACATGAAGGTTTTTAGATTACATGACCCCTAAATTCTTTAACTCTAAGGACTCTCCTTTGAACCAAAGCAAAGGAAGTTGGGTAGGTAAGAGTATTCTCTGTCATTACCGATAGATGGCACTCGAATCCTGGAGATCAGTTTACTGCTGGGTCTGGGGAATGAGGGAGAATGTGTGTGGTAAAGTGTCAGCCTGCACTATGAGACCTACTTAAAGTTAACAGTTTAGCTGATAGTGGGAGGGACAGCTTGATCATCAGTGTGGGTAATGCTGATAGATTAAAAAAAAACTATCAACAAAATTCCAAAGAAAATGACCCCCAAAGGGCAGAAATAGAGAAAGTTGGTCACAAATGTAATGAATGAGTGGGGGTGGGGAGAAGAAGAACAATGACAAAGCCAGGGGAAAAACAGATTGAAGATTCATACAGAACCAATTTTGGCAGGAGGAAATTATAAGTCAAAAACAAGAGGTGAGATACCAAACAGAGAGGCAACATGGAGAGATCACTTGGCCCTTGGCCGGACACAAATAGGAGATGACTGCCCATCCTTCCCCCTCTAATCCAGAAGACACAAATCAGTCCTTCAGAATCTTTTATTAATGTATAGAAAATGCATTAAAAAAAGGAACTATACAGAGGCTAAGAGCAATCAGGACTAAAAATACTAGTTAACAGTGGTTAACAAGCGTAGATCCCATTCTCTGAGCTACATTTCCATGGAAGGGTTGGGAGGCTGGTTTTTCTTTTCCTCCTTTTTTGTTCTCATTTTTTATTTTATTTTAGTTCATCAAAATATCCATTGATCTGAGGAGTCCACATCTCCTCCTCTTCCTTGTTCCTTCCTGCCCTTCTTTCTTTTAAGTAAAGACTGTCTCAGCATACTGTAGCTACAAAGTCAGTAAGTTGTTTTGGTTATTGTTTGTTTCTTGAAAAGGATGATAAAAGTTAAAACCCTAAACTCAAAAGTGAAGGATTCTGGGGCTCTGGTGTCTTGATGTTTGTCTTCCTGGGACAGTAAAGTAAAGGACAGTGTAGGTTTTGATTGCCCTGAATTCAGGGCAAATGACTCCTTCCCAGATATAACACCATGCTTGAGGCCTCTGGGTTTTGCAAGCCGTTTGAGAATAAGGTAGTAAAATTCATGGGTGTGAATGACATAATGCAGGAGTTTAAAGGCTAACTAGAGAACTCACCACTACATTTTGAATCCTGTATTCCTAAAAATGGTCTGTTATCTAAGACTGGGCTTGATTGGGGGGGAGGAGGAGGGAATGGCTCCAGGAAAGGGAGAGCTAAGGGGAGTAGGGGGAGGGAAGAGATAAAGTATGACATGATTTCTCTAGTTAGACTTTATACTGAAAAAATAGAGTCTTTCAATGGCATGATTGGTACAGAGGTAGCCCTAGTTTTTACTCTCCATCCCACTTCTTTGAGAGATTAAAAAAATATTTTCTTATGGTTTATAAGGGGCAAAGGGATATGATCTTTCATAGCCCATCCTCACTGTTCCCAAAGTAGGCCCACATGAGCTGAGGATGAAGATAATCATACCACTTCTGAGCTGGACCTGCCCCACCAAGAGCATCAGTGAAAAGAATTGAGTGAGAGATGAAAGGAAAGAGAACTCTTGCCTAAAAGAATTAAGAAAACTTCCCCATGGTCTGTATTCCTCATTAGTACTCCACTTCTTTAAGTGGGAAGTCCCTTTTCTGGGGGCAAGATAGGCAGTTAATTATCTAAGAGGACAGAGGAGATGATTTCTGTATCTAATCCCTCTCAGTTCTCCATGATTCTTTGCCCCTCTCCCCTGACCCTACCCTTACCACGTGTAGACTTGGACACTTTCTTAATGCTTAGGAGTGATTGTCAGGGTCTACAAAAGTTACTGGTGAGAGCAGACCCCCAGGCTTACTGGTGGAGACAGAGAAGAAATGCTAGTAGAAGGTCCTTTGAGATGACATTGGGGAATGTTAAGATGGTGGCCATTTGACTCAATTGATGCCAAGAGAATATATTCTTTGCTTTGGAAAAGGCTGACTTGGGAGTTAGAGAATCTGTTCCTTACTCTATCACTATATGGGCATTGGACAACTAATTTTCCCTCTTTGGACTTTGTTTTCCTCATCTGTAGAATGGGTGGGGGATTGACCCATATTAACTGATTTCTCTAATTTTGTTTCCAGTCATAAAGTTCTATGAATCCATGGATTTTTATAAAGAATCTCTAGACCTCTGTGGTCTTCCTATCTGATATTTCTAAAATAGCGAAACACAAGTAGACATTTCTGAGAAAACTAAAATGGCAAAGTCATGTCAAAGATTGACTCTGGGAGCTACTGAGTCAGTGATTTGCTGGTGTTAATCATTTATTTGCTGGATGTGCATGTGGATCTCTGGAGCTATTTAAGTATCCTCAGATGTCTTGTGTATGTATTTCTTTTCCTCAAAACTAGCCATCTACTGAACCTCCTACATGACTGTAATTTTTCTTTGAACAAGACCTGTGGTAGAGAAGTCCTGGAGAGGAAACTCCTTCTGCCTGTGCAGGTCCCTATCCATTCTTCATCTTCTAATCTTAGATAATTGCTTGGAGGGTACAGAGATGTCAAATGCATTGTCCAGGGTCATACAACCAGTATGGTTTAGAGATGAAGCTTGAACCCCAGACTTCTTGACTCCAAGCTTTTCCCTCTAATCATATTGCCATACTACCTCTTTGTAAGCATGAATCCAATCTATTAATACTAAACTGTGGGGGAGAACGCAAGAAAACCTATGTTTAGCATCCACTGGGCTCAAGAGAGAGTTAAATTTATCTGAAATGGAAGCCTAGCATGTCATCAGTCAGGCCCAACCTCATGGCCTGAACAATCGAGAACTGTTTCAATTATCTTAAGCAAAGAGAAAGACTTTGTCAAAGGAACAAGAGCCATGTTATTCAAGAGGTTATGCAATAAGCCACAATAACCTGGGGGAGGTTTTTATTTCTAGAGAGAATACGATGCTGCTCAAAGACTGTGATCTACTCAAGGACATTTGGACAGTTAGATGGGACAGATTTGATGAAGTCACATATTGGTTAGGCGTGCACGAGGGAGGGAGTTTTAGAGAAGTCGATTGGAAACACTAAAGATAAGAGCTAGGTTTGTGTCTATCAGTAAGGGAAAGATGGGGTACCAGACAAGACTAATTGAGCTTGAAAATAGTTATTTCTTTTAAAATTTCTCCATAGAAAGAAAAATAGAGATGACAAGGCATTCTAAAGTAGGGTCTAGAGAGGAACACTGTGGGTGATTACCTCCTCAGCTCTGCCAACTGAATTTTGTACAACATTGGACAACCTCTTTTGATTCAGTTTCATCAGATTTAAAGTAAATAGTCTGTGGGACATTAGTATGGCTCTTAAGGCTGATTCACTAATTAAAAGAATGAGGAGAGCAATTGATTTAGGATTTTAGGAATCATTTGATCTAACCTCTCATTTTGCAGATGAGGACCAGATAGGTGGAGGGACTTGTCCAAGGTCACACAGCTTATAAGCGGCAGGGCCAGAATTCAAAATCAGGGTCTCTGATTCCAAATCTGGTATTCCTTCCATTTCTTTTTCTTCCTTCCTTCCTTTTTTTGGAGGGGGGGAGGCTACTGGGGTTAAGTGACTTGCCCATGGTCACACAGCTAGTAAGTGTGAGGCCAGATTTGAACTTAGGTCCTCCTTACTCCATGGCTGGTGCTGTATACACTGTGCCACCTAGCTGCCCCTTACTCCTCCCATTTCACACCTGAAGGCAAAAGGTGGTGAGCTAGCTGCTGACCCTGTGATTAAAAATTCTATGCTCTTGACTCTTCCAGGGAGGGGAAAAGAACAGCGGTTGATGGATGTATGCCACTAATGCTGCAGAGTAATTTTAATATGTAGATGTCTGTAGAAAGCCAGCTTTAGCTTTACATCTATTCACCAGCTTCTCATCTTTCAACTGTTCTTCAAATGTTTGAAGAACAAAGAAAGACAGAGGGGGAAAAGAGTCATGTAAGCAAATCCAGTGTGGATGAAATTAGAGTGAACCATAGCTATTTCCTGAAATAGCTTACATCAATGTCTTTGCTTGAAGCATAGTGAAGTTTTTCTTCTCTTTGGGGGAGAGTTATTTTTTTTTAAATTTCATTTGTTCTTCGAGCTTGTGTGGGTAAAGCAATGATAAGACACATCAGTAACTATTGATAGGAATCTTATTTACAACTATATGAGGCTAGATTGTAGAGGAAATAAATGTTGTAGGAAAAAATATAGCTAGAAAGCTGGCCATAGGGCTCTTATAAAGTGGCCATGGAGACCCTACAATGTGAGCAAAATACAATAGTTTTAAATCTCTACCAGTGCCTAGCATAGAGCTCTATTCCCTCACCCCCAGCTATGATTTATTTCATTGGTTTGAGGAACTCCTGGTATGAAAACTCCCTCCAAGGATACACATTAACAACTCAACTTTAACTTAAATTCTTAGAGAGTTTACTGGGGCACTGAGAGATGAAGTAACTTGCCTACAGCCATATATCTAGTGAGCATCAGAGGAAAGCCTTGAACTTAAGTCTCCGTGACTCCTGGGCCAATCATCTATCTTCTATACTATGCTACTTCCCTTTGCACATAATACGTATTTAATAAATGGTTAATGAATGAATGAATGGAGGCACTGAAATCTGTACAAAAGGACCTTTTAATATGGTACTAAATACTTTAAATCATGGCCACCAGAATTCTGTAGTATGGCCATGTAAACTCTACAATATCGCCATGAGGCTTTTCCAGAACCTAGGACAGTTCCTTGCACATAGAATGGATTGAAACTACACTTGTGATTACATTGGTATGGAAAGCTGCCAGGCATGGAAACTGACTCTTCCAGTGCAGTAAGGCCTCTTCTCTGGAACTTACAGTTTTAGAGATTTCTAGAGCACTGAGAGGTTAAGTGACTTGTCCCAGATCACACAGACAGCATGTGTCAAAGACAGGGCTTGAACCCGGGTCTTCCTGATTTTGAGGTCAACTCTATCTGCTATTCCACACTGCCTTTCTCAGATTCAGCATCCTGGGTACTTAATAAATAAATCAAGTGCTTACTGTTGTTTAATTAAGCAGGGTGCTAGTGATGCAGTAGTGGGAAAAATCATTGGATTTGGAGTCAGAAGACGGTTTCAATGTTTGATCTGTTTCATCTTGGGTAAGACACTTAACCTCTCTTTATCTCAATATCCTCATCTCTAAAACAGGAATAGTAATACTTGCACTAGCCTCCTCCCTGGGATGCTATGTTCAGTCAAATGAGTTATTCGTGAAAGTGTTTATAAGCCTGAAAGCACTACATAGCTATTACCTATTTTAATAAGCACAAACTTTTCAGCCGTGCTTGCTGATTGTATAGTTCCCCACAGAATACCATAAAATAGTTTTGTTCTTGAACTGTGGGTACAATCAGTGTTAAATCCCTAAGAATCAAGAAACTTATTACAATTAATGGCACTATGGGTCATATGAGGTTGGATTTGGGGATTGGGGTATTGGGAACCTTGAGTGAAAAGCAGAAGAATCCCTGGATCACAGAAGACCAGCTCAATCCCCTGAGATTCTGAAGCTGGTCATGCAGCTCAGTCAAACTAAGGCAAGGAGTGGTGGAGGGTCATAGAATGTCAGAGTTGGAGAAGATCTGAGAGATCATTAAATCTAGTTCCAATACTTAAGAGGTGAAGAAAAAGGATTTCCATGGGCTTATACAAACTGAGCTGGATTGTTTTAGGCTTTGAGGGTTCCCTATCAAGTTTCCAAAGAAGCCCCACCAAATGCTGATGGGAAGAAGCCCTTTTTGAGGGTGGGGAGTGGAGATAAATCAAAGGGATTGAGAAATTAGCAAGGTACCCACGATACATAAACAACCCCCCCCCCCCAAATTCCCTAGTATTCAGAGGAGCTCATTTTCAGGATGGGAGTTCTACCTTCTTTCCCCTTTCTATTAGAGGCTAATTAGGGGCTTCTGGTACAATTGACTTCATATCCCAACCATTTTTTTTCTCACCATGGTTCCCATGTGTGGGATGTAGAGAACAAAGACAAAGCTGCATTACACAGTGGGAGTGACTGAAACATCTCCATTTTGGAGCGGTTAGCTAAGATCTATCGAAATCATAAAATAGACCTGGCCCAAAGGGCATGGGTCCTTGTGCATGAAGTCACTACTCTTTTCATGGACTGGATTTGAAAAAAATGGGACTGTGATTAATTGGTTTTGTGTCCAGTGCCATGGAGGTAATTGTTCATGTGGCTTCTGCAAGGTATGCCTGTCTTTCAATAACTATTTTAAATTTGGATGGAACCTGTTAGTTTCCAAGTAGAATGGGGGTACTAGAGTTTAATAGTCCTTCCTACTTGCTTCTTAGGTATGATAGTGGATTGGCTCATAGGATCCTAGACCTAGAGCTAGAAATGACCTCCGAGGCTAACTGATTCAATCCCCTCATTTTTATAGATAAGAAACTGAGGCCTAGGGGGATTAAATGAATCACTTTGTGTGTGTCACTCAGGTAGTATCAAGGGCAGGATTTGAACCCAGGGCTTCTTCATATTAGATCCAGTGCTCTTTTCACTGTACCCTGTAGCTTCCTATATCCCTCAGGATATTTCCCTTTTTCTCCATGTCTCAAGCTCTATTTTGTTGCTCCTTATCAAGGAATATTTATTGGCTTTCAAAGTCTCTCTCTTTCTCGGTTGGCTGGAATCCAAGCCCCATTATTGTTCTTCAAAGATTCCAATGGATAGCTAGATAAAGCCAGCCTCAACTTGTGACTACATCTAGGTAGCACATCCCTCTCAAAGTCTGGAGGAGAAACCCCCTTGCTTCTTAGTCTTTGATTTCTCCCCTTGTGTTGTATTTGTTTTTATAGCACTGTCTCTCTCTAACTGTCGTTAGCACCTGTCCAGTCTTGGAATGAGAATATAGCAAATTGGCAACCCCATTTTCCTAACTATTTGATCTTTATCGGTTTATAAGAAAATGAAGACTCATTTATATTTATTGATGTATAGGTTAAATCAGTTCCATAACCGTCTCCACAGTCAGAGTCATGTAATTCTGTAGGGGCTATAGCTATCACATTGGTAGGTGGCCAAGGCATAATGGCAAATACTAGTTTGGAGATCTGGGTGAAATCCTCACGTCTATTGCTTCCTACTTGTGAGATCTTGGGTCAGTCACATAACCTCTCTTTGCCTCAATATTTTCATTTGTTAAGGTGAGGGGGTTGGACCACTAAGGTCCATTTCATCTCTAACATCTGCCAATGTCTTCTATGTCCTTTGTAAATAGTTGGAGTTCCTGGTACTGAGTAGAGCCTGAAGCAGGAGATTAGGGCATTTTAGTGGTTGATGAGCATGTGCTGGGATGAGCATGTGTTTATGAAAGCAGGTGATGAGGTAGTCAGTGTGTTTTATGATGCCATACTAAACATTTATATGTTAGCACTGAGGGATAAATGGGAAAGGATGACCAAGTTCTTTAAAAGAAGGTAAACTATGGCCCCATTGTAAGGAATAACATAAGACTTTTGGAATTACTCAAAGGAAAATTGTCAAATGATTATAGTGTGGTTCTGTTCATGCTATTTCTACAGCAATCTTGCTAGGTGACTCAATTCAACTGAATAGCAGGATGCTATTTTTAGGTAACTTTCTTGACTTAAGTCTACATTCCTAATACAAGCTGATTGGGGTAAATAAGTCATTTTTTTCAATGCTTCCGCCTTGATTCTCACCGCCAAGGCCTATAATGGAAGTGACCTTAAGAAATATATGAAAGAGTTAAAGTTACTTTGTTTCCTTGCTAATCAACATGACTGGTCACTAAATGGATTCATGCTTTACTTGTCAGGGTCTTTCCTGAAGTCCTTTTTCTCTATCTTTCACTCTGAGATTCACATGTGACTCCTGATTTTATTTTTTGGAAGGGAAGCATCTTTTAAATTTTTCAATTCTTCTAAAATAGGTCATCTCTCCAATGCCAATTTCTATCCTGCCAACATCTGTAGTTCTTCCTACTGTTTTGGCCCACATACCAACCAACTTAACAGAACAGGTAGATTGGTATCATGGAATGTACACTGTCTTGGGAGTTTTTGGAGACCTGGGTTATAATTCTGGCTCTGTCTCCCAATCAGATATCCAAGCTTTGGAAAATCGTTTAACATCTCTGGGCCTATTTGCTACTCTATAAAATGAAAGTATTGAACTGGATGGCCAATAAAGTCTCTTCCTGAAGAAGCTCTTTTTTAAAAAAACATACATACATATGTATGTATACATACACATACATATATACACACACGTGTGTATGTATGTATATATAAGTGTGTGTGTACATGTGTATGTATATATATGATGGGTTGTTTGTTCATTTTTTACTAGCTTTCTGTGAAGCCTATGCTGAATTCAAGTTGGAAAGTACTAGCCTCGTTTTCAGTCCTGGGTGTGCCAAGGTCTTAAGAGGCATGCTAAAGAGGCCCAGGGCTCAGATTGTCACCTCACTGTATCCAAACAACAGTTTTACTTCCACCTCAAAGAAGACACGTGTTGGGAGACACTCTAGCTAGATAGCTAGACCCAAGGGATTGCTGTTCCTTTCTAATGACTTCATGAGCAAATTTTTAACTCTCAGACTCAAACAGTGAATGTTGGGTAAGGGTCCCAAAGTCTCTGGTGTAGATCAAGCCCTAGGTGTGCAGAAAATGGAGGTGGTCAATGGACTGTCACCATGAACTGAAAAAAGGAGGGAGAGAGCTGGGGAGCTGCACCAAGATTTTAGCAGCTTGTATAGGATGCAGTTGAAATCTACTTTGAAAGTAGAAGAAGCTTCCAAAATAGCCACTGTGACTCCCTGTCCTCTTAGGCTTAAAAAAAGAAATCAAATGGTGATAGTGAAGATACAGCATCTAATAAAATGAGAGGTAGGCACAATTCTCTCCTCTTCACCTTTGGATTTCTAGATGTAATTTGCTCTGGCACTTTTCATTTTTCCTATCCTAAGTAAATAATAAAGGACTGTGGAGGAAAGTTTCTCTTGAGCTTATCGACTAATGGGGTCACTCCATCCCCGCTGGGACCAAGAGTCTACCACTGCCACCCCATACTGGCTGATAGAATAAATAGTTGCCTGGTTACTCAGCAGGATTACTTTGACTTTAACTGGTTCACCCATGGTTTAGTGATATTGACTGAATACAAGACTGTGATAGTTGGCAATTCCTCAAAAAAAAAAAAAGGATCAAACATTGAGGAAACACAGGTACATGTTTTCTGTACTTACTCCGAGGAATGGAATCTCCTTACTGGTGGGGATCGTATCTTACATTTTTTCTATATTGCCCATGGCTCACAGCATGGTGCTGAGCATGGAGTAGATACTCCATAGAGAATTGTCGATTGGTTGAGTTGAGGGAGAGTTATAGTGCATTATGATGTGGCCTATGGAATCCAGTGTCAGGGATTTTAAGTGTTGCACATCCTGAATCAGCATCTGGGAGTGGGGATGATAAGTAGAGTTGGGAAATGCCATTGTTAGCAGATGAAGGAGAAGAGGGGCTCCCTGGAAAATCTTAAAAGAAAGAGTACCTCTTGGGTAAGAATAATAAGAGGGACAGAAGTGGAGAATTTAGAATCATTTAAAGGGAGCCTAGGTCACTAGAATAGCAAAAGGCCAACACGTTGTTGCCAGAAAAATTATGTTGAAGAGCTGTCTCATCTGTCGGCCTCCTACTTAGGGCATACTGATGTTAACAGTTGGCTAATATATCAGCCAGATGGGTTGAGTTGAGGCCCTGTTTCAGAGACCATCAATAACCATAAGTCTCAGGTTAGGAAGATGAAGGGCATCTTGGAGAAGAGACAAGGGGAGGAGAAGAAACTCCTAACCCATCAAAATAGTAAAGGCTACTGGACTTGTCCCTGGTTTGGTCTTTCATGAACATTTTCCTTTGTCTCCTTTAGTGAGGAGTTGGGGTATGTTTAAATAGGAGGGAGACCTGGGACGAAGGGTCAGGACCTTGAAACTTCATTACCCGGGAGAACAGAATGCTATGGCCCTTATTATCCTCTCTGTACTGTCTTCCCGCTTCATTCTCACTTCCTTTATATACCCTTAGTAGGTTGCAATAGCACATAATTATTATTCCCCCCCCACCTCATTTCATATTATAAAATACAAACAAATGACAGAAAAGGTCGGTTGTTTATGGGCTCTCCTCTTCTCACAGGTGTAGGGACCGTCGTTTCCTTCCAACCATAGGTCTGTGGTTGTAAGGCCGCATCTTCATTTCCACAAAGGGGATAGAGAACTCGTGGCCTTTCCAGTGATACCAGTTGATCCCCTGTTCAGGAGAATGACAAAGGTGTCATATTCTCTCTTTACTCTCTTATTACTCCTATAAGCCAACCCCTAGCTGGGAGAGATGAGGAATGCTGTGCTTTTAGGAGACGCAAAAGGAAAAAGGAGGCCAGTTTATGAATTTAGCAGGTTTTGCATTCGTATAACATCTGATGGATCTCGAATTCTAGTCAAGTTCCTCATGGGGTTCCCATCTTTCCATTTTGAACAGCCATGGAACTATAGCTTTCTGGCCCGAGATGGGGCTACTTTATGGTTAGTTGCTAGGAGTCACCTTTTTGGCTTTTAGTGCTAGTAACAGGTAGATTTTTCCAAGTGTTATGGGAGTCTGGCGCACCTGCAGATCCGATCATCTTGCTATCATGGTATTGTCATGAGGAAGGCATCAGAAAGCTGCTTCTAGGAGAACCAGGACATGTAAGGAAAGTACCTTGGAGAGACAGTCTGGAGCAAATGGAAATCTTCCATAACTGGTTCCAGGCAGCTAACCTCACATGTTAAAGAGGAAACTTTGATTTGCTGCAAAGAGATATCTAAAAGGTCCTACCAATTTTGGTTTCAGTCTCTTTTTCTCAGTGCTCTTGTGGGACCTTGGCAACTAATCATGGGAGAGGAGCCTATGACCTTGTGAATCTGGGAGATCCAAGGGGCCTCCTGAACATCCTATTTTCCTAGAGTTTGGGTTTGCTGCCAGCACATGACTTTGATGACAAGTTCAAGTCTCCTTTCCCCTGCATCATACTTCTTCCCTTTCACCAGGACCTACAGGGTACTAGCTTTTGGGGAGGGCTTTACTGGTTGACTCTGCCCTACTGAAGATTAGTGTCTCTTGTCAGATCCAAAATGAAGTTGAAAACTCTTCCTTCTTCCTCCTCTGGCTTCTACTCCTCTATCTTGCTTTCATTCTATTATTTTCACTGTATTTTTGACTTCCTGGAGATGGGGTTCCATGTGGTCATTTACAAGGAAAAAAAGGAATCAGAAACATGTGCCCCTGCAAACTACAAGGCAGAGGGACTCCAGACTCTGTTGCTTAAAGGAAAACACCAATATTTAGGTGTCTAGATGGATGAAATGGTTAAAAAAATTTAAAAGGGTGATCGCTTTCTAAAAAAAAACCAAACAATAAAATACCCCCTTCTCCCAACATCCCTGCTTACCTGACTGTGCCTGGACTCCCCATACTTTCCATTTAGGTTAGTTCGGTGGCAGTTCTTATACCACCAAGCTCCCTTGTAGGACATAGCACAATTGGTAACAGCGACATCATTGTCTCTGTCCTCAGTGGAGAAGGGTCGCCCTTGGTGATAAGTAAGGGAATCCCCTGCAAAGAAAGAGAAGTGAGATTCAATGGATACTTAGCACTGAAAATGTGTTCTCTCACAAAGAAATTCAACCACTCAAACATTCCCATTTCACAGAGTCCATTAGCTACCCACTCTCTAAGACAGACTCCTTCATCTTACACCCCATGGCTGACTACTTCAATGCTACTTTCTCCAGCAACCTGGGATCCCTGGCATGCTAGCCTTTCACCCAGGCTACCATGCTGATCTCCAGCACTGGATTGCCTTCATTATACATATTTTAGCACATATCTATTTAGAGGCAGCTTGGTGTCAGACTTGGGGTCAGGAAGACTTGAGTTCAAATCCTCTCTTAGATACTTAATAGCTGTGTGATCTTGGGGAAGTCACATAACCTCTCTCAACCTCAGTCTCCTAAGTGGTGATAATAATCTCACTTTCTTACTAGGATTATCATGAGGACAAGATGATAATATTTATAAAGTGTTTTTGCAAGCTTTAGAATGCTATATATAAGTCACTGTTCTATTATTACCTGGCCCATTACAGATTCCTACTGTACAACTTCAGTCTAGTTCTTGTAATCCTTTTTCCTTCTATCTCTAATCCTTTGCTCCTATATTCCCCTGTCAGTAGATGATTCATATCCTGCCTCACAGAGAAGACAGAGAGCATCTGGAGTTAGCTGTGTTCTCTCCAGCTTTAACAGAGTACTTTCCCTATGTTTTATCTTACACTCCTTTCCAGTTCAGTGGAAAAGTTTTCTCTCCTCTCTGATGATCCAAATCCCATCCCTCCTCCTCTAGCACTTGAGTCCTACAATTACACTCTCTGTTTCTAGCATTTTCCATCTTTTCCACTTCACGGGCTCCTTTATGTTCCTTTATGCTCAGTACAACAAAGATCTATTAAATGTCTACACAGACCTAGTTTTGGGGGATAGCTCTAAAGATCAAAATGAAAAGACCATTGTTCTCAAGGAGCTTCCTTTCTACTCAGATATGGGTGGGTAGAGATAATGTCTGGTAGATAAGTGAGTACAAGGACATTTGAGGAGGGAGGGAGCTCTAATAACTGGGACTAGGGTTGGGAATCAGATAAGCCAGCTCCTGAGCTGAGCCTTCAGGCTCCAGAGGAGCCTTGTCAGGAAGATGAAGACTGTGCTTGGTGGAGAAGAATATATCACACTATAGTGTGTGGCTTTTCCAATGCCACAGAGGTTGGAGATGGGATGCCAAGCACGAGGAATGGCCAGAAGTCCAGTTTCCTAGGAGTATAGAGTTAGTGAAGGAAAATAATGTGAGCTGAGACTAGAAAGATGAGTTGGAACCAGTTTATGGATGGCCTTCATAGCCAAGCTGAGGAGTTTGTATCTTAACCTAGGGGAAATTATAGGTTTTATGGCAAGTGAGCAACATAGATCTCACATTTCCACCTTCCAACATGATTAAATGTCCTCTACCTTAAGTAACACTAACAAACAACTTTGTCCCCTACAAATAAAAGAGAACTCTTTTTGGGGCTCCTGACAACTCTCCTGGGATTGCTTGCATTACTACACTATCGCTCATGGCTCCTATCTCAGCCAGTCTAGATTTGAGGATCAGAACCCAACTTACTTTTGGTCAGCTGAAGGCAACATACTCCTTGAATGCAGTCTATGATGAATGCCCCCATTTCCTAACCACTCTTACCCTCTTCTTAACTTTCTGCAATCTGACTTTTATCCTTACCACTCTATAGAAATCACTGTCATAAAGGCTACTACAAGCTCCTTGCCAAATCCAATGCCTTTTTCTCAATGCCCATTCTCTTTAAACTCTCTCTGGCATTTGTTTACCACCCACCTGCTCTTCCCTGTAAATCTCTCCTTTCTCAGCTTTCACGATATTTCATTTTTCTGACAATCTTCCAATGTCTCTGCTCCCTTCCCGTGTCTTTTGTTAACTTTCTTTTCATCTTCTACCCAAATTTTGTCCTAAGCCCTCTCTTCTGTTTCTATAGAGGGCTCCTATAGCTCTGATTCCCATAGCTTCAACTAACATTCCTATCTGGATGATCCGCAAATTCATATTTCTAGTTCCAACCATGCACTGCCACTCTAGTCCAACATTTCTCATAGTATATATTTCACTTGAATGTTTCCCAATCACCTCACACTCAATATGTCCCAAATAATATTTACCATATCTCCTCTACCTAAATTGACTCTCCTTTCCAATTCCCTATTTCTGTCAATTTTCCCATCTCCTAGGATTGAAACTTTGGAATCATCTTTAATTTTTCCCTGCCCCCACATTCATTCCCTATATCCAATGTCGCCAACTGTTGTCATTTCTTCATTTTGAATACTGCCCTGAATCTCCAGTTCCTCTCTACTATACCGTAGGTTCTCGTTGTCTTTTGTTTGCAATAGTTGTCATGCATGAACTTGAACAATGCTAGTCTCTTTCACTCCACTTCCTCTTGCAAAGTCTTCGCAAAGAACACTTTTATCGTGTTCCTCTTGCGTTTCATAACCTACAATAGGTCCTCTATCATTAACTGCATCAAATCCTATTTCTGATGCCTAGGTTTCAAGGTCTTTCTTGAATCTGGCTCCACAAAGGCAACATGATATAGAAGAAAGAGATTTTTGGAGTTAGAGGACTTGAATCTGAATCTTGGATCTATTATTTATAATGTGTGCGACCTTGGACAAGTCACATTAATTCTCTGGGTCTCAGTTTCCTCATTTATAAAATGATGAATTCTGAAGTTCCTTCTAGGTCTAAACCCTATCTGTGTTGTGTTTATCTAATCCATTTGTAATTATTTATCACTGCTTCCCAGCTCATACAATCTACTTTAGTCAGACAGGTCCCCTGACTATACACACTATATGTCATAATCATTTTTTGGCCTTTACTCATGCTGTTTGCCTCACCTGAAACGCCATTCACAATTCTCTCTGACTCTCTTATCCATCCCCTTCATGAGAAACCAGTTCAATGTCCATCTTCTTTGCAAAGACTTCCTCAAACACCCCGCTTCACATCGATGGTTCCCTTCTCTAGATTTCTAAACTTATAGTCATAAATGCGTAATTTAGGACTTGTCTACTTATTTTATCCACATGTTAGGGACAGAATGGAGTCCTTGAAAGCTATTGAAATGTCTGCCACAGTCAGACCTGACACTTTTCGCCTTCAAATATGTTACAGTGCTTTTTTCTGAACATATATATGCATATATGCTTGTTTGTATACACACACACATATATATTATCCCACTTCACGTACTTAAAAATATCATAAACTCTTTATGGTCATGCACCATGCCTCTTTATTCTTCTTCAGTTAAGTGACTAGTAGAGTGCTAAGTTCATATTAGCGTTCAACCAATCTTTGTTGACAAATGGATTTGTAATTTTATGTTGGACACCTATTGTAGTCCTAGATGAAGACTTAACTTTTTTTAGCCTTGTGCTGAGAAGAATGGTAGGACTGAATGAACTCAGAGTGGAGGGGCTAAAAGAGACATTGACAAATAGGGTGAAAACCAGTGAAAATATTTATAAACCCATAACTGGTAAGAGGCAATCCAAAAATTAGATTGAGCAACAAGTCAAGTTAAATGAGACTGGAGTTGGAGCAAATATTAGATTCTGAAAATTGTAAGAGAGGAAGACAAAGAAATCTTCTTGCCTCTAGGTCTTTAGGCTGAAGATAGAGAGCCATTTGTCTAGGACTGCCTGAACACAGGCAACAGATCAAGTGACTTTTTTTTTTTCTATGAAAGCACCTTCTAGCACAAGGCTAGAAGCAGGAAATTGTCTCTAATAGATCAGGCTATAGCCAGTAGAAATGAGTTGATAAAAACTGATCATAGCTATCTCTATATGACATATGGTTAAGCAGGAAAAACCAACAGAAAGTCACCTGTGTAGATGAGAAAGTTAGAGACAGACAAGTTAAGTGAACCCAAGAACTGTAAAACTGTGGTTTAAATTAGATTTGTGCATCTCCTCAAATGCTATTTTGAAGAATTGGGAAGGTTTGTGTCCTATTCCTTTTAGAGAAACAAGGACCAGGGATAGTTTATCCGTAAGCATAGGATTAATATTGAGTATTGTAAAAAGGGAGTTTAGGTGGCTCCTGGTCATTCCTGGCTTAGCTTCATTTTAAGACCTTAATGATAAAGATGACCTAACAACTGAAAGTAATGTGCTTCAACACCTGAATAAGGATGATCTTACAACTGAGAGTAATGTGGTGGAAAGAGTACTATAGGACCTGGAGTTCTCAGGCTCATTTGAGTATTGGCTCTCCTCCTTATTGGCAGTGGTGAGTCAATTTACCTCCTTAAGTTTACCTCAAATTTCCCATCTGTAAAATGGGGATAATAATTGGTATCTTGAAAAGAAGTATGGTAGAGTGGAGAGGGGGCTGGCCTTAGAGTCAGGAAAACCTGGGTTCAATTCCTCTATCTGCCCTATTCAAGTAAGTAATGTAACCAAATGCTAGTCATTTAATCTCTCTGCCCCCAGACAACTTCTATGACTCCAAGTGACAGTGCATTAACGGAGGGAGTTTTCAAACCAAGAGTTCCTCAAGTCACAGTCCTAGAATTAAAAAAATTGAATATCTCTATTATATACCTCAAGGTTGTAGTGAAGCTCTAAAGGTGACACAGGCATCTTGGCAAGTGCCCTATAAATGCAGGTTGTGGTTTATATTATTATCAAAGCTCAGTGTGTTGCTTAGTTAAGCAGAAGGGTTTGTGGCAATCTTTCAAGATAGTGTGATTGTCACTGGAAATGATCATTGATACATACACCACGACGAAGGAAATCTCAGCAGGTAAGAGGAGCAAAGAACATAGAGAAGCAAGCGCCATGACTGAAGTTAGGTCAGAGTGACTGGAAGAGGGGTGTCTGTGGATTTATACTAATGGCTCTCTCACTTATATAACTCTCTAAAGTTTGCAAAACACCTTTCCATACATTATCTTACTTGATGCTCCTAACAAAAGATTGAGAACAGATCAGAGAGTCTGTTTGGATAAAATTAAAGATATAATAAAAGGGGCTTAGAGCCCTGCTTGGGGTAGCTAGGAGGCACAGTGGATAGAGTTTTGGGCCTGGAGTCTTCCTGAGTTCACCCTGGGTAAGCCACTTAACCCTGTTTGCCTCAGTTTCCTCATCTGAAAAATGAGCTGGAGGAGGAAATGGCAAACCACTCCAATATCTTTGCCAAGAAAACCCCAAATGGGGTCATGAAGAGTCAGACACAACTAAAAATGACTAAATAACAACAATAGAGGTCCACTTAGCAGAAATATCACCAAAAACCTAGGTAGAGAAATTGTCATGCATGTACCTCAGGCAAAGGAGTGAAAACAGAAGTGAAATGTGAATATAAAGTGAGCCCATTACACTCAGTGATGTGCCTGGCTCACAGTGAGGGCCTAGGTAATTCTCCTTGATTGATTGATTTATTTGCCTCCCTGACCTGGGGAGCTTAATTTGTACCAGTAGGACTTCTCCAAGAACAGGGGCCCTGGCATACATCACCACTTATTTGGAATGAAGCCTCTATAGTCACATGTCACGTCACTAGGAAACTTCCATCCCGATAATTGTTCATTATAATATAGGATGAGGAGCCATTTATTGAATAAGCTGAATGATAGAAATATTATCTTGAATTCACATGGAACCTTTTGCTTTATAAAGCACTTCTACTTATGTCATTTCATTTTATCTTTGTGACTTTTTGAGGTTAGGTGGGTACCATCTCCTCCATTTTACAGATAAGAAAACCGAGGCACAATGATGTTAAGAGACTTGTTCAAGGCCACGTAGCTAGTTAGGGACAGAACCGGCATTAGGATCCAAGCCCTCCTATCTCTTCAGCTCCACACTCTTTAGTAGACTACACTGCTTTGTGCCAGGAAGAGAGTTAATCACTCATATGTGGATATATCCACGAGCTTCATAAGCCCACCAGCTTTGCCAGGTCCCTGTGGCCCTTGGGTTCTGGATAGGGGCAAGAAAGTACCAGCAGTGCCATTGTAGTCTCCTATGCGGAGCTTGTAGAGGCTTCTGCTGTCCCCAATAGAGAACTTGTCATAATAGGCATAAGCTGCCTCTTGGCCGTCTCGCATATCTATCCGCAACTCATATCGCCCTTGGGATGTGATCTTGTGCATGTTATCCAGTCCTGCAGAGAAGAGCAAAGAATTTGAGTGAGACCTGGTCCAGAGCAGCTTGGTAAAGAGAAGGGAGAAGGAGTCTGTGTCTGTGAAACTTGTGTTGAGTGAAGAGGAGATGGCACAGCATGGGATAGAAGAAGCAGCCAGACACCGTCCACCCCACGCCCTGCCCAGCCCGACCACCCCAATAGATTAAAAACTCTGAAGGCAGGGAAAATTTATTTTCATTTTTTGTCTATCCTGTGCCTAATGCAATACCTTGCACATAATTGGTTTTTAATAAATGTTTCCTGAATCGAATTCCTGCTTGAGCTGCTGTAGTCAGCACTGTATTGTTCAGAAACAAATCACACTCGTTGTTTTATGTGTGTTTGTCTTGCCCTGCCAGCTAGATTATAAGCTTCATGAGGACAAAGACCCTCTTTTACTTTCTTTTTGTTTGGCTCCTTGATGTATAGTTCTTACTGCGGTCTTGCCTTGTTATCTTTTCTACGCTTCGATGGTGCTTGTGTTGGGCATGTCATAAATGCCCAATAAATACTTGTTAGTTGATTGGTTGCCATTCTATTATTCCCATAACAACTGTCATAGGGTCATAGGATTTAGAACTGGATGAAGCCTTAGAGATCATCTAGTCCTTGAGCAAATGAAGGTCTTGAGAGATGAAATGATTTTCCTAAGGCTCACAGGGATTAAGTAGCAGAAACAGTATTCACACCTAGCTCCTTGGACTCCAATTCCAGTGCGCTTTCCATTATCTGACTAAAAAGAGAGACAGTTTGTTGAATTTCCTCTAGGCTCCTTGTCTGACTTCTGTTAAATTTCATATGTGGGCAGATTCTAATTTGGCATCGAGAACTGACCTCATAGATTCTGTTTGTACACAGCCCCATTCTGATCCATACCTCCTGCCAGTCCTAGACCTCCAGGAAATTGCCAGTCACCTCTAATGCCTTCTTAATTTTCCCATTTCCTTCCCGAAGTGGGTAATAACATTTCTTTGTGGAGCTAAGCGAAGTGACTGGACTCATTTCTCTTGTGACCTAAGGCTGGCTGGTGGCTTGCTTCTTGGAGATGAAAGACCCCCCTGTTAACTCACTCTGCCATTTACCCCAGCTGGGCAGCTCTCTCCCTTTGTAACTTTCTCATGTCAAATCCCATCAACATAACGGACTATTCATGAGGCTAGGAAGAGATAGCACAAATGGGGGAAACACCACAATAAGATAAAAACAGATCAATAGAGAAGCCAAACAGAGTGAAAAGTAATGAGAACAATTTGGGAGCTGTCAGCTTTCTGAACAGACATGAGGAGATGGGGCAGGTAAACAGGTAGAGAGTTCCTTATAACCTGAGATGGACACAGAGAAGTAAGAGATGGACAAAATGTCAAAGTAGCACAGAAAAGAAAAGCAGGGGGTCAATACCCAGCCAAAACTCATCCTCTAAGTTTCCGAAACCAACACGGTAATCTGCCCATTTCCGGAAAAAATCTGTCAGGCCATTCTGCCGTCTCTGGAACACCTAAAAAAGCAAAGGGGAGAAATGAAAATGGGTGCTAAGGATAGGTACTAGGCAAATATCAGGCAGATTTGGGTTCTTTCTCTCTCTTGTCTCTCTCTTTCTCTCTCCAACCAAACAAGGCATCAATATTGGGCCTGCTATTTTCATAGATACTTTACTCCCCTTTCTATGTCCACACTCTTCTAATAGGATTGTGTGTGATATGAGCGATCATTGGCAATCCTGTTTGCTCTCTGAAGGTAGACAACAACACAGGTATGCATAAATCCTTCAGAATGATTGGAAGAGATGGTCCTGGCCCTATGCTTTTTTATGTAGTTAAATTGGAGTTTTTCACCAAAAGAAAAGGAATAACTCTCATCAGCTATTGACTGACACCATCATATTGGAGGCAAAGTAACTGCAAATCATTCACTTTCCAAGCTGTTTAAGTGCTAATTTCATTTACCCTCCAATAAATCAGCTTCGACTTCAATTTCCAATTATGCTTTAAGAAGGAAGCACACATATGTCAGAGATATAAAAGAGAATGTCTCCCAAGAGCAGCTGTTATGAACAGAGGTACCATTTAACTCTTCAAAAATGACCCATTCTCAGCAGTTTGAAAAGGCTAGCTCTGTATGTGAGCAGTGAGTGGGGTGCAGGTGGGTGAGGTGGGGTTGGGTTGGGTGGGAAGAAGGTTGGGATATAGGACTTCTCATCCCTCACTCCTTAGCTTGCCTAGGGATACCTTGGGATCAGACATTAGGAATGATCCATTTTTTTTTTAAATTCAACCTAAACAATATTTATTAAGAACCTACTCTGTGCAAGGCATCATGTTAGGCACTTGGGACACAATGAATCAAACAAAGTCTTACCTGCCTTCTAGCTTCAAGGAGTTGAGCTGATTCAACATAAACAGAGATAAGTACATGCCACGTAGAGTCGAAATTAAAAAAAGATGGCAGGGAGTAAAGCACTAAGAAATGGGGATGGACAGGGAAGGCCTCTGGAAGGAAGTGTGGAATTTTAATTGCGGTGTGAGGAAGTACAGTTTAGGCATGGGGAAACACCTGTGCAAAGGCATTCATTCTGAGATAATCCACATTGTTTCAAGCATTAGTGGAGAGTCATTCATTTTATTCTCAAGCCTGCACTAATCAGAGCCCTGGCATAGTTATCAATGGACCCAGAAAATGAGGCTTTTCTGAATTCAGAGTCCTGAGCACTCATTCTTGGTGAGAATCAGAGTGATAGTAGAAATGGTGACAAGAGCAAGGATGCTGAGGTCCTGATCCCTGATGGGTCTGCATGCCTTTGTCTAGTCCCAACACCTGACTTTACACAGCAGGACCTAGAAGAAGGAACCTCCCCAAGAGATCATCCAACCTACTGGCATGGGGAACTGCAAAAGTGCTTCACCCCATTTCCCTGTTATAGCTAAGACCCGCGGAAGAGCTTCTGTCTGGGTCTGCTAAGTACCTGGAATTCAGCTCATTTGGCTTCCTTTTCTTTCAGGGGTGTTCAGGATTTAAGATCTCAGTGTCCCTGGTCCTGTCACCATCTCTATCCCTGTCACTACTATCAATCATGGTGGCTCTCAACTAAGAATATTAGAGAATTTTCAGAGACTTTTAGTGTTTAAGACTCCTCTGGAGCTTGCTTTTTTGCCTTTCCTTCTCTTCCTCCTGAATTAACCATGCTTGGGAAAGGAATAGGAAGGAAGGTAGAGAATGGTTTGTCTTCCAAATTCCTGGTTCCTTCTCATGATTCTCCCAGCTTTAATCTTACTTTGTTTCCACATTGTTCAACCTATCTGTGTCTGGGCTATTAAACAGGGTTTCCAGGAAACTGAAGAAATGGGACAGAGTGAATTGTGATAATGGATAAGAGGATATGGTAAAAAAAAAAAAGGTGAATTTATGGAATGCTATGAATATTGAGAGGCTCTGAGAAATCCCATAGTTACTTACAATCCAGCCGCCCCCGTCTGTTGTCATATCACAGTACACCTGAACCTTCTGTCTCATGTCCCCATTGATGGAGATGGTGTAAACCCCACTGAGAGTGTCTCCATTCATCAAATGCTGGGCACAGTCCTGAGGATGAGGGAACACCCGACCCCCTGGACAAGGAAAAAGGGAGATTACCTAAGAATAGTCATTTTTTAAATCATTTATAATAGTCCCTTCCAACAGAGAAAGGCAAAATGGCTTTTTGAAGGGGGGCAAATACATCTATACGCATAATAAATGTGTATATATATATATATATATATATATATGTATGTATATACACATACATACACCAAAACCTGGAAGCTATCACAATAAGGCAAATACCTGAATTGTGCTGTGAGAAAAAGTACATTTGATCCATGCAGGATATGCTTTATGGTTTTATAACTGCTGATTATGGTCACTTATGTATGGGTCATAATAAATCAGTAAGCATTTCAGGCAATCAATTTGTCAACCACCTTTTGAAAGATCCTGAGGCTCCTAAGCATCACTTTATATTGTCTTAAAAACTGCTGCTAAGATGTGCCTGAATAGGCAAACCTCTAGGGAGCAGAGTATTATGAATTAGTACAAGGGTTTGTAATCTTTTAGGGGAGAAGATCCATTTTTGGTAACATTCATATAGTAAAGCTTTTTTGAAAAGTTATGTTATATATGGCATCTCAAGAGTATCAGTGTGGTTTGAAGCTTTAAAACTTAACACACGTATGTGTATCTATATATGTATATATACATAAATGTATGTATACATGTGTATTATACAGCGTATGTATACTGTATAGATACATGTATACACATACATATACATGTATATAAATGCATATATATGCATATATATATACATATACATATATATAAAAGACAGTATGATATAGCAGCAAATAGCTAGATTTGGAGTAACGGGACCTGGGTTCAGATCCTTGGTCTTTTGTTTATTACCTGTGTGACCTTCAACAAGTTATTTAAACTCTTTGGGCCTCAATTTTGAGTGGGGTTAGACTTGATGGTCTCAGAGGTCCCTTTCAGCTCTAAAACATCTGTGATCCCATCAGTGTATATTTTGTGGGTGTGATCTTAAATGTGATTTTATGATACATGTATGTATGTGTTTTTGGGAGGATTTAAGTCCTTCAGACCATTGGATGAAATCAGAAGATAGCACATGGGAAATATTTTTGGGATTGGCTGAAAAAATGAGATATGCCTATGTACACAAGACAACAATTCTAGCAACACATCAGTTATGCTTCCAGAGTGCTTTAAGGAAGTATACCTCTACCAGAGGGCTGGGTGGTTTAGTCCAGAGTGTCACTCTCAACCCTCACTCCCATATCAATCATGCCATTGGAGAAAATGGATCAGCCTGGAGCTGAAAGAGGACAAACTCGATAAATTGCACCAGGGAGGATCTTTTGGAGGCATAGAAAAGTAACACTATGGACTCTAAAAGACATTTACCCTTGGGGCAAAACAGAGATGCCTCACCGGGAATTTAACAAAGGGCGTGCATTACCGATTTGTACATGTGTTTTCTGTGTGGGTGCCTCAATGTATCTTAAGTCTATATTCACTTTCCCCATTGGCTCTGTGCGTATTTGTGGAGAGTGTGCCCTAGACTTTAGGGATGATGTTTCTCTAATAACTATTTGTGCCGTATATGTTTAGTAACTGTATCTAACTAAAAGTTAATTAACTGTGGCTGGCCAATTAATAATCAATGGAGAACACATTGGATGGCATGGACAGTTGTTATAGAAACTTACCAGTGTATTACACTGCTTCCAGAGTTTTTTTTTTTAAATTCTCCTTTGAGCTAGCTTTATTTGAACTAAATTAACATATTTTCTATCATTTAAATCAAAAGTTCTTCAACCTTTCAATGAATTTTATTTTATTTTTTTGCTTATTTTTCTTAATATTTTATTTTTTCCCAATTACATGTGAAGATAGTTTTCAACATTCATTTTTGTAAAATTTTGAGTTCCAAATTTTTCTCTCTCCCTCTTCTCCCCAAGACAGAAAGCAATTCCATAGAGATTTTTAAACTAGCCTCATCTGTAATAGTTTATTCATTTCTATTAATTTATTTAATTCATATAGGGGTATAATCTGGTTGTAACACAACCCCTTTCTTTTGCTCTTGGTTGTCTTTTTTTCCACCCAAATGCCTTCACACTGGCAGATCTGGGTTTCCCAGAGAAGGACCACTACCATATAGTTATGACTCAGGACACTAGGCACTAGGCTTTTGCTTAGGGCACTAGGAAGTTACCCTATTGTGTTTGGGTTTGTGTGTGTGAATATACTCCTTCTATTTGCCATTATAGCTCCTGAGCTCCAAACAATGTACATTCAGAATATATACTTACATAAAATCAGTCACCATGATGACTTCAGATTTCAAATGTGAAACATTTACTTAACAATAAGGCAAAGACAAATCATCACAGTTACTCAATATAATGAAAATGCAAAAATAATAAAAACACCAGTCTACATATAAACCTGAGTCACACTCTTCCACTATAGTTTTCATAGGGAAAAGTGGGCACATAATGATAGAAACCTAGGAGGAGGCACATGAGTGAAGAATGACATATGCCAAGGGCATTGCACAACTTTATATGACAGGTCTTGCTGCCCTTGGTTCCTTCAGCAATAACCTACACTACACAAAGCCACTGCTCTACTAGGTGCTTCCCTTCTGGTCTTCATTATTCTCCTGCTGGGCAAAGTCTCTTCTTTTTCTTTTGAGTTGATGAAATAGTAAAAAGCTCTTTTAACTTCCAGTTGTCTTTAACAGGGCTCTGAGAACCTGTTAAATAACTGACAAGTAGTGACAAAGAGTTCCCTTAAGCTAGAGAACAGCAATGTTCCTCAAGTCTACTCTTTGAATAAAGCAGACAAGCTCAGTCAGCTCTTCATTCAACAGGATTCTGCTTTTTTTGATTATCTCTCATCCTCCTCTTACGGCAAATCGAAGTTCAGAGCAAAATCACTCAGATGACTCTGTGGACAATGAAGACAAGTGCAGCTGGCTCTTCACTCAACAGGATTCTGCTTTGTTCAATCAGCTCCAAACCTCTTCTTACAGCAAAACAGATTCAAATCTGGTCTCTTTTTCTTTGTCTCTCCCTCTTGTACCGAGTAGGGCAAGAGAGAACAATTAGGCATCTCTCAGAAGTATCATCTCTTTTAAGCTATATTTGGTGCTAGAGAGCAATAGCTCCAACTATATCAGAGTTCAGATTTCTTCCAATGACCTTCCCAGAAAGCCCCCTTTTCAGCTTTTCTTTAGCTAATGTGCAAAGAAGTTTCTCTCTTCCAATCATCATCTCTGAGCACAGCCGTGGAAGCCTTTTTGTTAGCTGACTCTCGATGGTTTCTTCATTTCCTCTAATGCCTTGAAACAGCCTTCCTGTGGTCAGTGACTCATCTTTTCCTTTATCAAGTAAAATTCATGAAATTCACCTTTCTGTCAGGTATGAAATAGAATTCTTTTTAATCCTCCAATGACATCTAAATAGTCAATTGATTTGCTATAACCTCCCAAACTCTAAAAACAGTGACATTCAAATGAGCTAAGAGATCACAATGTCCTGAAGTCTCAGTAATTTCTCTGCCTTGTTAATTTATTCATCAGAAGTGTAGTCCTCTATCTTGTCTTCCTAAGAGCTTCTGTCTCTCATTTTCAGAGTGAACTGGGTTTAAAGTTTTGTGAAAGGAAAAAAAGGAAGAAAGAAAGAAAGAAAGAAAGAAGGAAAGAAAGAAAGAGCAAGGAAGAAAGGAAGGAAGGAAGGAAGAAAGAAAGAAAGGAAGGAAGGAAAGAAGGAAGGAGGGTAGGAAGAATGGAAGGAAGGAAGGAAGAAAGAAATATAGCTAGTAAACCCCAAGTTAAGTGGGCAGCTTCTGGACATCAAAATTTACCTTCCTTTGGAGAGGAGAAGGAGAAGAAGAAGGAGAGTGAGAGGAAGAGGATGAGCTGAGTTACCCAACTAGCTGGGTCCCCCTTCAGGCAGCTAGGTCTACTAGCTCTGTCTAAGCTCCACTTAATGGCTGTATTTTGGGCCCTCCTGGCTTAGTGTGAATGCCAGTGGTAACTTGTTTCACTTTGGAACAGCAACCCTGAGGGTCTTCCCCTCCCAGCTTGATTTCTTTTTCTTTTTTTCTAATTAAAGGGGCAATCCCTTGACTCACTTCTTAAAGAGGCCTATTCACTGAATGGGTGTTACCTCACTATAAGTGAGTACATGAAAAGGCTGTAGCCTAAAAGTGCCAGGGTCTCCCATTGCATCCTGGGTGATCTCCAGTAATCCTGATGAATATATGGTCACTGGATCCAGATGGCTCTGGAGGAGAAAGCGAGTCTGGTGACCTTGCACCGCCCTCCCTCACTCAAATCAAAGTCAACTGTAAGTCATGTCATCATTTCCCTGATGTCATGGTCCTCTTTGAAAACGAAGGACAACACAATCTGTCTCTCATTTTATTGGAGAAGCTGTTTCTTTACCAGTAAATTAAAACTGTTTTTCATATACAAATTTTTTTGTGTGCTCCATTTAGCAAATAAATTGTTCACATATGAAAGGAATAGTGCATTATATCCTTCGAAAGTCAATTTCGTACTTTTTCTTTATAGAAAAGTTCTTTTACCACCCTTTTCAAAACCAGACTTCCCATAAATGAAAAGGGTGGGCCTTACTGCTGTACATCAACCTTACTTAAATCGACAACAAAAAATAGTGGCTGGTATTCTCGGCTTAGGGTCAGGAAGGGTGGTTTCAAATCCTGCATTTCACACTTATTAACTATGTGACCCTGAGCAAGTCACCTAATCTCTACTTGTCTCAGAGGATTGAATAAATCCTCCAGGATTTATCTGTCAAGTAGGAGAACGTTGGCATCTCTAAATACTACACTGTCAGATCCATGGAATTCTTCAGGAATTTATTTTACGCAAGTTAAAATGAACATATAAAATATTTATTTCCTTCAGAGTCTTTATTACTTAGAATGTGCATTTGGTTTAGAAACTAGAGGAGGCCTTCTGAGAAGCCCCCATATGAAATTAGTCCAATGAGTTGATCAGATTATCACCTAGTCCTATCCCATATCTCATCTCATTCCTATAGAACAGGAAGTAGATGTGGAGTAAGCATGGCAGCAGCACGCACTAGGGAGAGTGGTTGACAAATGAGTACAGTGATTAAGGAGAGGAGATCCAGGTGCAATGCCCCTCAGTGGAAGTTTAATGCTTTGGGCACTGCTAGCAGCAGGGATTATTTCAGCTCTAGACCTGAACTCGATTCCTCTACAAGTCTAGTGATTTATATGTTTATACTACATAAAGCATTTTTGTGTTGAAGCACACACATGCAAAAGACTCATTTTTCATCCATCATCGCCATAATAATTTTAGCTCAAATTTACATATGTGTGAAAGTTTATAAAGCTTTAAAGATTAGATTATAAATCACTCAATTGTAAACTCTTTGAGGGCAGGTTCTGTTTTTACCTTCCTTTGTAATCCCAGTGTCTAGTACATTTTAGGTGATTAATAAATGCTAGTTGACTTAAATATTACAAAATATTTTATAAGTCAACACAGAGTTATAGAGGACTTATTTATCCAGTAGAGGGCAATGTCTTTGAGAGACTGTTTGTTTTGTCTCTGTATCCTAATTCCTTATAGGACAGTGCCTTGCACATTGGTGATTAACAAATAGATGCTGAACTCAGAGGAATTCCTACAAAACCAGCATGCATGTAATTAAAGAACCAGATGCGGCTCAAGCCAGTTACCAAGGTCTGGAGCTGGAATTCTGATTCAAAAAATTTCTTTACTGGACCAAACAGTCAAATAACCATTTTAATATTTAATTTTATTTTAAGAGAATTGAAAGGAGAGGAAGTAATTTACTACTCATCTCCCAGATTGGGTGGAAACAGTCCAATTTAGAGAACAATTGATAATTAGTTAAAATTGGACCTCAAAAGTTTAGCATTAGGGCACAATATAATGCTTAGCAGGCAACTAGTACCCAACCAGAGGGACACTGAAAGATTTAGAAGCTAACATCATAAGTTATATAGAGCACTAGGTCACAAAGAAAGACTCATTTGAGCAACGTGAATTTGGCTGCTTTATGAATATACTTCTTTGAAATTTGTTCCATAATTTTGTTTGTTCGGAGGTTAATGATTTGTTAATAAATAGTTTGATTTGGATAAAAGAATGTGGTTCTGTGGGCAATTTTCAGAAGGAGAAATCAAAGTTATGAATAATCATGCGAAAACATGCTCTAAATCACGATTGGTTAGAGAAATGCAAATTAAAACAACTCTGAGGCACCACCTCATACCTATCAGATTGGCTAGTATGACAGAAAAAGAAAATGACAAGTGTTGGAGGGGATGTCGAAATATTGGATGCTAATACACTGTTGGTGGAGGTGTGAGTAGATGTAACCATTTTGGAGAACAATTTGGAACTATGCCCAAAGAGCTAAAAGTATTCACACTCTTTGACCCAATATAGCACTACCAAGTCTGTAATCCCAACAAGAATGAAGAAGGAAAAAGACCTATATGTACAAAAATTTTTATAGCAGCTCTTATTATGGTGGCAAAAAATTGGAAATTGAGGGGATGCCCATCAATTTGGGAATGGCTAAACAAATTGTGATACATGATTATGATGAAATACTATTGTGCTATAAGAAATGATGAGCAGGATGGTTTTAGAAAAACCTGAGAATACTTATATGAACTGATACGAAGTGAAATGAGCAGAACCAAGAGATTGTTGTATACAGTAACAGCAATATGTATGATGATCAGCTGTGGATGACTTAATTATTATGATCAAAACAATTTTTCAAGACAATTCTGAAGGACTTAAGGTGAAAAAATGCTACCCATTTCCAGAAAAAGGAACTGATGAAATTCTGAATGAAGTTCTGAAAAGAACTGAATGCAGATTGAAGTATTCTCTCTCTCTCTCTCTTTCTCTCCCTCTCTCTCTCTCCCTTTCCTTTCCTCCTTCTCTTTCTTTCTTCCTTCCTTCCTTTCTCTCTCTCTGTCTCTGTCTCTGTCTCTCTCTCTGTCTCTGTCTGTCTGTCTTTCTCTCTCTCTGTCTCTCTCTGTCTCTCTCTCTCTCCCTCCCCCTTCCTTCCTTCCTTCCTTCCTTCCTTCCTTCCTTCCTTCCTTCCTTCCTTCCTTCCTTCCTTCCTTCCTTCCTTCCTTCCTCCCTCCCTTCCTCCCTCCCTCCCTCCCTTCCTTCCTCCCTTCCTTCCTCCCTACCTTCCTTCCTTCTTTCCTTTTTCCTCTTTTCTCTCTTTCTTGTCTGTGTTTTCTTTTGTAACATAGCTAATATGGAAATATGTTTTGTATGACTTTACATGTATAATCTATATCAAATTGCTTGCCTTATCAAGGAATGTGGAGGGGCAGGAAGGAGGGAAAGAACTCAAAATTTAAAAAAATGTTTAAAATTCTTTACATGTAATTGAGACATTTAATGAAATAAATAGAAAGGTATTAGGGAACAATAGGGTTCTGTGTCTTCGAATAGCTTAACAAATACAGCTGCTGTCAGAAGAGATGCCAACATTGCTAATGATCATTATAGATATCAAAAATGGTCCAGCATAGAGTTCCATGTGGCAGCAAAATTAGCACACTTTAGGTGTGAAGCAGTTCAAATTAGAAGAAACTACAAAAAAGGGACAGCCTTATGTCACAGAAGGCAGATCCCACAGCAACTTCATTAGTTACCCTAGTATTCCTGACATAGATTATTTATTTAAAATTATATGCCATTAAGATGGTGTCATCAGGTTCATGTCACAAGAAGCTCTATTGAAAGAACTAGGGATATTTGCCCAGGAGAAGACAGGGTTTATGGGAAGCATGATAGCTATTCTCAAGTGTTTGAACGACTATCAAGTTGAAGAATGTTTAGATTTGTTCCGTTGGGTCCTAGAGCGCAGAAGTGGGAGCAATGAGTAGTAACTGCAGGGATGAATTTAGGTCTGATGTCAGAAGTACTTTCTAATCATTAGAGCTAATTCACATTATGATGGGGTCCTTAGGGTGGCACCGGGTTCAACCTCCTTGGAAATTTTCAGGCAAAGGCTGGATGAGCACTTCTTGGGTGTACTGGAGAGGAGATTTGGAGCTGGAGGGAATGGGTGGGCCTCCACATCTGCTGAGATGCCCTCTAACTTACACGTTCTGTGATTTTGTAAAAACTATTGGTGTGTAGTAAAATTCATTTAGTAATAATAATAATAATAAAAACTTGAAATATATCATAGGCTATGATCCTTTGTCACTAAAGTTAGTGCAATGACATGAAGCTAATCTTAATCCCACTTTGGGGTACATTGGCACTTGGGACAACTGGAGCAAATGCAGGATGGACACTTATTTAGAATAGTTTGGGCCTGATTGAATAGGGGTAACTAGCTGAGAGGGCTAAATATAACCTATGATCCATTCACTTGAGATTTTCCTTATGATTTTTAAATTATGAAAACATAAAAAATGGTTTCTTCTTATAAACAACTTAATTCCCATATTAAAGCAAAGATTAAAAGCAATATCGACTCCTAATTGCGAGTTTCCATGCATATAAAAATTCACTTTCAGACATCCTTGCGGAAAGGATTGTCAATTTACTCTCATCTTCAGGCTACGCCAGGGCACTATCACTAGTTCTTGATTCTAGGCTACTATTCAAAGAAAATAATAATAGGAACTAGAGCTTTGATTTCCTTGGTTTGGGGAGGTAGTGTCAAACTCAAATAGGAGGAGACCATAAAAGGTACATAAGGATTCTTGCTGAATGCTTATTGACTTAGAAAACCACATATTGGCATTATCTATGTTCTACTATATTTTTATTTATTTTGTTAAATATTTGCCAATTATATTTTAGTCTGGTTCAGGCTATACTAGGCATTGTTGCCGGTTAGCAAATAGGTGTTTGACCTCTCTGGACTACAAAACTCTGAGGTGAGGAAACTACTTCTATCAATGCAGGTCAGCCCCTTCTCTTAAATTTATAGCCTTCCAGAGTTTCCTAGAGCCACCTCCAGTTATCCTGATCTATATCTTGCCACTGGACCCAGATGGACCCCACTGGACCCAGAGGAGAAAGTGAGGCTGGTGACTTTGCACAGCCCTCCCTCACTTAAATCCAATTCACTTGCGAGTCATGGCACCACCTCCCTGATGTCATGGTCCTCTTCCATACCAAGGACAACTAAACAACAGAGCATTTAGAGGTTGAGCAACAGCCTCTGTCTCCTTTGTTTTGAGGCTAAGCTCTTTAGCAACTATGCCACATTGCCTCTCAACCACAATAGCTAATATTTATTTAGAACTTTAAAGTTTACCAAGTGGTTTTCATTTAATTTTTCATTTGATCCTGCCAACAGCCCTATAAGGTAGTTGCCATTATTATTACCATTTGACATATGAAGAAACTGAGGCTGAGAGAGGTTACTTAACTTGCCAGTGGCAAACCAGCTAAGCTAATAAGTGTTAGAGGCAGGATTCCTGACTCCAAGTGGAGCTCTCCATCTGCTCCACGCCTCCCTGTTAATCTGTAATCACTAGCAGTTCTGAATATCTTCCTGCCGATGCCATCCTAGGCTCACTATCTGTTACTTTTCTGCCACATGTTTTGAATGACCTTTCTCAAAATGGTAGAAAATACTATCCTTTCATTTGCATATCACTCTTTATCATTAACCCAGAGTCTCTTCCCCTTTGGTGAATAGTTTCTCCACTTTACGACCTGACTTCTTGAAGAGACCAGACTGGTTTTCTATCCAAATATTTAAAAATAACCAAATAAAATGCAACAGTTTTTTTTAAAGGATTCTGCACAAAGGGTATTGCTGAATTTTATTAAAACTATTTTTGTAGCCTTCATGTCAAGATATACATTATTTAAAGAGGATCAGAACTACCAATTGTTTTTCTGTGACAGCAAACAATTACATCAATAAATTTTTCCTAAAAAACAAATGGAGAGGGAGCCATAGCTCTCTATTTGTTGGAATAACTAACAAATATAGCTTCAGGGAGAAGAAATTGGAGAGCAGGAATAAGGACCCTCACGAGTTACCGATGGCATTGATTCCCATGATGAAAAAGATTCAAGTTGTGCTTACTTGGACTGAAGAGTGTTAAATATACCAGGTGGCTGTTTTTCCCTTATAGAATGATTAATTCCAATCAATATAGTTTATAATATTGCTGAATCTAGCATCTCAGAATTGGAACCAAAGGCCATCTAATCAAACCTATACAGGAAGAATCTCTCAAAAGTATCCTGACAAGTAGTCATTGGTTCAGTGGGAACATGTCTAGGGAAGGAAAAGCAGTACTTTCTGAACCAGCTCTAAAAGTTAGGATGTTTTGCCTGATTACAAGTCTAAAAATATCTACCCATTGCTTCTACTTTAGCCCTCTAGGACCAAATAGAACAGGTTTAATCCAACTTCCACATGACTTTCCCCTAAAAAATAAAGGTTTCTCTTTTTCAGAGTAAATCCTCAGAATAATCCTCATGTGGCATAAGACCCCCTCATCATCCCCGATGCCCTCTTCTGGACAGATTGCAGTTTATCAGTGTCATTTCTAAAATACACTTTGAAAAAGACCAGGGTAAAGTAAAATTATCACCTTCTTTATTCTGGATACCAGCTTTGTTTGGCTACCATATCATACTGCTGGTGTGTATTAAGTTTGTATTCCACTAAGACTCCCAGATCCTTTTTGTAATTGTGTTGTCTTATTATCGCTCTCCCATTTTTTGCTTGTGAAGTTAATTTTTTGAATCCCAGTATACAATCTCATATTTTGTTGTTCCTGCTGTTCAGTCATGTCTGACTCTTTGTGACCCCATTTGGGGTTTTCTTGGCAAAAATGATGAAGTAGCTTGCCATTTCCTTCTCTAGCTCATTTTACAGATGAGGAAACTGAGGCAAATGACTCATGCAGGGTCATGCAGATAGTGTCTGAGGCCAATTTTGAACTCAGGTCTTCCTGATTCCAGACCAGATGCTCTATCCACAATGGCACCACCTAGTTGCCCTATAAACTCATATGCATTCCCTTAAATTTCATCTTATTAGTTTTTGGCTCATAATTCTAGCCTGTTAAGATCTACTTACATCCTGACTCTGCTGTTCATTATGATAACTATTTCTCCATGTTTCATGTTATATGCAAATGTGATAATTATGTCTTTGTTCAAGTCATTGATGAAAATGTTGAACAATGTAGAGCTAAGAATTGGTCTCTGGACTATTACCCCTTGAGATTTCTCCCTAAGTCAACCTTAATGATCTCTTTTGGTCTGGTCATTCAATTAGTTCCATATATTCCTAGCTACATTATAATCTAGTCCACACATCTTCATCTTGTCTACATGGATAGAAAAGGACATTTGGTCAATTGACTGAATGATAACAATTTTCATTTATAAAGTACCTTAAGGTTTACAAAATGGTTTCTCTTCAACAAGCCTAGGAGGTAGGTGATACAATATTATTATCCCTGTTTTATGGATGAAGAAACAGAGGCTCAGAGAAAGTAAGTGACTCATCTGTTGTTAGACAGCTAGAGCATGTGAGAGACAGAAATGAAACAGGCCTTTTGTTGTGGATATATTTTGTAGCTTGCAACATTATTGAAATTATTAAATTGTCTCAGTTTCTTCACAGATTCTCTAGGAATTTTAAAGTAAGTCATCATGTCACCAGAAAATTGGAAAGGATCTATAGATTAATGTTATTAGTGAATATCAATTCAAAAATGTTAAATAAAATCCTGGCAAAAAGATTATAGCAAGTTATACAAAAGTCATTAACTATTATCAAACTGAATTTGTACAAGAAGAGATGCAAAGATAGTTCAACATTAGGTAAACTAACATCATATTAAAAACAAAACCAAACAATACGACTTGATTAAGGCTTTTGACAAAGTACATTCATGCCAGTTTGGGTATCACAATTATGTTTGTCTCATAAAAGTGTGGTAGAAAGGTTTCTTTCTTAATTTTTGAGAATAATTTTTGTAGTAGAGGAATTAACTGTTCATTAAAAGATAAAATTTACTTACAAATCCATTTGGACCAGGGATTTTTTGGTAGTTTCTTTATGTCTAGTTCAATTTAGTTTTATGATACTGGATTATCTAATATCCCTATTTGGCATTCCGATTTGACATTTTATAATTTTTTAGATAAATCTGTATTTCTTTTGAATTCTCGGTGTTGTTGGCATATATCTGTGGATAGGAGGGTCTGAGGATTTCCCAATTATATTTTAATCTGGTTCAGGCAGTACTAGGGATTGTTGCCGGTTGGCAAACAGGTGTTTGAACTCTCTGGACTACAAAACTCTGAGGTGAGGAAACTATTTCTATCAATGCAGGTCAGCCCCTTCTCTTAAATTTATAGCCTTCCAGAGTTTCCTCTTGCCACTGGACCCAGATGGACCCCACTGGACCCAGAGGAGAAAGTGAGGCTGGTGACTTTGTACAGCCCTCCCTCACTTAAATCCAATGCTTTTCCTTCTGCATTTGCTATTTCACCATGTTCATTTTTTATTCCATTCATTTGATTTTTCAACATCTTTTTATTCATACTGACTATAATTTTATCATTTTTGTCAGTTTTTTTCAAGAAACAGCTTTTAGTTTTATGTATCAGTTCTATGGTCTTTTCGATTTCCAGTTTGTCTCCTCTACCATTCAAGATCTCCTTTGCGGTTTTTTTAGGTTTGTGTATTTGTTGGTGTTCTCATTTAAAAAATTGCACATTCACTTCACTAATCCTCTCTTCTTTCTTTTTCTTAGTATATGCTTGTAGGGATCATATTTTTACTCTGAGAACTGCCTCCACTGTGTCTGAGAAATCTTGATTTGTTACCTCGTCATTATTATTTACATAGTTGTTAAGTATTTTTATTGTTTTTTTTCTTTGTCCCACTCTTCTTTGTCTATGGCTTTTGTTCTCTGAATTGATTGCTATTTTTATTACATTACAGTGAGTAAAGGACACATTTGTTGTTTCTGCCTTTCATTAGATATATTTGCAATTTTCTTGTGCCTTAATATGTAGTCTATCTTTGTAAAAGCCCCATATAGTGCTACTAGGTATGTATAATCTCCAGTAGTCACGTTCAGAAAGTTCCATAAGTTTGTTTTTAGCTCTAAAATCTTAATATGTTGAATTCTATAATTTAATTCTTATTTATCTCTCTTTTAAATTTATCAAATTCTGAGGGAGAAACATTAAAGTCTCCTACTCTTATTGTGTTATTCTATTTTTATGTTTCAATTAATTTTTACTTGATGAATTTAGATGCTAAGTCATTTGGTACATATACATTTAATACTGATATTGGCCTACTGTCTATGGTTTCTTTAATAATATAATTTTCTTTTTTATCTTTAGTGATGCTGTGAACTCTTACTTTTGTTTTTTTTTTGATAGCATAACTGCTACTTTACATCATGTGAAGCATAATAAATTTTGTCCCTACACTTAGTTTTGTTTAAGCTACTTTGATGCAACCCAGTTCCTACAGATTATCTTCTCCTCCATCTATCCCTGAAATCCCATTTAGTAATAATAGCTGCTAACATTTATATAGCAGTTACCATGTGCCAGAGACTGTGTTAAGCACTTAACAAAAATCATCTCATTTGATCCTCACAACAACCCTGGGAAATAGGTCCTCTTATAATCCTATATTACCAATGAGGAAACTGAGGCAAAAGAGGTTAAATGACTTACCCAAAGTCATACAGCTAGTAAGTGTAGGAGGATGGGTTTGAACTCAGGTTTTTCTGATTCCAGGCCCAGAACTCTGTGCACTATGGCACTACGTAGCTGACGTTTGTCATCCTTTCCCTTAATTTTTTGGTTTTTCTTATTGTTTCCTTATTCTTTTATTTAGTTATTTATTTCTTCCCCTCTTTTCCCCCTCTTTTCCTCCTCTAAGTGGTCAGTTCAAAATCTCCCTTTCTCACCTCCTCTTTAGTTTTTTAGCTCCCCCCTCCTGTTCCTTTTTTCTAAGAATTTCTTTTTTCTTTTCATGAATTCTCTTCTTCTTGTCTATCTTGAAATTTTATTCTCGATTCACGGTCTATATCCTTGTTTATTTCTTCTTTGTTTTTCTCTTGGAATTAAAGTTCCTGAAGTATAAATTTTGAGCTCCCTCTTCTAGCTGGTTTCTCCATTATTACTTTTATGGATCTTGTCCCAGTTTCCTTTTTCTTTCTTATGCTTTACTTTCAGGAGTTTCAATTCATGAACGAAGTAATGTGGGTAGAAGCAGCAGCTCATGTTGGAAAATACCCTGAAACACAAGCCTTTTGTCTGCAAAACCAGCATCCTTGTCACTGTGGCACACTGGAATCCACTCTCAGAATCTACAGGCAATCATGATAAGTATTCATACGAGGAAAGTTATCAGATACATTGGAAAATTAGAAGGAATTCCTCCCTTTTGGTGCAAGGAGATATCTGGGCGAGGAAAACTTTGGGAAGGAAAATATTTTAGCTTAAATATAGTTATTATGGGAGTAGGATAGAAACAACCTCCAATGAGCAGGACCCTGAAATGTCTCATGGTTAGGTGTTTCCCAAGGTAATTGTATTATTGATAGCATTGCTGCAATCACTGGAAGAACTGCTCAGAAATGGCTTTGTGTAGAGCATCCGGAGGGTGTTCTAAGGACAGCAGTGAGTCAGAGGAGAGAACAAAGGAGGGAGGAAAGTAACCCTGTTCCCAGTTTGGCCCCTAACTCCTCTTATGACCTTGGGTGAATCAGCTGTTTAATGGTACTACTTCCCCATCGATACAGGTAGAGGTGGTGATCATCCTCACTGGAGACACCGTGGTATAATGGACAGAGTGCTGGGCTTGTGGTCAGGGGCATTTAGGTTCAAAGACTGCCTCAGGTATTGCTAGCTGTATTATCCTGGCAAAGTCATTTAACTTCTGAGTCTCAATTTTCTCATCTTTAAAATAGGTATAATAATGGCTTCTATTTCACAGGATTGTTTGTAAAGATCAGATGGGATCTTATATGAGAAATGCTTTATAAACTTAAAGTGATCTATAAATGCTAGCTATATTCCTATTATTTTAACCAAGATCATAGGAGTAATGTAGCTAACAATAACGATAGCTACCATTTACTTAGTGTTTTTGATAAGATGTAGTTAATAAGTAATATAATTAATAAAATAGCTAGCATTTATATGATGCTTACTAATGTAATCTAATTAGTAATATAATAATAATAGCATTTATATAGTGCTAGGTTTGCAAAATGCTTTTCAAAGAATATCTCATTTGATTCTCACAACAACCCTGAGAAGCAGACGCTATCATGATCACCATTTTACAGTTGAGGAAACTGAGGCAGACAGAAGTTAGATACCTTGCCTGAGGGTCACACAGCTAGTAAATGTCTGAGGTTGGGTTTGAACTCAGATCCTCAGACTCCAGATCCAGTGCTCTTTCTAGTGTGCTAATGTTATCTTTGGAGCTTCCTGTGCTCTAAAGAAGAAATCAAATGAAGCAGCAGGGAGAAATGGGAAGAACATTGGTCTGGCCATAGGTAAGAGGAAAGAAGGAAGGAAATAAACATTCATTAAGTGACTACTATGTGTCAGGTGCTGTTATCTTATTTGATTCTCACAACGAAGCTGAGAAGTAGATGCTATTATGATCCCCATTTTATAGTTGAGGACACTGAGGCAGACAGAGGTTAAGTGACATGCCCAGGGTCATACAGCTAGTAAGCATCTGAGGTGAGATTTGAACTCAGGTCTTCCTAACTCCAGGCCCCAGCTGTACTACCTAATTGCCCCTACAGGATAAAGTATCTAAGAATTTTAAAGCATCTCGGGATAATTTAGTCCAACCAATACACAAGAATAACCTCTATAACCATGCTAGGTATGTGTCCATCTGACCTTTCTGTGATCAACTCCAGTTAGAAGGAAGTGAACTTTTCTCTCCCAAGGCAGCTGATTCTACTTTTGGGCAGCTTGCCTGCTTAGGAAATTTTTCCCAACGTTCAACTTAAATCTGTTTCTTTTCAGCTTCCCCTCATACCTCCTCATCTTGCCTTCTAGGACCAAGGAGAACAGGTCTAGAACCTCTTCCATGCGACAGACCTTCACCTATTGGAAGACGACCTTCCCCCCTCATCTTCTCTTCTCCAGGCTTACGTATTCTCCAGTTTCCTCAACTGGTCTTTACAGAATAAAGTTCACATTCATTGAAGTTTTGATGAACAAAGGAGAGGGAAGCTTTAAGTATCCAGAATTTTCTCTCAAGTGGAACAGCTCAATCCCTAGTGATAGTGGACAAATATGGAGGTATCGTATTTGAGCGTTGCTCACTTTTGGCTGGCTTTTGCCTATTGACAGACTTACTATTCTCAATATTGTCCATCTCTCTGTCTGTGTATTTTATATATGTGAGGAGCAGATTATAAAAGTGACTTCAATTTTATTAGCCATTGGTCTCACCCTAAGGAGAGAACAGGGTGGGAGAGATCTCTCTCCTCTCTGAAGGTGCTGAGGGGAAAAAGTGCTTTATCTTGATGAAGTCTGCTTAAGCTGGCCAGCCATGTAGGGCAGAAGGGAAACCATCACCCCTCCGCCCACACATCTCCCACTCATGCTTACTCTTCCCTTTGCCTTTTAAACAAAAACTCAACTTTTCTCTTCCTATGAGCAGAGAGGTAATAATGTTGAACAAATGCTCCTCTGCCCTGAGGGGATCACTCCACACCCACTTTTCCTGACTAGGATATTTCTGCTAACTACGTGAATTTTCCAGATATTTTCCACCCGGGACCCAGAGCTTACTACCTTCCTGATTGTTCATAGCTTTAAAAAGATGCCCTCGCTAAAGTGAGCTTCTTGGGCATTACAGCAGTGGGGACCCGAGGGGCCCCACATGAAGGTGACAAGAAAGATTCTTGCCCATCTCTGGGCACATCCACAACCAAATGTCTTCATTTAACCCCAAGGTCAACATAACCCATTTTTATCATTTCCACAGGTCTCTGAAGACAGGTTTTAGCGAAAGCCTTGTTTGCTTCTTATAGCATTAAATCAGACAAAAGGAACTGCCTTGAAGATGATCATTTCACCAACCCCTGTTGCTCTGTGGGGAATATTTGCTTCCTCATTTATATTCATGTCTTTAAAAGACAAGTAGACCTTGGATGAAATTTCAAGCGACAGTAAATTATAAATAATGTATCCATATTTTTTCCCCTTTCCGTACTACTTGTATATAATTCCCCCCTGAGTCTTGTGCAAACACTAGAGACAACAGGACAGGCAGCTATTAACATGATGGAAGGAATGAAATAGTTGTACATTGTGTGGCAGGAACACAGAAAGGGAAGACATCTTGATCAAAAGAAGTTTTTTGTAATATGTTTTTCCCCTCTTTTTCTTCTTGGTTTTTAGAAAAACCCCACATTTCTTAAATCAGGCACAAAGAGTGTGCTTAAAACAGTTGTCTTATCTGTTTTTTCTGCTGGGAATGGGTGTAGGACCTGCCAGGTGATGGATCCTTCTCCCTCTTGGGCTCCAGTTTTAGGCTCTTTTTCTGGGTCAGTGTTTTTAGAAGGCGTTAGGATGTGCAGGCGATCTCCATTAAAACCAAGCAATGCCCAACAACTCCATTACCCACCACTCAGAAATCTCTGACCTTCTTTACCACTCAGACCCATAGTTCTGAGGCAATGAAAGATCACCACTCGTCCAATGCTGGCCCTAGGCAAGGTGGTGAAAGGAGGTGATAACTTCTCAGGCTTTGCCCTTTTCTGTCCTTTCCTTTTCTTGATGTCTTCCCTAGCTTTGCCTCAGGCACTTATATTCTTTTATATTCTCCTTCTTTGACCTCTATCAAAACCTGATTTCAGAAAAATAGCTGAAACTAATTCGCACTATGGTGTAAATGACAATCCCTTGCAGGATGAGGGTTTTTTTTTTTGTACTGAGGGCAAGCAGCAGGAAATGTGCACTCATCTGAGTGGTGGTGGGGCTGTGGTGACCCCAAGACACTAAGATGCAACTGCTGAAATGGGGAAAGGGCAACACAGAGCTGGGCTGGGTTGGAGCTTACCCCGGATATGGCTGCCAAAGGAGGAAACCTGCTTCTAGGTATTAAGCTGTTTTTTTTTTCTTTTTCTGCTGAAAGACTGTAAGTGATATTAGCACTCTGGAACAAAATCCTAATCATGCCATCCTAGTTATAGCCTGATATTAGTGCGTTTGCATGTGTTAAGGGGCTAGGCTTCACCCCAGAAGGACTAGCTAAATGATTCCTGGCTTTTTTTAGCTGACAGGTTGCAGACTCTCTGGATGCAAGATGTCACCAAAAAGACAGAAACATTCTGTGATATTATCATCATGCTCACAACAACTAGATGTAGCATTACCAAGACATGAATTAAAGGCTCATACTGCATAGCTAGCAATGAAATTTGTGCATTTTGGGGCTGAAATTATAAATTTGTGTCTAATAAATATGCAAATAGAGAGTTTCTTTCAAGTACTTGCCATCTATGTCTTTTTTTTTTTAAGGGAAATAATTCTCTTTAAGTTGTGCCTCACTTCATTAAAAAATCCAAAATCACAGAGTTTCAAAATCTCAGAACTGGAAGAGACTTCAAAGCCCCTCTAAGCCCCCTAAACCAATCAATTAATCAACAAGCATTTATTAGGCACCCTTTTGTACTATATACCGAGTACTATGTTAGTCCTTGGGAATAAAAGTCTCTGATCTCAAGGAGCTGACGTTCTTATAAGAAAGCAACACGAACACATAAAAGTATACATTGAATACATACAAAATGATTACAAGGTAATTATTGTTTTTTGGGGTGGTGGTGGAGAAGAACTAGAAATTATGAGGGTCAGGGAAGGCTTCATGTAGAAAATGGTGCTTGAGCTGAACCTTGAAAGATACTAGGGACTCTAAGAGGTAGAGATGAGGAAGGAGTTCCAGGGATGCGGGAGAACCAGGGCAAAGATAATGGAGACAGGAGATGGGATACAATGGAAGAAGGCCACTTTGGCTGGACAGTAGAACATATGCAGGGAAGTGATGTGGAACAAGACTGGAGAGGGAGGTTGGGATTAGATTGTGAAGGATTTTAAACATGAAGAAAAAGGAAAGGAAGAGAATGGAAGGGAAAAGAAGGGGAAGGATGGGAAAAGAAGAAAAAGGAAGAGAAGAGAATATTTAATCCTAGAGATAATAAAGAGCTGCTGGAGTTTGTTGAAGGGGCAGGAGTAGAAAGTGACATGGTTAGACTCATGGTGCAGGAAAACTACTTTGGCAGCTGTGGAGGTTAGGTTGGATTCAGAGAGCTATGAGGCAGGAAGATCAATTAATTGGCTCTTAGAATTGTCTTGAGCAGCTAGATGCACAGAGGAAAGAGCTTAGAGTCTGAACACTCTTCTTCCTGAGTTCAAATCCCAGCCTCAGGTACTTACTAGCTGTGCGACCTTGGGTAACTCACTTAACCCTGTATGCCTCAGTTTCCTCATCTGTAAAATGAGCTGGAGAAGGAACTGGCAAATCATTTTGGTATCTTTGACAAGAAAACCCCACGTGACAGGAAAACGATTGAACAAGATTTGTCAAGGAAGAGAAGATCAGGACAGAACTAGGGTGAGAATGGATGGGACCCACGCTGAAGTCATCTTTGACTCTTCCCTTTTATGTCGCTTTTAATCAGTGGTAAGTGCAGCTGATTGATCCTGTCTCCATGATATCTCTCACTGCTTCACCCTCCTTTGCATTTCCACTATATGCACATTGACCCAGGCACTTATTTTTACTTTTTAACAATCTTCAACATTTAACAATCTCTAAATCCCTCACAATCCCTAGGTCTCTGGCAGAGAATCTCCAAAAGTGACTTGGAAGGAGAACTCTGAAGGATTCTTTCCTTGTAGTGGGGCAATGCAGGGAAGATCTTGAACCCAGAGCTCAGGCAGGATATGAGTTTTCTAGATTTTTTTAAGCCATTTGAAAGGGTGTGAGGGCTGAGCGTCACTGGCTTCAGCCCCTTAAGAGGGGCAGGGTGCTTACTGCGTGTTACTTGGTAAACGTGCCGCTATGACTTCCAACCTCTACTTCATGACCTAACTCTTGGTCTAGACCCAATCTGATAAACTGGATCTGAAACATGGGGGCTTTTACCCGCTTCTCTCTAGCAATATGAAGATGGCGACTTAAGGAAAGAAACTAGCCCAACAGGAACGATGGTGTGAGTACAGTTACATGCATGCATGCACATAAGAATCTAAACACTCTAGACATGCATCTTGGATGTCCGCTAATACACACGTGCGCGTGCACATATGTGAATTACGTGCAGCAGGTACAGGACTCGGAACTGGACATGGCCATGATAATCTATGTCCTGGAGACTAGGACGGGACCTTCTTTTGTACATCAATCCTGACCCCATAATTCTGCTGTTCTCCGGCCATCTTCATGCCATGTCGCTGTGCATGCTTACTTTTCTGCTTCTTCCTCTGTTTGTTTTCTGTGTCTAACTGAATAAAACAACCAAATCAACACCACCATTTTTGGAAAGAATATGTCAATCGGTTGTCCTATGGCCAAGGGGGTGCTGGTAAATGTTTAACAACCAGCTCTCCATAAAAAAGTCTGCATTGCATACTTTTGAGTTTAATCTGCATTATTCATATTTTCTCCATAGCTTTCTTAAGTCTAGACCATCAAGAAAACAACAGAACAAGCCCTGATTTGTAGCATTTGCTGATCCTCAAAGTGTAAATGCTCACACTGAAAAGTTAACGATCAGTTCTGGAGCTGGTAAGGAACTGGCACCAGCATACCCTGACTATGGCCCACCTCGCTATCCCCGGGGCTTCCTCGACAAAAAGACCTCTCTCAGGCTACCACTCTACTGGCTTTATGTGTTGTGTTCCCTTGTTAGAATGTCAACTTTTTGAAGGCAAAAGATGTCTTGCTTTTTGCATTTATATCACTATAACTCAGCACATTTGGTATGTAAAATGCTTAATAAATTAGTTTGCCATTATTTATTATATTATTTGCAAGGAAGTTAAGGGATGCAATATATAGGGGACCTGAGTTCAAATCCTGTCTCAGTCACTTACTAGCTGTGTTACCCTGTGCAAATCACTTAACTTCTGTTTGCCTCAGTTTCCTCATCTGTAAAAATGGGTATAATAATAGCATCTACCTCCCGTGATTGTTGTGAGGATAAAATGAGATAGCATTTGTATGGTACTTTGCAAATTTTAAAGTTATATCAATGTTAGCTAGCTATTACTATTCATTCACTCACTCATCTATTAATTTATAGGACATGTTTCAGCTTTGTGTGCTCCCTGAGACAGAGAGGGATAGATAAAAAGTCTATGAAGGGAAGGATGTGTGGACCAAGGTGGAAAGGATGGTCTTTGGTGGAATAACCCTTTTAAATTAAATCAGAAGAGGAAATTTGCTTCACTTGGTGTCCTTCCTCAAAGTTTGTGGCCGCAGAGGAAGTCCTCTGCAGTTTACCATGTCTTTAGCCAAAGTGATCATGTTTGTAGGCAATGCTCCTGGAGGAGCGAGTGCAGAAGTAGCAGAAATAAGTTCCTTGGCAGGAAGAGGCAGCTTAGATTCCTTCAGGGGTTCCACTGAGGGCCAGGACTCAGCCGAGATGATGAGGGACCATGTTGGTATTTGGCAGGGTGTGTGGGAGAGTGAATGTGTGAAAGCCCCAATCACTTCCTCACCTGTGGTGAAGCTAGCAGAGGTGATCACACTGTGAACAGCATCCTGGGCTGACTGCAAGAGCACTGTATATTCAGAGTTCTCTGAAAGTCCCTCCAGACGGATCCAAGTGTCTTCTGCATCCACAATCAACTCCTGCATGACATCAAAAAAAAAAGGAGAAAAGGAAATCATGGTTCACAGAGACATGGGCAAGCTGGTATCATAAAATACCACCATGTAATTCTACTTTGTCTGGGGGAGGTGGGTTCAGATATGTTACTCCACTTCTATCCAGTGTATATTTAAGAACAAATGCAATTTAATTTTTTCATTACCTCCTGAACCATTTAGACCACGAGGGGGAACCTATGCTAAGAAGGACTGTCTAGGAATCCCTTAGTCTCTGGGATGGCTCTACCTATTCTCAAATTTTCTATTTGAGGAGCTGAATTATCTAGAATCAACTACATTGAAGATATCTACCCAAAATTTGTTAAATCTCCTCTTCATTGTTTGATGTGTAGACACGGACTTTGTGACAATAATAAGAAAACTCAGGAGTTTCCCCATATGTAAAAAAAGGGTTTGACCAGAGGATCCCTAAGGGCCTTTAAAGCTCTAAATCCTGTGACCTTTTTGTTTGTGTCGTGTAGCTCACCTTGGCTTGACCAGATTGGTGAAGAATGGCTGAGGCCTAGCCCTTTCCCTCTGGTATGCACTCTCCCCTAACTGTTTTGACCCTTCACTCCTGAGTGATTGGCATGATTGGACTCAGCCTTCCCATTTATTCGCAACTCACCTTCCGGCTTCCATCGTTGGATTTATAGGTCAAGATGTAGTTCTCAATGTCTGCCATGGGAGGCTGCCAGGAAATCAGGGCACTCTGTCTGGTGACCTCACTGGCAGTCAGGTTTGTGGGTGGATCCAGAACTGTGAGAGAGAGAGAGAGAGAGAGAGAGAGAGAGAGAGAGAGAGAGAGAGAGAGAGAGAGAGAGAGAGAGAGAGGAGAGAGAGAGAGAGAGAGAGAGAGAGACAGAGACAGAGACACAGAGAGAGAGACAGACAGACAGACAGAGAGAGACAGAGAGAGAGAGACAGAGAGAGAAGAGAGAGAGAGACAGAGAGACAGAGACAGACAGAGACAGACAGAGACAGAGACACAGAGAGAGATAGAGAGAGAGGGTCTCAAGAGCAGGTAGGCCACATGCCCTCATACTCTTCATCCATTTGTCTTCTTGGCTTGTACTTGTCTTGATGAGTCTTGCTCATTCTCTGACCCTATTCTTTAATGGGCAGGGAAAAAGTCTGTCTATAAGGAACTGCTACTTCAAAAGACATTAGATAAATGCAATGGTTCGCTCGTGAATGCTTAACAATTGGCTCTCTAAAAAAAATTATGTGCGATGCATTTTCTAGTTTAATCTACAGTATTGGTATATTCTCCATTGCTTTCTTAAGTCTAGACAACTGACAAAACAAAAGTCAAGCCTTGACTTGTAGTGTGTGGTGATTTTGAAGGTGTAAATGCTCATACTGAAAATTTAACAATTGACTCTCCCAAGCCATTGTAAACTAACTCCAGTTCACTCCTGTCAAGTTCTCATTTTAAGGATAGTGTCCAGGCCAGCCCTGACTTCAGTCTTCTTCTGGCTCTCTTCCCTCCTCTCTGGACCTTTTTCCACCATAATACTACGCAGGTAAATCTCTCTTCACCACCTCCCACAATGTCTCCCACTATCATCTCTCTTTCGTGTTTTGTTCCTCCATTAGAATATTCAAATCGACTCTAAAGGACTAATGAAGGAAGTTGTGTTCCAATAATCAGGGTGCTATGATGAGTCAAGCTGGAGTTTGTCGGGTAACCAAATCAGTGAGGCATGGATTCCCGGGAGTAGGTAGCAATATACAAAACCATTGTGTTGGTGCTGCCACAGGCCCCCACGGGCACCCCTGGTACCTGCGTGGTCTTCTTTGCTTGTGTAGACTTTCTGACCTCTGGCCTGATGCCTCACCTGGATTTTACGGTACGCTCACACCATCTGCCCCCTAATGAACTGCCCTTGTGGCTGTGATACCTTCCTGTCCAGACCTCTGACATCCATCTGGCTCTTCTGGACCCCCAGCCTGACCTTATCAGACCTTGCTGCATAAGCCCTGTCATTACAGAAAGCAGCTAAAACAGATTTTCTTCTGGTTTGCTGAGAGCCGAAGCTCGCTGTCACTGGCCCCTGTGACTCACTCAGGTATATAAGTGGCAGTTTGCAGTTGCTTTGTTGTAACCCAGTAGATTATTGGACTAGTTTCTATCTTTCAGTGCCTCATCATTCCACTTTTAGAAAAAGTCCCCTAGCACCTGACCCGAGTGCCTCCAGTCTCCGAGAATTGTACTAAATCAAAAGCCAAGGAACACATCAGAGACTTGAAGCTGCAGCTCTGTCTTTACCAAGTGGCACTCAGTCAATGCTTTGTCTCTTTTATGGGGCTGAATCATGTCTCATAGTCGCTTCTCTATGTTGATGACATTTATTGTATGGTATGTACTATTTGTGTGTTATAGCCTTACTACTAGGTTTGATTTGATTCAAGTGGCAAGAACCGTGCTGGTGTTTGGGAGTACAAAGACAAAAACTGTTAGTTCTGTTAGAGCTGGAATTGTGTCTTAATTATCTTGGTTGCTAACACAATGCTGTATAAAAACAAAATTCACAGGGTAACCAAGTCCAAGGGACTCATGTCACAGGTGTCTAATAAACAGTCATTGGATGGATGAATGGACAAAACCAATTATGCTCAGCCCTCAAATCATTTCAAAATATTTTAAATGTTTTTTAAATCTTAGAATCAAGATGTCCAATGACCTCTGAGCTTATGTCTTTCCATGGGTATTTGCATTCTAAATAAAGGGTCTTTGTTGGCTCATTTAAAAATACTACCACTAATAAACACTAGCATTTCCATAGTGCTTCTGCATCTGTTAAGTGTTTTGCATGTTATCTCATTCTGATTTTCACAACAACCTTGCGAAATGAGTGCTATTATTATCCCCATTTTGCAGATGAGGAAACTGAGACTGAGAGAGTTGAAATGACTTGGCTAGGGATAGTCTGTGAGATGCCAACTGACAGCCACAGGTGCTGCAGCCACGGAGTGAGGCTGATGACTCTGTGCATCTTTGCCTCGCTTAAATCCAATTCATGGGGTTAAGTCAAGGCATCGACCCATGATGTCATTGATCCCCTTTGAAAAATGAAGGATGGACAACAATAACCGATAACCCAGCAAAGAAAGTTTTGTCACCAAAGTTCCTGTCACCCTTAAATAGTTCAATATCAGAAACTGGTAGGATTTTGTCACTGAAAATGACAGCGGAGAAGAAGCATTTCATTACTATCCACTTTGCTGCCACTCCTTCCCAACCATGGGACCTTTCCATCTGCCTTGCAGCTAAAAGCTTCCATGTGTTGTCTCCCATTAGAACGTGCGTTCCTTAAAAGCAGGAAATGCCTTGCTTTTTCTGTTTTTATCCCCAGCACTTAGTACAAAGCTTTGTATACACAGTAATGCCTTTTTGCATTTATTCATCCGTTAATAGATTCACAAAGCTTGTAAATGTTGGAGGAAGGATTTGAGCTCAGGTATTCCTGACTCCAATTCCAGTGCTTTTTCCATGATGCCACCCTGCTGTCTCAGATATTTTTTTTTCTTCACAATACTACCCTAAGATACTTGGACTGAAGGCCTTTACCTAGTCTAACATATTGGAACATATCATCTCTAACATAGAGATGTGCCCTTTGGGACATTAGGTCAGTGATCGGGCACTTACGGGTGGTGAAGTTGGTGTTGATGGTGCTGCTGGTGAGAGGTCCATTGGTGGCATACATGGTGATTGTGTAGTGAGTATTAGGAAGCAGGTCCACAAGCTGGTACTCTTCATTGATTCCATCTACTAGGATTGTTTCCCCGGCAACTGAAATGAGGTGCATATGGTTATGAACTGAATAAGGAATCCCAGCTCAGAAAAGGCCCACTGGAAGCCAAGGCAATATTGCTAGATCATAAGAAATAAGCCTGGAGCTAGAAGGGGCCTTAGGGATCACCTAGTCTACACCCCTTCACTATAGATGAGGAAACTGAACTCCACAGTGGTTCAGTGACTTACCTCTAGTCACACACACAGGTAGGATTTGAATGCAGGTCTTTTGACTTTGGGTCCAGTGTTACTTGTGGCCTTTCTCAGGCTCTCCTCCTGAGGTTACCATCTATTTACACTGCATATAATTTTATATACGTTGTTATTTGCATGTTGTCTCCCCCCTCAGAAGATGAACTCCTTGAGACTTGGGACTGGGTTTTTGCCTTTCTATGTGAGCACAATGTCTGGCACATAGTAGGTGCTCAGAAGCTGCTTGTTGACAGACTGACACTGCTTTTATCGTTTGGGTGCCTTTTGTTATATTTTACCATGTTTTTTTTTTTTTCTGGGTGGGGAGAATTAGAGAAAGGCTTCTTCCTCCTCTTGTTCTTAGATTTGTCATCACTGCCTTGTGGCTTCATCTCCAAGCAGGATAGTTATCCTAAATCCTTCCCCAGTCCCCCAACCCAGTCCCAGTGCACACACACATGCACTCACACCTGCCTACTCACCCAAGTTTGGAGAAACCTACCTGTGAAGTGTGTTAGTACAAGGACGTAGTTCTCCACTTCACTCACAGGTGATTTCCACTGTAGCAGGGCTTCTGTTGGGGTGATGTTGGTGGCAACCAGATTCACGGGATTGTCCATGGCTGAAAGGGAATAGGGAATGTCAGATGAAAGAGGTAGGGGTCAGGTAGAGGGAGGGGAGGATGAAGAACAGGTAACCATTACCAGGAAGGACTCTGTTAAGCACAGATCACAGGTTTAGGGTTGGAAGGGGCATTTGAGATTACCTAGTCCAACCCCTTTGTTTTACAAATGAAGAGACTGAGTGCTGTCCAGAGACACTTGAGTGACTTGCCAAGGCTACACACTTAAGAAAATGACAGAACTAGAATATGTATCCATGTCCTCTGATGCCACAATCCTAGGCACAATCACAAAGCAGGGAAAGCTCTTCTTTCACACCATATTCTCTTCCAGAGAGCCAAAGAATGTTAGACCTGGAAGAGACTGTAAAGACAATATGGGCCACCCTTCATCCCATTTTATAGATGAGAACACTGTCTGGAGAAATAGTGACTCATCCCAAGTCACGTAGCTAATTAGAGTCAGAGTACCCAAGTTTCTTGACTCTGAATCCAATGCTCTTTCCACTGTCACCTGGTTCTCTCATTTTGCCATACCCCCTCCTTTTGCTTCATGTATTCATTCCTTTTCCAGTTCATTACCTGAGCCAATAAACTAGCATTTATTGAGCAGTTGTTCAATATGTGAACACATAGCACAGTCCTAAATACTGAAGGGGAATAAAAAACGAATACAAGGCAACTCACCCTCCAGGAGTTTGTAATCAAGTTGGAAAGAGAAGAGAGGTACTTGGGAACCAGTTAAACTAAGTTTTATCTTGTTAGGAAGGAAAACAATCTGATAAACTCACTCTTACTAAAGGTGTTAGTGATTCACTTTACTCTTCCTGATCTATTTGCATTTTAATGTCTTCAAAAAGTAATGTCTGGAGAAAGTCATGCTTTCAACCCAAGGGAATGAACCTTGCAGGGCAGAAGTGCAGACAGCCTGCATGGCACCTGGGGCCAGGAAATACTGGAGGTCAAGCAGACTTTCCCAGTACCACTCTGATCTCACTGTGAATGCGATTACCTATTCCGTATATTCAGAAGGTCCTTCCTGCTGCTGGACATTCTTTCCCTGGACATGGAAGGCAACTTGGGAGAAGCCAGTGCTTCTCTTATTGGGAAGATAGAGTTTGCTCACCCCATGATATGCTTCTGATTGTCCCTAATCCTCAGAGAGGGAGCCCTGCTCAATCAGACTCTTCAACAGAGGCTAAGCAGGTAGTGCAATGTACCATTTTGCCTTTATATATCATGCTGTCATAGTTCATTTTT
>CM053626.1:282587200-282605554 GCA_028646595.1 Phalanger gymnotis | reverse complement strand
TTAATTATTTTCACCAACCTCTAAATGAAATTTTGAATTTCCTTCAATTATTTAAAAAACATTCTGGGAAGAGGTCTATAGACCTCACCAGTCTGCCAAAGAGGTCCCTAACCCCCAAAAGTTAAGAACCTCTAGCCTCAAGTAAGTTCTGCAGTGTAAGGTAGAGAATTCATTGAGGATTTTTGGGAGGCTATAGACAAGAACCATGAAGATGAGGGTGCGGAGGAGTTGTAGTATGAGCCATTGGACAAAATGCACTTACTTTGATGAGCTCCATTGAACACTGCAAGTATGTAAACTTTCTAACATTCTTAGGCAGGTTGAAGCAGCTTTCCATTGCTCACTGGGTACCAGTTCTTAGACTCTTAGACTCATTCACCTCCACAGTCTCTTTCAGCTCTATGCTCTCTGTGCCATTTGATTTACAGACACAACTAGGAACTGTGCTTTAACGGAGGAAGCTAGGTCTTTGTTCCTTTCCCCTCGCCATTCATTTCCAAATGAGTTTGGAATGAGAAGAGGAATTACTTGAAAGTATGGATAGAAGGAAGGGGGCCTAGTGTAAGGAGAGGATTAGGAAATCCTGTAGGAAGAGGACTTTATTGTTCCTATAGGAATCTTTGCATTTTCTTCCAGATGTTTTCCCTAGACTGTTGACAAAGTGAGAAGCCTTGAGGAATCCAAGAAGTCAATTTTCATTCATCTGGAAAATCAATGTCACTGGCTTGGTGGTGGTGGTGGTTGGTGGGCACAAGAAAATTCCCCCAAACTGGGGCTAACTGAAGTGCCTGCCTGCTGAGGGAGCCCTACCCTTTTTCCATTTGCTATGATTACAGCGAAGGCGAGAAGAGGGATGGTCTAGGCTGGCCAGATTGCCTTGGGCTGCTGTTAAGGTTATTCAGAACAGGCTTAAATAATGATGCCTAGTGACCTGCATATAGGAGCATAGATCCAGAGCTGGAGACCAGCTAGTCCAACTTTCTCATTTTACAGATGATGGAACAGCAGTCCAAGCAGTTTCAGTCACTTGCTTGGAGTCTCACGGGTAATATGTATCAACGGTAGGGTTTAAATTCAGGTCCTCTGACTCCAGTGCAAGGTCTTTTTCCACTATACCATCTACCTAATAGTAGGTGCTTAATGAATGCTTATTGGATTGCTTATTTCATATATAGATCACATATTAAAACATAATATGGTATACACAGTATATAGGAATATGAGATAATAAATAGCATAGGGTACACGGTATATAAATATATGTAGCATATTATGAAATATTACAAATGCTATAAAAGGTACTTCAATAGAGTTATGCCATAAAAATATTACAAAGTACTTTACAGACATCTAATCTGATCCTCATAACAATCTTGTGAGGTGAGTAGTGTCAGAATTATGCTGAGGAGGAAATAGAGATTCAGTGTGACTGACCTGCCAAATTTAACACAACTAGCAAGTTAGGAGAAGCAATGCTGTTTGGTGGGTAGAGCATAGGACCCGGACCCTGGAAGATCTAAGTTCAAATTCAGATACTCACTAGCTGTGTGACCCTGGGCAAGTCAGTCACTTAATCACCATGAGCCTCAACTTCCTCATCTGTAGACTAGGTGTAGTACCTGTGTTCCAGGGTGGTCATGAGGACCAAAAGAGGTAACATCTAAAGTGCTTTGCGAATGTTTAAATTTAATTTATCTAACTAATTTTTAGATAATTTATATTTAGATAATTAATTTAGATAATATAATTATATAATAGTATATTATATACAATTATATTTATGTAAGTATATTTATATATAAAATGTATATATAATCATATTTATATTTTATATAAATAACTATATGTTGTATATAACATATATTATGATATAATATAGTAGTTATAATACTTATAATTATATAATTTAGATAATTAATACTTATCTAATTATTTGTTGAATGAAATATTATTCATTAATTTTAATTAAATGATTAAAGTGCTATATAAATGTTAGCATTAATGTGAAGACAGCTAGCTTGTGGTGTTGTAGATAAAGTGTTGGACCTAGAGCGGGAAAGACGTGTTCAAAACCTCCCTCAGACACTTACTAGATGTGTGACCCTGGGTAAGTCTCTTCATCTCTGTAAGCCTCAGCGTCTTCATCTGTAATATGGAGATAATAGTAGCACTTACCTTTCAGGATTGTTGTGAGGATTAAGTGAGATAATATATTTAAAAGTGTTTTGTGAATCTTAATACATATTATGAATGCAAACTATAATGGTCATTTTTAATGGTAGTAGTAGAAGTATGATTAGGATTCGAACTCAGGATTTCTGACTACCTCCAGTGTTATTTCCATTGGATGACGTTGCCCCACTCTGGGCCAGGATGACTGAATTCTCCGTGAATCAGGGTGTGCTTACTGAGGGACCAGACGGAGGGCTAACGAGGTGGACTAGCTAGGCGAAGGCTGAAGAGGAAGCTATGAGTCTTGCCCTTCAAGTGAGAATTTTTTTAAAAAAGTAGACAGACTAGCTGCTTTTCATCCCCCCGAATAATAACAGTAACAGCAACTGATGTTTATGTAGCTTTTTTTAGGATTGCAAAGCACTTCGCAGACATTATATTTTTTTTATCCTCCACAAGATCCTGTCAAGCAAATAATTAGTGCAAACAATAAATCCTCTGAAGTGATCCACGTATTCAAATTAGTGCTATTTGAAGTTACAATTATGTAAAATATGTTAATTGGTTCAAATATAATGGAAATATGCAGCATTAAATTGAATCATATGAGGTTATTTGCACTAAGGGGGACTATCTGTATATTCTGCAAATAACAGAGTTGGAAAGCACCCCAAAGGTTATCTGGTCTAACCTCCTCATTTTACTGAAGAGGAAACAGGCCCAGAAAAGTTAAATGACTGGAATCCGAGACAGGATTTGAACTCAGATGTCTCTGAATTCCAGGTCTCATGCTCTTCCCACTACACTATACGTGAACGAGAAAAATGCAGCTACCCTCCGAGGGATGTAGGTCACAGTTTATAGGGGGCTTTCCCAACACAGACGGTTGGTACTGGAGTGAGTTGCCAAGGGAGACTGGAATTTCCTCCTCTGGAGTGCTTTAAAAATAGGATGGATTCTCACCTGTCTGGGGATGATTCAGTGTTTATACAGCAACTTCCTTCCCTCAGTGAAGCTTAGAAAGGTTCCATATGCTTCATGCTTTGTAAGGGAGCACTTTCCGCATCAGAAGGTAAGGCTTGGCGTAAATGCTGCCCCCTGAAATTCTTGACACTTTTAACTCCCAAGTAATGGGAAAATCAGTGAAGGTGTTAAAGAAGAGATAATGAAACATATCTCTTGCCTTGAGGCAGAGATTTTTTTTTTGGTGGGGGTGGGGTGGTCTAATAGGACTGAATACTATAGACCACATCAGACAGGGTTTCTGCATTGGATGTTTTTGGCTTAATTGTTTTCCTTTGTCACAAAGGAGAAGTCAACCTAGTGAAAAGACTTCAAAGTGAAGGCAAAAGACAGCTGATCATCGACTTAAAGACTGCAAGGGATCTTAGAAGATACCACACCCAGGCCTCTCATTTTATAAATGAGGAAAATGGGCCCCAGAGAGTGGATTTCCCAGGGCCACACAATAAACACCTGAGACATGATTTGAACCCAGGTATTCTTAACTCCAGATCCAGCCCGATTTCTGCTATGTCATCGATGTAACTTATTTTTAAAAAATTAAGTCCAGGACTTTGAGGCAGTGAATGACTGGTACTGGGATTTTACAGAGGGACATGCGCATTTTTAAAGAAATTATGAATCGCCTAGCATTATTCAGTGTGCTGCTCAGTGTTTAACAACTGATTTTGATAAAGAAAAAGTATGCCGACACATTTTTAAGTTCAATTAACATCATTAACATCTTCTCCATCATTTTCTTAAGTCAGGATAATGATAAAAAAAAATAAATCAAGACAAGATTTGCAGCATTTGCTTGTTTCTGAGGTATAAATGCTGATACTGAAAATTTAACAACTGGTTCCCGCAAGCCTGTATAAGCTGGCACTAGGACACTCCTGTCTCTACACTGCTGACCCAGGGTCCTGGGTTTTAAGGACAAAGGATTTTTTTTTGTTTTGTTTTTTGTTTGTTTTTGGCAGGGCAATTGGGGTTAAGTGACTTGCCCAAGGTCACACAGCTAGTACACATATCAAGTGTCCGAGGTCGGATTTGAACTCAGGTCCTCCTGACTCCAGGGCTGGGGCTGTACTCACTGCGCCACCTAGCTGCCCCAGTGACAAAGGATTTTACTTCTTGCCTCTCTTGCTTTCTATTACTGGGGGAACTCAGGGGCTAGGGCATAGCTGAAGAAGTAGACAGAGCAGTGGATGCTTAATCTGTTAATAGATTATAGCCGTAGAAGGCTTTACAATTTCTAAAGTGCTTTAGTATATGTGATCTTGTTTCATCTTTACAATACCTATGCCTGGCAGATGCTATTATCCTCATTTCATGGATGAGGAAACTGAGGCTGCAGACAGATGAAATCACCTCCCCCCACCCAAGTTTCGTGGTAGAGCTAGGACTAGAATCCAGCTCTCCTCAATCTTAATCCAACATTCTTTTCATTCCACTCTGTTGCTGCATGTAGAATGCCGTTGGAAGGCAAGATCAATGTGTGGGGCCAGTGCCCATGGTGAGAGACATCCTACCTGTGTGCACAAGTGTGCAGATGCGCTCACTTTCCTCTCGGCCTCGAACGCTGTTCAGGCTGATTTCATATTCCGTAGCTGGATACAGGTTGGTGATGGTGAATTCGTTGACTGTATTGGGCACCACTGAGCTGTCTAGTCTCCCCACTATGAGGAATAAAAACTCATTGTCAGATTTCAGCAGTGACTTCCATGTTTCTGGAAGCCTAATGTCTAGCATGAATAGGAGGTCCAAATGCCCTTTTGGGTGTCATGAAGTTAGGGACCAAGGAGTTAGTGAGATCCAAGGTTCTTCCAACTTAAGATGTTAAAAAAAATGAAGATGCTAGTTGGTTTGTCTATGAGATGGTGATTTCCAAGCCACCTTCTCATCTCCCCCTGTGTACCAGGTCAGTATCTAAAGGTATAGTTGCAAAAATTATCCTGGCATTTCATGGGAGGGGATGTTCTGGCAAACTCTCTATTTTCCCCCATCATGGGTGTGATTATTCACTGTATCTCATCATGAACCAGGCTTTGGCAAGAGCTGAACATTATGAATGTGCAGAGCTCGATGCCAGCTTCCTTTGATTTACAGCTTGTCCTGTGTGGCAGAGGCTAGATGGGTACCACGCCAATTGTTCTAGTATAAAGATACCTCTGCTATTCCTGAAGACATCCCTTGGGATTCTAGTTTGAGACTTTACTCCCCCACCTTAGCTTCCATAGAATCATGAATCTCAGACTTGTGAGAAACTGTAAAATCAAAGAACCAGAGAATTTCTGAAATGGATTTTTGAGGTCTTCTATCACCCCCAAACTGCCCACCCTGGGCTCTATTATAAAGATGAGGCAGCTGAAGTCACCTAGTCCAGCTTCCTACCTAAAGTTTGAATTCTGGTCCATGCTATCTCCTCTTAGCAGGGCAAATCACTTCTCAATGTCACACAATAGGGATTAGTTAGCACTGCTAGTTAACAACTAGTTTTTCCCCCAAGATTTTAATGAACTACATTACATTTAGTTCCAGAAGTAGGGTGGGAAGTAGGCAAGATTTTAATGGGATCCCACTGATTTTTCTACTTGAATTGCATTGAATTAAATCATCAAACTATTTAATATAATGGAATATCAGAAAAATTACTGTGGAAAGGAAAACAAAAATAGGCAGGGATAAGTCTGTTGCCCTCTGGTTTGTAATTACTTTTCTATAAAGATGCTTCCTCAACTCCAAAGACCATTTGAGTTCAAGTTCATAGAATTAGAGCTGAGAGAGACCTTAGAGGTCACCTAGTCCAAATCCTTTATTTTACAGATGGGGAAGGTGAGGATCCAAGACTTTTGACCTGGCCCGAGGTCACATATAAAATAAATAGCAGAGCCAACATTTGAACCTGGGTATGCCAGCATTCTTTCTCCTGTGCCATATATTAATTCTTGTTAGGCTGAATAAATTCGTCACCGTAGGATTACCTTGTGTGGGTCGATAGGATACTCGATAGTAGTCAAAAGATGCAATGGGAGGGCTCCAGGAGACAGTCACAGAGTCCTTGGTCACGTTACTTATTACTATATCTTTAGGAGGGTCGATCCCTAGAGGGTCAAGGTGAGATGGGAAAAAAAGGCACAGGTTTTGAAAAACAAGAACAACCACCACCACCATCATCACCAAGTCCCTTTCCTCTCCTGTCCAGTCTAGGAGCCAATGATGTTTGTGGTATGAATGAATGAATCAATAAAAGAAGAAATATTTATCAAGAGCTTACAATGTTCAAAGAACTATACTAACTGGAAATAGAAGCAAGACTCCCTGTTCTGAAGGAATTCGCATTCTAACAGGGGAAAACATGTGAATGGTAGCATGAACAAGGGCTCAGCCACACGGATGCCATCTCCGCCATCACAGGCAGACATTGGTCTAAAGCAGGGGTGGGGAACCTGTGGTCTTGAGGCCACACGTGGCCTTCTAGGTCCTTGGGTGTGGCCTTTTGACTGAGTCCAAGTTTTACAGAACAAATCCTTTTATTAAGGAGATTTGTTCTGTGAAGTTTGGATTCAGTCAAAGGGCTGCATTTGAGGACCACCTGTGGCCTTGAGGCTACAGGTTTCCCACCTGTGCTGGCAATCAAAATGGGCTCTTAGCACTCAGTTCAACCAAGTGCCCTTGAAGAGTTTGGCCTTTGTTTCCTTGATTAGACTGGGAGTCCTTGGTGACCTCCTTGCCTTGGGGCAGGGCCTAGTTTACATGGGTTTGAGTGGCATGTTTGGGACATCTGAGGCTTTTAGACCACGTGGGTTTAAGTGCCTCTTTGTGACGATTTTAGGTCATGCGGGTGAGTCGCATGTGTGACTCACCCTTTACCCTGAAAAAGATATAAAAGTGAGGGTTGGCTTTCTCTTTTTTGGAGCTCTTACCCACAGCTGTGGTGGCACGCATGACTCTGGGCCAGCTCTTGTTATGAGCTCCTGGGCTGAACTTAGATGTTGGTGACTATGAAGTGTATTTGGTCTGTCTGTCGATGTTTGTAATTTGTTTATATTTTGCTCTGCAGTTCAGGGTGCTGGCTTTTTCCCCTGAACTAAGTGAATGGTATTTGTATGCCAGATTAAAGTAAGCTTGTTAACTAACCCCTTAACATTGCTTTCTTTAGAAAAGCAGATGAAAAGAATCTATGCTGGCAGCGTTCTTGTTGCTGGGCTTGTGTTGGTTTTTTACCCCCACAGCAGCTGCTAGCCGGATTGTTGATATACCACCCCTGGTCTAAAAAGGATCACTCAAGGGGAGCCTTACCTAAGACTGAAAAGGACTTGGAGGTCTTCTAGCCTCCTCATTTTACAGATAAGGCCCAGACATGCTCCATGATTTGGTCAAGGTCACGTAGGTAGTGAATAACGTGGCAGGGAATGTACTCTATAGGAGGCAGCCAAATTGCACAAAGTCAAGTTGGCTTGGGACAGTGGCCAAGGGGATAAAGATGAAGCTGGTAGAAGGTTAACTTTAACAAGATATGACATTAGACTATGGAACCTTTAAGGTTCACAGAAGAGAAATCTTCGGATTGGGAGCAAGATGGGCAGCGTTTTGTTGCTTCTCCAAAAGCCTACGCTCTGCCGATGTTTAGAAGAACGAGAGCTCCTTCGAGGTAGGGACATTTTTGCATTTGCATCCTTAGCATCTGGCACAGCGATTGGTGCTTAATAGATGTTTGCTTGCGTGATTGCAGTAGCCCTTTTGCTGCCATCTTTGGTCTAGTTTGAGAAGATCGACTAATGATTGCAGAGAGGTTTCAAAGCGTAAGCCTAGAGCAGATCTACTTCCTTAATTTTTTTTTATTTTTTACTTCTACTCTTTTCCTCCCCCTTCTCTCTCTTGATTTTACCTGTGGTGATGGAGCCCACAATCGGCTCAGAGGTCACCATCCCATGCACAGCCACCAGGTTCACAATATACTCAGTGGCCGGCTGCAGACCCATCAGAATGGCATGCCTTTTGGTAGCATCCAATGAGACTTCCAAAGCCTCTTCCTCCTTATCTCGAGGACTGTAGTTCAGGAGGAGCCTGTCGGCTGGAGGGGACGGGTCACTCCAGGTGATGTTTACACTGGAGGAAGTGACATGAGAGAAGTGCAGATGGGTGATGGGTCGGAAACCTATAAGCCAGAAGGAAAGTTAATGTTTTAGGCACTGACAACACAGCAGATGTTCTACAGCCTTTTGCCTCCTGACTAAAGTGTTTTAGAATTGTAGAAAAGCCTTACAAATAAGGACTAAGAGTTTACTGGCTTCCACACATATTCCTCCAGATTTCTATTCCCCACAGAGGAATGGGCATAGGCTCACAGGCAGGAATGATGCCAGGGTCTGATTTTATTCCTCTGGGACCTATAATTTTTAGCATTGGCTGTCCCCAATGTTGATCTAGGGCAAGGTGTTTTTAGTCAAGGGAAGTACCCAGATAGGACTGGGAGAAGACTATGTGAAGGTTTCCTTTTCTGTGTATCCTCTTGCTTTAGGCCAGTGTAGTATGCTAGAGGGCATCTCTTTTTCAAGGATGACTGATTACTTGGGAAGATATGAAAGCCTATTAGAAAGGACTGAAACAAAGCCAGCCTCTTTGGGCTGATACTTTTCCTAGTACTAACTTTTCTTGCTGCTTTTCTATTCTTACGCTGTGTTCCGGCATTCCCTCTTTCTCTGCCTCTTTCCTCCTTTTCCCTCTTCTCTCTTTCCCATTTTTCCCTCCTCTCCTTTTTCCCCTTTCTCCTTCTTTTCCCTTTCCTATTTCTTCCTTTTCTCTTCCCCTTCTCTTCTTTCTCCTCCCTTTCCCTTCACCTCCTTTTCTCTTTCATGTAAGCTACCTTCAAAAGACTCAGTTTTACCTGTGAACCCCTCTTTCTCTGTCTCTCTCTCTCTCTCTGTCTCTCTCTCTATCTTTGTCTGTCTCTCTCCCTCTCCCCACCTTTTCCCTTTTCCTCTCCTTCTCCATTTCTATTTTCCTATTCATCTCCCCTTCCCTTTCTCATCCTCCTCTCTCCTCCTTGAAATAAGAATTAGAATATATGTTGTCTATTTGAACTGGAAAAGTATGATGAACTTTAAAAACAGGAGAAATGTTTTGCTCCCTGGCATGGTAGAAGTATGTAGGCAGGGGCTGGAGCTCTCCCTCTCCCTCCTAGCCCTAAGACCTGTGATTCTCACACCTCTGGGATGGGATCAGTGCCAAATCACTAGAAGTCAAAACTGAGCTGAGTTAGGTGTCTCTGCAGTCTCAGTACCTGTGAAGGCATCCACTGTGGATTCCAAACTTTGTTGTCTGCCTCTCTCTGCAGTAACTGATATGATGTATTCAGTACCAGGCTCCAGGTCTGTAAGTGTATATGAGGTTCTGTCTTTGGGCACAGTGATCTCTGAGGACATTCCAGATGCAGGTGTGAAGGTGATTCTGTAGTGATCAATGGGACCACTGGCCTTTGTCCAGATGAGGGAGATGGAAGTCTCAGAGGAGGCTGTCACCATGAGGTCACCGGGACTGTCCAGATCTGTGGGCAAAAGGTGGGATCTTCATCAGACTTGGCAGAAACAGCTTATGGAAAGGCAGTGGTAAAGATCACAGCCTAGCTCTGAGCAGGGCCTGGATTTAGCCTAGGCACCCCTGGGGGCTTGAGGTAATCAGATAGGGCTGCCAGCCACCAGGATTAGCCTGTCACTGCTGACAATGATCTCACACTTTGTTAGCACCTTGCATTTTGAAAGATGGCCAGCTGCTTGCAAACAGATGGACAATCAGCTGAAAGGTATTATTAGCTCAGACACCCCTGGAATATATCCACTCCTGGGAGGAGGCTGCTTACAGATTCTCAGTCTTTTTCAGAACGTGATGAATCCTCCCTGTTCCCATTCATTTTCTTTCTGTCTCTATCTTCCTATCTATCTCTGTCTCTGAGTAAGCTGCCTAACATAAAATGGTGCTAACATCAAGTAGCAATGTGACTATTTGGGTGAATTCACTCTGGCCACCTACATTCCTCAGCCCCCATCCCAATTCCAGTCACTTGGAGCCTAGGTAAGGCACAGGGATACAGGATTGGACTGAAGCAAGTTCAAGCATCCTGGGCCAGAGAACCCCTGGGTCATCTAGGTTAGTTCTGAATTCATCTCATATGGGAGGGCTTTCATAGACCAAAGAGGGGACAGAGGCTGATCTAGGAGCCCTATCCCTAACCTGGATGTGTATATCTGCGTCTCTGGGGTGGCCCTGGATTAACCTGTTCTCTAGAAGAAGTGTCTAGACATAGGATAAGACTTCTCTTTGCAGTTTGGATTACGTAATTCTTCCAGGTTGTCTTGGTCTGGACCTGAACCTTAGTGATGATTCCAGAACCTATTCCACTGATAGGAATTCAGGAAACTGGCAGGATCAGCTCACCATCAGGTTCACAAGGCTGAAACTTAGCATGATGGGAGAAGCATAGCTCCAATCCAAGACTGGTTTCATTGTGCACCTGTGCCTGTTTGAATCTCTCCCCTCTCTCTTTTGTTTTCATTTGTGACTGGTATAAGTTCCTTGAAGGCAGGGGCTATCCCATTTTTGTCTTTGTATCACCACTATCTACCACAATGCCTGGAACATAAGTGGTGCTTCGCAAAATCTCGTTGGATTGAATAACTCCTTTAGAACCTGGCTAACAGAGACCAGATCTCAGGGTTGGGACTTCACCCTGGCTGACAGACCTTAACATCACTTCATATGATAAACACATTCGAATACTTCATTGAGTTATTCCTTCTCTGCCACAATGCCCCTTCCCATGCCCAACCCAGATGTTAGTAACTGAGAGTGGAAATGGACATTTGAGGGGTATTGCTTTCTGACTGACTCTCCTATAAGACAAACCTTCGCATGCCATTGGAAGCAGTAAAGTCAGCTTCAGCTGATTCTTGCATTGTGCTTATGGTCACATGAGCTGGCATCAGTACTCATCTAGCCATCTATACAAACGGATTCTCTCGTGGCAATACCTTTGTGACTCTCCTAACTTACCGGTTCTGGCGTTCATGGTGGCCGGTACACTCTGTTGACTGCCCATGATCGCTGATATCCCAACACCATATTCTGTTCCTGGCACGAGATCTATCACCAGACACAGGAAGAGAAGGTACATTTCTTGAGAAGGCTGGGCATCTTGGGCTCTATCTTCGCTTCTTACCATCTATACTTTCTCTCTTGGTGATCTCATCAGCAATTGTGGGCTCAGCTGTCACCTCTAGGTGGTCGATTCCCAAATCCACATATACAGTCTTCTTCTCTCCTGAATTGCAGTTTTTTTATTCCCATTTTCTTTCTGGAATTTCTGTAGGCATCTCAAACTCAACATGTCTAAAATGTGGAATTCATTATATTTCCCCGGTCTCTCACCCCCAAGGCCGTATCTCCAGCCCTTCCTATATTTATTGATAGTACCGTCATTCACAGTTCAGTGGAAAGAATATTGCCTCCAGAGTCAGAAATCCTTGGTTGAAATCCCACCTCTGATGAATACCACCTGTGTTACTGGGCAAGCCACCTAGCCTCTCTGGGCTTCAAGTTCCCCATCCTTAAAATGAGGGGGTTGGATTCAGTAGATTCCAAGGTCCTTCCTGCTCTATAGCTATGCTCCCATGATCCTTTGCCCCTGCAGTCACCTAGTTTCACATCTTCTAGTCATCCTTAACTCTTCTTTCTCTCATAACCTTCCCTAGTTATTCAGTTGTCAAATCTTGTCAGTCCTGCACAATATCTCTCCCCTTCATTCACACAACCTGTATCCTAGCTTGGACCTCATCATCTCTCCCCAGAACTATTGCAGTGGCTTTCTAATCAATCTGTCTTTTTTCAGGATCTCCACTTTCTAATCCATCTTCCAAGCAGCTGGCAAATTGATAGTCTTAAAATTTTGATATGAACATGTCACTTTCCAACTTGAAGCTCTTCAATGGTTACCCATTCCAAATAGGAAACATCTCAGTCTATCATTAAATGCCCTTGACAATCTGACTCCCACCTATGTTTCCTGTTTTATTTCAAATCCCTCACCTTCATGCATTCTCTGTTCTAGAAAAACAGCCTGCTGACTGTTCTCTTTAATGACATTCTACATCTTACCTCTTTGCCTTTATACAAGTGGTCCCCCATGTCTGGAATGCACTCTGTTCTCACTCTGTTTCACAGAATTGCTAGGTTCCTTCCTTCAAGGAAAATCTCATGACTATCTCTTACACTTAGCCCTTCCCTGATCCTCTGAGTTTATTAGCATTTCCCCCCTTTTGGAAATACTTGGCCTACAGTTTGTATTCATTTACCTATGTACATGGTCTATCTTTCCCCACTTTGAGGACAGGGACTGTTTCGTTTTTGGTCTTTTTATCCCAAAGGACTAGCACAGTGCCTGGCACACAATAGGCCCTTGATGAATATTTGCTGAATTTGATTGAAATGAATTGGTCTGTTTTTGCATATGCCTGTCTATGTAGGAGTTAATAGGACTTTTCTTTTCTCCATCCTGAACTCCCCCTCCTTTTTTGGTTACAATTCATGAATCATTTTATTTTACTTATTTTAGAAATACACTCAGGAAGGATATTAGATGTTACCTAGGGACCTCTGCAACAGTGTTGGTCACCTAAAGATGAAGTGAGGAACAGCCAACTCATCTATAATTTGTCATAATTGGTAATTTTTTTTGGGGGGGGAAGGGACTACCTGTTGTCCTCTGACCCTTCACTGTCATGTGGAAGAGGGTCAAACTGGAGAAAGGGATCACTTGCTTGACCTGTGAATAGATTTGAGAAATGGAGTGGGTTCAAGATGAAGGAGTCTAGGTGTGGGATCAAAGGTGAGTCTTTAAAGCAAACTCCCTTGAAAGTTGGGTAAGGCAATTTAGCCTGAGACCTTCGATGTAAACTGACAACAGGGAAACTTCCAGAAGGATTATTTCCTTGAAACACATGTGATAATCATCTTGTAATGTACTCTCTTGTTTGGTAGGAAGCCATGTTGTGAAGCAGGTAGGGAGGATAGTATTATACCCATTTTATAGAGAAGATAATTGAGGCATAGAGAGATCAAATGACATACTCAAGATTCTCTCTTTGGTTGTCTGTCTCCTCTCTCTCTCTCTCTCTCTCTCTCTCTCTGTCTCTCTCTCTCTCTCTCTCACACACACACACACATACATACACACACTAAGCTGGGCTTAGAACTTGGGTCTTTCAATGGTTTCTCCAACACCATAATGCTTCCATTATGGCCATGCGTTGGTATGCAGGGGTGTTGAGCACTCATTGCAAAATTACCATCTGAAGATGCGTATCAAATGCACTGGTATATACATGGTGCATATGCCAGTCTCCTCTTTGGTTTTGGTTCATTGAAGCTTGCATCGTTGAGTGCCTGCTCAGACCTGTGATTTATGGTGTCTGGGTGTCAATGAAGTCCACATCTCTTGGCTTGGGTAGATTTCCCTTTTTTGCATCAAATAAGTCTCGTGCCCTAGCATGCACACATGAAGTACAATTGTCTCTTGTCTATATGCTAGACAAGCCCCTTGGCTGCAGAAATTAGATTACCTTTGAGACATAAACTAGTTCTCTCAGGCAACTGATTGAGACCTTCAATTGCCTATAATAAAGAAGGAATTGTGAGACAGAGATGAAGGGTGACAAAGACAGCAAGGGAGATAGGAATTATATGTTACCAAACTGATCTTACATATAACATTTTCGTCTGAGTTCTCTTATTTATGAAGCTTAAATGAAACGTTCAATAATTTACAACAGAATCATCTTCTCCTAGAAAACTGCCGAGCAGAATTTAGAGCGCTCTCTTTCTGGGCTTTCTGTCTAGGAGATGGGGAAGCAGGCATAGGTTAGAGGTTTGTGCTTGCTGGTTTCTTTTGATTTTTGGCAGCTTTCTCCCTGTGCTACAAGTGAATTGTTGCTCTTTGCCAGCAGGTAAAACATAATTCTGCTGAAAAAGAAAATGTGCGTTCCCAGCACATCCTGGGACTATCCATAGATCAGTCCCCAAAGGACACTCTTTTGCAGGATCCCATTGGACTCACCGATGGCCTATTTAGCTCTTTACCCCACTCTCTTTTAGCCCCAAATCACCCAACAAATGGAAGCCCATGAAGGACTGCTCCCTTTCTTGAAGGTGACTCGGATAATTACTTGTTTGGGAAATAGATTCCGTCACCTGCCAGCCCTTAAGACCATCCTTTCTCCGGGTGAAAGGGACCTCAGTGGCCATTTATTCAAAACCCTACTTTTAATAAATGAGAGAACTGAGGACTAGGGAGGTTAAGGAACCTGTCCAAGATCATAGAGGTAATAAACATGAGAAGCGGGGACTTAGACTCCAGACCCATCAGGGGAGTCCTTCTCACCTCACCTTCCTCTTTCACACCCTTTGCTGGGAAGGCTGGAAGGTTGCAAGGCTTGCTACCACTGGGGGTGCCTTCCTTCCTTCCCTCCTGGACCCTAGGTCCAAGGTGCTTGACTGTGAATGCAGCTTGGATGAGAAGGTACTCATTTCCTTCCAATGAGATGGAGGGACACTGAGCCTTACCACCTGCTCTACCCTTGTACCCTGCACTTCTCAGGCACTCTCATCTGATCTACTTACATAGCCTAAGGATGCCTGGGTGTTATTACCCATCTGCACCCTGAGGACTTCCCGGTATTTTTATTTGCTCTTTAGCTAAACTGTCCTTTATTTCATCTCCACCTGATTTAATGTGAGCTCCTTGAGAGCAGGGAATCTTTTTATTTGTTAGCACCTAGCATAGTGCTTGACACATATTATGTTATTTCTAAATGCTTCTTCATTGATTTATTCATGCTGTGTGTTCTTGTTTGGCCCTTACAACAACCCTGTAGCGTAGATATTATAGATATTAATGTCTCTCTTTTCCAATGAAGAGTTCACGGCTCAGAAAAGTGAAGTGACCAAGGTCAAACATCCAGCAAGTGCTACTGAGGGGGAATTTGAACTCGGGGCTGCCCGACTTCAAATAAAATACTTTTTTCTTCCATGCTCCTACTCCAGCCCACATTGATTCTTCCCTCAATATCTACAGTTGTTTCAGAGAGTCAGTAGGTATTTGCTGAGCATCAGTGATGTCCTCAATATTCTGTTTGTAAAATTCTGGGCATAATAATGAAGATATATTCCCTTCCTAAGACTAAGCCACAGGAAAAAAAGAATAAACAAATCAGTATATAAGCAATGCTAAACCGTGTGGTACAGATTATAAACGGTGGAGTAGTTAAGGAAAGCTTCCTGGAGGAGGCAGGCCTTGAAGAGTGGGTGTGATTTGAAGTGGATGTGAGAAAGGAAGGCATTCCAGGCAAGGGACCAACATGAGCAAGGCAAGGAAATGGGAATGAGGCCTTGAGACAGTGAGAAGATTGACCCGATCAGAACAGATTTCATTGTTCTGGAGCTCTGGAGACTAGGAAAGAAGCACAGGAAGCCCCCAATTTAGAAATAGATTGTGTTCCAAATATTTGTTTGTTTTGAAGGCATTTCCCACCTACCCAATTTTGTCATACATACATATTTTTTGCCTACCAATGTTTTTATTTTATTTTATTTTTAATTTATGGAATAAAATAAGCATTTTGATAAAATAGTATAATTTTAAAAAGATGATTGCCTATGACTATTCTTTTAAAATATATAATAAAGTTATCATGTAAATTTCTCTTTTTTCTTCCCTCCCCCTACCTAGAGATGGCTACCATAAAACACAAATATGTATGTATGTGTACGTGTGTGTGTATATACTTAAATGCATATATATACACATATGTAAATATATATGTAAAATCATTCTGTACATGCTTCTATTTATCAGTTATTTCTCCAGATGCAGATAGCATCTTCCTGCATATATCCTTTGTAGTTAATTTGGGTATTTATAATAGTCAAAATGACTTATTCGCTCAAAGTTCTTAAAACAATATTGCTGTTACAGAAGACAATGTTCTCTCAGATCTGCTCATTTCTCTCTTCATTATTTTGTGCAAGTCTATCCCTCTTTTTCTAAGATCATTGAGCTCATCATTTCTTATAGCACAATAGTATTCCATCACAGTCATAGATGCCAGGCCCACACACCAAAGCCTATTTGTGCTTTAAGGCTGGCATCCTGCTAATAGTGTAATAACACTCTCCTTTCATATAATGTGTCAAATAATTCTTTGGGAAATTCCATCCAGAATTCTACCCAGTTCCTCCCAAAGCTGTGGGATTGGGGACCCCTGCCTCTTACTCCCAATCTACTTGACAGTGAGAATGGGGATTTCTCAGGCTCTAAGCCACTGACAATGGCTCTATATACTGATGACAAAGGACTTCAGCAAGACATAAGCTGAGAACTGGAATATCAATAGGGAAAGGATCTGTAGGGATTGGGGCTTCCTAAAAATAACCCACATTTATGTAGTATTTTGAGGTTTACAAGGCACTTTCATCCCTTATAACAACCCTGAAAGGGCAGTGCAAATATTATCATCCTACTTTTCAAATGAAGAATCCAAAATTGCAGGAGGTTCAATGATTTGCCCTTGGTTTTACATCTAGTAAGAACCAGGGATGTGATTCAAATACAGGTCTTTTGATTCCCAAGTTTAGTGTTATTTTCCATCATACCTTGCTTCGGCAGTATGGTACCATGGAGAGAGCACCAGAGTGGGAGTCAAGAAGAACTCTGCAGTTAACCTGTCCAGTCTGTGGCCTTGGGCTTTGTCTTGGGCCCCTTTCTCTTCTCCTTCTATACAATTTCACTTGGTGATCTCACCAGCTCCCACAGACTCAGTTATCATCTCTGTGCTGATGACTCTCAAATCTTCCTGCCCAGCTCTAACTTCTCTCCATTCTGACATCTCCAACTGGCTATTAGATATCTTGAACAGATGTCCCATGGACATCTTAAACTTATTATATCTGATATCTTATAAAAACTGAACTCTGGGCTTCAGTTTTCTCATCTATACTACAAGGTGGTTAAAGTAGAGGGTCTCTAAAGTTCTTTTGAGCTTTTGAGTTTATAGTTACTACTCCATGGGTTCACAAATCAGCTTTTCAGGTTGGAGCGGGGAGAGCTGTCCCAGGTAACATTCTGTTAAGAATGAAGCAGAGAAAGGAAAGAGGGAAATATCAATGGGTGGAACCATGAAGGAAAACAGGGTATCTGTGGCCCTAGCTGCATCAGTGATTCCTGGGGACCATTTGTATGTAAAGGTGGCATGGTGTAGTGGAGAGAATGATGAACCTGTTGTTATTGGACCTGAGTGTGAATCTCAGCCCTTCCACCACCACTTGTGTGACCTTGGACAAATTACTTTATCAGTTTCTTCATCTGCAAAATGGGAGGATTGGATTTTATTGCCTCCAAGGTCCCCTCCAACTCTAGACTTATGAACTTAGGTTGGGAATCACGTATATTACAAAGTGATTTCATTTCATATATATCTTTATATATATTGGACACCTCTCTTAAAAAAATTGAAGTTAATTAATTGATGTATTTTGTCTTTACAAATTTCCTAATGAATTCTTTTCTCTTATCCCCCTCTCCAAGAACCATACCTTAAAAAGGAATCAAAAAGAAGGGAAAAAATTCAGTAAAACTAGGCAAAATTTCCAAAAAGTCTGATATTATATGCAATATTCAACATGCTAAGTCCTTCCCCTCTGCAAAGAAGCAAGAAAAGAAAATATGACTTTTTCTAAGAGCTCTAGGTAACTTCTTAAATCCAAAGGCACCTTTTTTCTCAATGCTCATCTGGGGGGTATGGGAAGGGCTTGGAAGAAATGAGATACTAAGAAATTTAAGACAATTAGATCATTGATATCCTACTCCCTAATCCAGATTATGAGATCTCCTGGGTCAATATTGTATCAAACTAGATTTAGCCTAACACCAAGGATTATGGTGCTCTAACAACTTTGAAAGCTCCCATTTTCTCTCCACTTTACCCCACTGTTTTAACAATCTGGCTAGCAGCTTCTGTGGGGGTGTAAGATCCACCCACGGCCAGCACCCAGAAAGCTGCCAGCATGCCGCAAAAACACAGGTTCTTTTGATCTGCCTTAATAAGGAAAGCAAGGTTAAGGGGTTAG
>CM053626.1:282534192-282587100 GCA_028646595.1 Phalanger gymnotis | reverse complement strand
ACAAACATCAACAGACAGACCTGATACAGATTCATAGTTACCAACATCTAGGTTCAGCCGGGTAGCTCAGAACAAGGGCTGGCCCAGAGTCACGCTTGCCACCATTGCTGCGGCAAAGAGCTCCAAGGAAGAAGAGGCCAATCCCTGGCTTTTATATCTTTGTCAGTGTCAGGGGTGAGTCACACATGCGACTCACCCACATGACCTAAAATCGTCACAAAGAGCTGGACTTAAACCCATGTGGTCTGAGAGCCTCTACTGTCCCACACATGTAAACTAGGTCCTCCCTGGAGTAAGCCCCACCTTGGGGCCCCACCTTAGTTGCCAATCCATACCCACATAGGTTTTACACTTAATAGGGGTTTGGGCCTGGGGCTTAGCATTACTCAAAGCAAACAAAAGCCAAACTCTTCAAGGGCACTAAGTGCTAAGGAGCCCATTTGGCTTACCAACACACCCACTCCGCCATACAAATAAACAAGGAAAGAGTCTGGTGGGGATAGAAACTGACAGTGGGTGAGATGGGTCTATCCGTAGCCCCATCTGGACTTTACAGATGGAAAAATGCAGGTCTAGACATTAATAGGCAATTAATATAGACCATTCATCTTGTTCAACACTGAACTGAGGCACTGCAGTCAGTTACACAATTCTGTGCTCCTTAGCCCGCATGGTTTGGGCTAAATCTGGATTTAGAAGCTCAAATGCCATTTTAACAGCTCATCTTTGATCAGGTTGATGGGACCTCACTCTTGCCTTGTGATTACTTTCAAAAGCAGAGTTGTTCAAGGTCTGTAATTTCTTAAATTCCTTTGCTCCCACTCTCTTGCTCCACAAAATACATTTTGCTCTCCATTAGGTTATATGGCATCATCTTTGGTCCATTATTGTTAAAGGGAGAATCCGGTGTAATTCAAATGTTGCTTTATTAACTTCTAAGTCCAGAGTAAGCATTGTAAAAATATTTCACTTTTAAATGTCTTCTGTCTGAATAAAAGGAAAAATTGACCACTTAGTCATCAGTGATTGCCAGACTGACAATTTGATTATGCAAATAAGGATGGGGAGACTCAAAATGAATCCATACAACTGAGGTTGCAAGAGAAACATAGTTTGGCCTCCCTCCCCCCACCAAAGAGATTCTGTGCATGGATATAGATAGCAGACCAAACAAACATCCTGGAGGAAACACACAGAGGCTGAGGATAGCCTTACCTTCATACCCGAAAGGGTTCATACAAAGGTGTTCCCCAACCTGGTACACCTGAGGGTGTTGTCTTCCCAGTTTGGTCCAACTGCTTTTCTCCAGATTGCCTAGTTCTGAAAACCTTCCCTGTTTGATTTCCCAACTCACTTCCTCACCATCATCCTTATTCCTCTTTCCAATCTCTTCACTCCCAAAGGAGCCATGGACTCCACTCCTGGGACAGCAGACGCTGATAGGTGTTGTCTTGCTAGCAATCAGTCGCAGCATCACTTCCCGGCCATCTCAACATTTCCTTACTTCTCCTCCTACTCCAGCCTTTTCACTTTCTCTTTCATGTGTTGTCTTCTCTTATTAGAATGCAAGTTTCTCGAGGGTAGGAATTAATCTTGATTGTATTTGTATCACCTGCGCTTAGTACAATGCTTGTCACATAGGAAGTGCTTAATGAGTCCATTATCTCTCTATCTCTCCCTCCCCACTCTGCCTGCTCTGGATCTCTCCTGAGTCTTGGAGGGAGTAGGGTCCTTAGCTGCCAAATTACTGTTTATCCTGGTTCAAGGAGCCACTTGAGCAGATAGTGGTCCCCTGCCCACTCCACTGAGAAGTCTCTACAAGTTGAATAAATAGCATACTCCTGCTCTCTCCAATTTCTGCCCTTCTGAGAATGTGATAGGAAACAAATGTGGTTGGGAGAAAGAAAACCTGGGTAGATGCCAGAGGGCGATGGCCAGATCTAGTGAGTAGCAAGGGGATGGAGCTGGCAGCCTTCAATAATGTTCAGCAATTTTTGTTTGATGAATTGATTGGTCTCCAGTTTATTGTGGTCAAAGGTAGAGTTTCATAGCTGGCTACTACTACACCTTCACCTTCATGAAGGAATGAGCCAGCAACTCAAAGGCCATGCAATAAAAGTATAGAACTCTAGAACTAGGGGGTACTGCAGAGATCATTCAGTATGGTGTCTGAATTCCTTCTTGGCTATAAAGCTAATCAACACAGATTCAAGTGCCAGTAAACCAATAGACTCTCTTCTATGTTCCATTTGTCTCCTTTCACTTACTTCCTATATGGAATAATAGGTGTCTATATAGGTAACTGGTAGCAATGGATAGTATTTATATAATACTATAACATGTGCAAAGTATTTGACAAATATTTTTGTCCACCCATGGTCCCGCAGTTAAATTTCACCTTCATTTTAGGGCAAATCCCTGACATATGGAGCTTCCCAGGCATTTCCTCACAGGAACAAAATGGCACCTTTGCGAAGGGAGAGGAGTGAAGATATTGGATATAGGTTGGGCATGCTGCATAGAAGGGCAGTGTTGGGGTTAGGGGAATGTTGGGAGTGAACTGAACCTGGACAAGTTATTGGTGTGTTCACAGAAAGACTTGAAAATTGTCAGCTTTTGATATTTGAAAATTATATCCCCTGTGTTACTATCCACTGAAGATTTTGAACCTTCGTTGTGACTTCACAAGTGATTTGGAAAAATATTTAAGTTCTTTTAGATATTTGAGAAACATTCTTTAATTACTTTCAATTGTAAGTATCACCTCTGGCACTAATAACCTCTGTGTATACTTGGTCTAATACAGGTTCTAGCTTCAATTTTGTCTCTCTCTATGATTTCTAATTTTCACAGCACATTCAGGGCTTAGACATTAGAGCCAAATAGCAGTGGATCTACTGTCTGTGATGGAGAAATGAGTGTTATATACCCCTTTTACAGATCTTTTCATTGTTTTTGTCTTTTGTCCTATACTGATTCATCCTTTAGCACCCCCTACAGAAGAAGGACACTTAAAAATCACCACATGAACACCTGTCCAAGGAAGGTAGACATTTGGAGAATTAAAATGTGTGCATTTATAAAAATCCATATTAAAAATTTTTCCTTGTGCCATTCCTCCCACTCCTGCTTGTATGTTTTAGCTTAGATGACTGCTTACTTCACCTATACCTAGTCCTGACTCTGGTTTTAGGGATGGGAAAAAAGAGTGGTTCTGGGGATTTTACCCTTCTTCTTTCTATGTCCCCTATCCCATTGCTTGGGTAGCTAGATGGTACAATGAAAAGAGCGCTGGGTTTGGAGTGAGGAAGACTCATCTTTCTGAGTTTCAATCCAGCCTCAAACACTTACTAGCTGTGTGACCCTGGGCAAGTCACTTAACTCCATTTACCTCAGTTTCTTCATCTGTAAAATGAGTTGGAGAAGGAAATGGCAAACCACTCTAGTATCTTTGTCCAGAGAACCCCAAATGGGGTCACAAAGAGTTAGACATGACTGAACAAGAACAAAATCTCATTGCTTTTAATAGGCCTGCCACTCCAGACCCCTAAGGGGAAAGGAAAATCAATGTAAGGGGCATTACAGACAAATGTGAGGTCTAGAATGGTGAATGGAAGAAGAAACACTAGAACTGCAACAGCTAGGATAGGAGAGGGATTCTTATGACAACATAATTGGTGGTGGCTGTTCCTGAGTTGTCATTTGTATTTAAGAGGTAAATCAGATGAATGAAAGTAAAATAGACGCCCCCCCTCACCCTTATTTTGCTCAGGCTCGAAGTATAGGATCTACTCACAGGCCTGGTCTCATTCTGACTGGTGTGGGAGCTTTGACCTGCTCACTTTCTGCCTTAGGATGGTTTACTCCTCTTTAGGCACCCTGATGACTCTCTGCTCCCAAGAGTTCACCATACTAATGCCAAATTGTGTACAAACCCAATCAGCTTTACCTGCTACAGCTCTGAACTCCCAAGCACAAGAGATCTGTGAGCCTTTGCCTCCACAGTAGCTGAGATTACGGGTGTATGCCACCAGTGCCTGGCTAAGTATATGACTTTCCACATAAAACATGATGCCTGCCCTCAGGGAGCTTACAGTCCATTTGAGAGAACAGAATAACACACATACACACACAAAATTATGTGGAATTGCCTATAAATATTAGAAAAGCTCAGAGAAGGTGGAGGGGGTGTGTATGCTCTGTGAGTCATAAGACTCTTGCTTTCCTTGATTATGATCGTAGATAGCTAAATGAAGATAACCAATTATAATTTGGGTAGTGGTCCTAATGGTGAGCTGGAAAATGACAATGTCGGCCCTCAGGATGACTCCCATTGAATGAATAGGATCCAGATAGAAGGATCTATAAAGGAATGACATAGAGATGAGCCAGCAGTTTAGACTAATGTGTTAATGATTTCCCACTTAAGCAGAAAGGGCTATAGACAGAGGAACTAGAATGACCACCATTTTCTTAGGTTGAGAAGACATGGTTCTAGATTGCTAATTCTGTCCACCTGGGGTAAGAAGCTCAGATCTCAGTTCCTCGTCAGCCAGAATATGGACATACAACATTAGTACAAGAGGTTTAAAAGGCTGTTTGGGTTCAGGGGGTTTTGTCAGGAAAGGGACCCTGAGTTTTTGTCATCTACCTGGAACCCTCTTAAGCAAGCAAGGCTGGTGGGAAGCTCAAGTGTAAAGTCAAACTTGGGGAACGGTTGGAGCTCTCTGCTTTTTCCCAAGGAGGCATGGATTTTGGAGGAGTGCCAAGCTAGCTAGGCATAACAGTAGGTGAAATTGTGACCTAAGAATGATTTGTTTTCAGTACGTCAAGGCATCTTTCTCTCACTCTTCCTAAAAGCATGTGCCATGTTGCTCTGGGATCCCCCTGCCTCCCAGTGTGAGAGCTTTGACCTGCTAACTTTCTGCCTTAGGATGGTTCACTCCTCTTTAGGCACCCTGATGATTCTCTGCTCCCAAGAGTTCACCATATCAATGCCAAAATTTGTAGAAACCCAGTCAGCTTTACTGACTGCAGCTCAGAACTTCCAAGCTCAAGAGATCTGTGAGCCTTTGCCGCCACAGTAGCTGAGATTACAGGCATATGCCACCAGTGCCTGGCTAAGTACAAGACTTTCTATATGAAACATGATGCTTGCCCTCAAGGAGCTTACAATCTATTCGAGAGAACAGAGTAACACACATACACAGGCAAAATCGAAGAACACAGAACAAAGATCTAGTTAATTAATGCTAAAACTAGAGGTACCACTGGTCACCTCTCCTGGGAATGTTTGCATTCTCAAAGAAGGTTTCTTTAGAATAGGAAAGGACTTAGTAAAAAACAACCAGTCATTACTGGTGGAATTTCAAATGCTGTGGCACCAAAATGTGAGAGATATTTGGAGGCAGAGGGTGCTTCCTGGGGTCTTAATGATCACACCACATTAGAGACCACCTCCTCTGCCTATATAGAAGACCCTGCCTTCTGTTTTCTAGTGGGTTAAGGATCTCTAGCTCCCATTCACCCCATCTATGAACTTCTGAGTTTCTTGGCCCATTCAGACTTCTGAGGACATCTCCCTGTTCTTTGGGTGTGGATAGTGTCCAAACATCAAGAAAACCAGTCAATCGAGCCAACTCTGTGCAGAATTTAAGGAAGAGGTTGGATCAACAAACCCATCTTTTTTTAAGGACCTTTTTCAGATGGAATGTTCTCCTTGCCAAAGAAATTAATGAAAAACAGGTCTCATCATTCCCAGTCCTACTGGAACATCCAGTCTCCAATCCTTTACTGTAAACAAGTGTGGCTTGCTTAAGATGCCAAGCAGAAGCTGAAAAATTCCTACCTGGCTCTTCCTCTGGTCCCTTTCTTCCAGTCCCCCCATTGAAGTCTTTCCCCTGTATGAGAAGGGTTTAATGGTCTCTTCCCATCTCCTTTATGATCCTCCACTTTTCCTGGATCCCTCTTTCCAGTTCACTAAAAGGCAGACCCTCTCCAAGTGTCCACTAGGTTCCTCACTCAAGTGGCCACTTGGGGTCAGTGTTACTTCATTCAGAAAAAGGGCAAGTGAGGTCTCAGATTGGGACCTGAGACTCCCCCTTCCCTCCCCCCAATAGCCCACAGGGCGTCGAGGCTGTTATACACAGTTTGCTGTTTGTGCAACTGGCACATCATGGGAGTGCAGACAGGGTGAAGTGAAGGAACATTAAGTGCTTTGGGTCTGACTTGATTTGCCAGCTGGAGTCTGGGTGAGAATTGGGTTCCTACATGGAAAATCCTTCTGTTCTGTGTCTGTGAGGAGTTCTGCTTTTTGCTTTTGTATCTTGACCTGTCTACCAATGATCCCATTTCCTACGAAGACCTTAAACCCAGTGTGTACGTGCGTGCATGCATGCGTGCGTGCGTGTGTGCACGCACGCTTAGTCACTTTCAGTTGTGTCTGGCTCTTAATGACCCTATTTGAGGGTTGTTTGGCAAAGAAACTAGAATGGTTTGCCATTTCCTTCTCCAGCTGATTTTATGGGTGAGGAACTGAGGCAAACAAGGTAAGCCCAGGAGGAAGACCAAAAGATAACTTCTGTTCCATGGCCTTCCCCCAGAAGCTAAGGGGCCTTGGAATATAGCTCCTCTTCTCAAGTCCTCAAGCTAAGCTAGCAGAACCTTCCCAGGAATGTCTTTTAGTGCTTTCTTACTTTAGTAACTGTGTGCCTGAGTGTATGTGGAGGTGACTCAGTTTCCTAGATGGTGGGTTTGCTGGCAAGTCTTACAGGGTTTCATGGGCCTCTTCTAAAATGAAGGATGTCCTTTTGAGTCAGGGATGCTGCTGACAAGACCATGAGTGAGCCATTCATGACCTCTCAATCTATACCTACTCAGCCAATTCCTCCAGGTCACCTGTCGTATCCAACAAGCATGTATGGGCAAGGCACTGGGGATAACAAAGACAAAATAGAAGAAAGCCTTGCCTCAAAGATGTCTTCATTTTACCTGGGAGGATATTGTAAATTCTGAGATTCTTTGAAGGCAGGGACTCGATCTTTCACATTCTTCATAAGTCCTTGGTTTTAAGAACTTCCCAAGTCTTCCCTATGGGACAGCTAGGTGGCTCAGTGGATAGAGTGCCAGGCCTGGAGTCAGGAAGGCTGTTAACCTCTCAGGTTTTGGACAAATCTACTCATTCCTCATATTGCTTGACCTCTCTGCAGCCTTTGACTCTGTTAATCACCTTTTCCTCCTTGATACTGTCTTCTCTCTCAGTTTTCAGGGCATCATTCTCTCCTGGTTTTCCTCCTCCTTATCTGACCACTCTCTGTCTTCTTTGCTGGCTCCTCCTCCTAACTGTAGACATCCATCAGGGCTCTGTCCTGTACCCTCCTCTCTTTTTCCTCTATCTTACTTCACTTGGTGATCTATTCAGCTCTCATGGATTTGATTATCAACTCTATACTGATGATTTCTCGTATCTATGTTTCCTGCCCCAATCTCTCTGCTCACCTCCAGTCTCACATCTCCAACTGCCTTTTAGACATCTCCAACTGGATATCCAGTAGACACCTTAAATGGCCCCTTTGGGGCCATTAGGCCTCAAACAACTTACTGTTTCCTCCAAAACCTTCTTCCCCCTCCTACCTTCCCTATTACTGTGGAGGTCAACGCCATCTTCCCTCAGGTTACCAGCCTAGCAGTCATCCTGGACTCCTCATTCTCTCTCACTCCCTACATTCCAGCTGTTGCCAAGGCCTGCCAATTTCCCATTTGTAATATTTCTCCAATAGCCCCCTTCTCTCCTCTGAGATTGCCACCCCTCTAGTGCAGACCCTCATTACCCCGAGCCTATATTATCACAATAACCTACTGGTGGGTCTGCCTGCTTTAAGTTCTTCCCCACTTCAGTTCTTCCTGCATTCAGCTGACAAAATGATTTTCCTAAAATATAAGTCCAACCATGTTTTTCCTCTATTGAGTAAGCTCCACTGGTTTCCTACAGCCTCAGGATCAAATACAAAATACTATTTTTTTTGCATTCAATGCCCTTCATACGATGCCCCATCCTACCTTTCCAGTCTTCTTTCACCTTCCTTTCCACTATTCTTCAATTCAGTGACACTGGCCTCCTGACTGTTGTACATATAAGGCACTCCATCTCTTGGTTTTGGGCATTCTCTCCGGCTATCTCCTATGCCTGGAACACTCTTTCTCCTCATCTCTGACTATTGACTTTTCTGACTTCCTTTAAGTTCCAACTAAAATCCCACTCTCTACAGGAAGCCTCTCTCAACTCCTTTTAATTCTAGTGCCTCTCCTTTGTTAATTATCTCCTATTTGTTCTGCATGTAGCTTGTCTGCTCATATTTGTTTGTGTTAGACTTTAAGCCCCTTGAGGGCAGGGACTGTCTTTTGCCACTTTTTGTATCTCCAGGGCTTAGTACTGTGCCTGGCACACAGTTGGTGCTTAATAAATGTTTATTGGTTGATTGTCACCTAATTGCCTACAAACTGATCTCAAGTGCAGCCCTTTGACTGAATCCAAACTTCATAAAACAAATACCCTTAGTAAAAGGATTTGTTCTGTAAAACTTGGGCTCGGTCAAAAGGCTACACACAAGGACCTAGAAGGCCATATGTGGCCTCGACTCTGGTCTGGATTCATGAGAGAGAGGAATCTACAAAATGATGTTGGGTACTCAGGCTTCTTCTTCTGCAGATTAAAAGTATGTATAAGCCTATGTGACTTTAAGGCTTTTTGTCAACTACTGGGACAAAGGACATGTGAACAACAAACCAAAGTCAAGGTCAGAACATTAGGTGCGGGAGTCCAGGCCTTTGCCTGGAAGCTGTTTACTGAGAGATGATCAGAACACAGGGATTGCACCATTGATTTCATTCATAACCTTTTGTGGAAGCTAACAGTTCCTTAGCTCTTCCGAGGGAATCTGGAGGCTCCCAAAGCTGGATCAGCGCTTCCCCTAGGGGCTAAAGACCTCTTTCCTTATTGGCCAAAGCTGGGTAAGGCAGAGAGAAATATAACCCCTTCAGAAACAAAACCATCCCTGGAGCAAACTTCTTACTGTTCTCTCCTTCTCTCTCTAAACTCTGCCCTTTCCATTCTCCTTCCCCACACCACCCCCCTCCATGCCCAGCAGCAAGAGAATTGATAATCCTAGTAATTCTTATATTAGTAAGTAGACTGTCAGAGAACTTTCTACTCTGACTCTAATCCTTTTGTAAATCACTTAAGCTATTTGTTTTTATAAACCTCCTCAGTAGTGAGCTCCTGGAGTTAATTATATGTAGCCTTAAAAACAAAAACAAACCCACCTCCCCATGGTGATAATACAATTTCCTCCAGTATAAATCTACTGTGTTGGAAGTAGAAATTTGTAGCTGGACTAGGAGTGGGGAGGCCTGACTAGGGTTAGAATCCTACCTCTGACTTTATTTACTGGCTGTGTGACCATGGACAAATCACTTAACCTCTCTAAGGCTTAGTTTCTTCATCAATAAATAAATAAAAAAACAATTATTAAGTGGTTACCATGTGCTAAGAGCTGAGGATCTGAATAGAAATGTAAGATAGTCCCTGCTCTCAAGGAGCCCATATTCTAATGGAGATAATTCATAGCTTTGAGACAGATGAAAAGATTCCCATGATCCTTAGGGTACAGATGAAAAACATCTTTTCTCCATCTTGAATAAGACTCCAATTTGCCAGATAGGTGGGTAGCCTCATCTAGGTATGTCTTTCCTCAAAACTTCTTTGTGTCTGTCCATCCTGTGTAACTGTCATTCATCTATGCCTCAAAAGTTCTCTATAGGGGGACCACTTAACATTCTGGAGGCAGCTGGTGGCCTAGGAGAGAGAGTGCTGGGCTTGGAGTTAGGCCTTTCACTTGTGCCTTTGACATTGAGAAGCTACTAGTTGAGTAAGGGTTGTCCAACAGTTTTGTTTTTTTTTACTCTTGATACTTGATTCTATCTTTCTTAGCTCATACATCTCTTGTATAATGTATTTTATACAGCTTCCCTTGTGTAATTCTTTGTTTTTAATATGTTGTATCCTGCTCACATCCACTATGGATTTCTCCATTATCCTTTGGGTGATCTTCATTTTCACTTCTTTGGAGACTATAACTTCCATGATTTACAACATCCTAGAAAGAATATTGGTGTGAAGAAGATAGATCTTTGTTTTAGAGAGAGGCTTGGGTTCATTAAGAGAATGTTGCACTGATAGACGAATATTAGTATTAAAAAGATAGATCATTGGTTCAAGGACAAGCTCAGGGTCATTAAAAGAACTTTGCTATTTCCAAGGCAACAGCAGGAAGTTCTCTTCTTTCCATTCAATTCTGAGCCCAGTTTATAAGTTAAATGCATTATTCAAAAGAGTTTGGCACACCCCAAGATAAACTAAGAGGGTAAAGAATGTCTATTGTCCAAACTGTTGGGTGGTTGTTTTCCTTTGTGTTCAAAGAGGACCAAAATGACATCACTGTTTTGGGGCCAAGGTACAGTGTAAACTGTGGCTGATCAGACTAATATGAGCTTGGAAGGTTCTAACATAGATTGGGCACAAATAATCCATGTGAACGTTTGCTGTGTAGATATTTCTAAATTTGTGGATCTCATGTTTCTTTTGAGCTACTGCAATTCTGCTCTGCTCATAGAGCACAGCGCCTTCTTTGATGTGGGCATGCCATGCTGGGCAGTCCTGGGCTAGTGTCTCCCGTGTTTCACAACAGATTCCAAAGTTCTTCAGAGATCTCCAGAGTATCCTTGTATTGCTTCTTCTGACTTCCACGTGAACCTTTGCCTTGTATGAGTTGTCTGTTTAGGCAAACATATTTGGCATTTGAACAACATGGCCAGCCCATCGAAGTTGCACTGTCTGTGGTAGAGTTTGAATGCTTGGCAGTTCAGCTTGAGAGAGGACCTCAGTATCTGGTACCTTATCTTGCCAGGTGATCTTCAGAATCTTCCTAAGACAATTCAAATGGAAACAATTCAGTTTCCTGGCATGGCACTGGTATACTGTCCAGGTTTCACAGGCATATAACAGTGAGGTCAGTAGACCATCAGTTTGGTAGGCAGCCTAATAACCTCTTCTCTCCCACACTTTCCTTTGGAACCACCCAAATGCTGAGCTAACTGGCAATACATGTGTCAACCTCATCATCCATGGGTACCTCCCTGGAAAGTATTCTGCCAAGGTAAGTGGACTTATCCACAGCATTCAAAATTTCTCCATTTGTTCATCAGAAAACTGCCTTTTGCTGCAACTGGTGGTTCCACAGATCAATAGTGTGGTGCTGGCTGGTGAAGAACCTGTTTTCTTGGTGTTGTCAGGCCAAAATTTGCAAAGTGGCAGAGAGTAAATTTGTTGCCTCTCAGACTCAGACGCTGTACTGAGTGCAGTTGGATGAACACCCTATAAATTCACCAACATCTATCTATCTGTCTATGTGTCTGTCTGTCTGTCTCTGTCTATCTATCTATCTCTAGACCTTGTACAGACATAGAAGATGAACAATGAGATAAGCTCATCTTTAAAATGTTAACAATTGTGCTACATATCTTGCTGGATTGGAGTGGAGGAAAGGACTTTATAAAACTTAAAGAAATGTATACATGTGAATACATACAACACACACCTATACACATACATATGTTATTATTTCATTTCCAGTATTTTCTTCATAGGGTCATAGCCCTAGAGCTAGAAGAGACCTCAGAAGCCATCCGGTACAACTCCATGAACTTGGATGACTCTGAAGTTTGGAGTGAAACAGACAACTTTGTACCTCTGACTCACTTAAATCCAATTCACAAGCAAGTCAAGCCATTGCCTCATGATGTCTTTGGTCTTCTTCCAGAATGAAGGTTGAACAACAACATTTTGCTGACGAGGCAACTGAGACCTGGTGATTTATCTAGGGCCACACAGATTCTCAGAGGAGAGATTCAAACCTAGGTTTTTGACTCCAGAGGCAATAAACTTTTTGTTGTACTATGCTGCCTCCCCTTTGTCGCCCCCTTTGGTTACTCACCCCTAAACCAATTATTAGACCACTTATCTGCTGTATGTCATATGCAGGTAGATTTAAAAAGGAATATGTAGGTTAATAATAATTCACTTTGTAATACTTTAAGGTTTGCAAAGCACTTTGCTTCCCTTAATCGGGGGTGGGTAACTAGCGGTTGGTTTGGCCATTTTCCTATGTTGTTCATTATTGGACTTAAACATCTCCTTTCTCAAGTAGTCACAATCCTGAAACTTCATTCATGCCAAATCACCATGAGGCTCCATGCAATGATGAATTGCTTTTAAAACATATTTCCTCCAGCACCAATTCTAGGTGTCTCTTGTTTAACTTACTTTTTCTGAATGTCTCCAACTATCCACAAAAGCCACTTAAGGCAGCTAGTCTGTTCCCTCTGTGTTTAATTTACTTGTATTAACTTGCTTGGTCAGCATATCTTAGGTCTCTTCTCTTTTCTTTAGGAGAGTGTCTGTCTGGGGAAAACATTTATTATATTTACTTTAACTGGCCTCATTTGGCAAGGTCATGGGGGAGATTTCAGCTCAAAGCAAAATGGCTTTGATTATACTATCCTTGTTTATTTTACGCGCTCACTGCTGTCTTGTCTACCAAGACAGCAAATGCTTTTGGAAGATGCCAAGGCATAGAGACTAGCTAAGTCAATCTTTGCAAGTCTCTTGGCAGCCTCTAGTCCACTTCTGCCCTTCAAAATGTCTCTCCCATCAAACAACACAGCTGCATGTTTTCTGTCACTCACTATGATGTCATAGGATATCAGAGCTGGAAGAGAACTCAGAAGCCATTTTGGACAAATGCTTCATTTTACAGCTTTGGAAACCAAGGTCTGAAGGAGGGAAGTGATTTGTCCAGGGTCAAAGAGCACATTCATGGCAAAGCTGGAACTAAAATTTAAGTCTCTTGATTCTTAGTTCAGTGCTCTTTGAAGTATTCCATGTTTCCTTAAAAATTTTTTTTAATCCAGCAGGACATGGAAACTCTACTGAGGAGGCACGGTATGGTAGAGAGAGTGTTGGAGTAAGGAAGACCTCAATTTGCCACAGAGGGTTATTTTTTTGGATTGTAGATCTGGATTTTGAAGGGACTTTAGAGCTCATCAAATCCAATTCGCTCATTTTATAGATGAGGAAGCTAAGGACCAAAGAGGATAAGTTACTTGCCCAATTTACACCGGAAGTATATTTCAGAGTCAGGATTTGAACTTAGGATCTCTGACTCCATAGCCACTGCTTTTTCTACTCTGCCACACTAGTTCAATAGTTAATGCGTCCAAGGCAGAGGAGACAAGGACACAGTATGTTGTTAGTCTCTCCCTCCCATTCCTACCCTCAATGTTTAATCTTTTCTGCTTTATCTAGGCTATTGATGGAACATGCCAGGTAGGGGTACTCTCCTTCCACTCTCGCACATTGCATTTCTTTATCTGCGGTTCCTAGATGACAACAGAGACATAGTCCTAGAGATACAGGAAGAAAACTGAATCACCTGGTGGGATCCAAACCGCGGTTCAAGCATGCTCCCTGGAAGTAGCTGGTACAACATGATCATGAAGGGGCAGAGAAAACATAAAGGGCACAGAGGCAAAAAGAAAGAAGAAAATTTTACTGAGGGAGCTGGGACAAGTTCTCATCAACAGATTCCCTTTATTTCTTCTCACTCCACTTTCTATTCCTTCCTATTCCCACCATGGAGGCAGGGATGCCTTGATGGGGTGCACTGGTTTTGGCCACTTTCCTCAGCCTAGGGTAAGCAGGTTATTATGGTCTGAAAACATTGACAGGCTTCCCTGTAGGGATGCTTGTAGGTCTGTGTGGCATGGGGACTCTTCAGTGGCAGTGTTGGGGTTCTGCTTCCCATTGTCTGGTTGAGCAAGTTGCTGTATTTCCCTTGAAAGATGCCATTTTTGGTCGAGGTCTGGAGAGCAGTGCTTTTCTGTGTTTTTCCAGGAGAGCAGAGGTCCCTTATAAGGGCTTTATTAGTCTTTGGGAAATGGGGAAGAGGAATGAGCTGGTCAGATTACTAGAGGTGGGCACTTTGTTGTTGTTCAGTCCTTCAGTCATGTCTGACTCTTCTTGACCCCATGGACCATAGAGTGCCAGACCCTTCTCTCCTCCATTATCTCTCAAAGTCTGTCCAAGTTCATATTCATTGTTTCCACCACACTGTCTATCCATCTCATTCTCTGCCATCCCTTTCTCCTTTTACTTTCATTCCTTCCCAACATAATGGCAGGCATTAGACTAGGCTACATAGGCACTTATCGGAGAGTGTCAGAATTATCACAACCTCTGATACAACTATTCCTGGAAGAATAAGGAATGAGTTAGAGTAGAGCTTCTTAATTTGGAGTCCAAGGACCTCTCCCCCACCCAAGGAATCTTTAGTGGGTCAATGAACTTAGATAGGAAACAAAACAAAACCCTACATCCTTATTTTCACTGACATTTGGTTTCCATTGTAATTTTACATATTTTATTTTATGAATTTAAAAGCATTCTTCTGCGAAGGTGTCCATAGGCTTCGCTAGAATGCCGCAGAGGTCTGAGACACACAAAAAGGCACAGATCCCCCGGCTTAGTGGGTATTATCAGGAATACTATGGCATAGACTTGGTGACACAAATCCACTACTGAGCCTTTCTGTTTTCTGTGCCTATAATCTTAGATACTTTGTAGCAGATCCTGACATAGGAGACTCCCTTAGTCATATAGACGTTTTAGAGTAACACAGAGATGCATGAGGAAAGCCACAAACAAAAGATACCTGGAGCCACAATAAAATATTCTTCCCTGGCTCCTTATCTTTCAATTCGTTTCAATGGAGTCACTTAGCAACAGAGTAAGGAAGGCTAGATTTACACACACCAATATAGAGGTTATGCTTTTCTTTGATCTTGCCTGCTGTCTTCAAGCAACCTCAGAATGGGAGAGGGGAAAGTGGTGGGGGTGGGGAGAAGGAAAGGGAATAAGCATTTATATGGTGCCTATTATGTGCGAGGCACTTTGTCCTCACAACAACCTTGTAAGATAGGTGAGGTATGGTTATCCCCCTTTTTCAGTTGAGGAAACTGAGGCAAACAGCGGTTAAGTGACTTGCCCAGGGTCTCACAGTTAGTAATTGTTTGAAGTCACATTTGAACTCAGGTCTTCCTGAGTCTAGGCCCAGCTCCTATTTACCTGCCTTTAAAGGATGGGGGAAAAGACAGGGGTTGTCCTAAGGGCTATGGGTGCTTATAGCTACTGCTTTGCTGTCCCCTGTTCAGCTATCCTGACTTCCTTACTTTGATGAGAGGATGTAGGAACCATAGCAGAGTGGAAAGAATACCAGGTCTGAAGTCAGGGGATCTGTGTTCAAATTCTATTTCTGATGCATACTACCTGTGTGACTTTAAGCAAATGACAACCTCCCTGGGTCCAAGTTTCCTCATTTGTAAAATGAAGAGATTGAACTATATGGACTAGTTGGACTAGTTCTTTGAGAACCTTTCCAGCTCTAAATCTATGCTCCAATCATCTGTATACACTTTCCATTGTTTATAACCTTCTTAACCAGGTTTTCACTCCTTATAGGCCAGACCAATTACTTTCGTACCCATCCTCCATCCCCAACAAATGCTGTGAAAAGAGAGTAAGTAAACTTAGCAATTGTCGTCATACACAAAAATGCCCAAACATACGGGATAGGAATTGTATTGATGAAACCCCGCCTCCCCCACAAAACAAGGCCTCCAGCATCTACACTAATAGATACATCTTCTGAGAGGTACTTCTTGTTCCCAATCAAATGAGCAAATTATGTAATAAGCTAATACAAATTCTGGCATTAAATTTTACTCATTCTTTTAAAACATTGAAAGCCCTGGATTGACCTGCCTGTTCTACACAGGAAGAGCTAGCTAATTTTAGAGAACCTTTAGGCATCTGATGATTAACACAGATCCCAGTGGTATCCCTAGGGAGTGAAGGGCTTCAGAGGCAGGGAAGGCATTACTCACTGGTGAGAGTGGCTCTGGTGGTAGGTCCAGAATTCTTAGGGGCCATCAGCTCATGGTACTGCTCACCCGCCAGGGTGCTGTATACCACCTTGTACTCCTGAACCTCAGCCTCACTGTTGTCCCATTCAAGGTCCAGGCTGGTTGCCGAACGGGACCCCACTCGTAAATTCTTGGGAGCATCGATCTCTGCAAAACAGCAAAACAACCATTGTAACATCGTTTTATGTTTCCATGGGGCTGCGGCCTTTTGGCTACATCTGGAGTTCTATGTGTAATTTTGAGAACCTCTTTTTAGGAGAGATGTTGGCAGATTGGAGCCAGCCTGGAGAAGGGCAACCAAGAGAGAACTGTAGACTATATCCTACAGATAAAAGGGGTAGTGATGACTAGCCTGCAAGGGAGGTTAGAGAGGGGATATGATAGCTTTCTTTCAATATTTGAAGGGTTAGCATGTGGAAGAGAGATTAGGTTTGTTTTGCTAGCCCTAGAGGAGAGAACCATGATTAATGGGTACACGTTGTAAAGAAACTGGAGAGACAGATATTAGTTCCACCCAAGAGAAAACAACAACAAAACATCCTAACAATGAGAGCTCATCCAAACTATCCATTTAGGCTGCCTTGGGAGGTAGTGTAAGGACCTCCTTCCCTGGAACTCTTGTAAGCTACTTGACGGTAAGGATTTGGTATCTGTGCTTAGTGTAATGCCTACCATATGTTATGTGCTTGTTAAAAGTTGGTTGATTGCTTCTTAGGGATGTCATGGTCTAACAGCAAAGAGACTACTAGATCTGGGGTCAGAGAATGAGAGTTTGAGTCTCTACTTCATCACTTATTACTTAAGGACAATCTACTTAATCTTTCTGAGACTCATTTGCCTTTTCTTTAAAGGAGTGTTGGAAGAGATGATTTCTAAGCACAGATGTGCTGATACTAGCTCTAATTTTCTCTTCAGAGTTGATCGTTAAATTTTCATTGTGAGCATTTATACCACAGAAATTGACAAACATATATATTAGGACTTGACTGATTATATTGACCGGTAAAACATAAGAATGTGATCGAGACAATGTTTGTAATGCAGATTAAACTAAAATCTGTGGAGTGGTTTTGGAAAGCCCCAAACTCTTTGACTGTTAAGCCAAACTCTGGTTTTGGTCGTTAAACAATCACCAACCCACTCCGGCCTCTAGGATCCCCTTTCCACTTTAAATCGATAATCCTATGATGTAGCAGAGGAGATACAGCTTTGAAGAGGTAATTTGGCCCAGTGATTTCTTAAGGTCCCTTCATATCAAATGAAATAATATGTGAAAATGTTTTGCAAACCTTCAAGTGCTATATAAATGTTAATTATTATTCCATCTCTAATATAGGAAGTCCTGGGGCTTGTGTTTGGTACCTTAAAGTGAGGAGCCTTTAAAAAATATAATCTGATAGAATGGCTAAAGAAACTTCAGTAAGTGAATGTAATGGAATATTACTATGTTGTAAGAAAGGACATATATAAGAACATAGAGAAGCATGGAAAGATTTAAGTCAAATTGATGCAAAGTGAAGTGCACAGAGTCCAGAGAACAATATGTATAATGACTATAACAATGTAAATAGGCATAGTTGTGAACTGATCCAACCATTCTGGAGAGCAATTTAGAACTATGTCCAAAGGGCTATAAAATAGTACATGCTCTTCACCTAGCAATAGGACTACTGAGTCTGTATCTCAAAGATATCAAAGAAAAAGGAAAAGGACCAAAAATATTTATAGCAATCCTTTTTGTGGTGGCAAGGAATTGGAAATTGAGGGGATGCCCATCAATTGGAGAATGGCTTAACAAGATGTGGTATATGATTGTGATGGAATACCATTGTGCTATGAGAAATGATGAACAGGATGGCTTCAGAAAAACCTGGAAACAGTTACATGAATTGATGCAAAGATTTACATGAACTGATGCAAAGTGAAGTGAGCAGAACCAGTAGAACACTGTACACAGTAACAGCAATATGGTACAATGATCAACCAGGAATGACTTTGCTATTGTCAGCAATACAAAGATCCAAGACAATTCCGAAGGACTTATAATGAAAGATGCTATTCACCTTCAGAGAAAGAACTGATAGAATCTGAATGAAGATCAAAGCATACTTTTTTAAACTTTATTTATCTTGGGTTGTTTTTTTTTTGGTCTGTGTTTCCTTTCATAATATGACTAGCATGGAAATATGTTTTTCATGACTGCACATGTATAGCCTTTATTGAATTGCTTGCCTTCTCAGTGGTGGGGAGAGGGTGGGAGAGAATATGGAACTCAAAATTGTAAAAAAGAAAAGTTAAAATTGTTTTTACACATGAATGGAAAGTAAAATATTAAAAGAAAAAAGAAAAGAACAGCGTAAATAGAAAGAACCACCTCAAAACAATCAAAAGTGAACGTTGAAAAATTAAAATGCACAAGTATGGCTCCAAAGAGGAGAAATGAGGAAAAACCCTCCTCCCTATTTCTTTGCAGAGATGGGAAGTCCATCTGTACTCACACTTAAGACTTTTTGGATCTATTGATTGATTTTTGCTGGTTCTCTTTTTCTTTAAAAAGAATTATTTATTATATTGGATGGCTCTTTAGAGGGGAGAAGTAGAAAATTCTGAATAAGAAAACAAAAGATGTCAATAAAAATTTATTTTAAAATTATGCTTCACAGGGAGAAATGGAGCCTTATTCTTTATAATGAAGATATCTCCCATATTAGTGTCCAAGGGCAGAAATCACCCATATCATTTACAGTCTAGAGGCATCAGCTGTCATTGGAAGAGGTGACATTCCAATAATATTAATAATAATAATGATATGATTATAAATTTGGTGATAAAACAATATAATATAAAAATTATACAAAGCAATAGCAACACTTACACAACACTTTCATGGTCTGCAAGATGCTTTACCCATATTTACTTATTTGTCCTCCCAACAAGCCTATGAGTCAGGTTCTATGATGATCCACATTTTACAGATGAAGATGAGACAGATCTCAGTTTAATGACTTGCTGAGGATAACATAGCATTAGAGTAGAGTTAGAGTGAGTGCCTGAGGCAGGATTTGAACTCAGGTGTTTCTGAGGTCACATCCTGTGGTCTATCTATTATACCACCTGGCTGCCTTTACTGTGTCTATCTCTCTTTTCTTGCCTCTCTCTGGCTTTCTGTCTCTCTCCCTCTGTCTCTGTCTCTGTGCGTATCTGTCTGTCTCTGTCTCTATCTCTGTCTGTCTGTCTGTCTGTCTCTCGAGAGAGAGGGAGAGAGAGAGAGAGAAGAGGGAGAGGGAGAGGGAGAGAGAGAAGGGCCTCACCCTTCTACCAGGGCTCCTTGGCTCTAAGCTCTTAAGGTCCTGGTAGATCCAGTGTCACTCCTAGAACCCAAAGCCTCTGCCTTAACTGCCTACACAGTTGATGTCCTCATGGCATCCAAAGCACCACCTGGGAAAGCATTCTGCCTAATCTGAATTTAAATGGAACAATGAAATGACTGGGGGCTCTTGGCCCTTACTTCCTCTTAACATGACTGGCTCCTGCTAACTAACCAGAGGCCTTGTGATGCTGCCTGTCCACAGAATGGCTCCTCGCCTCACTGTCCTGCCCTTCCTCTCCACATGACCCCCTCCAGGAGTGGGAGCACGGCCTTGCAGAGGGAATGAAGCAGCAGATGCTTAACAGCTGCCAGTCCACAGTGTGACTGGCAACAGAAAACCGTGCTGTGTTGAATGGAAGCTGCCGGAAGAGTTTCTAGGTAGCAGAATTTAATTGCTCCTGATTGGAATTTGCCTGGGCCACCAGCCAATCCCATCCCCATCTTTTCGGGCCAAACATCGAGAGTTTTCTTTTCTATGTGGCTGCTTGGTGGAGAGCTCTCTGCTGCTTTATTGCTTCTCCAACCCCTTATCTGAGAATAGCACACAGAGAAACCGCCTTCCAAGCAAATGTCATCTTGCGATAAAGAAATGAGCACAAGATTTGGGTTGCCGGTATGGGGCAAGGCAGGTGGGAGCCGAGGCCGACACTCAAGAATCTGAGAGGAAATGTCATTTTTATGATCTATTCATAGGATTATGGATTTAGAACTGGAATGGACTTTAGAGGTCATCTGCCTCAACCCCTCCCCCTGTTTATAAGACCAGGAAAGATATAAGATGAGGCCCAGAGAGATAAAATGACCTGTCTAGGAGGTAAGGATGGCAGGGCCGGTTCTCTGGCTTCAAATCCGGCAATCTGGATTCTATTTTCTTAAAATGGGTCTTAGGCAATGGGATTGAGAGGGGAAGGGAAGAGGGGAAATCGATGGGAAGAAATGTAGTGCTTTGTATCTAGTAAACAAAGCTAAGTTCTGGGTTCTCTATCTTCTTCTGGAAATGTCCAGCATATTCAGAAAGTACTTCAAAGTTACTAAAAGATTCATCCATATGATGAATGACTGTACCAGTCCTCTACATCCAATACCTCTATACCCAAAAGTTAGTTTTAATGAGTTGCTATGGCCCTCAAAAAGTTCATCCCTTGTTAGCCGACTTTTTGCCAATGAGCCTCTCTGAACATAAGCTTAGCCTAGGAAGACGGATATACAGCTCATTGCCATATCTGAAGTCCCTCCAGCTTGAGCCTGAGATGGCTCACTCTCTGCTGGCACAGCCCCGTAGAACTCAAGATCGTCTTTGTACCATGAGTCATCAGAACAGGATTTCAGCAGAAGTCATAGGATCACGGATTTTGAGCTAGAACTTACTGTAGAGGCCATTAAGCCTCTTTGTAAAGATGAAGAAACTGAGTCAGGTAGAGGTTAAATGACTTGCCCCAAATTATAGCGTTAGTAAGTTGCTGAGGCAGGATTTGAACTGAAATGCTCCTAACTCCAAGTCCACCCACAAGTCAAGTCCAACAGTACCATATCTACTAGAATCTATCTACTCTCCTTTCTAAGAAGAGGTAAATCAGCTAGTTTTTTTTTGTTTTTTTGTTTTCTTTTTTAAATTCAACTCAATAACATGGCACTGGTTGGTGGTGCGGATCTAGCTTAGAGACAATGACATGGACACTGACATGTCAAAATCCCATAATCCTTGCCCTGCTAGACTGACCAGAAGACCTCTGTTTGCTTTGTATACCTATTTTATATGCCTATATACCCACGATCATGTAAAAATTTCTCGGGCAAAAATGGTTCACAAGCGGAAAAAGTTTAGGAAGCCCTGTTCTGTAGGAAGACTTACTCAACCCCTTTTAATTCTAGTGTTATCCCTTTCGTATTTCCTATTGATCCTATGAAAACCTTATTTGTACATATTTGCGTATATTTGTTTGCAAATTATCTCTCCCATTGGATTGTAAAACCTTTGATGGCAAGTAGTACCTTTGACCTCTTTTTTCATCACCAGCACTTAGCACAGTGCCCGACACACACTGAATTTGTAGGATGTGGGTTCGTATTCTTCCTCTGATGCTTTCTACCCATGTATTCCTGGGCAAATCGTTTAATCTCCCTGTACAATGAGGGATTTGGCCTAGATATCCTTTAGGGTTCCTTCCATCTCTAGATCCATTGCTTTGCCCTTCCTCTTATTTTCTGTTTCTCAATATCAAGCTTGCACCTGTACTTCAGGAAAGACCTGGTAATTAATTTTTTTTCAGGTGATCTGGTTCCCCAAGCAGCCCTGCTTTCCTTTCTTCCTCAATTTTCCTCCCCATCTGTCCCCATACCTGTTGTGAAGTAAGTGATGGTGGAAGTACTTTCATTGGTCCCTCGAATGGCACTGACAGAGACTTCGTAGTGGGAGCCGGGTCTTAAGGCCTGCACAGAATACTGACTCAGAGGAGGCTGCAGCCTGAAAGTGGTCCTACCGCCCTCTCCATCGACTAGCCCGTATTTCAGGAGAATGAAATCAACTTTGGCTCGAGGTGGGGTCCACTCCACGAAGGCCACAGTGTCTGAGACATCTCGAACTAAGATCTGTGTGGGTCCATCAATGACTAGGTGAGAAACAAAATGGTGTAATAAGAATGGATAGGGAATACACATTTGATGAAAGAACATTACTAGCACAGAACCTTCATGCTGGTTATCTCTTTGCACCTTCAGGCTGCCTATGAGGTAGGTAGAATGAAGGCAGGTGTTATTCCCTATATTTACAGATAGGGAAAGTAAGGCCCAGGAAAGGTGAGGTGGCATCCTTGAGATCTTATAGTGAGACAGTGATTAACTTGGTACTAGAATTCAGCTTTCTCTAAACCTAGTTTTTTTCTATTAGGTTGTGATATTTGTATTCATAGTATCATAGAATTTGAGTTGGAAGGAGTCTTAGAGGTTGTCAAATCCAATCCTCTCGTTTTATAGAGGAGGAACTGAGTCTAAGAAAGGTCAAATAACTTGCCCAGGGTCACACAAATAGTCAGTGTCTTGAGCAATATTTTAACCCAAATCTTTCTGACTTTGATGCTAGCTCTCTATATAGTTGCTTTGGATGTCCTGGCCCTGGGAAGGCAAGGGCATCTGTTACCTTGAGCTAGCCAATTATATCCCTGCCTAGCAGTAAAGACAAAAAGACCATGTAATGTCCACACCTGTTTGGACCTTTGCCTAGCTCTCATCATGCCAAGAGCCTTGAGGAAATACCTATGAAGTAGCCAGCCCAATCCAAACATTCATGATTTTCAGATTGGCTGCCCAGGGGAACTTTAGCTCTGACTAGTAAATATCCCAGCTCAGCTGTATAAGTCACACAGCGGTCATGATGACTAAAAGCAGGAAGAAGGCCACAGACTAAGATGGATCTTTGCATTGGCTTACATGAAATATGCTGTGCTGGAAAATGGTAGCCAGTGAAAGAGGTCCTTCTCTATAACACTTTACTGCTCCAAGGGCAGCTCTGGACTATCTCCATTGTTCACTTGTTTGAGCGTGTTATTGGACCAGAAAGTTATCACTGCCACACGGTAAACCTTTTCCAAGTCCTTGGTCTTCACCCTGATATGTGGGGTGGCATCAAGACTCCTCTAGTGCATCTGGATCAAGCCAGGTTGGGGAGAACACATCTTGATATAAAATTATCCTAAAATAACCAATTGGTTCCAGATTAGCACCAGTCATCCAGATCCAGGGATTTTTCTCTGGTTGGATTGAACTGGGTTGGGGCGGGGAGGGTGGCAGGATAGGAAGGGTAGTGGGAAGAAAAGAGACTAGCATTTTCTAATCAATTTTAGACTTATTGTTTGGCCTGTCCTAGGCTAGCTCAGAAGCAGACTGATTTACTTAGGTTGGCTACAGAATGAAATGTATCCTATAGGCAGGGGTGTGTTAGAGCCAAGTCCAATAGGGCTCAGGAGAGCAGATTGCTAAATTTTCAGTGTTCGCATTTAGACGTCTGAAATCGGCAAATGCTACAAAGCGGGGCTTGATTTATTTTTCGTTGACAGTTTAAATTTAAAAAAGTGATGGACAAAATATTAGGAATGCAGATTAAACTCAAAAGTATATCATGCATGCATTTTTTCAGAGAGCTGGTAAATATTTGCCAGCACACCCCTTCCAGAAGTGTTGCATTTCTTGCATCCTACTGAACTGAATCCTTCGGGCTCAAGTAGATTGAGTCTTGGAGGCCCTGTGAGGCTGAGTTTGAACCTGTGCTTTGAGGTTTGAGACAAGCTCTCCAGTGATTTCAGTTACCACTGACTGAAAGCAAGAGATCTAGATTTCTTATATGTACTATGTAAAGTACTTTGCCACCCTTGAAGAGTTATATGAATGTCTTATGCTATCACTGGCACTACTTGGAGCTACTTTTCCCCTTTCTGCCTCATTTTCTCCATTTATAGAATGGGAGTGAGGGAAATCTATATTGGCCACCAATCTGCCTCACAGGGGATGACCATGGGATTATAGCTTTAGATGAACAAAGGACCTCAGAGGTCATTTGGTCCAACCCCATCATTTTATAAATGAGAAAATAGAGGCCCATGGAGTTTAAGTGACTTGCTCCAGGACACAGAGGTAGCAAGTACCAGAGGAACGATTTGAATCCAGGTCCTCTGCCATCAGAACTCATACTCTATCTACTGTGATATGAGTTTTGAAGTGACAGTAGACATGAGGTCCTTGGGGAGAAAAATGGTGGCATTGAGACTAAAATTATTACATGAAACTTTTGTCCTTCAACCCCTTAAATCCACAAAACCTTATTTTAACAACTAACCTTATTAGAATGAGATCGTGTTGCACAGAGAGTTCTCTCGGCAGGTGGTCTTGTCATTTGCATTCACAAAATGGTTTGTATTGAAACAAGGCTGCCTGAAGGTCTGATAACAGTTCAGTGCTTTGCAGGGGGTGCTTGGTACAGGTTAGAAAGTGGCAGAGGAAAACGACAAAAAAACTGAAACCATTTCCTAAAGGCATCAGACCGGGTTGGTTGAGGTTTGGTTACTTCTTCAGTAGGTACCCCTGAGATCCTGTCCTTGGGATGGCCTTCCTTAAGTGAACTTGACCTGGTCTCTTTGCAGTGATGTCACATTGCAACCCAGGAAAAATAAACCGATCTTCAATTTGACCTCATGTCTCCAACCAAATTCTCAGAAAGGACACTTGGATGGATGATTTCTTCCTCCCATTTCCCCACTACTCTCTCTCTCCTTCCTTCCTTCCTTCCTTCCTTCCTTCCTTCCTTCCTTCCTTCCTTCCTTCCTTCCTTCCTTCCTTCCTTCCTTCCTTCCTTCCTTCCTTCCTCCCTCCCTTCCTTCCTTTCTCTTCTTTTCTTTCTCTTCCTCTTTCTTTTTTCCTCCCTCCTTTCCTTCTCTCTCTCTTCCTTCCTTCCTTTCTTTTTTCCTTTCTCTCTCTCTTTCTTTCAGTGTCTTTCAATTTGGCCAAATTTAAAATGAGTAGAAATAGCCATTTTAAAAGTAATCTTAGGGGACTTGTAAACCAAGGACAAGTGGTCTAGGAATAAGCCCAAGACAAGATTTGGCTCCATTCTCTAAGGTCTTAAAACTCCTTTAAAGAAAGGGCATATATGACTCTTATGTATATAGCTATTTTATATCTTCTCAGTCACTCAGTAAGCATTTATTAAGTGCCTATTATGTGCGGGGCTCTGTGGTAAGCACTGGGTATGGATACAAAGAAAGAAGAAAGACAGTTTCTCCTCTCAGACTCACAATCTAATGGAGGCAAGACAGCTTGCAAATAACTAAGTACAAACTATGTATATGCATATGTGTATTTATACATATATGTGTAGATCTCTCTCTCTCTTTCTCTCTATGTATATATATATCTATATGATAAAAAGGAAAAAAATCAACAGAAGGAGGGTACTCCAGCAGAAGGAGGGAGATTAAGAGGGATCATGGAAGTCTTCCTGTAGAAGGTTTGACTTGGGACTTGGGACTTTGGGACTTGAAGAAAGCAAGGGAAAATTCTTCCCCGTTAGACTATGAGCTCCTTGAGAGCAGGGTATGTCTTTTGGGTTCCTTTGTACATTTGACACTTAGCACCATGCCTGGCACTTAGTAAGTGCTTAATAAATGCTTTTTGTTGTTGTTATTTGGTCTGTAGTCTTCTTCAACTCCTAAAGCATTTTTTATGCTAAACATCAGGAAGGATTTTGAGGCATGAAGTCTGTGGAGTATTAGCTAAGAATGACCTATAACTGTTACCACAGTAGGTGGTAAAACAAATTTCAGCTAGGTCAGGTGTGTCTTTAGGCAAAGCTATAATAAGCTACTTTGGTGCCTTGTGCAGAAAGAGTAGACTCTGGGACTTGGTTCTTAAGATAAAGACTGTGATTCACTAGAGTTCATGGACAGACACCTTGAATCCAATGCTGGGGAAGGAGGATGTTGATGGCAAACAGTAGAGCCACAAACAGATTGACTTGGGGTGCGGCTCGGTTGTAGGTCAGGAAGAACGGCCAACTTGGATCTTCCTATTTTAACTGACTACTGCTAATAAGATGCTAAGTTCACCTTAAGAACAGCATGAATACTACAAATGGCCTTTGGACCGAACCCACACTGCCCCAATCTTGTCATATTTCTATTTCTAGGGTCTAGACCATGGAACAGATTAGCTTTCTTGGGTATTGGGATTTCCCAAATTCCTTTTGGGTTAGAAGAACCCTGGACTAAGTCTGAATGTCAGATTCATGACTAAAAAATTCTTCGATTTGGAACTACATTGTAAGGGTTACCCACTAATCTACACAGTTGGTCTAAGGTCATTTTATGACCCAGTTAGTTCTTGCTCTAAGGGTAAGTGACTAGGCATCAATTTGGAAAATGGAGCTAGTTCAATAGTTTAAACTTCTTTCGTGAGCTCACTTTTGTGAGACTGAGGAATGTATACAACTAATTTTTCATGAGCGTTTGAAAAGGTCAGAGTTTCTAATGCTCTAAGCAGAAAGCCTGGATTTTATTCTATTTTCTGCTTCTAACTGGACAAACTATTTAATCTCTATGTCTCAGTTTTCCTTATCTATAAAATAGTTAACATCAGAATATATTTTTGTCCCTTAGATAATTTTGGCTAATGTCATGTGCATGGTAAATGTTCCCCCTATCCCAAATGGAAGCCACATTTATCAAGTGGGAAAAAAATAACTTAAAGCAGCCAAATAGGCTACCTACCTAACTGGGCCAATATAACAGATGGGGATGGGATGACCTTATACCAGTGAGAGAACAATGTCACTTCTTCTCCAACATCAACTAAGTCCCCACTGAGCTGGTTCTAATAGTAAGCGCCTTGTTCAATTTGACTCCATCTACCATTTCCTCTTTCATGATTGAGAACGGAACCAGGAAATGTTGGAAAAGAATCTTTTAATCTCCTAGTTTCTAACCTGTTTTTTAGAATGAGCAGGATGGAAATGGAGTCTAGTCAACAAGTCAGGGAAGGAGTCTGGCCCTTAGTTTTTCATTCGTTTATTTATTTGTTTTGGACAGGACCTGTGATTTCACTCAAAGAGGTAGCTCCCCATGAGGAAACTATTACTGCTGTTGGGCAATTCCTCTGCTTCCTGTAGTTTTAAAGAGTCGCTTGTAGACTGAAAAATTGTGACTTGCCCAGTATTACATTACCATTATATGTTAGAGAGATGACTCAACCCGGATCCTCCTGCCTTTGTCCCTTGGATACTCTTTATGCCTAATCTATAACCTTCCCTAGTCTCTGTAGAATTTCACGAGAGTCCTTTGGGCAGGCAACAAGTTTCTATTATAAACAGAAAAGTTTACATTGACATTCCTAGAATCAGCTTGTATGTTGCCAGAGGGGTAAGTCAAGGCATAGGAGTAACTTACGAGTTGAGATACTGGCTGACGTTGGGGGGCTCCGTGCTTGATCTTTGAGAGCCACCACATTAACGATGTACTCCTCCCCTGGCTTTAGCTCTGTCTGGTTGAAGGATGTGACATCACTAGGGAGCTGGGCAATCACTCCCCCTTCATTGTTCTACAAGATTGAAGAAGGAAAGAAAAGGAAACATCACCGGGAGAGAAGATTTGTATGAGTTCAGAATATGGTAGATCAATGTCTGGTAATCTCCAACCTAGTCGTGTAGATAGTTGTGTGCCTGGAGCCAATACCCATTCCCATCAGGCTTAAGTGTGATGCAAACTGACTGTAGCTTGTTTGAAGTTTAAATAAATGAACTGCCAATTAAAAAAATATTTCTTTGCCTCTTCATGAATTAGTTGAATTAGTTGTCAATGGAAATCAGTCATGGTGTGATACAGAATGAAATTTGCCACAGACAAAATGGTGATGTTGGGTAGCATCCACCAGGTTTTGCTGGCATTCTATCCTTAATCATAAAGAGCATGCCATTTCTCTCTCTCTCTCTCTCTCTCTCTCTCTCTCTCTCTCTCTCTCTCTCTCTCTCTCTCTTTCTCTCTCTCTCTCAACATCTTTACAAACATACAAACATATTTCAAAGTAGGAAAGACATTCACATTTTTTTTATGCCAGCAGGAACTATTATTTTGCTATATCTGGATTTTCTCATGGAGTTAAATCGGATGTGAATCTGTCAATGTCTTGTTTCCCCTTCAGTCAGATGACTTAGAGCTCAGTGACATGATTTACTCCAATGTGCTAATACAAAATGGGAGCAGGGTGAGAACAAAGATTAAGATAGAGGGGAAAGGGAATAGAAGAACAGATAGAAGAGGCAAAGAAGAATATATGGGGCTGGATTTTCTCCTCTTTGTCCGAGAGGTGTTTCCTATGTCCTTTGCTAGATATAGTGGAGATATTGTCCTCCCTGTTCCCCTTTTCTCCATTTCTCAGGCCATCCACTTTGGTGTTTGGTGGCAGCAGAAAAGTGCTAATGCTAACCTACTAACACAACCTAAACTTCTGTTGTTGTTCCTCGCAAGCTATCCGGACCCAGGCAGTGTCATTTTTAATGCAGAAAGTACTTGGGAATCAGAACCTCATTGCTCAGATATAGTTTCTGTTAGGGCTCTTTCCTTATTGCTCCTTGCCTGCTGAGATGGTTGCACAGGAGGGCACTGGGACCCAGAACTGCATATGTTCTCAGGGTTCCCAGTACCAGAGGAACATGTGAACCTCCACTGAGCCCCATGGGCTTATTCTTTCCACAGGCTCACAAGTTAATTAAATGAAGGCTCACTCTGGGGAAAAATCAGTCCCTCAGGGGATGCGCACCAAGACTTATTCACAACTTTCTGGAGATCTACACCCAGACATCTTCACAAAACACTCACACTGACTTGCAATAACATTACATTATTTTCTCCCCTCTAACTCACAGCATTCCAAATCAACTCAATCAGTCTACATATGTAGCCTCCCTCCTCATTCCATACTCCAGTCTCAACACCCTTGGCTATGCAAAACTAGAGACTGAGTCTTGCATTGCCATGGCAAACAGTTGTCACCAGCACCTTCCATGCACACTTGGCTTTTTTTCAAGCCAGTCATTCCCAGAACTGAATGCAGAGAACACCCCAAATGCAACTTACATAACTGCTCTTAAGAAGTTCATGTGACTTAAGTCTTCCAAGAAGAAAGTGAAAGGGTCACAACGTGAATGACAAAATGTTTATTCTTCAAGGCCACTGAATCCTGCCTTGATCCTACCCTTTTATTTAGGGATGGGCATGGAGGGAGCTGGCACAGAATTTTGTCTTTGTGTAGCAGCAGGGTGATATGATTTCTCTCTCTTTGCAAAAGACCACTTCCTCACATTTCTTTATAGGATGGCATGCAGCCAAGTCGCCTGTTGCTTTTTTTCCTTCTTCATTCCTTAAATTTTTTTATTGATTATCTTTTGTTTTCAAAATTCTCTCCATTTCCAATATGTCTCTCTCCCTCTTTCGCCCATTAAGTTAACTCCTTGTAGCAAAGAATAAGAGAGAAAAAAAGGGAAAAAAAGCAGTTTGGCGAAATCAGTCAACACATCTAATAGCATATTCAGTATTGTGTTCTCATAGTCTCCCACTTCTGCAAAGACGGGGAAATTTCTCAACTCTCGTCTGGGCCGATCTTGGTCACTATAGTTATACAAACACATTCCTTTAAAATTCATTTCTCGTAAAATGAAATCTCATAATAAATTAATTGTTGGCAATGATGTAAACATGTCATCAACCCACCTTAGAGAGAGGCAGTATGGCCAGTGGAAAGAACATTGAACTAGGAGTCAGGAGATTTGGGTTCTCGTCTTGGCACTGATACTAACTAGCTGTGTGACAGTCCCTTACCTTCTCTGGGCTTCAGTTTTCAGGTCTGTAAAAATGAGGGGGTTACTGTACTAGGTGGTCCCTAGGGTTCTTTGTAACTCTAAAACTCTAGAGTTTCGAAGGCACTCAAAGCTGAAATCAGGGAGCTTTTGGCTAGAATGTACAATTATGCATTAGAAATAGCTTTTGAATCAAATGGGGGTGAGGATACAGTAATTTGTTTGCAAATATTCCCGAGTTTGGAGAGAGGAAAAAGAGAAAGGGGATATGATTGATGTTTATAAAAAAAATTATAATGGATGATATTCTCTGAAATTCTAACCTCGACTATAACTCTAGATAGGTTGAACACAGATGGGGAGGCTCCCCCCACATTGGAAATCTTCAAGAAAACACCATGTGATCATTTGTTGGGAATGGGTCTCGGGACATTATTTGGAGGCACAGGGAACCTAGATGACCAGCAGAGTACCTTCTAAATCCGAAATTCTATGATCCCAGACTTTTTCACCAAATGCCAAAAACTAGAGGGTACCTCTTGGAGCTTATTAAAAGAACTATTTTATCCAGTGGGCATTAGACTTATGGAACTCATTACCCCTAGATAGTACAGGTAGAAAATATAAAAAGGTTCAAGAAAAGTTTAGCTAAATTCATGATGGAGTTCTAATGGGTTATTAAGGAAGCTAAAGATGTTGGGGTTATAGGTGTAACCTTTAGAGAATGATGTCATGGAAGATAACTATGCTTCCCCACTAAGTATCCCTTGGTGTTATTGCTACATATAGAATATAGCATGGCTGGAGTCTGACTGAATGTAGCCTTTCTTGCGCCCTAAAGAAGAGAACCACTTAACAAATGGGTTTTGCTTTTTTGAATGACTGCACCCACTAAATCCTGGAAATCTGGGAGAAGCAGCAGCTCTATTGAATGTCTTCAGTCTTCTTCCTTTAACTCTCAGTTAGGTTGACATATGCATTTCATGCAATTGATCAGTGGAACAAGTTTAAATCTGGTCCCCTGTGCCCCAAAATGGGTTCCTCTTCCAGTTCACTGTTTCTAGACCTTGTTGTCTCTTTCATTTTGCAGAGGGGGCAACTTAACAACAATTCATCTTTATATAGCATTTTAAAGACTATGAAATTTTTTTCCTCACAGTTATACTACTTAGTGGGTAGGAACACAATTATTACCATTTTACGGAAAGGGAAACTGAGGCTCAGAGAGGCTAAATGACTTTTCAAAAAGGACACACAAATACTTAGTGGCAGAACTGGGACAAGAGCTCAGGTCTTCTGGGTCCAAGTCCAATATTTCTTCCACAAAAACATCCTGATTAGATGTAAATATATCATTAACACCACATTTTATTCAACCAAGAGAAATGCAGCTTGGCATGGTGGAAATACCTCTGGAACAGGAGGAAGGAGACACAAATTCCACTCTTGGTTCTGCCGCTAGCTAGCTATGCTAACTTTTAACCTCTCTGGGTTTTATCGCCTTTAGGCAGCAACTACTTCTATGCAACTGACCCAATTGCGGGTGTGGAGAGTTAGCCTGAGGAAGAAGGGCATCTATCAGTCTAACCAAATGGTTGTTACCTTTGGAATGAAGCTGATCTCCCACCCATCGAAGGAGAAGGAAAAGGGTTCCCACTGCACCTCCACGGTGGTCTCTGTGATAGTCTTGAATTGCAGCCCTTGAGGGGTGGAGAGATCTGGAATACAGCAATGTGAGTGACGGCTTCATGGGTAACCCTGATGAGCCCATGGATCAGTCACAGAGTATTAACTTCAGTCTCTTCTCAGCAGACTGCCCTCCACCTCATACATCCCACAGAATGTGCAGGGAAATCTTAAGCTACCATACTGACAGAGAATCGATGCACTCAATTAAAAGCCCCTTCCTCATCGTGGACTTTGGTCTTAGCTTAATTAATATATGAATAATTGAACAGATACTGTAACAAATGATTTTCCTATACTTCCTATTATGAAATAGTTTAATCGGTCAAGAAAAAAGTCACACTTAACCCCTCTTTCAGCTGTTGATAAGTCTTTATTTTTGTATAGTGCCTTTTCTCAAAGAAGCCCCAAATACTTCCCCAAAGTCCTTTATGGAGCCTTGCTCACATGCCCAGAAGGCACAGATAGGACAAGTTTGTGTCCCCATGGTGTGCGCAGTAACATTAAGACTTGAGGTGAGTTGGCCAAAGGTGTAGAGGTAAACCAGCAGCCCAGGTAAGACTGGGTGATTTCTTTTTCATGACATAATATGCTTTTCAACACTAACACTGAATATTTTGTTTTATTCAGAAGAGTAAGACTAGAAGAAGGGAGGATATTCCAGTGCTTTAGGTAACAGCCAGCTTCTACAGGGGAAAAAGTAAATATTAAAACAAAGATAAGAATATTTTCAAAAAGCAATTTTTATCTCTCCTTGTCCAGTGTTCTCCTTCCTCACCTCATGTTCTTTCCCTCTCTCGTGGATTCTTTATCTTCATTCCTCCCTTTTTCTGTTTTTTTGTTTTTTTTTGTTTTGCCTCTAGAGCTCTCTTTTCCCCTTGTATCTCTCAATCTTTCTTCAGTTTCCCTCCAGGCTTTCCCTTTGTGCCTCCCTCTCACTTACTGTGCTTAACCCAGGTGACAATTTACTTTTTAGCATGGTATTCCAATTACCCATCCTGACCTGTTGCAGCCCCTGCTTGGCTATATTCTCCAGGGTGCTTGCCCCTATTTTGGCTGTTGCTTCCTGGGATAATCCCCTAGGAGAACTAACAGCATCTTCCTCTCTCCATTTGAGTACCTTCCCTTGTAGCTTGCCTGAGAAGGAGCATGTTTGGTTCTTAACCCTTGGAAGGCTTGTCAGTGGAGATTACCTGGTTTTGCCTTTGTCACCTGGGAGCATGCTTAAGGGGATGCCCTGAATTGGTGTAACAAACCCTGGGAAGGTTGGAAACTTCATCACTTTATATACTTATAGATTAGAGAGGAGACATTTGGGAGTCCTGCCAGGGTATCCGGAGTGGTGAGTCATCCATGAGCAAGGTGGGAAAAACAGCAGATGGTAACCTACCTTTGTAATGTTATCATGCAGGAGATTTTAAACTGGTTCTTGGGCACCAGAGGAATTAGTAAAAGGTCGAACACAAACAAAGATAATTATAGACAGATGTACACATAAAGTCAGCTTCCATCTGGGGGCGTCCTCTATTGTACCATTGAAGGTTATTAGTCACCCAAATGAATTATTGAATCTGTTTGTGAACTCTGTCTGGGGTGAGTTTTTTTCTCCTGTCTGGATGGCTCAGTTTTTAGTGCTTTATGAAGGCAGGGGGAACAAGTAACATTTCCAAGTTTACTTGGCCTCATAGAGGTGATCTAGGAGCAACTGGGGGCGGGGGCAGGAAGATGAAGAGAGGCAGATATAAGTTCGATATAAAAAACACTTTCTAAGCATTAGAGCTACACAAAAGGGGAATAAGCTGCCTTGAAAGGTGGCCTCAAGTTAAGCCTTGATGATGTCTCTTTGGAGAGTTTTATAGAGGGATCTTGTAAAGGTAAGGGTTCAATTGTGGAGGTCCCTTCCCATGTTGAGATTCTGTTCTTCTGTGAAGTCTGTTTCCCTTCTGCCTAGCCAAATGTTTCATATCCTTCAAACCCCAATTCAAATACCACCTCCTTCATGAAACCTTCCATCATTACTTGATCCTCCCTTTTTCTCTTTTTTTCTGAATTCGTATTGTATTTATAAAGTATAATAATGTATACGATATTTAACTATATACTTCCTTTTTTCTCTGATAACTATTTCATATTTCTTGGAAGAATGTAAGCCCCTGAGAGCAAGGACTGCCCCCTTTCTTTTTTTTACTTAATATCCTTAGCACCTAACACAATGTCTAGTGCATTGTGGGTGATTAATAAATACTTATTGGTTGAGTGATTTATCAATATTACCTTTGTCTCTAAAACTAGATTATACACTCCTCATGTGGCGTATACTAATATCTCTTTCAGTGCCTAAGAGTTCTGGGTATAATGAGGACCTGAAAAGGAAGAGGAGAGAAGGGGACGGAATAAGCATTTATCAAGTGCCTATACTATATGTCAGACACTAGGCTAAGCTCTTTGTTATCTTCTTTGATCCTCACAACAACTCTGGGAGATAGGTGCTGTTATCATTCCCATTTTACAGTTGAGGAAACTGAGGTAGATGGGGTAAGTGTCTTACTCAGTATCATAGAGCTAGTAAATGCCTAAGGCTGGATTTGAACCTAGGTCCTCATGACTCCAGGCCCATAGCTCTATCCACTGTGCCACCAGCTGGCTAATTAAGTCCTTTGGACATGCTTGTACCTGACCTTCAAATCTCCATTCAGCATCTTATCAGCCTCTTGAAGTTAAGGACTATATTTCTATACTATGTTGTACTACACTATATATACTATATACTATATACCATACTGTATCTACTATATTGTCTTTGAAGCCTCAGCACCTGACTCAAGGCCTTGTTCATAGCTCATGCTAAATAAACGTTTATTGAATTGCATCGAATTGTTGGGGAATATCTGGGAAAAGCCTGCCATCTAGTTTATTTTTCTGCTCCCATGATGCTGAATGTCTCTGGAAGAAAATACAAATTTCAGCTTCCTTCACCTTCTACACCATGAGCCTCCTACCCCCATCCAACCACTAAGTTATCTCTCTCTGCCAATTCATGGACAAATGATTTCTCTTCCTCGTTCTCCACTCTTCCTCAACCCCTTGTCATTTGGCTCTCCTCTTTTCTACTCATTTGAAATCTCTTTCTCAAAGGTCACTAATGAACTAACAATTGCCAAATTCAAAGGCCTTTTGCAGTCATAGAGTGATAAAATGATATAATATCAGAGCTGAAAGGGGCCTAAGAGATCACTTAGATTAGAGGTATCTAGCACTCTGGCCATGGGCCGTATCTGACCCATGACATTCCTTAGCATGGTCTGAACCAGATTAAAATATAATTGGGAAATATTTAACAAAATAAATAAAAATATAGTAAGACATAGACCAATTACTATATAGTTTTCTGAGTTGAGATGCGGCCTGCAGGGATCCTTATGTACAGTTCATTGGCCCACATTTCTATTTGAATTTTATACCACTCATCTAGAAATTACTCTTCTTTTTATAGATGAGGAAACTGTGGCTCAGAAACATGAAGTAATTTCATGGTTACATAGTTAGTGGTGGGGCTGGCTCTTGAGGACCTTGTCTGCTTTTGCCTTCTCTGCAGCGTCGTTGTCTACCTTCCTCCTAGTGGAGTATCTCTTCTCTCTTGGCCTCAGAGACACCACAATCTCTTACTTTTCCTTCTGCATCTCTAATCCATCCATTAGATCCCCATCCTCTCTTATTCCTTAAGGTGAATTCCTTAGAGGTCTGTCCATAACCTTTACTCTCTGTACTCCCTTCTTTGGCAATTTCATTCATTCTCACACTTTCAGATACTACTTCAGTTCAGACACCTCCTCAGTATCTGTCTCTTAGGCTGAACTTTCTTCTGAGCACCAGATCTACATTTCCACTTGCCAACAAGGTCTCTCTATCTGGTTGTCCCACAAGAATTTCAAGTTTATCATGCCCTAATTCAATCTTATTACTTTCCTTTTTAGTTTTCTTCTCTTTCTGACTGATTTTTACTACTTCTGCCTGTAGAAATGCTATTCCTCTAGACTCCTGTGTTTGAAACCTTGAGGTTACTTCTGATTCTTCCCTTTCCCTCACTTCACATATTTAATCAACTATTAAGTTTTATCTATTCTCACTTCTGTAATATCTATCAGATACAAGCCATGTTCTTTATTTTACTGTCCCTCCTCCCCATACAAGGCTCATTACCACCTATCTGAACTATTGAAAAAGCTTCCTAACCAGTATTCTTTGTGTGTGTCTCTCTCTCTTTGTCTTTCTCTGTCTGTCTGTCTGTCTGTCTCTCTCTCTGTCTCTCTGTCTCTCTGAATCTGTCTCTGTCTCTGTCTCTGTCTCTGTCTCTCTCTCTCTCTCTCTCTCTCTCTCTCTCTCTCTCTCTCTCTCTCTCTCTCTCTGTCTGTCTCTCCTTCCCTCAATATCCATCCTTCTTGTCACTTCCATAATAATTTTCTCAGTAATCTGGACTCATCTCTTTCTCTGCTAAAAAAAATCTTCAGCGGCTCCTTATTGCTTACTGAGTCAAGTTCATACTTCTTTGACTGGTTCTCTATAATCAAGAAACACTCTACCTTTCCATCATTTTTTCATAGTATTCCCCTCCATTACACAGTGGGTAAAATGGACTTTCTGCTCCATGAACATACATACTCTGAACTTTCTGGCCTCTTCCTTTCTTTGGATTGTTCCCGATGCCTAGAATGCCCTCTTCCACTTCCTTGGACCTCTCCTCAAACATTTCGCACTCTTCTCAATCATTTCACATGCCATATTGTGTAACATCTTTACTGATGTTTGTATCCTCTACTAGACCATTGTTTATATGAGGAGAAGAGCAGGAACCACATATTTTGCATCTCCCTAGTAATCTGCACCCTTATCTAGCATAGCCTTCTGTATACTCTGTTGAGTGCATAAAAGGCAAAATGTTTGTTGATGGCTAAAGCACCTTTTAATTCTTGGATTCCATGATCTAAGTAGACAAACTGATTTTGGAAATCTCCTTAAATACTTTTATATTAATGGAGATTTGTAAAGATTACTCTTTTGTGGAAACTTCTCCCCTCAGAAGTAGGATAGCTTCAAGTATCCATGAAAAAGTAGGAGGAGAAAAGATTTCTGATCCCTAGCCAACCTCTCTAGTCACAACACCAAAAACAAATATCAGGGAGGAATCAGCACATTCCTTGCTCCCGACTTCCCCTTTCAGTTTCTCTGCTTGTCCTCACTCAACAAATTCTGCTCTTTTGAGATTCTTTCTGTCCACCTACATCATACTATACAAATTGTTGTTGCTGTCTTTGATTGGACTCCAAGTTATTCTGCCTCCTTTCTTAAGGACTTCAACTATTGGTTCAGTCTTCTTTTCTACTTACTCAGAGACTTTGGTATTTATTCATAATGATTTCCCCCTTATAACACTCTAGGCTATTTAGTTCATCAATTTCTTCATCTGCCATTTCTTTATTCTGACTCAGTCTGCCACAGGAATGGTATCAAAATTTTACCCTTATTTCTTCAAACTTGACCATGACAATTCCCTGCTTACAAACATCTCAATCTATCTTCCACACACTGCCAGAATAACCTTCCTAAGACAGAGAGAAAGTTGACTGTCATTCACTATCACCATTAATCTTCAGTGACTTCCTATTGTCCTTAGGATTAAGCACAAATTCTTTAATTCCATTCTGCTATCTGCTTCCATTTTGTGGTTGAGTTCATCCCATTCACTTTCACAGTTATGACTATCAACTGTGTAAAACTCTTTAAATCAACATTTAATGACATCCATGATCTGGGTTTAACTACTTTTCCAGGGTTATTTCACATTATACATTTTTACATACTCCATGCTCTATCTATACTTTACTACTAGTTCTTCCTCAAATTTGACATTCCATTTACTACCTGTGTGCTTCTCAAGTTATGTCCCCCATGACTGAAATCAGTACTGTCCTTATCTAGCTTTTTCAGAATAGTCACTTACTTTTAAGGCTCAGCTTAGGCGTCACCTCTTGCATGAGTCCGTCTCTGATCCCGTTTGTTAGTGCTCTCTCCTTTAGATTACCTTATTTTTCCCAATTTTTGTATATTCCCCAACTCCATTAGGATGTAAGCTCCTTGAGGGCAGGAATAGTTTTATTTGTGCCTTTGTATCTTCTATGCCTAGCACAGCCCCCTATACAGAGTAGGATCTTAATAAATGAATTGAATTGAACTCTTGAAACAATATAATTATTAGTTCCTTTGCAAAGAAAAATGGAGAGGAAGAGAATATAATACATACGAGTGGCCACCTTGGCTATAGCAGGGAGGCTGAGGGTGTCGCTAATGACGGCAAAGACACTTATGTTGTAGGTAAGTCCCGGCTCCAGCTCCTTGATGGTGATGGCACTCCAATCCCCGGGCACCCGTTGCTGGAGCTGAAGACCTCCCAGGACCGTTGGCTGGTAAGAGATCACATATTCTGTCACTGCCATCGGCCCGTCCCATTCCAGCTCAATGGACCTGTCGCTGATTGCGGCTACACGCAGGTCCTCGGGAGGGGCAACTGCCAGGAGGCAATACATAGACAATAGGAGGTCAGGGGATTACTTCCCCTATCCCAGATCCAACTTCATTCCTCTATCCTCAACATGTATGTCATGACATGTAGTGTTCTTACTGACTGTATCTATGAGTGTCTGCCTTGGGTGAAGAAGAATGTAACTCAGTTGAGATCAAGATTCCTGCCTTCTCTGCATTTTGCACTCCCACCTCCACAATGCCTAAAGGCTGTGTGCCATCTTGGGTGTTTACTGAAAACTGATTGATGTTGAGTATATCTGGAAAATTTTGACCCCAGGTCACTCTGGCTACTGATAACCTACTTTGGTCTCTGGATTTTGAGCGGTTGTCTAGCTATCCTTTGTCTTTTCAGTTCAGCACTCAATGATGCCTATAGGCCACCAGAGGGTCTGATGAAGGCAAATTACTTGCCCTTTCAGCAGCACATGCATCCTAAAAGGATCGTATTTCAAATTAATAAGAGATATTATTGGTCACTTGCTTTGTGATTATTAATTTTTAGTCCTGGTTTCTCTCTCGCACTCATCCTCAACTGCTGTCTAAAGATTAATGTTTCTTGAAGCATCCATGTACTATAGTAATGAGGAATTAATACCAGCCCCCTTAAAGAAACACAGAAAAGAATTAAGAACCTAACTAGGATGGACTTGCAAACTCCAGCAGCCCACAGATTAAGCCAAAGATGAAAAATCAGTATTCAAAGGGCCGTAATGAACAATTGCAGCTTCTAAATGTAAATGGCGGGTTATTACTTTAATTAGTCTAATGACCCTCCGGTTTTTTTCCTTTCTTCTCTGGAAGATTTCACATTGTCAGGACCTTCCATCCACTCTTGTTTTTGTAGACATGTATCCCTAAAGTAATTTGCATTAGCTGAATGAGGGTCTCCTCATCTAACCTCAGATCCCTTGACTTCCCTAAGGTAGAACAGAGATGTGAATATTTTTAGCTTCATTTTAGGGTCCTTAGTAATGAAGTTGCTTGGGTTTCTTTTCCTCAAACTCATTCTTTTTATAGAAGGGTATAGTTTTGCTTCCTTACTCTAATCTAGAATGAATAGAGAATATACCTATTTATGTACTATTCTCTCCCATTAGAATGGAAGCTCCTTGAGGGTATGGGGTTTTTTCACTTTTTCTTTGTAGGACCCAGTGCTTAGTGAAGTACCAGGCACACATTAAATACTTAATACACATTTGTTGATTGTTTGACTGTAAGAGCTAATGGGGATATTGTCTGTTTCACATGGGTGAAAAGAGACAGTCACTGCAACATTGGTAACTCTCACACAGTATCCCCAAAATCATTCGCATTGACAGAATGAGGGTCTCTTTACCTAACCTCATACTCTGTTAGCTTCTCTAAGGTAGAAGAGAGATACAAATAGTTTCGGCTTTATTTTAGGGTGCCGTGCAATTAAATTGCTGGGGTTCTTTTCCTCCAAGCCATTCTTTTATGACCAGTTATCTCTTCCATATCGTGGTAGTTGAGAGGAAATCCGCATAAAATTTTTGGCTCTCTCTTTGTACCAGAGAAGCAGTCTGATTTTTTCTTTGTCTTTTAAGGGATGTTTACAGTGCCTTATTGTAAGGTTTGGGTTAAGTATTTGGTGGTAGGCTCTGTGCTGTCTGCTAGCCTTCGTGTGTTATCTGTGCCTTATACAAAACTCCTCCTAAAATTCCCATTTAATTTCTTATGCTGAGCCATGATATATTGAAACTGCAATAGGGAAAGTCATGATGTAGAAAGAATAACTGTAGAAGGGTCTAGCTTTGCTTCCTAGCCTGAATTAATAGAGAATAAAGTCTTTGACCATGTCCCAAGGTCCCAGCAAAGAGCTGTCAATAGCCTGGAGGCAAAGGACCTAGACACAATCTAGGCAGCTCTAGAGGCTGAGTCTGGACTAGAATGCTCTGGAATATGCTTTGCTTAAAGAGTGCTTTCCAACTGGAGAGCCATTCATGGTCCCCTAATGGATTTGTTGTCTAGGCCTCTGCTCTTCTATTGGAGGCCTGGTGGCTTTAGTTATAAGACAGATGAGGCCCTCCTCATCAGGAGGGCTTTCCTCTTCTGTCGGTGTTCTAGTGAGAGCACTAGGACAATATTTGTTTGGTTATTTGATCCTTTTTAAAAATCGATATTTCATTTGATTGGGAGTAAACAGCCAAAGGCACAACAATAAATTAAATAACTGAAGTTAAAACATCTTAATGAACCTAAATAGGGCCTTAAAATTATAACATATTTATGCAGCATTTTAGGGTTTACAAAATCCTCTTTTGAAATTAACTCTTTGAGATCAGTAAGGAACGTGATTAAAGGTTATACTATTGCAGCTCTTATTATTTCTATTTCCCTCCTTCAGGAAGGATGTATATCGACAGGAACAGGCAAAAAGGGAACGGGACCTCTCTGTGACTATCCCTTTTCCTAGGATAAGGTGTTGGGGAATGAACAAACATCCCTCCTCATACGTTGTATAGAATCCTTCCCATTATGTTAAGGTAGGGATTATCAGCAAAGCCATAACTGTAACTGGAAAAAATTCAGGGGCAGGGGGTTGGGAAGTGACACAGCAGTAATGAAGAGCACAGTATGGCTTACTTCTGTGGAGGCATGGACAGGAATGAGAGCCTGAGGGTTTGGGGTGGTGCTGGTTGTTTCCTGTACTCCTAGGAGGAGGGAGGACCTACCTTGAGGTGGTTGCTATAGGACTTTTTTGAGGGGATGAAGTGGGGCCCTTCCCCCTGGTTATCAGTGTCCTAGGACAAAATTCCATTTACCCTGTGCTAGTTATAGCTTTGGGTCACAAGTCAGGCATTTTCCCCAATGCATCAGAATGTTAAGTGTTTCTTTCCTTTTATCTCCTAAAGTCAATCTCAGCCTGTCACTACAGACTGAGCACTAGATGGCAGGGGTCAGTAGTTTCATCTAAATTTGAAAGTTTAAAAAATTGCATTAGCAGTAATCAGTGACTTTATAAGAGGAGGCTGAGCACTGGCCAAATGATTAAGATAATTTTTCCATTGTGAAACAATCAGATCACCCCCAGTAAGTCACTAGCAGTTTGTCAGAACCGGAGATTGGGTCCTGAGATGTACAATGTCATGAGAGCACCATCATCACATAAACTTATGTTTATGTTTATAAACTCCCCCCAATTTTGTGGGGGGAGTTGGCTTTTATTTTTTTAAGACTGGGTCTTCTTATCTTGCCCAGGCTGGAAATGCAGAAGCTACTTATGGGTCAGTCCCACTACAAATAATCACAGGAGCTTTGGCCCGCTGCTGACCTGGGCCAGTCGGGCCTCTCCTTAGGCAACCTGGTGGCCCTTTGCTCTCAGAGGTTTTCCATATTGAAGCTGAACTCAGTGCGGACACCCGATTGGCATATCCCACTGGAGCTCGGGACTCTTGAACCCTAGAGATCTCCAAGTCTCAGGCCCCCAGTCACTGGGATTACAAGCATGAACCACACTAGGTCGTCCCCACTGTGCCACAGCAACATCTGGTAAAAAGTGAGTGGTGATCTTTTGACACTTTTCCTTTGTCTTATTCTACTAGGTATCCAATAGTAAATTGCTACTCCTTATGCTGGCTATTTTTTGCATGCTTTTTTTTCCAAATAAACTTTCCTTTACCTAATGTAAAGTCACGGCAAGAGACAGCATGGAATAGAAGAAAGTTGGCCTTAGAGGCAGGAGGACCTGAGTTCTATGTACCTCTCATACATAGCGGTTCTGTGACCTTGATCAAATCACTTAAACTCTCAGTGACCTAGGCCAGATATCTCCAAATTTTCTTGATTGTACAACCTTGCTATTATTTTTTCTTGATGAGCATGGTTTTGTTAGGGGATGGAGAGGAATATTTTTAATTACACTGTGTAGTTACTGGCATTTGGGTTAGGTTATAAATACCCGATGGGCCAATTGGTAAGAGAGAAAAGGCTGGGAGCTTGTACAGCTGTGGGAGAGAATGAAGTAGCGGAATCTTGGGGTATATTGGGCAAAGGGTATATGCGGTTATGTTGGAGATAAGTCCCATGATTGGCTATTGCAGGGAGGGTGTGATGCAACTCAAATTTCCTCCCTCTGATTGGCTGATCACATGCCCCCCTGAATTGAACTATAGCTCTCCAGGGGGCTTAACACCCAATTTTGGAGACCACTGTTCTGAACAACTCTCTTTGACTTTAAAATTATAGGGCAGTTGCTTATATTCAGTGGTAAAGGAAGCTTTTTTACTGGGAGTTCTGTCTACCAAAGAAATCAACCCGCCCCCCCTGCTGCCACCGTAAGTTCACAGGTTAAGGTATAATTATATAAATTAATGATATCTTGCTCCTGATGACTAAGCTTAGGTACATAAGAGTTTAAAACTAATTTTTTTCTCCTAATTTCATTTTAAAATGGGTGTCACTGGGAAGATTTGAGGACAATGACAAGATAGCGTGGGAGATATTTGAGGGCAGGTAGAGTCTCTCGAATCGGATGTAGGCAGCTACCTATTGTGCCCATGTTTAGGGAGAGCCTTGTTAAAAAATTAATCTCCATTACATGTCCCCCAAAGATAGTGTTATGACAAGGCTCCAGTATGTTATCATTATCACTAATATTGGCTTTTCTCCCTGGTTTCAGACTTGATGGTCTTTTGTTTCAGGTAGTCCTTGACCAGTTCTGCTTTCTACCCTTTTCAATGTTTGATCTGCCTTTTCAACATGGCAATCAACTTTCTCCCATTGAGTGTAAGTGAACTCTCTCTAGAAGTGAATTTCTTCTTCTGGAAAACCATCACCCTAGTAAAGATGGAGATCATTTTTGGAAATGGCACCTCAGTGAGCCTATACCCCTCTCTCCCATTCCAGCCCATTGTCTCTGAGTCTCCCTTTCCTACCTGCTGAGCAGTCAGGACCCTGATACCCTTCCTCACAGAAGCAGAGCCCATCTTGGCAGTGCCCTCGCCCACTGCAGGCATTCAGGCACCGGCGCTGGCCACAGTCTTCCCCAACATAGCCCTCCTGGCAGAAGCAGGTGCCATTGGAGCATCTCCCCTTCCCCGAGCAGTCCCCGGGACACCTCAGCTCACTGCAGTCTTCTCCTGTGTAAGCTTCTTCACAGACACACTCGCCATCAACACAGAGTCCTCGGGAGCTGCAGTCTGTTGGGCACCGGAGCTCTGAGCAGTCATCACCGCTATAGTCGCTGTCGCATATGCACTGGCCTTCCACACACACCCCCCGGCTGGAGCAGCCCATAGGGCAATAGGGCTCTGAGCAATTCTTCCCAAACCAGCCTTCGTTGCAGATGCAACCACAGGACTCCAGGCTGAAATTTCCATGGCCACTGCAGTGCGGTATATAATCCAGTTGACCTGGAATGATCAGGAAACAGGTCAGAAGGAGACAGTGGCTGCTCTAATGAAATGCTACCTAGGAGGGGGTGGAGCGAGTAGCCTCTACACACTCCATCACCAAATAATAGCATTTATCCCTCTGAGAGTAAATTATCATCCTACTCCAGGGGAGGGGATGGAAGCTGTGCTCATGACTATGTTTTACTCTCCTGCTCTATCCATCCTTGCATAACTGCCATTGCATATGGCATTCGTGCCTTGCTGTAACGGCTCTGGCGGACATGACTTAGCGCGTGCCTTTCACTGTGGGAGGCAGCCTGATGAATGGGAAAACCTGTTGGATTTGGAGCTAGAAGACTTGGGGTTTTTGGGAGCTGGGGGCAGTTGAATTTCAGCTCTGGCGCTTTCTAGCCATGGGAGCTAAGGAACTTTTCCTCTTTGAGACTTAGTTTCTTAATCTCTAAAATGGGGAAATAACACTTGATTGTCTAGCTCTCAGCACAGCACTTGTGTTAATCATCACACCGTAGGTGATCAAAAAATGTTTATTGACTGTCTATATCACTTTAAGAAGTGATTCATAAGCCTTACTAGTACCTGACTTAACATATGTTTGTTGACTTAATCACATCAGTGTGAGTTGTGATGAAGACAATGAAGATGATAACGATCATGGTCCAGAGTTAGATGAATATAGATTTGGAACTGGAGAAACCTTAGTAGGCTTCAGACAGCTTTAACCCACTTGTAAGAACTGATGGATCAATTTTCAGTGTGAGCATTTATACATCATTTTTCTCTCCTCTCCTAAGGCTCTTATCCTGGCTTCCTTCAAAGCTCACTCAGGTGTTGCCCCCTATTTGGGACCTTCCCTGATCCATCCAGTTGTTAGTGTTTTCTCCCTCCTCCAAAGATATTGCATTTACTTACCTGTGTACATGTATTCTCCCAGTAGATTAGGAGCTCCTTGAGGGCAAGGTGTATTCTTTCTTTGTATCCCAAGCACCTAGTATAGTGAATTGTATTTTTGGAGGGAGTAGGAGTGGAATCTACACCTGAGATTTCATCCATGTGGACAAATCTCATTGGGAGTCACATAGCCAGAACGCGTCAGAGGCAGGTCATAAGCCTCAGTTTTCCTAACTCCAAGGCTAGTTCTCTATCCACCATACCTTGGTATACCTCTTGCACATATTTAGTGTTTAATAAACGCTTACCGGATTTTTCTGATTACATTTTTAAAAAATGTGACCCAAATGAGGAGTCACTAAGAAGCATAGGATTAGAAATCTTGGATTGGGTTTATTCTTTCCTACATTTCTGATTCTTTATTTGGGTTCTTAGTTTGAGAGTGGGAGAATGAAGTGAGAAAAAAACATAAAATATTTCACTACTGAGAAAACGATCACTAGCCAGCTACAGAATCTCAAGATGAGCTTGCCTGCAATCCCTCTGGACTTGTGTGCCGTTCAGACACTATTAAAGTTTTATCCCTTCTGCTTTCCACTTTCATCCCCAAGAAAGCTTCTGTGTTATCTGATCACGCAGCAATCAAAGCTTGGACCAAAATAAGAAAATAATTCCCCCTGTTATTACCAGAGGAGGCCCCTTCTCCTGGACAGGGCAGAGATCCATTCTGTGTGAGGACAGCTAAAAGTGAACTTTGGAAAGGAACTGGATTCCCCTTATCATCAGACAGAGGAAGGTCTCTTGGGTCACAGTTAAGAAGGCATCACTTGGCAGAATTGTGACTGCATGGCGGGGGTGGGGTGGGGTGGAGTGTTTCCCCTGAGCTTGGAGCCTTTTAAGGCAGAATGAGCTGGAGTGGGAGAGAGGACTTCAATTCCCTTCTCAATGGAGATCTCCTCTGGGCCCATGATGACTCTCATTTATAGAGATGAGAGAAAGCCTTAGACTGAATGAACACAGTGACTGAATTCTCTAGTCCCCCAGGTTAACATGGTTAGATATCAATGCAACAGCCTGTGAAAACCAAAGATGAATGAAGACAGACATCAAATCCCCCACTTGACACAGAAGATGTGCTGCCGAGCCAATGTACTGTTACTTGACTCATCCTCCCGAAATCAGGTTAATGTATTGCAAATGGACTAAGCAATGTAGAAATTCCCTGAACCGAATCCCCTGGGATGGGCTACATTTAGATCTTAGAGATGTATTAACAGAATGCTATACACTTAGAGCATGCTTCCCCCCGGCACTATGAAGAAATGCAGGATTTCATCCTTAGTGCTTAATTCACTCTCCAGCTTCTCCCCACCGAGATCTCATGCACCCCATGCTACCTGTGGCTGCATTTTCCTGGCAGCAGTTGGAGGTGCATTGGTCTCGAAGCATAGACACTTCCCTCTCCAGCATTTCAATCCGACTTAGAAGTTCCTGCATGAGCTGGGCAGAGGAGGAACATTTGCAGGCCTGTTTGGGAAGGTTGATCCTGTGGGTGAAGGTGACTTGGCTCTCACTGTCCGAGGTGTGGTCCATGTATTCTGTCACCCTCTCATCTTCTGCACTTACTTCCTGTTCTGCTGAAGCCTCTAGACCGGAGGAACAGAGGCTATCCAGGGGCACATTGATGTTATACACGTGGTTGAAGACCATGGGATGCTCTTTGCTGGATGCACTGTAGTTGACAAATCCCCCTTCCTCATCCACTGCCTGTCTCCTGACCCTTTCTGTTGTCACCTCCAGCTGACACTCTGAGGGTTTGAGGACGGAACCCAAAAGGATCAAGTTGACCCCAATGAGCATGTTCTTCAGCACCACTGTTTCACCATCAACTCCCATTTTTTCTGGAGATGGGGGAGATTCTTGAAGGCCAGCCTGCAGAGGACTGCACGGTATGATAGGAATCTGGAAGAAAAAACAAACAAGAAAACCTGAGATATGAATCCTGACTACACCAATGGCAGACAGTGGTGAAAAGACCCAGGGACAGGAAGAAGGAAAAACCTGTGAATTTTCAAGGGCAGAAAGGGAAAATGCTTTCTAGGTAGCCCAGAAGGCCAATGTCTAGGCATCAAGAAGCAACAACATAGGCAACATAAAAATAACTTGACCTCCTAAAATAACCATTTAGTTTTCCCAAAGGACGTGGCCAAAAAATTCTGCATTTGAGTCCAGCTCCATGGTGTGAAGGTGGGTCCAGCCAAGGATATAAACCCTTGTGGGTGACTTTGTGAAAGGGCTTTGTAATGACAATACAGTGGCTTGCTTCATTTCTCATTGAGGCATTGAATTAATGGCGAGATGTAGCCATGGCTACGCCAAGCCTATCTTACAGGGTAGTAGAAAAAGGATTTGGGAAGACAGATTTTTTTTTCAGCATGGAGACATGTTCACAACTAATATTGCAATCCATGTGAGGCTTAGGTGAGAACTAAGGAGTTGCCTGAGGCATGTAGAGGTTAAGACTGGTTTAGGGACCCACGACCAGTTTCAAGAAGTGTCAGATGCCAGGATCTGAACCTAAGCCTCTGATTTTAAGTGCAGCACTCAATCCACAGTGCCGTATTGCTTCAGCATAAATATGATTAAAGGAACAAATCAACAGAAATCTATTTTCTCTCCCTCCCATCTCATTGAAAAAAAAAACCCAACAAACAAATATATTCCTTGTAACAAATATGCATAGTGAAGCAAAACAAATTCCCTCAATGGCTGTATACAAAAATTTATTATGTCTCATTCTGCACCCTAAATCCATCACCTCTCTATAATGGATAGCATGTTTCATCATCGGGCCTCTGAAATCATGAATGGTCATCACATTGATCACAGCTTGCAGCTTTCAAAGTTGTCCAGTGTCATTATATAAACTGTTCTCCTGGTCCTACTCACTTCATTCTTCATCAATTTATAAAAATCCCCACAATTGTTCATTTTTATAAATTAATGTGATAGTGTAAATTGTTCTTTTGGAAAACAGATTTCTGCTAAATTTTTAAAAAAAATACGTGGTGCATGTATGTGCTATAGATATTAAATGTTGCACTTTCAGATAAGATCACTGTATTATTAATTTTACTTAACTGTTTTACAGTATTATAAGAAACCTTTCATGAAGTGGGAGTAATCTTTAAATGTCTGTAATGCAAAAACAAAACACATCAATAAAACTTTAAAAAGGAACAAATCCCAGTGACTTCAACAGAATATTTCAGTAAAGGATTCCTACCAGTTCTGTTCAGTCCAAGATACCATTAGAATAACCAACTAGGTAGATAATACAGTTCCAGATAATCATGCTTGCGTTTAATCCATGGGTACATTTGCTATTATCTGGGACTGTGTGAACTGAATTTTCTTTTGATCTTTCCATGAATATCATCATTGTGCCACTTGCCCAGAGGACCTTTATCAGAAGTCTTGTATGAATTAATGAAATAATGGATCAAATCCTTTGCCAGTTAACTGATCGTTAAGAACCATAGAAGACATTACATTCACAATGAAGCAAATAGGCTCTATGTGTGTTATACAATCTGGTTCTGTCACCACATCTTGAGAGAGTGAGAGAGCTCATGAAAATCAATGCCTAAAACAGTGCCAGGCAATTTCAAGGCTAAAGAATTGTGGAACCACTCCCTTTGGCAGCACACATAATAATACTGATAATAATAATAAAAAGAAATTGTGGAACTAAAGGTAAGTCCCCATGCGGGGTGGTAATAAGAAGACAAAGGGGAAAAAGTCATTTTTTTTCTCTAGAACTTTGATGGCAGGAGTGCGAACTTAATGGAAGAATGAGAGTAGTGTTTGTCTATAGCAGACATAAAGCTACCATGAGCATTAAACTAAATAATCCAGAGGAACCAAGATTGGTTGTTAAATGGTGGCATTAGAAAGATCCTTGAGTCAGTAGTGTGGCACGGGGTGCTGGAGTCAGGAAGACTTTGGATTCAAACCCAAGCCTTCAATGACACCTATTTTGATACTACTACTTACTACCTCTATTGTCTTGGGTAAGCCATTGGGCATGTCCATGCCTCAGTTTCCTCATCTATTAAGGGAAAGGATTGAACTAGATGACATTTTCTCTGAGGTCCTCAAAATCTATGGATATGTCATAGATGACCGTTCTAATCTTGTGGGGAAGAAGAGCAGCCGTTTATACTCCTGGCCTCTAATTATCTTCTGTCACTCATATGACCATAGAATTAAAGCTGAAAGGAGCAATAAAGACCATTAAATCCAATACCCCTAGGTGTAGAGATAAGGAAACTGAGGCAAGGAGAGGTTAAATGACTAGTAATTAGATAATTGCCCCAAAATGTTTTTATTGACCTTCATTTCACTCTCCCTGAGTGAAATTTCCTATGCTTTAGATTCAAGGAGTTTAAGCTTTTCCTTAGCCTGACGGTCGGTGTCATTATGGAAAGTTGGAAGGTAGTACTTATTGTAATATCCCTCTTAGATTATTCTGTCTTGCTCTTGTACTCCTCTCCATTTCTGAAGGGAATTGCAGAATACTATGTTCATTATAATAGAATGAATTCTCAGCTCTCTCTCTTTGTAACACTATTAAATCATTAAAAAGCTGCAGATGCCTTAATCATATTCAGCAGGGTCATCCCTAGAGCAACTTGTGAAATAACCTCTTTCGGCACCCCTCTTACACCCAGCATCCCTTGTTGTTGTTGTTGAGGTTGTGTCTGACACAACTGGAGTTTTCTTGGCAAAGATACTGGAGTAGTTTGCCATTTCCTTCTCCAGCTCATTTGATAGATGAGGAAACTGAGGCAAATAGTCTCGCCCACAGTCACACAGCTAGGAAGTGTCTGAAACCAGATTTGAACTCAGGGAGAGGAGTCTTCCTGACTTCAGACCAGGCACTCAATCCATTGGGCCACCTAGTGGCCTCAGCATCCCTTACCTTCCCACTTTTCACTCATTCTATGAAATAATCACTCTTCAGCTCTCTTCAGACAGCTGCCTATCAAAATCTCTTTCAGAGGCAGCCAAGTGGGGCAGTGGATAATGTGGAGGAATTGGAATCAGAAAGACCTGAGTTCAAATCTAGCCTCAGACATGTATCAGCTGCGTGAACCTGGGCAAGTCACATCACCTCTGTGCCTCAATTTCCTTTTCTTTAAAGTGGCCACAATAATATCACCTACTTTGCAGGCTTGTTGTTAGGATAAAATGAGATAGCATGTATGGCATTTTGCAATGCTTAAAGTGCTATATAAATGCTAGCTAGCTATTATTTGTTATTAATCATTATTTTATTATTATTCTATCACAAAACAGTCCCTTTGTCACCAGCATATTATTTTATTATTTATTTATTTATTATTATTGTTTTTTCAAGAAAGGCTCCAATATTCATTTATACCCTAGTGTATATGTCAACCAGTACAAATAGTCATTTTTGATTATTTTCATACCATGCCGCCTCTACTCAAGACTATCAGTCAGTTAATAAAGATTTATTAAGCAGCTATGCTGTGTTAGGCATTGTGCTAAGTGCTGGGGAAACAAAAGCAGGCAGAAAGTAGTTCCCATCCTCAAGGAACTCAGAATCTAATGGATCACTACTTCTTCCCAAAGGAGCCTGGGACTTTGCCTCTGGAACCACTCTGGGTTCTGAGAGATGAGCTTCTGCCTTATACTGCCTGGAACCAGGCTTCCATACCACTTTCCAGCCCTGACCACTGCCGTCATGACCTAGGCTGGACCCTCTCTTTCCAGTTCCCTTCTGTGTTGTCTTCTCCTATTAGAGTGTTAGCTGCTTGAGGGCAGAGATTGTCTTCCTTATCTGTATTTGTATCCCTAGTGCTAAACACAGTTTTTGGCTTATAGTAAGTGCTTAATAAATGCTCTATCATCTATCCGTGGGCCTATTTTTCTGTGTACACATCTATCAATCTATCTATCTATCTATCTATCTATCTATCTATCTATCTATCTATCTATCTATCCATCTATCTATCATCTGTCTCTACATATCTATCAGTGTGTCAGTCTATCATTTTGGAAGATAAGGGGAGCTATTTTTTGGGCTGGGGGGAAGTGGGTCTTCCCTAGTTTGAAAGAAATCTCAGCCTGCCATATAGACCACAGCTACTCTAATGCTGATTGAGGTTGGCCCAGGTAAATAGTCTGGTTATCAGTCTGCCCAGACTACATTGCTCTTTGTTTCTTATCCCTTTCCCTTATCACAAAACAGTCCCTTTGTCACTAGCATATCTTTGGTTCCCCAGGCCATTCCCTCCAGTCACTGCTGGAAAAGCTAGAAAGCTTCTTTCCCCAAAGAAATGAGCAGCCTTGGGGAGATTATTGGCTTCCAGTCCTTGGCTTGGCTTCTCAGCCTTGCTTGTTTTCTCTTAGGGCAGACAGTTACATGGGATGTTTCCCAAATCATCCTGGAGATCAATGGGGAGGCAATTTATAGACCTTAGTCCAAAAGGTACTATGGGGAAAAAATCAACATGTGACTGTATGGTAGCATTAACATGCCTTTGTTGGAGTAGGATAATGATAGGATGGCAATAGGACTTTTGTTCTCCTGTAAACTTGATGCCTTTCCAGGATTCTTTTATTCCCCTCCATGTGCCCTGTGATTCAGATGAACTGGGTCTCTTGTTGTTTCTGGCATGTTACTCCATTCCCTGACTGTGGTTTTTCTCTGGCTGCTCCCTACCCCCATATTGGGAATGTTCTCCATCCTCACCTCCATCTCCTGGCTTCTCTGACTTCCCGACCCCTGTATTAGGCATGTTCTCCATCCTCAGCTCCATCTTCTGGCTTCCCTTCCTCCCATATTGGAAATGTTCTCTATCTTCACTTCCATCTCCTGGCTTCTCTGACTTTCCTACCTCCATATTTGGAATATTCTCTATCCTCATCTCCATCTCTTGGCTTCCCCAACTTCTCTACCCTCATATTGAGAATGTTTTCTATTCGCATCTCCAGCTCCTGGCTTCCCTGGCTTCCATCTCTCCACAATGGGAATGTTCTCCCTCCTCATTTTCATCTCCTGGCTTGCCTGAAAGCTTCCCCCAATAATGGAAATGTTCACCATCCTCATCTCCATCTCCTGGCTTCTCTGACTTCCCCACACCCGTATTAAACATGTTCTCCATTCTCACCTCCATCTTCTGGCTGCCCCACTCCCCATATTGGGAATGTTTTCCATCCTCGCCTCCACCTCTTGGCTTTCCTGGTTTCCTTCAAGACTCAATTCAAATCCCACCTTCTTGCAAGAGATCTTTACTGGCTTCCCTCTCTGGTTTCCGCTTTGCTCTTATTTTCCCTTTGAGATTACCTTATATTTACGTTGTATATATCTTGTATGTGCAATTTTATCTGTGTTGTCTCTCCCATTAGAATGTAAGCTCTTTGAGAGCAGGACCCTATTTTTTCCTTTCTTTTTATCTTTATCAAACTTAGCACAGAGTCTGATGCTTAGGAATGGCTTAATAAATGCTTGCTGATTGAATTCTAATAAGCCAAATGTGGGGAGGGGGGAGGCAGGGATGTGATGCATGACTCATCAGCTAGTCCACTAGGAGGTGGGAACTGCTGGACCATGAAGAGGTTGTCTATTGCTTTTTGCACAGGAGAGATGTTGTAAAAGTGGAGATGACAAGAGCTGGCAAAAGATTGAATATATGACATGAATATGAGTGAAGGATGGCACCTGGGTTGTGAGCCTGAGAGACTAGGATGATGGTGGTGCCCCAACAGTAATGAGAATATTTCAAAGAAGGAAGGATTAGGAGGGAAAGGTAATGAGTTCAGTTTTGTACATGATGAATTTAAGATGTCTGTAGCAATCCAGTTCTAGATGTTAAAGAGACAATTGGAAATGTGAGACTAAAGATCTGAAAAGAGGTTAAGGATGAATAAATAGGTCAGGAAATCATCTACATAGAGCTGATAATTGAATCCCTGGGAGATGATAAAATTACCTAGCTAGAGAGTAAAAAGGGAGAAGAAAAGAGGTCTCAAGACAGAGCCTTAGGGGATGTCCCATGGTTAGCATGACCTAGATGAAGATCTTTCAAAGGAGACGAGAAGAATTGGTCAGCCAGGTAGAGCAGAACCAGGAGAGAGCAGTGTCATGAAAACCTGGAGAAAATGTTAAGGAGAAGAGGGTGATTGCCAGTGGCAGAAAGTGCAGTGCAGAAAGCTAAGAAGGATGGGGATTCAGAAAAGATCATTAAATTTGGTAACTAAGAGATCATTGGAAGCTTGATGAGAACAGTTTTGGTTTAATGATAAGATCAGAAGCCAGACTGTAAAGAGTTAAAAAGAGAGTGAGAGAAGAGGAAGAACTGATTGTAGATGCATTATTTTTACTAAACTGTTCCCTCTTTCCTTTACAAAAAAGATGAGGGATGGAGCTCTGGGAGGGGCAAGGAGGGAGGAAGGGAGAGAGGGAGGGAGGGAGGGAGGGAGGGAGGGAGGGAGAGAGAGAGAGAGAGAGAGAGAGAGAGAGAGAGAGAGAGAGAGAGAGAGAAGAGAGA
>CM053626.1:282493619-282533692 GCA_028646595.1 Phalanger gymnotis | reverse complement strand
GTGATTCTTGGTTTTAATCCTAAATCCTTTGACCTCCAGCATATCATATTCCAAGCCCTTCGATCCCTTAATGTAGAAGCTGCTAGATCTTCTGTTATCCTAATTGTGTTTCCACAATACTCAAATTGTTTCTTTCTGGCTGCTTGCAGCATTTTCTCCTTGACCTTGGAACTCTGGAATTTGGTGACAATACTCCGAGGAGTTTTCTTTTTGGGATCTTTTTCAAGAGGCAGTTGGTGGATTCTTTCAATTTCTATTTTACCCTCTGGCTCTAGAATATCAGGGTGGTTTTCCTTAATAATTTCTTGAAAGACAATGTCTAAGCTCTTTTTTTTGATCATGGCTTTCAGGTAGTCCAGTAATTTTTAAATTCTCTCTCCAGGATCTATTCTCCAGGTCAGTGGTTTTTCCCATGAGATATTTCACATTGTCTTCCATTTTTTCATTTCTTTGGTTCTGTTTTATAATATCTTGATTTCTCTTAAAGTCATTAGTTTCCACTTGCTCTAATCTAATTTTTAAGGTGCTATTTTCTTCAGTGGTCTTTTGGACCTCCTTTTCCATTTGTTTAATTCTGCCTTTCAAGGCATTCTTCTCCTCATCGGCTTTTTGGAGCTCTTTTGCCATTTGGCAAATTTTTCCTCTACTTCTCTTACTTGCTCGTCCAAATCCTTTTTGAGCTCTTCCATGTCCTGAGACCAATTCATATTTTTCTTGAGGCTTTTGATGTAGAACCTTTGACTTTGTTGACTTCTTCTGGCTATATGTTTTGATCTTCTTTGTTACCAAAAAAGGATTCTAGAGCCTGAGTCTGAGTCTGCATCCTTTTTTCACTGCCTGGGCATATTCCCAGCCAATTACTTGACCTTTGAGATTTTTGTCAGGGTATGACTGCTTATAGAGTAGAGTGCTTTGTCCCAAGCTTTAGGGGCTGTGCTGCTGTTTTCAGAGCTTCTTCTACACCACTGTCACCGCAAGCTCTGCCACAGCAGTGCTCCTCCTCCCCCAAGAACCACCAACCAGAATTGCAACCCAGATCCAAGCAGGGCAAAGCAAGCCCTGCCTTCCTGCTCTGGTTTGCCACTTGATTCCTCCTACCATGTGAGCCAGTGACTCTGGAAGCACCTGATGCTGGAGCTCTGGAAGCAGCTGCAGGAGCTTCTGCGCACCATCTCTGCCACCCCCAGGGCTGGAGCCAGACCACTTTCTAACCTGATCTAGCAGTTTTCCCACTAACCTGCTCTGTGGTCTTTGGCATTTGTGGGTTGAGAAGTCTGGTAACTGCCACAGCTCAATGATTCATGGCCCTAGCCCGCTCCAGTAGACTCCCAGTTTAGTCTGTCCTGATGCGGCCTATGCTGGGCTGTGCTCCACTCCTAGCACTGTGCAATAGACCCTTCCCAGTGACCCTCCAGGCCGTCCTGGGCTAGAGACCTGCTTCCCTCTGCTATTTTGTGGGTTCCGCAGCTCTTGAATTTGTTCAGAGCCATTTTTTATAGGCATTTGGAGGGATTTAGGGTAGAGCTTAAGCAAGTGTGTTGGTAAGCAAAAATGACCTTTGTTTTGTTTGAGTAATTCAGTGTATTTCATTGAGCCTTAAAAGGTGCTAAGCCCCAGGCCCAAACCCCTATTAGGTGTAAATCTTATTTGAGTGTGGATTGGCAACTAAGGTGGGGCCCAAGGTGGGGCTTACTTCAGGGAGGGCCTAGTTTACATGACTGGGACAGCAGAGGCTCTTAGACCACATGGGTTTAAGTCTCCTCCTTGTGATGATTTTAGGTCACGTGGGTGAGTTGCATGTGTGACTCACCCCTGACGCTGAAAAAGATATAAAATCAGGGCTTGGCCTCCTCTTCCTTGGAGCTCATTCTCGAAGCAGTGGCGATGCCCATGACTCTGGGCCAGCCCTTGTTCTGAGCTCCTGAGCTGAACCTAGATGTTGGTAACTATGAATCTGTATTGGGTCTGTCTGTTGATGTTTGTACTTTGTAATTCGCTCTAAAGTTCAGGGTGCTGACTTTTTTTCCCTGAACTATGTGAATGACATTTGTGTGCTGAATTAAAGTAAGCTTGTCAACCCCTTCACCTTGCTTTACTTAGTTAAGCAGATCAAAAGAACCCGTGTTTCTGGGTGCTGGCAGCTTTCTGGGTGCTGGTTGTTGGTGGATCTTGTATCCCCACAGAAGCTGCTAGCTGGATTGTGGAAACAGCAAGTCCCTGCTTTCCAGCCTCCGTCTTGGCACCACCCCATCAACATTCCTAATTCTTGCAACCAACCCTCATACAGCTTAGTACTCACTTCTCTCACCATCTTGATGACCCACCACTGGATATACTCTACCTTGTCACGCTACTTCCCAGAATATACTTCAAGAAAATGAATGCGGTTGTCTAGGTGTGGTTTGACCAGGGCAGTATATAGCAGAACAATCACCTCTCTCATTCCAGATACAGCTTACACCAGCGTAGCATAAATCTTATTTGTTTCTTGGGGTGTTTTTTTGACTGCCATGACACTCTGTTGACATACATTGAGTTTACAATCCTAACCCTACCTCCTCCCAAGCAGCAGGAGCTGTCTCTCCCATCTTCGAACTCCTATAATGTTTTCTAGCTTTTTTATACATTTAGCTTTTCTGCCTTTCTTCAAAGAAGAGCTAAAGTACCATCTTAGGGAAGAGGACTTTCCCAGTCATTCTGGGAAGTCACAAACTGTGGCAGAGGGCACATCAAGATTGAAATACTTTTAGGTAAGGGCCCAAGCATGTGTCCTTGAGAGCAGGTACTGGGTTTCTTACCTTTCTTTGTATCCCCACTGTTTAGCTCAATGCTTGGCACCTAGGGAGAGCTTAATAAATACTTGTCGATTTAATGTAAAAAAAAATGCGACATCTGTAGTGCTCTGTTCCCATGGCGTTCCACCCCTGCAGTGATCAAGGTGTCTCCTTATGTCTTGTCTTTGAAGCCAAGCTTGGCGATCATAATTTCACGGCATTCAGTTTCAGTTGTTTCATTCTCTTTGTTCTTCCTTTTACATTATTGAAGTTATTACATATATTGTTTCTTGGTTCTGCTTGCTTCACTTTGTGTGTCAATTCATATATATTCCCATTTATCTGTATAGTCATCATATTCATCAAAGGACAGCAATATGCTATCATAGTCATATACTACAACTTATTTAGCCATTCTCCAGCAATGAGCATCCACTTTATTTCCAATTCTTTGCTACTACAAAAAATACTGTTATAGGTATTTTGGCATATATGGGGCCTTTACTTCTATCTCTGACCTCCTTAGAGCTATGTGCCTAGCAGTAGAATCTCTAGGTCAAGGGGTAAGAGACATTTAGTCACTTTCTTCACATACTTCTAAATGGCTTTCCAGTATTGGTGGACCAAGTCAGAGGTCCATGAACAATATGTTACTATGCCTGTCTTTCCACAACCCTTCCAACATTGATTGTTTCCAACTTTTGTCATCATTGCTGCACATTAGATGAAATCTTAGCATTATGTGTGCCATAGCCAGTCAACCAGTGAGTTTAGAACATTGATTACCACCTATGCTAAAGCTTTATGAGAACTAATAAGGGAGAAACACGTGAAATGTAGGACATAGTACCTGCTCTCAGGGAGTTTCCAATCTGTTTTGGGTGACACACTTAGAAATCAAAATGACTTAAGATATTTTTGAATAACTCAATCCTCTCCCTTGTCAGACACAATGTTCACTGAATACTTTTGGAAGGTGCTCCTGCCTCTACCACAGACAGGAGTGGACAGACGCCGGAAGTTAAATTAAAGAGTATTTGTCTTTAATAAGCCCATCCATGGAGAGATCTATCTGCTCTTTATCTCTTCTGCCTTGAGTATGAGGGTTGTGATATTACAACTAACAGTATAGAGATTTAAGTCTTCAAAGTCAACCCAACTCTCAGACTTGGGAATAGCTACTATGCCAAATGAAACATCTTCTCTTCCCCTTTTTGTGAGACACGGGATCCATAAGGTACTATCCTCCTAAATCCTTCTCCTCCTCTAAGGATTCTTGATCCAGGAATCAGGTTAGGAGAACTGAGCTGCCTTAAGAAATAAAATGGTAGTGGAAGAAGTGGTGGTGGTTGGTGAATGAAGGGAAGAAAGAAAAAAGAGAGAAGAGTTAATAGAGAAGCAATAGAAACTAGCACCAAGCTGGACAGATAAACTACCTATTATTCTACAGGTAGAGAGAGAGAAGATATAAAATTGAGTGATAGGTAGAATGGATAGATAATGTATACAGAGTAGCAATGGGACACTAACAGTTGTGAGTATGACAGATGGCTAATGACCCCACAAATGAGAATATAAGAGAGTTGCAGTAATTCAATAGATTGATACTGGAGAAATCTGCACATTCCCATTGATTCACTGCCTCCAATCTCAGCTTCCTTATCAATATAATTATCATAGCAGGCCCAGAGAGGTAGCTCCAGGTAATTTATAGGAGGTGGATAACAGAATTTTCTTTAATTCTGACTTAATGCAATGTTAATGAGGTGCATGGGCAGCTCTGGGTAGGCAGAGGGGTTCTGTGGAAAAATGAGTATGGCATCTCCCTAGTTTTCCTGTTTACCACTTATGGGGCTATCAGACTGGCTCCGCATTTCTCCTTCCCCCACATGTTCCTTCTCTGACTTTATAGAGTTTTTTTTTGGTATGCCTTTCTGATGAAGAACTTTCCAAAGGTGATAGGGAAATGTTATAGGAACCATTATTCTTTTTATTTTTCTTCTAATCTTCTTCAACTTAACGAGCATTTATGAATTATCCACTGCATGAAGTCAGACATTGTCCTGGGTACTGTTTTTGTTGCTCAATTGTTTTCAGTCATGTCCAACTCTTTGTGACCCCATTTGGAGTTTTCTTGGCAAAGATACTGTAGTGGCTTGCCATTTCCTTTTTCAGCTCATTTTATAGATAAGGAAACTGAGGCAAACAGAGGTAAGTGACTTGCCCAGGGTAACCCAGCTAGTAAGTGTCTGAGGTCAGATCTGACCTCAGCAAGACGTCAGCAAGATGAGTCTTCTTGACTCCAGGCCCAGCACTGTGCCACTTAGTTGCCCCTTGGGGGGAAGATATAGAGTTTAGTTAAGATATGATTCCAATTCTTGTGGGCTAAGCTTCCAATACAGACAGTAATAATTCTGATTATCATTATTATCAGAAGGTCTCTTCCAGCTTTAAAGCCATGACCTTATTATAGTATCTGATATCTATGATATCATCATTATTGTTGTTATCATTATTTCTCCATGCACCTATAGAAAAATCTTGGCATGGAAACACCCACCACCAACACAGATCAACAGTTGACAGAAGAGTAGATCGAGAGCTGGAAGGGATTTCAGAGGCCTTCTAGTCCAATGTCCTCGTTTTACATATCAAGACCTTAAGACCCATTGGTGGTAGTGATTTGTCTAAGGAATCATAGCTAAGCATCAGCATTGGGATTAGAATGGAGTTCTTCTGAATCTAGAGCTGGTGCCTTTTCTATGACCATGTTGCCTTTCACTTGTAGTTATTTATCAACTTGGAATTTGTAGTTTTAAAGAATAATATTCACTATATCTTTGCCCAAGTACCAATAGAAAAAGAGAAAAGAAGAGGAGGATGGGTAAAGGTTAAAGAGGAGAGAAGAAAGCAATCAGTCTGCTGGCATTTACTGAGTACTCACCATGTCCAAGACATGCATATTACTGAACATAATGTAAGCATATGTATATGTGGGCAGAAGGGTGGGGAGGGTATAGAACAGATAGAAAACGGACTCTGCTCCAAAGGAATGTATAATACACTTAGGAAGAGGCGATATCAACATCAGAAATTCAGTGCTATAAACTAGAATCTGTTCCGCATCAATTGATCAGTATAGTACGTGCTCTAAGCTTAGGAGAGTCAGAGGATACTGTAGGCTGGGAGTAATCAGCGAAAGCTTCATGAATTTTTTTTTGGACAAAACCCTTAAATCAAAATGTTTGTTTTTCTCTTACGGCACTCAGTATACTGTATCTTGATTACACTTGTGTAGGGCCTGAGGAATTTTGATTGTTGGTGGGAAGTAGGTAAAAGTCACGAGCTCTGCTCGTGGGTCCCCTTTTAGTCTTGTTCTGTTTCTTTTTAGAACAGCAACCCTGAGGATCTTCCCCTCCCAGCTCGATTTCTGTTCTTTCTCTTTTTTTAATTAAAAGGGACCAACCGTTGACTCACTTCTTAAAGCGGCCTATTCACTGAATGGGCATCACCTCACTCTAAGTGAGTACATGAAAAGGCCTTAGCCCAAAAGGGCCATGGTCTCCCATTGCATCCTGCGTCATCTCCAGTTATCCTGATGAATATCTGCTCATTGGATCCAGATGGCTCTGGAGGAGAAAGTGAGGCTGGTGACCTTGCACAGCCCTCCCTCACTCAAATCAAAGTCAACTGCAAGTCATATCATCATTTCCCTGATTTCATGGTCCTCTTGGAAAATGAAGGACAAACATAACCTGGACTTGAATATTGCATAGCAATGTGGGGTATTATTGGGTGTGTGTGTAGAGGGCTTGGAGGAAGGAATCTCTTGCTATTAGATCTACCTAGGTTCTTTGCAATTTTCCCAAGCGAATTCCAGGGAATGATTGGATGAGGACCCAGGCTAGTGGCCCAGGAATATAGTAGGAGTTAAAAGGAATTTTGGATCATAAAACTCAGATAAGATACTCCATCTTTCAGTTCTGGGTATTTTCTCTGACTGTCCCCCATGCCTGGAATGCTTTCGCTCTTTATCCCCATCTACTGGCTTCCCTGGCTCCCTTTAAATCTCAACTAAATTCATGTATTCTACAGGAAGCCTTTCCCAACTCCTCTTAATTCTAGTGCTTTCTTTCTGTCAATTATTTTCTATATGTTTCCTGTTAATTAGATCCTGTATGTAGTTTTTTGTACACATTTGCTTGCTTACTGTCTCCCTCATTAGATTGTGAGCTCTTTGAGGGCAGGGACTGTCTTTTTTTTGTATCCCAAGTGTTTAGCAGAGTACCTGGCACATAATTGATGTTTAATAAATGTTGACTGACTGACTGAGGTAAGAGCTTAGACTTAAGGGAACCCAAGTGGCAGGAGAAAAGGAGTTCAAAAGACACACTTAAAACGCCTCAGAGCTTCTTTAGCTACCCAAACCGGGTGCAGCCAACCAAGGTTTGCTTCATGAAAGAGCTGCAGATAGCCTCTGTGACTGTTGAGCTGGAAAGCACAGTGTAATACTGTGAAATCACCAAAATGCCTTAATCATATACCGCAACATTTCTAGGGAAAATTAGGAAAGTGTCATATCTCAGCTGAGAAATAATGGGTAGCAGCAAAAAGCAGCTGCAACTCAGTGAAGAAGTTACATTTCAGTTGCCAGTCAGTCATCAAGCAGCATCAGCAGCTCACCAGAGATACCTAGCAAAGAGTGGCATAATAAAGGACTTTGGTGGATCCGTAGCATCATAAGAGTAGTTTTTCCTTATTGTATTTCTTAGCCACATATATTGTCTACACATTTTCCCTTTAGTGCATGTTCTTTGGCCTCATATGTTCTCTTTACATATGTCCAACATTCATGTTCACTGGTCACAGAAGTTTCATGAGTATATCCCCTTTTATGTGGTAGAATATTGCACTTGTGGAAGAATGTACCCCAGTGAGTATAGAAGAATCTTCCTTGTCACTTTAAATGCCTTTCACTTTGAATTAAAGTGTTCTCTGGTTGGCACATTTAATGTAGTTACATTAGTGGGGGCTCATAAGATATGATTTTTAGTGGATACCGAATCACAAAGTGTTTTGTTTTCTGGGGGCTTAGAGCTACATAAGTACTTACCTTTCTCCTCTCCCTCAAGCACTTTATGGGCAGGGACTGAGTCTTACCCATCCCAAAGCATCTAGCAAACTGCCTTGTATGCTATGAATATTCTCTAGATATTTGTTGAATGAATGAATGAATTGCTCAATCAACGAGATGGGACTTGATGTAGATGCTTGAAGGATCGAAAAGGACAGGCAATTACAGTCAGTAGAAACACTGCTGGGAGCAAATGCAGAGGTTGCAAAAGAAAGCTTGAAGATTGAAGGAGGAGGGCAAGAAAAGGAGACAGAGAATGTGAGAGAAGGACTAGAAGACTGAAGAGACAGATAAAGAGATGGCAGCTACCCAAATAATAGTTAGGCTTATCTTTTACCCCTGCAGTACTCACTATGCCGAGGTCTCTGGATAATTTGCTAATGTTAGACAAAGAATTGATTTCAGAATCTGAGGAGGGGATGGGAGAGATGGCCATGGACCAGGAGGAGCTCAGGAGAAAGAGAGAAGTGAAAAAGAAAAATGACTGAGCAGAGTTATCAAAGTTGTAGAGAAGTAAAGGGAGCAGAGGGTACCTTGGAGAGGGGCTGCCTCCAGAAATACAGGCAGACAACGTTCATTGAAATGACTCATGTCTTCAGTCAACCTTTGCCCCAGCTTCTGCGCCATGGTGATTTCAAAACTAGAGCCAATTCTCAGGAAAATGACACTCACTTTTTCCCTCCTTTCATTTCTTCAAATCAGAATTAGTTTAAAAATAGTTTCCTCCCTGCTGCTGGGATGCTCCGTCATTTGGAGAAGAAGGGTAATTATGAAAGACGAGGGTGTAATGTGATTACTGCCGGCCCCATTGTGTCAGCAGAGACAGCGTCAGGGTTGCCTTGTGAATTCAGATCCCTCTCGTTTCCATCAGAACTGGCCCTTTATTGGGCCTGTCAGGTTTCTGAAAAGAACCGGAGGGCAAGAAAACTCCCTATAGACAGGACTCGGTGGCCAAACTTGAAGCTGTCAGGACAGAAAATGCTGTGAGAGGACAGGATGAGCCAGGCTGAGACACCACAAACTGACCCCACCTAACCTTTTATAACCTTTCAGCAACTGGTTTCACTTTGGGGTCCACTTCTACAGGAGGCACTTATAATAGAAATGAAGTAGAATTCATTGAGTCCTAGAATGTCAGAGCTGAAAAAGACCTTAGAGATGGTGAATTCCAACTCCTTTGTTTTACAGGTAAGGAAATAGCCCCAGAGAGAGGGAAAGGACTTGCCCAAAATCACATAGGGAGTTAATGTCAGAGCTAGGACTGGAGCCAATATCTCCTACCTCACTGAGATAACCACCATCAATTTACATCCATAGGTTTACCCAATTTATCCTAGAATTATTTAAGTGATAAAGACTTGGTTAATGGGAAAGAATACAGGGTCTTGGTGAGATTTAGTTTTTATGCCTGGCTCTTCCAATAAATAGCACCGTGACTTGTGCAAGTTACTTAGAATCATAGGATGGTTGTTTAGAGTTGTATGAGACCATCCGTAACACCCAGTCCAACCCCCTCATTTTACAAGTAAGGTAAGTGAAACCCAGAGATGTTCAGTGATTGGCCTGAGGTTACACAGGTAGTAAGTGGCATAGTTGGCTTTCTAACTTGAACCTTCTGACTCCAAATCGTATGTTCCTCATTCTACCATGCCATCCCTTTGGATTTCAGCTTTCTTATTTGTAAAAAGAGAATACTGGATTAGATAGACTCTAAAATCCTTTCCAGATTCTCCTGCCTCTCCCCACCTTTTAAGCTATGAAGTTGTTTGAAAAGAAAGCCATAGAGAAGGACAGCTTCAACAAAAGGGACCTTCAAGATCACCTAGTTCAAAGATACTCATTTCACAGATGAGGAAATTGAGGCAACTCCAATAGTTATTGGTAGAGCTGAGATGGCAAGTGTAACTAGAACCTGTGTCTTGGCATATATACACACACATAGAATATACATGATACATATATAGGATGTATATAAAATACATATATAGAATATAAAATACACATATAGTGTATAAGTGTGTGTATATATGCATGTATGTATCTCCACATACACATAATATATAGAATATTCTAGTATCCTTTCTAGTAAGAAAGTTCAAGAGTTGGAGCTTCTATAGCCTGGCTTGACAGGTAACCTTAATCTTTCATGCCAAGAACATTATTCAAATTGGACCTAAATCTTTCATGTATTCATTTAAGCCTGTTGCATTCATTTATTTACTCTTCAACACAGAGGAAGCTAGGTAGCACAGTGGATAGAGTGCCGGCCTCGGAGTCAGGAAGAACTGAGTTCAAACTCAGCCTTAGACACTTACTAGTTGTGTGACCCCAGGTAAATCATCTCACCTCTGTCTGTCTCAGTTTCCCCAACTGTAGAATGAAGATTATAATAGCACCTACCTTGTAGGGTTGCTGTGAGGATAAAATGAGATAATATTTGTAAAGTACTCAGCAAGCACCTGGTATATCACAGGTGCATACTAAATCCTTGTCTTCTTCCTTCCTTCAGTGAATATAGAGAATAGCAGCTGACCATCTTTGCATATATTTACAGTCTTTAAGGAATTGCCACTCAGTCTACTAGGCAGCTAAGTAGTGCAGTGTATAGAGCCTTGGACCAGAAGTCAGGAAAATTCACTTTCATTTTTAATTTTTATTTAATTTTTATTTTTTTTGGAGGGGGGAAGCCAGGGCAATTGGGGTTAAGTGACTTGCCCAAGGTCACACAGGTAGTAAATGTGTCAAGTGTCTGAGGTCAGATTTGAACTCAGGTCCTCCTGACCCCAGGGTCAGTGCTCTACTCACTGTACCACCTAGCTGCCCACAAACTTACTTTCAAATCTAATCTCAGAGTAATAATAATTGAAGAATATTGACCTAGGTTCCCTTTCATTCTTCAATTTTATTTTTTCTTCCAGTACTTTTCGGTGGTTTCTTTTCTCTGTGAGCACCATGTTTTTGGTTTTATGGATTCAGATTCAGTAGTTGGCTATTTTCTTTGTCTTTTTAATACTCTGCCCTTTCCCATACTTGATTATATCTCCCACACCCCTAAAATCTAATGATGAATGTTAGTGACCTTTAGTACCTTCCCCTTCCCCAACTTGTTGTTTCTCCAAATATCAGCATTAATAACAACCAGCACAGCTCCAGTCGGTATATATGGGTGTTTGTGACTATTGTGTATTCTGATGGCTTCTATGCTGGTCATGGATCCTTCATCTTTCAAATCCCTTCCTGCACCCCACCCTCCTACTTTGTACTGTTGATACCAAAACAAATTACTTACTTTATATTTATTTTAGTGAATTAGCAACCAAGGTAGGTTGCAATAAAGCCATGTTTTGCTATTTCCCACAAATCATCCTTATATATGTCTACAAATACCCCAATTATCTAACTGAGAAAAGCCATAGAAAGAGCTGGGTTTGCCAATCTTTACAATTTTGCATCATACAAAGATGCCCCAAACCAAGTAACACTCCTTCCTGGAATACGCTCTTCTATTCTTTTCATCAATCCAAATTTTACCCATCCTTTAGGATCCAGCTTAAATTTGATCCTCCTGGGGATTTTTTTTTTTGCCAAAAACTCATACTTATAACGATCTCTCTGGACTTCTTTTGCACATGTAATCAATGCCTTCTAATTTAGTACTTAGTTATTTGCTGGATTGTATTTTTCTGTGCCAATAATGACTTGCAAAAAAGAATTGGCATAAAAGACATCAAGAACATGTATGACCAGAAAGGGAGGTCATGTGGTGAGAATGGGGGTCAAGAGATGTACGATCCAAGTGCTTCACTTGTAATCTACCTGGGCTTGGGTATCACCTACAAAGCCATTGGAGATAGGGGATAATGAAAAAAGCCAAAGTGTGGGTTTAAAAAATAACATCTGGCATTTATAAAGCACTTTAAAGATTCTAAAGCAGCTTTACATGTCATCTCATCTGAGCCTCCCAATTACTCTGTGAGGTAAGTGCTAGTCTTAGCCTCTTTTCACAGATGAGAAAACTGAGGCAGACCATAGGTCTCTTGACTTGCTTAGAGTCACACAGCTAGTAAGTTCCTAAGGCAGGATTTTAACTGGGGTCTTTCCAACTCTAAGTTGAGGACTCTATCTACCAAGCAACCTAGCAGAATGAAATCTGAAGAGAGATCAATTCAGTGGTGCCTTGTTTGGAGGCACCTATTCATTCTTCCTCTCTAGTCAGTGCCATTTATGCACCATAGGAGAAAATCTCCTCTCCCTTGGTGAGGGGAAGACAGAAACAGAAAGAGACAGAGGGAGAAAGAGAGGGGAGGTGTGTGTGTCTGTGTGTCTGTGTGTCTGTGTGTCTGTGTGTGTGTGTGTGTGTGTGTGTGTGTGTGTGTGTGAGAGAGAGAGAGAGAGAGAGAGAGAGAGAGAGAGAGAGAGAGAGAGAGATGGATAGGTGGACAGACAGCAGACAGACAGACACAGAGAGGCAGAGAGAGTGGATTGAGAGGGGAAAAGGAAGAGAGAGAGACAGAGAGAGAAAGGGACAGAGAAGAGAAGAGAAAGAGACAGAGAGAGAGAGAAAAGAGACACAGAAAGAAAGAGACAGATTGAGACAGAAAGACAGACAGAGACAGAGTGGAGAGAGAGATAGAGACAGAGTGACAGAGTCAGAGAGAGACAGAGAGAAACACTTGTTAAGCACTTACTAGGTACCAGGTACTAATGCTAAACACAAATGAATACAAATATAAGGAAAAAGATAGTCTCTGCCCTCAAAGAGCTTCCATTCTAGTGGGGAAGACAATAGGAGGTTCAAAGGCTAGGAGACTGAGTCAGCTTGGTACCACACTGCCTGATCAAGGATGCAGAGAGTATCAGGCCTGCTTGGGGCTCCTGAGACATACTGACTGGACGTGGATCTGCTGAGAGGTTTTGCTATGAGCAAGCAATACTGGGGTAGGTGCCTGCTAGTTCCCAGTGGGAGAAAGAATTATTCTCTTGGGTACTGGCTTGCCTAATGAAATGGGGTGACTGCCTAGTCTAGAAATGATTTGTAGGTTGAAATGAGATGCCTGTGCTGAATGTTTTGATGTATTTGTTTTTATTTTTTCCTAATACTATGATTCAAAAAAACCCTGTCCACAGCTATGCCTTGGAGAATATGCTCAAATGGAATACTGCAGAGAGGGGACAGAGAACAAAGTTTTCCTAGGGCATGTGTGGGCTACAGCCCCAGCAGTTTGATAGGACAGATCTATACTAGACATTTTTTTTTGTAGTGCTCATTTATATTGCCAGTGATATTTTTTTAAAAGTTAAGCTTCTGCACTCTGAATTCTCATCCTTTTACCTTCCCCATTCCCATTTTAACAACAAAAATGACCCTATCCATTCACTTTTCCTTTGACACAATGCTATGGGATAAAAACAGAGTTAACAACACTATGTAGAAGGCCTTAGAGAGTCTTTGAGAAGTTGTAGTCTCTTTTTGGTCTCCCACACACATAATTCTACAAGTTTTGCTCTTCATGGAGGACTCTTTGCCTCTCTTAGTAGATTGAGGAGTCAAGCATTGCCAGCCACAAAGAGACAGAAATGAGGAGAGAGGCAGCCAGCTCTTGGAGAGTTAGAGAGCTTGTCAGTTATTCCAGGGGGAACTTGGATGTTGGGTGGAGTACATGTCATCAAGGGTGACCACTTCCTTGATAACGCTTGACTTTTACTACTGAATAGGGCCAATGTCCCAACCTCCTTTTCTTTTCCTTCTTCCCTCTCATACATGAAATGTTAAAAGATCTAGAGCAGGGATTTTTAACCTGGAATCCACAGAAGGGGTCTGTGGTTAGATTTCAGGGGGTCTTTGAATTTAGTTGGGCAAAAAAAATTACATCTTTGTTTTTACTAAACTCTAACTCAACTGATCACTTCCTTTACTTATGAATATAGGAAACAAACCACAGCATTACTGCTTTGGCCAGCAATCGAAATCACAGATATTTTCACATCCTATTACAGGATGTTGCAGACATGTTGAGATATCATTTACACTTATCACTACTTCAAAATTACTATAGTTATTAGACTTGCCACTAGATTGCACATGATTGTAGTCTTCTTGTCTCCATGCCATATTTCAATATAATTGGTTTCTTTTGTAACCCCATGTCTTTCCTCACTTAAAAAGATTATTCCGAGAAAGGGTCTGTCCCGAGGCTTTTACAGACTGTTATAGGAATCCATGACATACACAAAAAAGTGAAGAATTGCTGATATGAATGAAGGAAGGCATCCAGCCTGTTGAGTAAATGGTCTATGGAAGATGTATGAAAGGACATAGACAAGAATTGCATATGATGAGAAGGCATGGAGGGCCATTGGAGGGAGTATTCCTAGAACATGGGTCTATTGAAATATCAAAGCTTGGTTTTCTCTCATTGTTTCATGTGTAAATAACTTGTCTTTCAAACTGAATTATGAGCTCCATGAAGGAGTCAGTCAATATACATTTATTAAGCACATACTTTGTGTCGGTTACTGTGCTAAGCACAGGGGTACAAGGAAAGGCAAAAGACAATCCCTGCTCTCAAGGAGTTCTCAGTCTAATGGGGAAGACAACACACAGACAACTATGTACTAACAAGCTATATATAGGATAAATTGGAGACAATCAACACAGGAAAGACAATAGAATTAAGAGAGATTGGGAAGGGCTTCCTGTAGGAGGTGGGATTTTAACTGGAACTAGAAGGAAAGCAGGAGGCAGAGATGAGTAATCTTTACCTATTGGTAGTCTTACAATTCCAGAGCATTTCTCTTCCTCAGAGATCCTGGTATTTTTTGGCTTTTTAAGCAACTCACTTTGGAGTGGGGTTGAGTAGATGATAGATAATCAACTTGTGGGCACCAAATGGTTTCATACAATTTGAGTCCCTTGGATGAGTGAGGTGCCTAAGTCTATGCTTGGTACAAAGCCTAAGACTTTGATACTCTTAACAAATTTTAATAATAATAGCTAAAATTCATATAGCATTTTAAGATTTACAAAGTGCTTTACACATATTATCTGATTGGATTTTTATAGCAACACTGTGAAATAGATACTAATATTCTCATTTTACAGATGGGAAACTGATGCTGAGAGTTTAAGACCAAGGTCACATAGATACTAAATATCTGAGGTGGAGTTAGAAGTGAGGTCTTCCCAATTCCAAGGCCAGCATGATAGTCATTGAACATTCTCACCTTTCTTGTCTTTTTTTTTCAGCTTTGATACTACCGTTTCTATGCCTCTTTTAGGTATACTCTCCTCTCTAAGTTTCACGACACTGCTCTCTCTTGGTTCTCCTTCTGCCTACCTGACCATTCCTTCTCAGTCTTCTCTGAAGGATATTCATTGAGGTAATGCCCACTAACCTTGAGTGTTTCCCAAGGCTGTGGATCATAGTCTGTTCTATGTCTATACTCCCTCCCTAGACGATGTCATTAACTTTCTACGGGCTCACTTAGCATGTCCACAGAGATGATTCCCAGATCTACATACCCAGACCTAATCTCTCTGCTGAATTCATCTATTAACATCAACCGCCTTTTGCACATCTCAAATTGGATGCCTCATAGACATTTGTCCCCTCCTTTCAATTCTCCCTACTTCCTAATTTTCCTATCATTGTTAAGAGCACCGGCAGACTTCTAGTCACCTAGTCTTGCAAACTCAGTTTCATCCACAATGCTTCTCTCACACTCACTCACATATTGTCTGTTGCCAAGTCTTGTTTCTAACCTTCACGACATTTCTTACATGCATTCCCTTCTCTTCACTTACACAGCTACCACTCTGGTGTGGGCTCTCACTAAGTCACGCTGGGACTTTTGCAATAGCCTTTTGGTTGGTCTTCCTGCCTCAAGTTTCTCCCCATGACAACTCACTTCAAAGTGATCTTCCCAAGTCAAAGTTTGACCATTTCTTCCCCTTTCCCCAATTAAAAAAAACTCCTATGGCTCCCTATTACTTGCAGGATCAAATGTAAAATTCTGTGTTGGCATTTAAAACCCTTCACGATATGGCCCTTTTTCACCTTTCTATTCTTGTACTTTACGGTACTTGCAGGTATTCTATGACCAGCCTACAGTGGCCCTCTCACTAACCCTCAAACAAGACTCTTCAGCTCTCTGTTGTGGATCTTTTCTGGCTGTCCCACCATTCCTGGAATGCTTTCCCACCTTGTCTTTACCTCTGGCCTTCCCTGGCTTCTTTCAAGATTCAGATCATATTTCCCTTCTCTAGGAGCCCTTTGATGATGCCCCTACTCCTTGCTACTCTTCCCTCTGAGACTGTCTTCCATTTATACCATATATATCTTACATATACATATACATGTGTCTCCACCTTTAGAATGTGAACTCTTCGCAGACAGGGATTGTTTTACCCTTTTGTATGTGGATTTCCCCAGAGTTTAGCCAGTACCTGGAACATAGAATAAATGCTTGTTAACTGATGGACTAATTATAGGTGAAAATGTGCTGTTTTTTTGTTCATGTTATAAACTAGTTTATGTGTACAATTCTAATAATATGGCATTAAAATACTTATAAATCTTTCTCTCTGTTATGTCACTTTATTCTTCCCTCTCTCCAGAAGAGTGCTCAGTCCCATCTGGAGTTTAAGGATGGAAAAATGATCCAGACAGAGATTCACTGGTAATTATTGGATACCATTCATATAGCCTCAGATGGAACCAGCCTGGGCTCCTCTACATTTAGCTCCACTCTTTGCCTCAGGAGGTAAAGCCTCTGGGAGGTGAAGAGGTCTTCCATGATTAAAAGTTCATACTAATGATGTTTTTCTTAAAATATGAAATATGAAAATAAATCAACTGTATCAGGGATAAGCAATTTCTTTTACTTTTTCTCCATTTTTTCTACCCTCCTCTTTTTTCTGGGAAAATTCTATGCCTATAGTCACCTTGATTCATCATTTATGGATTCTTTCATTGTACATCAGGCCCCAAAGTGTTTTGTGGTCAGATCAGTTTGGAATTTTGTCATACCCCTTAGCACATATGGATTAGTGATTTTTTTTTTGTTGTAAAGGGTTATTGAGCTTTTGGAGGAGTGGAAGACACTGATGCACATGCTTGAGGAGGAATATGGCACCTATAGTTGTAATGAACAGTTATAGTGCCCATGATGAACTTTGTAGTACAGTTCCAGGGCAAGCAAGGGTGAAAAGACCTTGGACCTTCTGCCCAAGGCTCCATGGCAGGAGAGAATGGGGCTCTCAAATCCCCATGATCACTGTCAGTGAGGCTGACCTCAGGGATAGTTTCAGGCTGGAAAGGAGCTCACCTGGGTTGTGGCCATTGGGTAGTGGCAAAAGGGAAGGAGGAAATACCATCTGGTAGCTTATTGCTTTATTTAATTATTCTTGCTAACTAGGTGCTTACTTCAGTTATTTCTATCTGCTGGAGGATCATGAGTGCTGACAGCACCCTCTAAATTTCAGTTTCAAAGCCCACGGTTCCTAGAAACTTACAGATTGAATTGGCCCCCAGAGATGAGAACTTTAGTTTAGAAGCTCAAACAGCTTTTTACTTTTGTCTCTGATCTGACTGCAGGTATTTAGTTGATGAGACCTCACTTTTACTCTTCTGATTACCCTTGAAAGCAGAGTTCTTTAAGGCCTATAATTTTAAAAATTCTTTTCCTTCCATGCCTTTGCTCTACAAAATACATTTTGTTCTCCATTAGGTTATATGGCACTATCTTTGGTCCATTATTATTAAAGGGAGAATGCTATGTAATTCAAATGTTGTTTTATTAACTGTTATATCTAGAGCAAGTATTGTAAAAAAAATAGCTGATAAATAGCTGAAAAATAGCTGATAAAATAGCTGAAAAAATATACGTCTTCAGTCTGAATAAAGGGGAGAATTGACCATTTGGTCATAATTGGTTGCCATGCTGACAGTATAATATTACAAATCACAAAGTCAAAGGTTGAAGACAAGTCCAACCAACAGATTCTTTATGTAGATGCATATGCACACACTAAAATTTGACAAGATCCACATATACTTGGGTGGTTTTGTCTTTGCCCCTGAAGTGACTCATACAAGGATTTTTCAAACCTTAGCAGACCTGAGGTCATCATTCTCTTACCTAAGCCCAACTAATGTTCCCCCCAGATCTGTAAACACTAGGTGCCTGGCTTTATATCTACTTCCTGGTCTCCATCAACCTTTTACAGAAAACCTTTATCAATCTTTCTTAATTTTTGTGACTTTCCTCTGTTGGTTATTTCCAATTTTTCCTATAGATAACATGTTTACACATAGTTATTTGCATATTCTCCCCCGCCAATGTGAACTCCTTGAGATGTGAGGCTGCTATTTATCTTTTTTTGTATGCCCAGCCCTTGCCATAATGTCTGGAGCGTAGTAGGTGCTTAATAATGTCCACTGACTGTCTTACTATTTCTGTCTATTACATCTGGTCTAGAACTGACACCTTGAAAGGAAGGTGTTCAAAGAGAAAGGGAAGACTCAAGTAAATTCTGACAAAGCAAACACAATCATGAATAATTCCATGATCATTTGGGAAGCAGAAAGATAAAGAAAAAGAAGAAAAAGAGAAGGAAGAGTCAACTAAAGAGACTAATGTCATTTTGCAGGGAGGTTTCTGATGAGCTCTGATTTTAAGGCTATGCCAAAAAAATGGAAATAGTAACATGTAACCAAGGAAGAACACAAAAGAGTAGTGTCAGGAAGGTTAAAACTTGGAGCTATACCTTGAAAAAATGCCCAGTGAAATAACATAACCTTTTAACATTAAGCATTGGGCAAGAGTAGGTATGTAAAAGATGGGGCCACAGGAGGCAGAGCACTGGGCCTAGAGTCAGGAAGACTTGAGTTCAAATGTAACCTCAGAGACTACTAGCTGTGTGCCCTGAGCAAGTTACTTAGCCTCTTTTGCCTCAGTTTCCTTAACTGTAAAATAGGGATCACGATAGCATCTCCCTCCCAGGGCTGTTCTGAGGATTGTATAGATAATATTTCAAAGTGTTTATCTAGTTCAGTGTCTGGCAATAGTGGTTACTTAATAAATGCTCAAATAACAGTTAAGGAAAAGTAGTTTGTCAGCTTTGATGAAAGACATTCTGCATTGAATGAAGCCTAAATCCTTCCTCACAAGTATTGTGGGCACTGAATTTATAGGATATTGTGCTCACTTGTGTATGGAGGCCCCAAAATGCTTCTACTATTGGATATTTACCTGTGTTGGGATGCCCTGGGATTGCTCCGTGAGGCAAGGAATCTGGCTGGTGCTAACTCTAGCATTCTTGAAGAAGGGAGATTTACAAAAGCACAGACGGCGTTACGTAGGGGGGATGTGGTTAGTGTAAGTGTGGGACAAGTAAGATTTCCATATCATCTCTGAATCCAAGAGTCCTGGCAGAATACCAGTGACCCCAACGCCCAAGCTGAAATGAAAACCTGTCAGCCAGTCAACCAGCATTTATAAAACTCCCACTATACGCCAGGTACTGTGATAAACCTTGGGTTTACGAAGAAAGGCAAAAAAGACTGGTCTCAAGGAGGCTTCAGCAGGCACGCTGGCCACCAAAAGCAGGAGAAAAATCCAGCCTTGTGGGCTCAGACAGAAGTTTTCCGGTTACAAATGAAGGCACACTACACTGAAGCTTAAATTCTCTCTTTCCAAATGTGAGTCTATAAGAGATTGTATATATCTGTATATGGATGCTAATAACTGTTTCTATTAGGGCACAGTGGATAGAGTTCTGGACCTGGAGTCAGGAAGCCCTGAGTTCAAACCCAGCCTAAGACACTTACTAGCTGTGTGACCCTTGGAAAAATGACTTAACCGCCATCTGCCTCAGTCTTCTCATCTTTAAAATGGGGCTAATAATAGCACCTACCTCTCAAGGAGGTTGTAAGGATTGAATGAGATAATATTTGTAGAATGTCTTACAAACCTTAAAGCAGTATATCAATGCTGGCTCTTAATGTTTACTTTGCAATGCTGTCCTTATTAAATATGTTCTTATTTGATTTATGGTTCCTGCCTAGCCTAATATGAATAGCCACTAAATACCTAGACCTGAGCACAGGTCCCAGTCTGTTCTAGAAGACATGATGGAGCTATATGGGGAAACTCTGATTATGCACCATACCCCAAATTCTATCCAGTCAATGTGAGAATTCAGAATTCAGTGGCATGTGTGTTACATCAGGAAAGGGTGAAGAAAGTTTACGTAGCAGTGAAATTGATCCTTTCTGAAAATTTGCTAAAATACCTGATTAACTAGATGCTTTATGAGTGTTTAGTAAAGGAAGTGGTGATCAGCAGGAGTCAGCATGGGTTCACTAGAACAAGTTACATCTTGTCAGCCTAATTCTCTTTTCTGATGTGGTTTTTGACAGGAACACAGTAAACATTTTCTTCCCTAGGTTTTGGCAAGGCATTTGGCGAAGTGAATCTTTGTGAACGAGATGGAGGAATGTAGGCTGGGTGACTGTAGAGTGAGGAGGGTTCATAATGGTTGAATGACCACGTCTCTATTAGTGAGTGATGGAACAATAAGGATCTAAAGAAAATCTCATTTGGAGAACCATTGGGTTCAGTCTTTGACTTGGTTCTTTTTAAGAATATTATCAAGGACTTTGATAAAGATATCCGTCAAAGCATGTATTATGAGCACAAGTTGTTGTGGAATTAAGAGGGGAAGTTGAAGAAAAAGATGGGACTAAAAGCTTAAAGGGGATTCAGGTACCCATGAGAAGTAAAAGATAAACAAAATAGCTATCCTTTATATAGAACCTTAAGATTTGCTAATTGTTTTACACATATTCTCCCATTTGATCCTCATAATAACCCTGTGAGTTAGGGTTATTATCCCCATTTACAGCAAAAGAATGTGAGGTTGAGATAGGTTATGCAACTTGTCTGTGGTCATACAAGTGGTAATTGTCTTTTTTGGCAGGATTTACACTCAGGTCTTCCTTAATTCAAGTCAGTACTCTATCTACTATACTGCCTGCAGTAGCTGACATTTATACAGAGCTCTAAGGATTTATATATGTTATCTCATTTGATCCTCACTGTGACGTAAATGCTATTATTAGCCATAATTTATAAATGAGGAAACCAAGGCTGATACAAGCTAAGAGATTTACCCAGGGTCACATACCTAGTGAATATTTGAAGCAGAAATCAAGTCTTCCTAACTCTAAGCCTGGTCCTCCATCTGCTATGCCAGTTGGGCTCAGGTCTGGTTTTTGTCAATTTGGAGGCTGGGATGCTGGTCTGGGAGCAGTCATTGAGGCTGTATAGAAGATGAGCTCATGATCACAGTGAGACTAGTTTTGCTACATGTTTCAATGAAATTGAACATGAGAGTCATGGGTTTGTGGAATGTTTCATGTGAATGTAATTTCAGTTTTTATATCAATCAATAAACATTTATTAAACACCTACTGTGTGCCAGGCACTGTGCTAAGTAGTGGGGATACAAAAAGAAGCAAAAGACAGTACCTAGGAGGAGAGACAACAAACTATGTACAGAATAAGTAGGACTTGTCCATGATCACTCAGTTGAAAAGCAGCCAAGCCAAGATTGGTACCCTGGTTTACAGATGCTCCATCCAATACCCTTTCCATGGCACCACAGCTAAAATGGAGAGTATTATTGTTCAGTTAGCTTATATGTAGTTGGGTAGTAGTTGGGTAGTTAGCATTTTGTTACTGAATTGAAGACTATCTTACTTTCTACAATATGGCCAGGCCATCACTGAGAAGAGAGGTAAGCAGCGGTTTCGGATAAGCCAGCCTAGCTGAAACAGCAATGCACTTTGAGGGAGACCTTGGAGGCAGCATGTGCCAGCAAGTCAACCCATGGCCACCATCTCCCTCAGACTCTGCTAGAGACAGCTCAAGACCCTGAATCCAAGAGCCTTGGGAATAAGAGTGTTCTTCAAACCATGAGACCTGCTTTCAGCTCAGCCCTTGCAGCCAATCATTGAAGGGGAGAATCGTTATGGAGAAGGGATCTATCTACCTTCCTCCCTATACCACCAGCTGCCACAGGATAAGCACAAGAGTCTTAGGAGGGGCAGTACTTCTCAGACCACTGTTTCTGCTTCCAGCCCAGCTCTCACAGTCATCATCAGGGAAAGTAAGTCATGTAAGAAGGGGCCACCCATCCCCACCAACTGCTGATCAACTGCCACCCATCTTGTCAGGCCAGCCAAAGTATTTTAAGCAGTAGGGGATCTTGAAGGAGACATAAGGGGTAGCATGTGTTATAAAAGTCAACCACCACTACCACTTTGACCATCAAACCCCCTCAGACCCTAATGGAGACAGCCAAGGACCCCAGCAATACTTCCAGCCCACTGTTTGAAACCATTATCCTTGGGAGCAACCCTTGTTAAGATGCAGCCTGGCAATGGCTTCTTCAGTAGCCACAGCTAGTGAAGACTCATAAAAGAAAGTTCTTGCCACCAAAGTCCTTGGCACCTTCAAATAATTCAACTTGTATAATTTACCAGTGGAAATAACATTAAAGAAGATGCATTGTCATCTGCTTTGCTGCTCTGCCCTAATGACCACGGGACCTTTCTAACACGTGGTTTCCATGTGAGTTGCTTTTCTCCCATTAGAATATGGGCTCCTGGAGAACAGGACCTATCTTACTTTTCTATTTTTATTCTCAGGGCTTTGTGCATAGTAAACACTTAATAAATGCCTTGTTCATTCATTCTTTCATTCATTTATTCCTATGCAAAGAGTGTGTGCGAGGGGTGGCCAAGGGGTCTTTTGTTGGTTTCCTTCCTCAGTTTCATGCTCATGCTAGGGTTGGGCCCAATAGGTTTTGAATTTGCCTAGCAACTGTGGTGACTCTAGCTCCTTTCTTCAGCTTTCTAATGGGAAAACCGATCCTTTTGGTCCTGGTTTGTGTTAGTAAACAGGATTCCAATAGGGGAAATCATTACAAAAGTGGTCCCCCTACAGAGTGAGACACCAACTAGATTCACTAAACAGATAGCCCAGAAAAAGTCATTGTTGTTCAGTTGTGTCTGTGACCCTGTGGACCATACTGTCCATGGGGTTTTCTTGGCAAAGATACTGGTTTGCCATTTCCTTCTCCAGTGGATTAAGGCAAACAGAGATTACAGAGATTAAGTGACTTGGCCAGGGTCACACAGCTAGTAAGTTTCTGAGGCCAAATTTGAACTCAGGCCTTCCCAACTCCAGAGTCAGTGTTCTATCCACTGAATCATCTTGCTACCTCTCCAGAACATGGCAGGTGTTTTTAAAAAAAGTGACTAAAGGGAACATATTTGGAGATAATGATGAGATGACACAATAGGTCTGGAGCTCTCCTCTGATGTTTGATGCTATCACAGAGGTGGTCCCCAGTTCTCCAAATCAATTCCAGTGGAGTACGGGCTATGGCAGGACTCAGAAAGATGGAAAGGTTTGGGGGTCAGGATCCAGGAATGTATCACACATCTCCTTGAAAACAGGGGTTGGTTTTTTGTTTTTATTTCTATCCCCAGTACTCAGCCCAGTACTTGGCACATAGGGGGTGCATTAGTAAATGCTACTCGACTAACTGACTATGTTTATTAAGATTCAACATCTCAGGGCCAGAGAGTGATGAATTTTTAGCAACTCTCAGAAGTCACTGACCAAAGCATGAGGGGGCAGCTAACCTACATCAGTGGAAGGAATTGCCACACTGGTGAAATTAAAATCCTCAGATCCTTGAAGGGTTGACTAATAAAAACTGGCTTTGTATGGTCCTTTAAAACTTGCAAGACTTTATATATGTGGTATTACATTTGAGCCTCATGATAATCTGGTGAGGCAGGTCCTACAGGCAGGTATTTCACCCATTTTATGGATAAAGAAACTGAGGCTCAAACAGAATAAATGCCCAACCTCACCTAGCTAAAGAACGTCGAAGACAGGGGGTTTAGACCCAAATCTTCCTGACTTTAAGTCCAGTACTCCATAAACTGAAATTTGCTACACAATGACATTTCCCTCTTCAATAACTCACAAGGCTCTCATTATATCTCTGTGGATAAATCACTTCCCCGTTTTAGGACTTGGTTTCCATATTAAATGGAAGATTGGATTTGATGAGTTTGGAGATTCCTCCCAGGTTTAACATTCTGTTGCTCCTTGAGTATTTTTGGTGGATAGGAGTGGACATCAGGAAAATTGCCCTATTTAGCAATAGACAGAGCCTATTGTTAGGAGACTAAATATACTGTGGATCTCCTCCCCCACAAGCCTTTCTCATTGATTGCTGTAGGATCTCAGGCCCTTTCTCTTTTTGTGATTACCAATGCCTGTCATTGTTTTTTTCCTTATTGACCTTGGCACCTGTCAGCCCTGTCCATATCCCCTAATTGTCTCTGCATACAGGGTGTCCGTCTTCCACAGATGAGTTGGGCTTCTTTTGACTCCTCAGCCCTTGTCAGGCATATTGATTCACTTGGCTCTTCTCAGAATTTAAGAGGTGATCTATGGCTTTCTTTGCCCTTGGTTGGAGGAGAATGGCAATGCGCCAAGTCTTACAGGGACTCCTAAGGCTTAGGCTCAAGGTGCCAAGCTCAGGTAGATTTTTAGAATTGATGTGAGTCAAAGGGTTTTGGGGGCCACATGCTTTCCCCTTCCCTATCCAAGAGGCCTTTTAAATTGTAGTCAGCTACTATTTTTTTGTTCTGACTTAAAAAAGAGGGGGAGTCATGTTTCAAAGCATTTGATTCTTTGACACCTGTCTTGTGCTATCTCTGAGTCCTAATCTTGATCCACTGGCATTCTGATCTTGGTTTGTACATTATTACCCCATTTCTGGCTCTTTCTGATTCTAGCCCAAAGTATTGAGTCATGACCTCAGTCTGGCCATTTGTCAGGATCTCTACTGCCTTGTCTCTTTCCTCCCATCCCTCATAGGCTGCTCCAAACCTGCGATTTTGTGCCTATTTTACCTCTGGTTCAGGTGGAATGTATCTTTACCTGAAACCCTTCCCTAGATATAATGTCCTTCATTCAATCAGAAGGCTGTTCTTGACATACAAGCATACAACTGTAGTACTATCAACCTGTACATCAGGTGTGATGGTGGCTTACAGTCAACAAAGACAGAAATGTTCTTCATCTGTCCATACAGCAGAGGTATAGAATGGAACCCATTCATGAACCTTTTCTTTTCCTAGTAGGGATGCCCTATCCCTATTCAAGAAAAGTGATTTCAGGGAGGCTAAGTGGGTAATTATCTCTGCTAAGGATGCTCTCTTGGACTACTAATTCATCTGTAAAATTAAGAGGTTGGACTAAATAAACTATAAGGTCCCTTTCACTTCTAACCATAAACTCCAGTGGGAGCCTTCCTGATGCAGTTCCTTGACCACACAGGTACAGATGAAAGCCATTCTTCCATACTAACTGGCCACCAAACACCACCGATTGACTTCTGGACAGTGAAAGTTAAAACACATTACATCAGCAGAGACCCTGGGCCTCAGAAAGAGTCACCTAGAGTCCTCCCTATAGTTACACTGAGTACCAGGAAAAGTACCAGGGGGTGGGTTCCACTAAGGCAGGGGTTTTTAAATCTTTTCTGTGGTCTGGATCCCTCTGGCAATCTGGTGAAGCTTATGGACCTCTTATCAAAATAATGTTTTTAGGTGCATAAATGGAATACATAGGATTACAAAAGAAATTAATTCTATTTATAGTTATTGAAATATTTGAAATTATGAAAAACTAAAAATGTTAAATTATCAGATGGAAAATTTTTAAAAAGAAATATCATTTTTCACAGACTCCAGTTAAGAATTCCTGTTCTAGATTAAAGGAACCAGGAAAGATCCCCCAAAAGAGACCTTCAAACAAGATACACTAAAGCAAGGAGCACATTAATCAGCACCCCAAACTATAACAAAGATATAACAGGCTTTTCTCTTCCTTGACTGTGAAGGAAGCACAGTTGGGAATTTCCGAAATGAGCATGAAATGCTTCAGCAAAAATGGTCTGTTGTTTACAAGATAGGGAAAAAGTGAATAACAAGAATACCCATGGTACTCTAAGATGAGCAAATTATGTTCCTTATAACAATTTTATGAGGCAGATAGTGCAAATACTATCAAGCAAATTTTATTGATAAGAGAATTGAGCCTCAGAGAGGTTCAGTGACTTCCCTGAAGTCACACTGCTTCTCAGTGGTGGAGGTGGGATTCCAACCCAGGTTCCTTGGATCTAAATCCTCATTGACTCTCTTTTGTGGTTCTTTCCATTATACCTTATGATGATTATGGATAGGCGGTGAAACGGGAAGATTGGTGTAAAAGCTGCATTTTTATCCAATGCAAGAACTAACTGAGCAGCCAGGAGAGGCATCTGGACAATTAAGAATACACTGAAATGAATTCCTGGTGACTCCAGTCTGAGCAGGGTCTCTCCATAATGCCTCCTGGGGCTGAGAGTTATAGCAATCATTATCTTCTCTTCCAGGAGGGCTGTATTCAGAATAGTCACCTGGAGCCGAAAAGCTATTTGGCTCCTTTCCAGGCTCCCAGAGCCTCCAGGCCCTTCCAAGTCTCTGTGCCTATCTTCTCTAATTAACCCCACCTGATTTCTCCCATGTCCCTCCTCTCTCTCATCTGCAACTTGTTTATCCCTTTTGTACCAGACATCTATGCATTTGAACTTGTGTATGAGTCACCTCATGCTGATTCTCTGGTTATTTCAGTTAAGTTGTGAGGTTCTTGACAGTAAGAGTATCAGAACTTGAGACTGTTTACCAGGAAATAGAACCCAGGACTGGGACCTGTGAGTCAGGGATTGAAAAATCCAAGTAGGAAGGGGTTCAGGGGAGTTACTGGGGATAAGCAGGATTGTTTGTTGTTCAGAATCAGAATCAGAAACTACGAGTTTACCAACTTGAGTCATGTTAGAAGGATTCTGAATCTGGAATCCAGGCACCAGGATCATTACCAGGAGAAAAGGAAGTATCCACTCTAGAACCCGGCCCCAAAGTCAACTACCAAGCTAAGGAACGTAAGACACAGAAGTCAGAGTGCCAGGGCTATGCAAACTCCCCTTAAGAGGAGACTGTCTTCTCTGAGTATTCTTTGATGAAAGAGACAGAGAATACTGGAGCCATACCATAAGACAAGAGCCTCACTAGCTTACTAAGTTTTTAGATCGATTCTCATTAGTGGACATCAACTCTTTAAATCTCACCAGCTCAGGCTAACAGTCTGCTGACTTTCTGAACACTCTCGAAGATACATCAACTATCAGGGGTCTCCTCCAGAGATGACTGTTCTCTCTGGACACAATATTTCTCCTGAGTGGTAGTTGGTATCAGAGATACTGACCCAGAAGAAGACATATAAACTCATGCCAATAGTGAAGAATTCATTGAAAATCATCTCCTTGAGAGTATAGTAACAGAGCTCACTGGAGTCTAAAGTCTTACAAAAGTGTTGTCTACTATAGAAATTACACAATAATTTTCCCTTTCCTAGCATTATGGAAAAATTATGTAAATATAGTGGTAGGTTAAAAGAGGGGAGAGAAATGCCATGGTGATCAGATCACCAGCATCAGATGCTGCTTTGGTGCTGGTTAAAATAGACACAGCCCAATTGTGGCTGAGCGGGTATGATGGTTAATATTGGAAGCATGATTCCAGATGCATTGTAAATGTCTTTCTTCCAGCTGTCACCTGGCGCAATAGTACCAAAATATTCTCTATGGACAGTTGCTGATTGGTATCTCTTGTCTGATCTGTTCCCATAAGCCCCAGGGTGGCTCTGTTGGAAAACTGTCTGTAACTTCTCAACAACTAGCAGGTCTCAGGCTTTCTACTTCCTTTTAAGAGAGACACTAGCAATGACCCAGTTGCCTGAGCATGGACTAGAAGTTTGACCCAAAGTCCACATCTGGCTCCTGGGCTTCAAAACCCAGTTAGAATCAAGCGCTAAGACCAAAAGGTGTAGTCAAGAAATCCAAAAGGAGATGGGAAGTAGGCAGATCTTCAGAAGAAGATCATGTTTTCTATTTCTGTAAGTGTTTACTATGTTCCTAAACTCTGGGAATGCAAATACGAACAAGAAGAAAGATAGTCCCTGCTCTCGAAGAGCTTACATTCAAATGGGGAAGACAGCACACAAAAGGAAAAGAAAAGCAGTGGGGGATGGGAGAAAAGGTATCCAACCTGGGGACATGATGGAGAAACCAGGAGGAGGGAAGCCTAGTAGGAAATGAAGAAATGGCTGGTATTGGTCACTCTCTGTTAGACAGATAATACACAGGAAGCACTGGAGGTTTTGGACTCTAGCATTCTTGATCTGTTCAGACAGGAAAGAGAGCTTCAAAGGGGTTAATAATAAGCTTCATTCTAGTCTTGTCTTCTCTAACACAGTACTGATAATGGAAGCACCACAAACTCTTACAGCATTCCCTAATCACCTTTCTTGCAGGGGCCGGCGAGAAGAGGCGGGGGTTGGAGGGGCAACTGCTCCTATGTCTCAATGCGGTAAATCTAGACAGGCACAACTTGTGCACCCCCTAAATCCCCTCAAGCCTCAATGGGAGCTGGTTGAGGCAAACACAGATTCCCCCCTCCCAAGCCTTGATGGGGGCCAGTCAAGGCACACAGCATTCCAGCTTGTGCATTCAACCATAAAGGTTCCCCAACTCACTGACCAATGGCCACCTGTTTTATGAGGCATCAGACAAAGAAGGCATGTTGCCAGCAATAGCCTCACAAGTTTACATCACCTCATCCCTGTATCTTACTGTGCAGTCGCAGTGGATGTTTACAGTTTCAGCACACATGTTTATATTATTTATCCTTATATAATGCTGCACAAGTGTGGTGGAGATGTTTTGAACCATACACCTGGGAACTTATATTTAATACCTGGGAAACAGAGATTGTTATGGCCTGGGAAACTGAACTCTAAGAAATGATAACAAAAGTCCACTTCACACACACTAAAATCTACCTCACTTACACTAAAATTCACCTTACTGACACTCTCATTAAATGGAGATCCTGGGAAGACATATTTAGTTAGTGAGAGGGGCTCAGGAGTGAGGGTATTTTAAAGATATGAGTTCCAAGACTGAAGCTATCTACAGATTGAAGAAGTTGCAGGGTCATGATGATGAAGTCTTGAGAAGTATAAGCCTACTGGGAAATGAAGACCTCATCTTGGCCAGTGCTTTTCGCTCAATAAAGATTGACTGGACGCCTAAAATTTTCACACAGAATCTCCTAGCCACCCTGCCTGTCCTCACGAAACAGGCAGATTTGGCAATTCAGGAGGATGCACTATGTGTTGATTCTTATTAGAACCTGAGGGAGGCATTTAATGAATTACTGATTCTCTGTATTAGGAGTGAAAATGCCCTGTGGTGAGCTACAGCAATGCTATTTGTTGGGCAGGTTTCGGGTTGGAGCAGATGCTGGGCATCTAGGAATTCTCAATGTCTATTTGTATATTACTATGTTCTCTTCTGTCATTGGATAAAATTAGAAAATCTTTAGGTTGCAGTTTCTCTACCTACAACCCAGATATTTAAAAAAAATAGCAGAAAAACAGTTGGTGGCTGGGGATCCAATCCAGCTTGGTGCCATGCTCTCCCACTCTGTGACCTCCAGAGGAAGACATTGTTGGAGGCTTGCTGAGATAATCGTAGACCTACCTTGGGAAAAGTGCAGCTGTTGTAGTTTTCTAATTTAATTACCATGAGGGCAGAAGTGTTTGGAGCTCTGGATTCACTGACTAATGTGGAGAAGTAACTCCACTGAAGATCGCAGTGGATAAAATTAGTAACACAAGGTCCAATTGCCTTCCAGGGGGTTCAACCAAAGCTCCAGATAGCTTTGATGTTCGGTCTGCTTGGCTGCCTCCATCAACCAGGGCCCTTCTAAGCTAAGGATGAGGTCAAGTTAACTCAGGTCAAACTACTGGTACAGCAGCTACCTTGTGCTATAGTACTTATTCATCCTTGGCTTACAAGGATGGATGAATAGGCTGTGGGGATGCTCTCTTTACCTTGCTTTCCCATGACATCATGTAAAAAGCCCATAACTTTTAGGGGTTCTGATCAGATCTTCAGAGTCTAAGCATTGATTCAGACCACCTCTGAATTTCTCTAGCCAGCTCATGCAGGCTAATAATCTTGTAGCCTTGATTGGTGTGTGTGTGTGTGTGTGTGTGTGTGTGTGTGTGTGTGCTTACTTCTGGGCTCCACTAACAGAAAGATGGACAGTCTCAGATTAAGTGGTAAGGAAGGCAAAATTGAGCCCAGGGCTGGCCTCAGTTTTTCCAGATGTGGGCAATTCTTGCCCTTTGGAAGCTGCAATTTGCTAGGTCCCGCTGACCTACCATCAACCAGTGCAGCAGAGGCAGGGTGGGATTTGCGTTAGCAGAAACTGTGGCACAAAAGCCTCCCCACTCTACTAGCTTTGAGGTTAAGGGCAAAGAAATTTCACTTTCTAGTTAATTTTTAGAGCTGGTGTGTATTAATAAGATGTCAGTGGTAAACCGGGGTGAATTCACACCTTGTCATCTCAGTTTTTTTCCTCCTTTCTATCTCTTCATGGGAGTTAGAAACAAATTGGATTAAGAAGGAATCTCTCCTTTTCCTCCTGCTGTTTCCCTACAGAAGGTGCTGTGTATAGAAGGAAAACTCATCTTCCTGAGTTCAAATCTGGCCTCAGATATTTACTAGCTGGATGACCCTGGGCAAATCACTTAATCCTGTTTGACTCAGTTTCCTCATCTGTAAAATGAGCTGGAGAAGGAAATGGCAAAATCCCAAATGGGGTCACAGTTGGACATGACGGAACAACAATTAAAGCTGTCCAAAAGAGGAATGAGCTGCCTAGACATGGTATGAGTTCCTCCTCAATGGAAATCTTCAGGGAAGGCTGGACAACCTTGTGGGGGACATTGTAGAGAGAATTTTTGGTCAGGCAATGGTTATCTTAAATGGCCCTGGTGGGGATGGGGGCTGTTCGTTCAACTCTGAAATTGTTATGTATTATTCTTATTCATTAGAATAATTTAATTGAACATTCAAGAATAGAGCACAATCATATTACCTGAATTTGGACACAAAGCAAATGAATTGGGATTGGTTGCAATAATGAGACACACTTCTGGGTCAATGTATATCAAGAAAAGGTTTTGAGAAGAGAGTTTGTCAGGCTTTGAGAGCACTTTAAGGAGACAGAGCCCTTGTGCCTGTACCAGAGCACAGCAAGCGGGCAGTGGGATGGGTATGGAGAGTATGTACGGTGAGAGTATCACTCTTACCCACTCCCCCAGCATTGATTATGTCACTAGAGGGTTTACACCATTAATAACAGTACAAGCAGTCAGGAGCTGAGAGAGGACGAACTGGACATATTGAAGAAAGGAAGATTCAGGGTTCTACAAGGGCACCTGTGCTTGGAATCCATCAGACAGAGCTATTCATAAGGAGAACTCCAAGAGGATTCCATTAAGGGAGAAAAGACTCTGAATTTTTCTTTGGCAGGATAAGTTTGAGCCCACTGTGTTCAGGGACCCTGTGTGTAATTGTGGAATAGTATGTCCCTGGTTTAAGGAAACATTTTGTACCAACTGTATCTACTATGCCACCTTAGGAAGTAATAAATATCCATTTCTAAATGTTAATTAACTTTGGTTGGTAATCAACGGAGAGCACGCTGGATGGGGACTTGTGAGTAACATTACTAGAAAACCCAACCCCTTAATGTTACATCCTTTACAGACCCCTGAGGGGAGAAATAGCCAGTCGATTTCTGGGGACCCAACCTTACCATTCAAGTGGGAAGTGAGAAGCTGAGTTCTGAGAGAGTTTCACACTGAGAAATTTCACACTGAGAAATAGAGAAATCTTGTTTGACATCACTAAGCAGTGGAGTTTCGAGGTATGGTCAGAGAAAGAGTTTGGCGAATATCGACTTTTATTCTTTATTCTCAAAGGAGGCATGCATCAGTATTCTGAGGTCACTAGGCATGTCTTGTGATGTAGTTGGGGGGAAAATGGTGCAGTTCTGTCATTATATTGGTTTGGAGAAGTGTGAAAAATCCTTCCACTGATGCATATTAGTAGCTCATCTGTAACTTAGTGCTGGTTCAGGCACTGACAAGTTAAACACATGGAATTAATCTCTTAAGTAGAATTCTTTAGATTGCCTCCCTCTCCCAACATTTCCATTACTAATCTTAGGTGAAAGTCCTCTGTTACCTGCTTTAGGGTTAAGAGAATACAGGGACAAAGTTGTTTCCTGATGAAGAGTTGGTTGGTTAGTTGTTGTCCTTTGTTCTCTAAGAGGACCAAAAGGACATCACTATGCTGGGGTAAGGTACAGTATGTTGATGAGGAGTTGCCGATCCAATGAAGGACCCTCTGTAATTTAGGAGAAAATGCCATTTTCTGTGAAGAGAAGGAAAGCTTTGTTTTAGCTCAACTCCAATTAATTTAGTGGCTCCCTAGGGTCCAATTTGGGCATTCTTGTTTTGCATTTATATGTTTGAACTGGGGAAGATTATTTGACCTCATCATCTGGTATCTCTCATATGGGTACCTATTCCAGGAATTGAATATTTCACAGTTCCCTACAGATCCAAGGAAGCAGCTTGGTGTTTTGCATAATCATCTGTGTGACATTCAGTCTCGGACATCCTCAACTTGCTGAAATAGACATTTAGGAATGAAAAGTGACCTTATACAATGACTCGCACGCAGTAGGTACTTAATAATGCTTGTTGGTTAAAACACATTGGAAAAAATTCTGAACCTAGAACTCCTGTTGATGTTTGGGGCCTTAAATAAAAGAATTTGGTTAGTATCTACAATAAACGTATCTATACAACATGTGACAATTGCCCATCCATCCATCCATCCATCCATCCATCCATCCATCCATCCATCCATACATCCATCTATTATTCACCTAAAAACTACTGATTGAAAACTCTGTTATAAGATAGAGAAAATGAGCAAGCCATAATTGAATTTCCAAAGAGAAGGAAAAAACTCAACAACCCCAGATGAGATAAATTTCCCAGTGAATTCTCTCAAATATTTAAAGACCAGTTGATACTTATGTTAACAAAATGGCATTCAAAATTAAACTCCTTTTATAAGTAAGGATGATCCTTATATCTAAACTAGGAAGGATAAAGGAGAGAAAGAGAACTAAAACTAATCTCACTAATGAATATTAATGCAAATTTTAAATACTATGTTGATAGAGATTATAGAAATACATCTAAAATTATTCATTATGATAATGCTGGATTTCTACCAGGGATACAAGGATTGTTCAATATTAATAAAAAATAGCACGATAATTTTTTAAAATCACATCATTATATCAGCAGATGAAGAAAGAATCTTTAATGAAGTACAGTTTTAAAATCCTAAAAATCATTGACATGGAAGAGTCATTTTAATAAAAACACAATTATGTATCTAAAACCAAGAGCCAGGATTATTTGCAATTGCAAGACTCTGGAAAGTTTTACTAAAAAATGCAGGTATAAGGCAAGGATACCATTTTTATTTACTATTATGTGATATAGAACTAGAAATACAGGCTATAGCAATAGGAAGAGAAAAAAGAAATTAAGGGAATAAATTTCAGCAAAGAAGAAGCAAAATTATCCCTGATCACAGATAATATCAAGGTTAGCTTAGAAAACCCCAGAGAGTTAGCAAAGAAAATAACTGAGATGATTGGTAGCTTCAATAAAGTAGAGGGGTAGAAAATACATCCATGGTAATCATTGACATTTCAATGTATTACTAAGAAAAACCAAGAGAAAATGAAAGAAATAGAAATTCCATTAAAATAACTACGGAATAAAAAATGCACCTCAGCTAATCCACTAAAACATACCTAGCACTTATATGAATACAATTACAAGGAAGGAAACAAGCATCTATTACCTATTATGTGCCAGGCATTCTTCAAATATCTCACTGAATCTTCACAACAACTCTGAGAGCTAGCTACTATTTTTATTCCCATTTTATAGTTGGAGAAACTGAGGCAGACAGAGGTTAATTGCTCAGATGAGGCTAAATTTGAACTCAGATCTTTCTGACTCCAGGCTCAGCTATCTACTGTGCCATCTAGCTGATTCATAAAACAATCTTTACAGAAAAAAGTAAAGGCAAATAATTAGAAAGGCAATAATTGTTTGTGCTTATTCTATACTAATGTAATAAAAATTATGATACTAACAAATTACTTTATCAGTTTAGTACCATATCAACCATCAAGCATCTATTAAATAGTCACTATGTTCTAGGTATGGAACTGGGTGTTTGGAATCCAAAATGAGACACTGCTTGCCCTAAGTGAATATATGTTATAATAGGGTTGTACAGAATTTTCATAGATAAGTAAAGATAGGACACATAAAAATTAAATAGACAGTGATTAGGAAGGTGCCAATAAATTGAGGAAGAGGGAAAGGCCTTTTAAAGAATGCAAGATTTGAGCTGAGCCTTGAAGGACACTATGCATTCCAAAAAGATAGAATAAAGGAACGAGGGCACTTCAGGTGTGTAGGACAACCTGCCAAGATCTAGAGGAAGGGGAGAGGATGCTTTGTACCAAGAATAGTAACTAGGCCAATTTGACTGGAGCACAAAGAATGTAGGAGAATGACGTGTAGTCACCCAGGGAAGATAGGTGGGAGCCAGATTGTGAAGTTTTAAATGCAAAAATCAAGTGTTTGCATGTTGTCTTTGAAATAATGAGTCAATGAGGCTTCTTTAGCAGGGAGCGATGTGGTAAGACTTGTATTTTGGGAATATTACTTTTTTGACCTTGGGAAAATAGATTAAAGAAGTGGAGAGACCAAATCCAGGGAGACCAGTTTGAGAGGCTATCTCAGTGGTCCAAGAAAGAGATGATGACTAATGTGGCTATTATGTGAGCAGTCGGAAGACAATAGATGTGAGGGAATTTGAAGGAACAGAAGTAACAAGGACAAGCAACTGATTGGATATGGGTGAATGAGTGAGAATGAAAATTTGAGAATAACTTTTTGGTTATGAATCTGCAGGATAGGAAGAATGCTGGTGCTCTTGCAAGAAACAGGGTGGTTGGGATGAGAGATTGGCTTTGGGGGGAAAATAGTGAGATTCATTTTGTACATGTTGAAATTGAAATGCCTATGAGGAATCCAGGTAGACATTTCCAGTAGGTAGTTAGAGATGCTGGATAAGAATTCAAGAGAGAGATGAAGAGTGGATAGATAGATTTGGCAGTCAGCCTCTAGAGAAGGAAATGGCAAACCACTCTAGTATCTTTGCAAGAAAACCTAATGGACAATATTAATGCCTATGTTCCATGGGGTCACGAATAGTCAGACATGACTCAACAACAACAGCAACAACATGATCACCACTACCACAATCACTGCCACTGCCACCACTACTGCCACCAACACCACCACTACTGCCACCAAAACAACAATTACCACTACCACCCCCCCCACCACCACCACCATCACCAGTACCACCACCACCAACTCCTAAAGGTGGTAGTCAAATCTAAGGGAAACTGTTGAGATTATTAATCGAGAGCATGTAGAGAGAGAAAAAGAAAAGGCCCAGGACAAAACCCTGGGTATACCTTTGCACAGGAGGCAGATCGCAGTTGATGACCCTGAAAAGGAGACCAAGAAGGATAAGTTAGAAGGGTAGGATAAAGAGAGTATCACAAAAACCCAGGGAAGAGAGTGTCTAGAAGTCAAATGTCAACAACAATGTCGAATGCCTAAGAGAAGACTGAGCTCACAGTGATGATGGATAGACTCAATTTTTTTTCATTCAAGCATGAGGGATGGCTCTTTGTTGGAAGAGAAGGGGCAGAGAATCTTGTAAGAAACTTGAGAAGTGAAACAATGAGAATTATAGCAATAGCTGATTCATAGTTGTGCTAGACAACTAGATAAAATAATAATAAATTTCATTTGAAGGAACAAAAGATCTAGAATTTCAAAGGAAATAACCAATGAGTAAAAATGAGGAGTCAGTATGACCAGATTTCAAACTATATTGTAAAGTAGTAATCATCAAAACTATTTGGCTAGTTAAAAAAAAGAATAGAAAAGTACATCAGTGGAATAATGTCATATAGAGTGATCAAGCAAGACTCAGAAAGAATCAAAAATAGAAGTCCAGTGTTCCAAGAACAAAAGGGAAAGAACTCTTGAGAAGACTAGAAAGCAGTTTGCAGAAAACAACAACAAATGGTTTAAGCCATGCCTTCCACAATATAACACAACAAACTCCAAATGGATTCATGATCAAAATAGAAAAGGTTACATCATAAAAAATTAGAGAACAGAAGGCGATATCTTTCAGAACTCCGCTTAGAGGGATGTTTCATAAATAAACAAGGGCTGGAAGTGATCACAAGTGATAAAGTAGACAACTTTGAGTACATAAAATTAAAAAACCTCTTGTATGAAAAAATTAATGAAATAAAATCAACAAACTTTTATTAAGTGCTTATTATAGCATTTGCTTAGAACAATGATAAGATACAAAGAAAAAAGTGAAACAATCCCTACCCTCAAAGGGCTTACATTCTAATGGGGGAAATAAGATGTGAATATACAGAAAACACACACATAGAAGTTAACTTGGAGGGTTGGCTTCATGTAGAAGTTGGCACTTGAGCTGAGTTGGAGATTGCTGGGGAGGGAAGATTCCATTCCAAGCATGGAGGATAGTCAATGCAGAGATATGGAGATGTGAGATGGGCTGCTATGTGTAAAGGAAAGCAAAAAGACCAGTTTGACTATAACACAGAGTGTATAGAAGTGACTATAAAAAGACTGGAAATATGGTAAAAGGCCAGGTTGTGAAGATTTTTAAATGCCAACAGGGAAGTTTATTTTTGATCCTACAGGTAATAAGGGGACAGTAGAGTTTTTGAGTAGGGGGATGACATGTTCAGATCTTGGTTTAGGAAAATCGTTTGGTGGGGAGAACTTTGTGGAGGATAAATTGGAGTGGTGAAAGACTTGAGGAGGAGACACCAATGGAGAGATATTTATTATGAAAGTCCTGATGCGAAGTGATGAGGGCCTGAACTAAGATAGTAACTGTGTGAGGAGAGATAAAGAGATGTATCTAAGAGACTTTGTAAAGAAAAAAAAGTCACCACAATAAGAATATCTTGTTGATTAGGAAAAACATCTTTACAAAAAATATCTTAGATAAATACCTGATATCCAGGATATACATGAAATTGTCACAAATATATAAGACTAAGAGCCATTCCACAATAGGTAAGTAGTCAAAAGACATGAATTTTCAAAAGAAAAATTACAAACCATCAACAACCATATGAGAAATTGCTTCAAATCATTAATTATAGAAATGGAAATTAAAACAACTCTGAAGCTTTGCCTCACATTGATTAAATTATCGAAGGTGATAAAAGGTGGATACAGTGGTGGAGGGGTCCTGGGAAGCCTGTGGAAAGGGGATGATACTAATCTGTGTTTGGTAGAGCTGTTAATTAGTTCAACTATTCTGGAAAATAATTAGGAATTATGCAAGAAATAATACTGAATACTTCGTGTTCTTTGACCCAGAAATTTAATGACAGAGCATCTACCCCTGGGAAGCTAATAACAGAAAGAAAGGTCCTAAACATACCAAATTTTCTCAGCAGTGCCTTTCATGGTAGTAAAAACAAGCAAGTAGCAATGATAACAAATCAACCTGAAAACAAAGTGGATGTTCATTAATTGGGAAATAATTGAATAAATTGTGGCATATGAATGTAAAAGAGTATGATTGGACTATGAGAAATTTTTTGTATATGAGAAATTCAGAAAAACATGGAAAGATTTGTATGGACCAAGACAGAAGGAAGAAAAGTATCATCAGGAGAACAATGAATGCAGTGATATTAATGAATACAAAGCTAGGTGAAATTTGAGGTTGGATTCAATGTTGAGCAAATGCCAAGTGCCACAGATGGTGTCTTCCATGCGGAGACTCCGTTTTAGGCACTGTGTGCATATACAAGACTCCTATTATAATGCCATGAGTATTATCTGGTGCAGCGGATAGAGGTACTGAGCCTGGAGTTAGGAAAACCCTATTTCAAACCTGGCCTCCTGGGCAGGTCATCTAAGCTCTGTTTGCCTCAGTTTCCTCATCTGTACAATGGGGATGATAATAATAGCATCTACCTCCTAGGGTAACTGTAAGGATCAAGTGAGATAATTGTAGAATGCTTAGCACAGTACCTAGCACATAGTAAATTCTATATAAATGTTAACTATGATGAAGTATTGTTAGTTCCAGAGGAACAGGTGATAAATCATAACATTTTCCTCTTACAAGAGATGGGGGAATGGGATGCTACGAATGTTGAATGTTCTATAAATTGACAGACACGGGGATTGCCTTATTTAGTTTTGCTCTTTGTCAAAATTGAGGATTCTTAGGGGTAGTTGTAGGCAGGGGAGAATGTTCCCAAATTAGAGTGTGGTAAAAATCAAAAAATCAAAATATGGGTTATGCATTATGTATATATGTATATGTATATGTACATATATATGTGAAACACATGCATATATGTATACATGTGTATATGTATATGCATATGTGTGTATGCAAGTCTTCAGAAAAAATCAGTCATTTTTCAGTCATTTCCAACTTTTCATTACCCCATTTAGGGTTTTCTTAGTAAAGATACTGGAGCAGTTCTAACATTTCCTTCTACGGCTCATTTTACAGATGAGGAAACTGAGGCAAATAGGGTTAAGTGGCTTGCCCACGATGACACAGTCAGAAAGTGTCTGAGGCCATATTTGGACACAAGATCATGAGTCCACCTGACTCCAGGTCTGGTACTGTATGCACCATGGCACCACCTAGCTGCCCCAATATATGTGTCTTCACCCACATAACCATATACATCATTGCCTTGCTGTAGAGTCTTATATTCATGGCTAAGGAGGCATTAGAAGACACACTATCGGTTGGAGAATGTCCCCCAAATTTGCAGTATGTGAGTGTAATGGACTGTACTATGTAAGTAATTAATATGAAAGATTTCCAAGGTTTCTCTAAACCTTAGAAAACTTATATGGTGCAATGCACAGTGAAGTAAGCAGAAACCAAGAAAACCATATACTTAATGATAACAGTGAAATGGAAAGGACAAAAAATTCCAAATTGAATATTGTGTAATTTTAAGGACTAGGGTCATCCCTGAAGAAGAGATGAGAAAGTGGACCTTCTTCCCTTCTTCGAAGAGGCAAAGCCTTTGAGCGCAGCGTGCTATATTCTGTTGGACCTAGATGTACATATAGCACAGAAATGCTCTGGAGCTTCCTTACCATTAACCCACACTCCAGAAATGCTTATCCTGACAAATTCAATAGATGTTTTGTTGAACTGTTTTCTCCCCTTCTTTAAAATTATTATTATTTTCTCTCAAGGGATGACTGGATGGGTAAAAAAAGGAGAAGGATATATTTGGAAATGAAGGTGTTATAAAAGCTAAGGATAATAATAAACACTGATTTTTAACATGCTACTACCCTTCCAGAGCTCAAAATCTAACAGAGGAGAGATGGTCTGGACTCATAATGCCTCTGTTGTAATGATTTCCTGGAGAGGAAAGCCCATCTACTAGCGCAGATAGACACTTGTTCTGTAATTTCCAGTTTCAGAAAGTTATCTGGGGCATTGAAAGGTTTAGAGATGTCTGGGATATCAGGGGCAGGACTCAAATCCAAGTCTCTCTGGCTACTAGGCTGGCTCTCTACTGTTCTGCCTGGTTGCATCTCCATGGGGGAGTTATCACATGTAAAACAGTTTAATAAATCAGTCAAACATTTATTAGGCACTTACTATGTGCTGGGCATTTAATTAGCATATGCGTTAATTATTTTGTTCCCTTAAAATTTATCAAGTGATCACCAAGCGTTTGGTATTTTAGTCAGTATCACAGGATTGTTTTCAGTCATTTCAGTTGTGTTTGACTCTTTGTGACTTCATCTGGGTTTTTTTTTAAATTTATTTTTGACATGTTTGGTTTTCAGCATTGATTTTCACAGGCGTT
>CM053626.1:282477012-282493119 GCA_028646595.1 Phalanger gymnotis | reverse complement strand
GGGGGAGGAAATGGGGAGAAAATTTGTAATTCAAACGCCTGTGAAAATCAAAGCTGAAAACCAAACATGTCAAAAATAAATTTAAAAAAAAAAAGAATCAGACTGAATGTGAGAGTCTGTGTGGTGTAGATTCAAGAAAACCTGAGTTCAAATCCTGCCTCAGATGCTTAATAGCTCTAGGGCCCTGGGCAAGTTAGTAACATTTTCAAAGCTTCAGTTTTCCCATGTGCAAAATGAAAATAAAAGCACCTGCCTCATAGGATTGTTATGAGGCTCCAATGAGATAATGCACATAAAGTGCTTTGCAAACCTTAAATGCTATATAAATTGCTAGCTATAATTGATAGTTTCAATGATGCCATTTTCTAAGCACAAATTCACTTCTAAGCCCCTTACAAATCTGGCTTCTAATACCACAATTCAACTGAAATTATTCTTTCCACAGTTAACATTGATGCCTCAAAAGTGAAATGTGATGGTTTTTAACCTGAGACTTTCGACACTATTGCCCACCTCCTCCTCCTTCTCATGAATACTTTCCTTTCCCTTGGTTTCTATGCGACATCTCTCTTCTCTTTCTCTTCCTCTTCTTCTTTGTCTTTTCTTTCTTAGTTCCTTGGCTAGATCATTTTCTCTCTTTTCTGTCCCCACACCCACCACTCCCCACCAAATTTGGATGTACCTCTGGGCTCTGCCATGGGCTGGCTTTGCTTCTAAACTCCTCGAGAGGAGGAATTGTTTCATTTTTTCCTATGCACTTAGCCTAGAAGCTGGTGCACAGTATGTGTTTAATACATGCTTATTGATTGCTTCTCTTTCTGTGCTCTCCCTTATTGATCTTATCAGTTCCCTTGTGTTCAATTATCATTTTTATGTGAAGGACTCCAAATCTACACGTCTAGTTCTCATTTCTTCCCTGAACTCTCACCCCAAATCACCATCTGTCTACTGGGCATCTCCACTTAGATGTCTCATCAGCATCTCTAATTCGACATATCCAAAAGAACATCCATTATCTTTTCCCCTAAACTTGTCCCTCCTCCAAACTTCCATATATCTGTTGAGGACACAATTGCCCTCCCAGTAACCTATGTTCACAACCTCGAAGGTAGCCTATTTAAGCTTTGATTTTTAGTAAGTTTTTAATAGTGTCAAGCATAAATTTGTTTTGTGGCAATTTTCACTTGGCACCTCCAGACCTGTGGCTTCAGGTTTGTCAAGAATCAATAAATAGTCAAAAAACCATTTATTAACTGCCTAGTATGTGGCAGTATGGGGTAGCACCGTGGATAGAGTACAGGGCCTGGAGTCAAGAAGACTCAACTTTCTGAGTTCAAATTTAGCCTTAGATACCTCCTAGCTGTGTGACCCTGGGCAAGTCACTTATCCCTGCTTGCCTCAAGTTCCTCATCTGTAAAATGAGCTGGAGAAGGAAATGGCAAACTACTCTAGTATCTTTGCCAAGAAATCCCCAAATGGGGTCACAGAAAGTTGGACACAACTGAAAAATGACAACATCAAAGTAGGTACCAGACACTGTGCTAAATGGTGGGGATACAAAAAAAGGCAAAAGACATTCATTCCCTGTCCTCCAGGAGCCTGCAGTCTATTGGGGGAAGGCAACCCATAAAAAGAACTTGAAAAGTGGGCTGGGTGGATTTGAGGGAGGGTACCTGATGTTGGGTAGTCTTCGTAATTATGAGTTCTAGAATTTCTGATGAGGCCAAACAATACAGGTTCAATCCCCTTTCCAGGTGAAAGCTCTTAAAATACTTAATTATTCCTTGTTCTTTCCTTGAATGGGATAAAACCAATACCCTTCACAATGCTGGTAGTTGTCTTCTGGATACTTTCCAACTGAGCAATGTTTTGCCTAAAATGTGATGTCCAGGCTTGAATACAATACTCCAGAAGTGATCTGACCAGGATAGAGTAGAATGAGACTAGAGAACAGTGCCTGGCACACAGTAGGTGCTTAATAAATGCTTGTGGCATTGAATTCTATTATTGCTTCTTTATTCCTGGACATTATGCCTCTGTTGATGTATTGTAATACTAAGTAACTTTCTTAGCTGCCATATAACACTGTTGACTTGTATTGAACATGCAATTCACTGAAAATTCCAGATCTATTGCACATGAATTACTGTCTAACCCTACCTCCTGAATCTTGTATTTATGAGGCTGATTTTTTAAAAAATGAGCATAGATCTTTATATTTTTCCCTAATAAATTTCATCCAATCTATCTAACCCAATGTTCCAGCCTGTCATATTTTTTAAATAAACTCTGCCTATATCATCTTGTGCACTATCAATTAATTGATCCCTCAATCAAACATTAATTAAGCATTTTCAATGTGTTAGGTGTTTCGTGCTAGGGATACAAAAAGAGGCAAAAGACAGTCCCTGCCCTCAGGGAGCTTATACTCTAAAAGCACTAGCTAGCCTTCCTATTTCTGTATAATCTGTAAACTCAATAAACATTGTGTATACCTTTGGCCACACTACTGATAAAACTGTTAAACAGGATTAGACTAACTCCAGATTCATGGGAGTGTTTTATTGGAATTCTTCCTCCAAGCTGACGTTAAACCGTTAAAAGATGCACTTCGTATGCACTCATTCAACTGGCTCCCAAATCTATCTCATTGTTTCTAGCTTAAATCTCTGCATCTTTTCCCACAAGAATAATTTGAACCTTTTTATTATTATTTTTTACCAAATCTAGGTAGACTACAAAACTAGGTAAAAACCGGATTAAAACAATCTAGGTAAACTATAAAGCATTCCCCTGTTTTGCCAGTTTAGAAACGTTGGTCGATAGGGAAATCAGGATAAGCTGGCACGACTGGATATAAATAAAACCAGGCCAACTCTTGGTGATTATCTCTAGTAATTGCTCAATAAATGTGCTATTAATAATAATAAAGACTCTATTCTCTTCTCCCTTTTACGACAGGGAAACATTTTCCTTCTCAATGCTGTGGGACCTTTCTTGTTCTCTATGAGCCTTCAGAGATCCTAGCTAGGGATCTTTGCACCTGTGGCAAGTAGCATGTGAGGTACCTTCAGGTGTAGGAGGTGAGCGTACCTTACCCTGTGGGAGAAACAGATAAGCAGGGGAAGTGAATCATTTGATAGCTTCCTATTTAAACTAATTGTTCTTGATAACTAGGTAGTTGTTTCTTCATATTTGGCATACAAGAAGTCTGATTACTTAGGGTGGTGGGGTTGGGGTTGGGGGTGGGATGGCAACTTTTAATAGGAGACAGATACTCTGGGAAGAACATTGAAATGAGTCTTGAATTCAACTGCTTTCCAAAAGTCTCATTATGACCAATTGGGAAAGGCTCACCTAATCCAATCTCTCGATTTTACAACAGGAAGAAACAGATCCCAGAGTGAAACAGTTCTGTTGAGTTTCAGTGATCACTAGCTCCCTTTCTAAATGTCCATAAACCTTCCCTTTAATGATGAATTCTAGAATTTTGCCAAGATTCAGAGCAAAACCCCTAGGCCTAGAAATTTAAACATTACACTTATCCTCATTTGAAAACTGGGATGTTTCAAAACTTCCAGTCCTCTGGTACCTGTCCCATCCAAGTTTTTTTTTAAGGATAACTCTTCAAGAGCAGTTCAGCTGTTGGCCTCTATAGAGACTTCAAAGAACAGGCTGGCTACTACCACCCGCCTAAGGATGTGAGACTTGCCTGTTACATTACTCATCTCAGTTGGCCTCAAACAGCCAAGGAATGGTTAATAATTTTTAGGCATTTCGGAATAGTAATTACAGTGCATATTTAAGGAAGACATAATGACATCTCCAACTTTGAATTATTCTCCTTTCTGAAATGGAGAACCAATATCTACCAAACAGTCTAGGAGGAATGAAATCTATAGCTCCCAGAACTGATAGAAAATTCCTGGAGGTTAATAATTCATGCACGTTCTGTGATTGCAGTTGTACATTATATCTGTTTCCATTAGATGTCCTCTTTTATTGAGTTTTCACATTGCACATCAGTAGCCTCTGTTTGAAATAAGCCATTTGCTTTTAAAAGCAGGTTCTAGATATAATTTCATTTGCATTATTCTGGGGAGCCCACGGTGCCTGTGTTTTGGGTTTTTTTTTATCTTCTCATGCTGATATCTGAGAACATCTGCTGGATATCCGTCTGAAACTCTTCTTCTCTGACACCCAGAGAAGGATGCCTCTTCCTTTTTCATGTAGGAATTGGACATGTCCTCTTCCTCAGCCCAGAACCTGTTCGTACTGAAAGGAAGGTGTCTAATTCAAGGCCCCCAAAGCCGCCTTAGATACTTTTAACTAGATTATTTGAAGCCTTCCTTCTTAGTTTCTGTATACATATATATATATGTATATATACACACACATATATAAATACATATATGTGTATATACACACATATACATGCATATACATATATATAATGTGTGTGTGTATGTATGTATGCATCTACATATGTGAAGATCCTTTTGTGACCTCTCATTAAAGGTGGCATGTTTTTATGATTAGCCCAACTGCACATGGATAAGAATCTGACTTCTTTCCTCAGCTTTCTAGTTGGCTTTTTGGGTTAGAATCTGGCAGAGACATACCTACCTGAAAATGTACCTGGGGAAATTAAGTTGGAAGGTCTGGGGAATGGTGCAGAGGACCTCTGTGGCTGCCATGGAAGAAGTGTGACAGTGTAGAAAATTCCTCATTGGGTTACACTGGAGAAGTCTGGTAGGTTCCCCAGAGTCATGTCATTCACTAGGGTTAGAGGTGAAGGCCAGCCCTCTCAGAAGGTTGCCAAGGTGATGTGATCCTAGGGATAATGGCTGGGTCTAGTTGTAGCCAGAGCTTTCAGAGGTCCTCAAAGTGAACAAGGAAGAAGCAGACAAACCCCATCCAGATGTCAGCACTCTGGTGCTAGACCCTGTGTGTCCCAGCATAGTTATGGCTTTGGAAGCTGAAGTCAGTTGCTTTCTCTGAGACCCCTCCATCTGCATGTGCTAATGGGTATCATTTGTATTTTGTGTTATCTCTTTACTTCCATTATAAGATATAACTCCTCTGTCATTTAAAGCCCTTTATAGCCTATTCCCAAGGCTATTTTTACAGCCTTATTGTGCATTTACTTCCCTCATGTCTACTGAGGTCCAGCCATACCTACCTTCTTACTGTCTCTCATACACAGACCTCCCCTTTCCCTGGCTGTCCTCCATGTCTGGAATACACTCCCACTCAGCTCTGTTTCTCAGAATCCCATTTCCAATCAGGTTCACCTCTGGCAGGAAAGAGGCCTTTCCTGATCCCCTCAGCCGCTACAAACTTCCCTCAAAAATCACCTTGCATCCAAATAATATTAATAATAATAATAATAGCTAATGTGTGCCAGGCACTGGGCTAACCATTTTACAATTATCATCTCATTTGGTCTTCACAACAACCCTGGAAGGCAGGTGCTATTATGATCCCCATTTAACAAATGAGGAAATTGAGGCAGAGGTTAAATGACTTACCTAGTATCATATAGGGGGTAAGTGTCTAAGGCTGGATTTTATGGAATGCAGCTGAGCATGGCCAGAGGGAGAGCGAGCATTCACCTCCTGAGGAGAATCAGCCTCTGGAAGGTTTCCCTCTCCCTCAGTTCATTTGACCTGACTTTGGCTCAAGGGATGGCTTTGGTGCCTCACTTAGCCTGCTTCAAATGATGCTGGCCATCATTTCCTGAAGCAAAGGGAAGAGACGTGTGGATTCACTTGCCCTGGGCTCATGAAGGAACAAAGAGTTTTGGAGCAAGGTCAGAATTAAAGCGAGCTTTTGAAGATCAAAGGTACATTCACTTGGTGCCCTGTATAAAGGCCATGTGGAGGTGGACTGTCTACCTTTGTCAGGAAAGATCCCAAACACTCAAAGATGGAGAGCTTTTTACTGTTGTAGTAGTACGTGTTTTCTTCCTTCCTCTTCGCACAGAGATGTTTAACTCCCCTCCTTTCATTACGTTTAATTCTGTGTTCTTCTGTTTTTATTTTGTGTTATAGTTACAATATATTTGTTGTAGCAACTTCTCCAGGGCTACTTCCTAACTCCTGTTCGTATTATTGTGCCAGGAACCCAGAAGATGGCTGACTACTTCTCTCCTCAGCATTATAAGGGTAATTTTGAGGGATGAGAGTGATTTTCTTTCATGATATCACTCATGAGCCTCCCTCTTTCAGCTGCTGTTGAGTTGTTTTCAGTTGTGTACGACTCTTTGTGACACCATTTGGGGTTTTCTTGGGTAAGATACTGGAATGATTTGCCATTTCCTTCACCAGTGTGTCCCCATTTCACAGATGAGGAAATTGAGGCAAACAGGGTTAAGTGACTTGCCCAGGGTCACACAGCTAGTAAGTATCCGAAGCTGGATTTGAACTCAGGAAGACGAGTCTTCCTGACTCTTGGTCTGGCTCTCTATCCACTACAGCGCCACCCAGCTGCTCCTATCTAATGTGCCCTGATTTGGATTAACTGGCTGATCTCTCCACAAAGAGATATTCACTGCTTTCTAACAAGGACAGAAATATGGAAACATCCCTCAGATGTTTAGAATGCATTCTCCTATAAATATATACCAAGTCCAGAAGAAAGTGGACTCAGCCTCAGGAAATACGTGTTACAAAAATGTAAGTCACTTCCTGGTTGGATGGAAGTTCTTTTCTCCCTTTGTGGAGCTCTTAGTGAATTTCCTTTAGGTATTGTTTACTTCTGGGCTTCTTATAGATTCCAAAAATTGCCTTTCCATAGTGGAAGTTCCATAGCTTATCCTTGGCTCCTGAGGCAGATACTTCTGTCAATCACTTTTGTTCTGTGGACCTTGCTAGGACTCTGATATGTTTATCTTTCAACCTTCTAAAGTTTATAAGGTCATTCTCTGGTTGGGGAGCAGGGTGGGAGATAGGGACTCTTTCCATCCCAGCTGCTCCCCAAGTGAATCCCTCTCAAGGGCAAAGCTGAATCTAGGCAGAATCCCAGACTCTTAACAGGCTTGCTATTTTTATTTAAGCCCGATAAAGTGTGACTGGCTCTCCCCAACCAACCACAGGACATGTCCTGTGGGGCATCATTTGCTTTCATCCAATGGCTCAAAAACACTATACTCCTTTGGCTTAATAGTTGCACCTAGTTTGGACTTCTCATTGGTTGATTCAAGTGAGAGATCCAAGTCCTCTCTTCTCTAGTTATTGGGGTGGGGGTATAGAATACCTCTCTGCTATATTTATTATATGGTTTTGGTGATTTGTTTTGTATGCCCTCTGACAGACTGAAAGCTCTACCCAGGCTTAATCTCATAAATCTTCCAGCACCTCTCAGGTTTTCTGTACTTTTACTATTGTTTTAAAATAAGGTGATACTTGTAAAGTGCTTTGCAAACCATAAAGCACTACATAAATTCTAGCTATTAATAATAATAATAAATTATAATTAATTATGGAAGCACCTAAGTGGTACAATAGACAGTTGGACCTACAGTCAGAATGACTTGAGTTCAAATGTGACCTCAACAGGAAGCAGAGACTATTGGCTGCCCTTGTCCTACCTGTCAGCCGGCCTGCCTGGCCAGCTGGGGCCCAGTACTAGCAGGTATCAAAGGAACTCTTTCCTGCCAATATTTGCTCACCTCTTCCCCCCTTCTGGTTATATTTTGATCCCTGGGGAAGAGAGACTAGAATTACTACTCTTCTCTAATCCTGAAGCCCATACTTGCCTTTCCAATGGTGGTACACCAGGCTTCGCTAGCCTTCCACCCCTTGCCTAGTGGACATGACCGCTCACAACCATTGGATTAGGGAGCCACCAATAATAACTCATCTAGCAAAGACTAAATTCATGTGGACTTTGTATTTGCCATACCATTATACCCTCTGACCCTATCACTATGCCCTCTGAAGCCCTGGGCATTGCCACATAACTTACCAATATACCCTCAGGAGCCTTGGGTCTTGCCATCTGAATTACAGCTATATACTAAGGACCATGCACCCTTCCATCTTTCCTACAGTTGAATCCTCCCATGAGTGTTTCCTTTATCAATTGAAATATAAGCTTCTTGGGGAAGGAACTGTTTTATTTTTATCTTTGCCTTCTCAGCACATAGTAATTGCATAATAAATGCTTTTTTTATTCATTTGTTCACGGTTGCAAATGGGTTGCCTAGAATGGAACTATGAGTAGACAGAAGAAGAAAGATGTGAGAGATTTAAAAGCAGGATATACAGAGCTTGGCAGGTAATTTGATATGTGTGGTTAAGAGGGAGGATAAAAAATGACTCTCTTCTTTTAAGGATAACAGTGCTGTCAAATTAAATAAGGATATTGGTAAGAGGGATAGGTTGGAGGGTGGAGATAATGAATTCCATTTGGAACATATTGAGTTTTGAAGTGCCAAGGGAATTGGAAAGATAGATGCCCAGTGGTCAGTTGAAGGTATAAGAGTTTTATTCAAGGGTGAGGTTAGGAATGGATATATAGACTTTGGAGTCATTGGAATAGAACTGATATTTCAACTGATGGGAGTGGCTGAGATCACTGTTGTGAAGATAAGAGTTCTGGGGGCCATTCAGACTTTGGAGAGACTGAACATGAGAGGGAGGGAGAATAATTGAAAGGGTAAGTTCTTAAAGGATATAGCAATGAATGGGATCAAGTTAAGCTGATTGATAATTTTCAGGATGAGCTTTTATACCTTGGAAATCATCAAAGGCAATAAATCAGAGCTGGATTTTTTAAATTGTCTAAATTTAAGAAAGTGATGGGGAAAATGTTAATGGCGCAGATTGAATTTAAGAGTGTGTCCTGAAATTAAGGATATCTATAGACATATGAAAAAATGCTCTAAATCACTATTGATTAGAGAAATGCAAATCAAAACAACTCTTAGGTACCACATCTCACCTGTCAGATTGGCTAACGTGACAAAACAGGAAAATTGTAAATGCTGGAGAAGATGTGGGAAAATTGGAACACTAATGCATTGTTGGTGGAGTTGTGAACTGATCCAACTATTCTGGAGAACAATTTGGAACTATGCCCAAAGGGATATAAAATGTGCATACCCTTTGACCCAGCAATACCACTTCTAGGGCTGTATCTCAAAGAGATCTTACAAATGGGAAAAGGACCCATATGTACAAAAATATTTATAGCAGCTCTTTTTGTGGTGACAAAGAATTGGAAATCAGGGGATGTCCATCAATTGGGGAATGGCTAAACAAGTTATGGTATATGAATGTAATGGAATACTATTGCGCTATAAGGAATGGGGAGCAGATGGACTTCATAATAACCTGGAAAGACTCATATGAACGGATGTTGAGTGTGGGAAGCAAAACCAGGAGAACATTATACACAATTACAGACACATCGTATCTGTGATGACTAACATTGATAGACTGGGCTCATCCTCTGAGAAAGGAGCAAAGGAGAAGAGAAGAGAAGTGACAATGTACTGAGGTTTTGAGGTGTGGAGGAATGAAGACAAGAGATCCCATGATGGAAGGTTTTGCTTTTTCAGTAAAACAGAAGTAAGGTCATCTCCCAGGAGAGGAAGGACCAAGGGCATCTGTTGGGGCTTGAAGAAAAAAGGTTTGGAACAGCCGCATTAGGGATTGGGTTAGGAAGTCTATCAAGGATGAAAGCAAGAATTTATATGGAGCTGTGAGAACTCAGATAACATGAATTTATAACCGTATGAGTTGGAGCAGATAATTTCACTCTCTGGGTATCAGTTTCCTCATTTGTAAAATTATGGAATTGGCCATGATGATCTCTCAAGTCTCTTCCCATTAAATCTATGATTAGGGTTGCTTAGTGACCAGCCCTACCTTGGACCACCAGAGGAACAGGTCGGATAACACCTGGAGTGACTTTGCTTGAGAGTCTTAGCCTCTGTTGTTACGATTAGTCTATGGATGCTCTCATGTACAGTGATCACTATAAGGTTTTTGTAGCAACAGACATGTAGTCTTGGAAAGGGTCAGGGCTGCCTCTTTCTGACAATGCATAAGAGCATCAGAAACTGAAAGAGATGTGATTTTAGAAATTATTCTCAGGGACAGGGTCTGATGACCTCCATGCAAAATATGGAGCCTTATGTAAAACAGATATGATCTCGGGTCTCTGGACAGGGATAGGAGGTGTTTGTTGCTACGTTTCTTCCACTAAAAAGTACAAAAAAGCACAGGTCCCTCAGACTGGCTCTCCGGGAATCTGTCTTTCAAAGGATAAAACAAAATCAATTATGGAAAGTTCATTGTAAATTACTGTATGCTTTATCAATATGGGCATAGTAATATATGTAATATATTATTATATTGTATTGTTAACACAACATACAATGTATTATATTAATACAATATACAACATATTATTAATGTAATATTTGTTGCTGTTGAGTTGTTTTCAGTTGTGTCCAACTCTTTGTGACCCCTTTTAGGATTTTCTTGGCAAAGATAGTGGAATGGTTTGCCATTTCCTTCTCCAATCCATTTTACAGATGAGGAAACAGAGGCAAACAGGGTTAAGTGACTTGCCCAGGGTCATATAGCTAGTACGTGTCTGGGGCCAGAGGGCCAGCATACTAGGCCCTGTGTCACCTAGCTGCCCACTAATTTCATATACAATATTATTGTGTATAATATATTTTTAATATAATATATAATGATAATGAAGATGATGACATTGCTGTGTCTTTTTCTTTTTGTTTCTTCCTTGCTGCTCTCCAATTTGTGGGCTCTCCAGCACACTGTGTGGCCTGGCATTCCATTTAGAGGATGTTACATTTTGTACTTGCAGAGACTGCTAAATTAACAGCCCTGGGGACAGGGATAATCACTCCTGCCACCCACCTCTCTGTGAAGGGATTTGTGAGGATTAATGAGAAAAGTGACAGAAGGCCCAGGGTTCCAAGGAAAGATGGCATTGGAGAATGGAGAAGTTTTATTAGCACATCACAGGAAGCAAGGAAATCCTCTTGCAGGTGATGGCTTTGGGATTCTCCCTGACCTGGGTTAAATTTGCACACGAAGCTTCATTTCTCTGTTTATTATTGGTCAGCTAGAAAGGTCACATAGGTAGGTTGGTGCAACATTGTCATCTCACTCTGTTTTCTCTTAATTGAAAACTAGTAGATGCATCTGTTCTTCCTCATAATCCAAACAGTCAATTATTTATTTGTTTGTTTTGTCAGATGCAGATTATGGATTTACAGAACCTTAGTGATGGAAAAGACTTTTGAGATCATCTTGATGTGAATCAAAATACTTTAGTGTTAGAATCCAATGGTCTGGCTTGGAGTTCCAGACCTGTACCTAATGATCAGTGTGACTTTGGGACAGTCACCTAACCCATCTGGAGCTCAGGTAGTAATGTAGTACAGAGGAAAACACTGGCTCTTGAGTCAGAAGATGGCACTTCCTACCTGTGTGATGTCGGGTGAGTCACTTAATTTCACTGAGTCTCAAGTTCTTCATGTCTAAACTAGATGGCCTCTGAGGTCCATTTTAAGCTCTAGAATCTACGGTCCTATGATCTGAACAGAAAGGCATTGGACCAGCCTATCTCTAACGTCTCTTCCATGCAAGTAAGTACCTATTATCCAGTCTAGTCTCTGAATTCCTTCTTGGCTAGACCGATGTTATGCCCCACTATTTATAGATAGCTCTCTCTTTATAGCCCTCCCACCTAAATACCAGCCTCCACAGGAAAAAAAAACTATCTGCAGGTTGGTCAGCCAGACCGAATAGCTATGAAGAGAACCTCCAAAACTCAACCAATTGGGAGAATTTTACTGATGATACAATGACTCAAAACCTAAAGGAAATATTATTTCCAGATTTTTGAAAAAAAGTAATATTAATTAAAAGAGAATAGAATAGTCTAGTATACAAGGAAAGGAAAATCTCTAGCAGGAAGAGAATAGAAGATTAATTAAAAATAATAATAGATGGTGTATACTTTACAATACCTTTTCCCCCCTTTCAGTAGCTTGCTTATTGGCACCTGGAAATGGAGAGTTTTTGTTTGTTTGTTTGTCTTCTTCTTGGGAATAGGAAGGAACATACTTTTACTAAATTCATTTAAATCCATCAATTTGTCAAATATTTATTAAGACTTACTATGTGATTATTCAAAATAATTACAAGAGCTATAAAATATTTGGGAATATGTCTACCATGATGCATCCAAGGACTGTGTGAATACAACTATAAAACATTCTTTACACAAATAAAGCAGACTTAAATAATTGGAGAAACATTAAATGCTCATGGGTAGGTTGAGTCAGTATAATAAAAATGACATTGCTACTTAAATTAATCTCCTTATTCAGTTCTCTACCAATATAACTACCAAATGAATATTCTCTAAAGCTATAAAAATAATAATGAAATTCATATGTAGGAACAAAAGGTATAAATCTTAAGGGTAACAATGGAAAAAAGTAGGAAAGAAAGGGATCTATCAATACTGTATCTCAAACTTTGAAAGTGAGGCTGGTGACTTTGCACAGCTCTTCCTCACTCAAATCCAATTCAATTGCAAGTCACATCATCATCTTCCTGATGTCATGGTCATCTTTGAGAACAAAGGACAAACCACATCTCAAACTTTATTACAAAGCAGTAATCATCAAAATGATCTGGTACTGGTTAAAAAATAGAGGCTGGACAATGGAACAGTTTTATATCTCCAACTAACTTTCAGATGCCTGAAACTGGATGTCCTATAGACATCTTAAACTCAACATATCCAAAACTGAACTCATTGTCTTTCCATTCGAATCATCCTAATATCTATATTACTGTTCAGGGTACTACCACTGTCCTAGGCATCCAGACTCAAAACCCAGGTGTTATTTGCAACTCTTTGCTCTCTCTTACCCCTCCATATCCTGTTAGTGGTCAATTCCTGTCATTTCTACCTCTGTAATATCTCTTGTGTCTACCTCTTCTCTCCTCTGACACTATAGCCACCCTTTTGCAAGCCCTCATCACATTCCACCTGGACTATTGTCTGCTGCTTGATCTCCCTTTTTCAGATCTTTCCTCACTTCTAATCATCCTTTATTCTGCCATCAAAGTGATTTTCCTAAAGCACAGGTCTTACTCTATTATCCCTCCATTCAATAAACTCCAGGTTCTCCCAATTAGCTCCTGGTTCAATTCTATAATCTTCTGATTGGCTTTCAAAAACCCTTCATAATATGGCGCTGTCCTACCTTTGTAGTCTTCTTACCCCATCCGCCACTCCACATAGTCTATGATCTAGTGACACTGATTTTGCTGTACCTTGTACGTGGTGATCCATCTTTTGATTTCTTTCACATTCACTGGTTGTCCTCCACACTTGAAATATGCTTTCCCACCTAAACTCCAATTCCTGGTTTCCTTGGATTCCTTTGAGTATCAGCTGGAGTTCTACAAGAAGCCTTTCCTTATTCTCCATAATCTTAGTACTTTCTCTCCGAAACTATCCTTCCCCCAATATATCATTTATAATTATGTTTACATGTAGATTTTTTTTGCATGTTGCTTTTCCAATTAGACTGTGAGCTGCTTGAGAGCAGGGCCTGTATTTGCCTTTCCTTGTATCCCCCAGTGCTTAGCTCAGTTCTGGGAATGTAGGAGGTACTTCTGTTCTGTTTGACTGACTAACAACATACAGAAGCAAATGGAAGCATATTGTTAATAAACCTAAAGACCCCAGTTACTGGGGGAAAGATATATTATTCAACAGTTTGCTGGGAAAACTGGAAAGCAGTTTGTCAGAGATTAACTTTAGATTAACACCTCATACCATATACAAGATAAGCCCCAGATGCATATATAATCTATATCATAAGCAAATTATTGGAGCGAGGAAGAAATTATCCTTCAGTTCCTCAGAAAGGGAAAGGCTTCCTGACTAACCGAGTGATAAAGAGTATCACATAAGAGAAAATGGACAATTTTGATTCTATGAAATTAGGTTTTTGCAAAATCACAAATCTAATATAGTTGACATTAGGAGGGAAGTAGGCAAATGGGGAAAAAAAAACTTTGCAACAAGTTTCTCTGATAAAGGTCTGATATCCAAAAAATATAAGGAAGTTATTCAAATTTATAAAACTAATAGCTATTCCCCAGAAGATAAGGAATCAAAGGATATGAACAACAAATTTTCAAAGAAAGAAATGGAAGTTATCAACGGTTATATGAAAAATTGTATAAATCATTTATAATTGGAGAAATTCAAATTAAAGCCATTCTCTCTCACACCCATCAGATGCAAAGATAACAACAGAGGAAATTACAAATGTTAGAGAGGCTGTGGGAAAAGGGGGGACACTAGAGCATATTTGGTGGAGCTGTGAATTAGTACAGTCATTTCAGAAAGCAATTTAAAAAATACCCCCAAAGTGACTAAACTTGCATTCCCTTTGCCCCAGCCATGCTAGCACTAGGCCCATACCCCTAAAGAGATCAAAGAAAGTGAAAAATTACTTATATGTGCAAAAATATTGATAGCAACTCTTTTCATTTGCTGCCACATACTGAAAATGAAGGGGGTGTCATCCTCCTGGGAATCAAGCAAATGATGGTATATGAATGTAATGGAATATAATTTGCATATATTATCTCATTTGATCCTTATAACAGTCCTGTGAGTCAGGTGCTACTATTATTCTATTTTACAGAGGAGAAAATAGAGGGTAGGATAATAAGTGATTCTTAGTAAGGGTCACCCAACCCAGTAAGTATCCAAGGCAAGATTGGGACTCAGGTTTTCCTGACTCCAAGTCTGATACTCTAATCACTATACAGTTATCCCTTCCACATCATGACTTTCCCCATCCAGGTTTTAGTATCTGGTGGGTCAGCATAAGAAACTAAATGGGAATTTTGGGGAAGTTTTGCAGAAGATGCAGATGAGATGCCAAGGCCAGGAGATGACACAGAAAAAAAATTTAGAAACTCTGAAATGCATAAAATATGTATATAATATTGTATAAGGTTGACACATTTTATCTTTTAATACCATAATAATTTAGACTTCTTCTCTGGTATGAAGGGAAGGCCAAATATTTTTACATGGATTTTCCAGGTTGTGAGGGCACTGTGCCCATAAAGCCCTGAGATGTGAAAGGGATAACTGTATAATCTATTTACACCTACACAAGTAGTTCATTCAGGGATTGGGATTTGAACTGGGTCTTGGCCTTACAAACTGAGAAATCTTTGCATTGCCTCATATTATTTCCCTTTCACTTGTCAGAGAGAGAGACAAGTTTCCCATTATTTCTCTTTGAACAGAAAAAGAAACAATGTTTCTTGGAGAGTCAAGCCAGGGTATTACTTGGACAGTGCAGACATGTGGGGAAGTGGGGAGGATTTGTTTAGTAGCCCCCCAAAGTCTGTTTATCTCCCAAGGGAGGATTAAACTGGAGAAGGGCTAATACTATAAGTCTTGGTGGGGGAGGGGGGAGAGAGTTGAGCAGAAATTGGAAAACAATTTATGTGACAAGTCATATAAACATTGAGTGATAACATATCAGCAATTTATGTGACAAAAAGTCATATAAACAACATTATAGAGAAAAACAACTCTGAAGGACCTTAGAATTCTAATCAATGAAAACTCCAGGAGCCCGAAGTTGAAATACCTCTTAAAAGAGAGGTGATGAACTTAAAATTCAGAGAAAGACATATTTGCAACAAGGCCAGTTTGGGAAGTTGGCCTGCTAGACTTTCCATGGTTATGATGAGAATTTTTCCCCCCATGTATTGGTAATTAAGGTAGGCCTGTTTTCTCTTTTAGAAAGCTAAAGTAATAGGTCCACACCCTTTTGCTGGTTAGATATGAAGCCTTTGGGCCCTAAGAAGGGTATATAAACTCAGAGGTGAGTTTGTGGCTCTTACTCACTGGAAGAGTGTCAGGTGATTCCACTAGAGGAGACTCTGGGTAGCCCTTGTTAAGAGCCCCTGGGCTTTGGAAAACCCAGATGCTGGCGCTTCTCTGATAACTATGTATATTGTGATTTGGTTAGATAGAAATGTTGATCTGTTTATATTGTCTCTG
>CM053626.1:282451460-282467937 GCA_028646595.1 Phalanger gymnotis | reverse complement strand
CTCCCTTCCTTCCTTCCTCCCTCCCTCCCTCCTTACTGTTTTGCCCAGGCTGTATGGTTCTGATCTTATTACTGATTGGCATGGAAGCTCTGGCTTGCTCAATTTTGAACTCCGGGGCCTGTTCACCCCTCATTTGGCAGCCTGGTGCTCCCCTTCCCTGCCCTACCTCTGAAAGATCATCATATTGGTGCCACTCTTAGTGTAGACAGTCAACAGCTTTAGCCCTACTGCTGCTCAGAATGCCTGAGCTCATGTAATCTACCCCCCTCAGGGTCCTCAGTAGCAGGGACTACAGGTATGAGCCACCATACTCTTAACTTGCTTGCTAAGTCAGCAAGCAGGGGATTCTTTACCTTTTTTGTGTTATGGAGTTCTTTGGCAGTCTGATGAAGACTGTGGATGCAAAATAATGGGTCTCAGAATAAAGTTTTTAAATGTAAAAAAATACATATTTATGAAAGAAGCCAAAGATTAATGAAAATAAAGATGTATTTTTCACTACCCAAGTTTATGCTTATCCTGACATTTATCCATAAACCATTTAGGGGTCTATGGACCTCAGGATAAGAACCCCTTGTGCAAAGCATTGTCCTGGGCACTAGGGGTATGATGGCAAAATGAAAAATTGTCTCTGATTTCAAGAAGCTTGTATTCTGTAAGGAGAGGCTCCTGTTTTTGAAAAGTTTGCAGTTTCACTAGGGAGAAAGACATACACAGACAGGAAGTTGACTGATGAAACAAGTCATGGTATAATTAGATGAATGATAGATACACTAAGTACATGGGGTCTCAGATCTGGGGGTATCCTATTAGCAGGATAAGAGGATTCAGAACCATAAATGATCTTTGAGATCATCCTCTGAACCCCCTCATATTACAGATGAGGAAAGCGAGAACTAGAATAGTTAAGTGACTTGCCTAAGATCACACAAGCAGGCAGTGTCAGAGCCAGGACTAGAAGTCGCATCTTTGGACCCTGATACTTTCCTCTTTCTATTACATCACACTGCCCCTCTAGGACCTAAGCAAGGCCTTGAAGAATGGGTGGAATTTGGATAGAGAGGTTTGTTTGATTGCTCAGAAGAAAAATCTCTCTGCCAGTGATACAGACTCCATCCATAACCTTTCCTACCACTCACAAATATGTGTCACTGCTCCCAGAGGAATCTAGTAAGAGAGTGCTTGTCAGTTCAGAGCCCATATATTCCAACTATTAAAAGAACAACATTGCCATATGTCTGCTGGCTTGACAAGAAGTCAGTAGCATCATCTTTGTGTAGGAGGCTAAATGAATATGGTTTCCTAAGTTCCTTCCCAGTAACTGAGTAGGGTCTAGAGGTCGGGCCCTACATCTTACCACCTGAATATTAAATTTCTAGGCCCTCAAGATGAATCCTTTAGAACGCATCTGACAAGAGGTCATTGCTCATCTGTTTGTAGTCCTCCAGTGGTATGGAATGCAATATCTCTTAAAGAAATCCATTCCATTTTTGAACATCTCTTGTTGTTAGGATGGTTTTCCTCGCATTGAGCTTAAATCTATTATTTTACAACCTCTACAGCTGCCTTCTCATGACAAAAAAGCACATCTTATTCTTCTTCATGTCAGCCCTTGGAATAATTTCTTAACAAAGCTATCATGCCTTTGGTTTTTGAAAATTAGGAATACATTTGCTCGGATCCAGTCTTGCAGCACCTAACCTCTTCATAGGTTTTCAAAGATCATTGATGGAGGCTCAGCAAAAGCATCTGACAGTTCTTTTTAGTACTTGGGGGTGGTGGTGGAGTTTATTTGGGTCAGGTGACCAGAGTCCATTGTGGGCAGCTTTTTATCTCCTCCCTTTGGGTTTCGAGTCCATTTAAAATAATTTTTCTGCTAGCCTTCCCAGTTAGAAGACACTTCTCCTTGGTACAAAATACAGAAGTAGAGTGTTGCGTAGTTTTTCTTTCTCTCTACCACCTACTGCCATCATCTGAGACCTCCCCCCAAAATCCAATAGTTTGGTTTTTTTTTTGATCTTCCGCCTGTCCATGACATAGGTCACTCTGTTGCCCTTGATGTTCCCCTCCAGCCTCATCCCATTCAGGGACTGAGTACTCCTTACACTATTCTGTGTCAATTGTATTATTTTCATTAGATCATTCCTGTTTGTTCCTTGCATTAGTGTCTTTTAAAATTAAAATTGGTTAAGACGTATTCACATCAGACCCTACAGACATCTTTTCCTTTCCTTCTTCATTAAGAGAAGGTGGAGTCATGTTGTCAGAGTTTTGCTCATGAGAGAATCCCATCCTTCTTGGGATGACTTTCTGTGTAGAGATTTTGACAGGTGTTCCCAATTGTACAATCTTTGAAATATACTCTTGGAAAATCTAGGGAAGATATAAGACGATGCCAGATGAAGTAACAGTGTACGCTTTTCACCCAGATGCTCCAAGTCAACCTCCAAGATCTAGTCAACTTAAGAATATTCACTGAGTTTGTGCATGATCCTGGCCCTTTGCCCAAGATCCCTCTTACTGTCTTCCTTCTCCCATTTAGCTGAACTTTAGCACCTTTACCAGAGAGTATGGAAGCAGAAGGAAAGCAGGGGAATTCTATTCAGCTCACCGCCCCATGATGGTAGATTGGGTAGCATGTTTTTGAAAAAAAAGATTGAAATGTTGGGTATAAATGAACTTTTTGCATTATATCTGGGTTGCCATCTGTCCAAGTTGTCCTTTCTCTCCTTTGAACATGGACAATGAATAACTGTGTAGACATGATTCCTCTTTACAGATATGGAAAATTGAAGCATAGTCAGGGTAAATGATTTAGTTTAGGTGGATTCATTTCAATGATAGTTTGACATGATGACAGGCAGAAGAATAGAAATTCTTAAGAGTTCTAGTCAGTTGAAAGGGGACTTGATTTGTAGTCAGAGGAACCAAGTGCAAATCCAGCATCTCCACTTACTATCTGTGTGATATCTGTGGTTTGGGGAATCCATGGACCAGTCACACAAGCATTATACTCACACTACCTCTGTCCTTCCCCAGGCTTCATTTTTTTCTCCTGTCCTGCAATCTCTGGCAATAAGGTGGTCTTTCTCTTTGCCAAAACTGACCTCTCCATGTGTACCCTTGATCTCATCTTTAGCAGATTGAAACCTCTCTCTCTCTCTCTCTCTCTCTCTCTCTCTCTCTCTCTCTCTCTCTCTGTCATCTTCAACCTCTCCCTATCTACTAGCTTATTTCCTACTGCTTTGGTCTTTCCCCAACTATACTTTACGATTCTCAAATTATTATCCAAGATCTCAATTCCCTTTTCCAACCAAACTCCTAGAAAAATCTATCTATGTTCTGTGCTTCCACTTCATATCCTTTCACTTACTTCTTAATCCCTTGTAATCTGGTGTCTGACCTCGTCACTCAACTGAAACTGCTTTCTCCAAAAATTTCTTAATTGCCAAACTAATGGTCCTTTTTTCATTTCTTTCCTTGACTTTTCTTCTCTATTTGATACTAATGACCGTCTTCTCCTCCCTAATACTTTTGCTCTCTGAGTTCATGTGAAACTGCTCCCTCTTGGTTTTCCTCCTATGTTCTAACCACTCCATCTCAGTCCTCTTTGCTGATTCATCTTCTATATCTCACTCCCTAACTGTGGGTATTCCCTAAAGCTCTGTCTTCTGCCTCTATATTCTGGTGTGACTTTATCATCTCTATGCCAGGGATTCAGAGATCTGTATAAACAATCCCAGTCTCTTCTCTGACCATCAATCCAACATCATGATCTGCTAATTGGACATTTCAAAATGGATGTCCCTGACACTCCTTAAGCTTAACATATCCAAAAGAAAACTTACGATCTTGCCCCTCAAACCCACACCTCTTACAAACTTATTTCTTTTGAAGGCATCATCATACTTCTACTCACCCAGGTTCATATCGTATCATGCTCAACTCCTAGCTCTCCTTCACCCGTATATCCAATTAGTTGCTAAATCTTGTTATTTTTACCTATATTCATTTTTTTTGAATCTGGCGCCTTCTTTATGCTCACTCAGCTAATGCCCTAGTTCAAGACCTTATCATCTTTTGGCAAGATTATTAATTGGTCTCCATGCCTCAAGCCTTTCTCCAATCCATGTTGATGCCAAAGTGATTTCCCTTAAGTGGAGATCTGACCACATCATTAGACTATTTAATAAATCCTAGCAGCTCCCTACAGCCTCAAGTATATGATAGAAACTCCTCTGTTTAGCTTTATCTTTTTTCTCTGTTTAGTTTTTAAAGACTTTCACAATCTGATGCAACCTCCAGCCTCATTGTATAGGACACCTTCTTTTGAATTCTGCAATCCAGTCAAATGGCCCTCTTTCTTACACAAGGCACTCCATATACTGTCTCCTTACTTTGCCTTGGCCATTCCCCCATGCCTGGAATGCATTCCCTATGGACTTCCATCTACAGGATCCCCATCTTCCTTAGAGACAAACTCAGATACCCTGTCTATGTGAAGACTTTCTCAGTCCCTTCAACTGCTAATGCCCTCTCCCTCTGTATATATTTATATTTGTTTTCCTATCATTGATTCTTATTGTCTCCCCTTTTAGAATGTAAGCTCTTTAGGTGGTAGGGCTTGTTTTGTTTTTTTGTTGTACTAGTATTCCCCAGTGGTTAGCACAGTACCTAGAAAATAGTAGGTATTAATAAATATTTTGATTAATTCACATTTGTGAGACCTTGGGCAAGTCACTTCTCTCTTGGCCTGAGTTCGTAAAATGAAGGAGTGAGACTAGCTGGACTCTAAGTTGTAAATCGATTATCCTACATCACAAAGAAATGAAACCCTCTCCTTCCAAGCTAACTGAGATGCTTGTAGAATCTCTAGAATCTTATTACCCCTTACAGGGGATTCTTGAATTTTTATTCAATTCAATAAAATTTTATTAAATATTTACTGTTCTAGGCACCATATCAAGCACTACAGATACAAATAGGAAAAAAGAAAGACAGCCCCTGCCTTCAAGGAGCTTACAATCTAATGGGGGAAGGACAACACACAAAAGAACTTGGAAAGAGGGTGTGTGTGTGTATGTGTGTGTGTGTATGTGTGTGTGTGAGAGAAAGAGAGAGTGAGAGAGACAGAGACAGAGAGAGACAGACAGAGAGAAACAGAGAGACAGAGACAGAAGGAGGGAAAGAGAGAGAGAGAGAGTGAGAGAGAGAGAGAGAGAGAGAGAGAGAGAGAGCACTAAGCAGGCACCTGGTGGAAGCATCTTATTCTGTGGAGCTGAAATCAAGCAGAACTACAAATGAATAGTGGAGTAAGGTGAAAGTCCAATTTTGGCCATTGATAAAGGAAAGCTTTGGGAGGAGTTTAGTACTCCACCCTCTAGCCCTCCAATCAGAGGGAAGAGGAGGCTGAGGGAGATGAGGTGTCTGAGTATCCAAAGCTATGTTAGCAGCATGTGAAAAGATTCCTTGTATAGCCCACATGTGACTACAAGCTAAGAATCCTAGCCCAAATCTGAACAGTGGTAGGCACGTAACCCAACTCATAATATTTCACTTATGGTGGATGATATGATAGAAACACATCCGAGCATCACTTGCCTCTCACCCTGAAGGAAAGCATTTTGGGATTCAAAGTGGTTACCACCCTGTGGCTCTGAATAAAGGACTGACCAGGGCTCTCTATAGTTCCAGATACCTTGTAATTTTCACCTTCAGGATAGGGGAAGTATGCATAAGCTTTAGCATAGCCTTTTCCCTACACTAAGAAGCTTGCTCGCTTCAGGCAATAGATATCTCTGACTTCAGACCTCACACTGAGAAGGTACTGCATGAGTAATGCCCAGAAAGATTCTATAAATGGTTTCTTTCATCTCCTATTGAAACGAAAGAACAAGCGAGGGAGCGGGGAAATGAATTGTATTCCTACGGCAGAGACTTCATTTGATAAATAATGTATATAGAGTTTGCAGTAATAACTGCTCTTTTCCGATTCAGCGTGTGAGGGTGAGTTTTGACATATAGTCTGTGGATTCCTAACAGGCAGTGAATGATTGGAGCCAGAGCGGGCCTTATGAAAGGAAAGGCAGACAGTTACTGTTCGCTGTTGGGTCAGCAAGGTTAATCTGGCTTTTTTGCCTGAGTTGGGGAGCTGGGGGGACATCTGCAATTGAACAGAGACATAGGAGGAGAAGCTGGAGACAGATGGGTGATTGGCCTCATCCTGAGGTCTTAGGAATGACTGAGAGGATGTTAATACACACTGTAAATGCCCATAGGCTAAGCAACAGGCAGAGGGAGGTCACGGTGGCTCCAGGATCCTGCTGTTTGGAGTTATGCTAACTCCGTTTCAACTCGGGTTCAAAGCTCGAACAAGAGATACTCCCGTATAGGATGCTGGGAAGAAAGTGGAGATTGGCGTTCTTATTAGGTTCCCTTGGAAAGTCGTAGGACATCGCTTCTTAGAATTAGGCAATGTCTCAGCTAGAAAGGACTTTAGAGATAGTCTAGTTTAACTTTTTCACTTTATAATGAGGAAATCAAGGCTGGAGAAGGGAAGAAGTTGTCCGCTATCATTCAGTTTACCCTGCTGACGTGAGAACTCAGATCCCTTTTTAGTTAATGAGCTTTTCACTACCTTCTATTCCTGCTGAGATAGGGGAATTATCATGATGCAGGAATTCTTTCTGGATTTCCTTCAGTTTTACCCTTTAACCCTTGGATTCTGGAGACAGGTGATAAAGCGAATTCGAGGACTGGTATTATGATGATCAATTATGGCTTTTTCAGATCATGATTTATTGTTTAACCCAGAGTACAGAGAAATGTCTCAGACATTAATGTTAGTGATAGTGTTGCTACTCATTTCAAAGAATTTTGGAGCTGGAGAAGACCTTGGAGACCATTTAGTATAGGAGTTCTTAACCTAGGGTCCATGAACTTCTTTTAAAAAATGTTTTTTGATATGTGTATTTCAATACAGTTGGTTTCCTTTGTAATCTGATGCATTTTATTTTGTGCATTTAAAAGCATCATTCTGAAGAGTGATCCATAGGTTTCACCAGGTTGCCAAAGGGGTCCATGAAACAGAAAATGGTTAAGAACCCCCGATTCTAGTCCAATCTCATTTTAAATGTAGGGAGATGACATGGTTTCCTATTAGCCAGAACATGGCACAAAAGTCAGTGGGCTTGGTTAGTGATAGATATGTACAGTTAAGGCAGGAACGAAACACCAGGACGATAGAAGGCAGTGATCTTGCCTTTTTTTGCTTAGCTTTTGTCATTGCTCCAATTCATTGGCACGTCAATCTAGGGAACAAGCTAGGTTTTGTCATCTCAGCCTCCACACAGCCCCTGTGGAGTTGGGGGGAGACAAAAGTGCATGAAAATAGGGTTTAGAGATAGAGGATAACAATCAGGGATGTAGGAAGAGTTAAAAGGATTTCCTAACCCTAAGTAAGATACAATAGCTATGTGGGACCATGGACTTTGAATCAATCTGGGCATAGTTAGTTAAAAAAATAGACAGTCTTAGCCCAAAACGTTCTTTTAGCTGCCTGGTTTCCTGCCTGGTTCAGTCTAATTGCTCAAAGCCTTTGGCCTTACATTAAAAGAACTACAGCTTCTCTTTTGACAGGGAGGCTATTTGCTGGCTACTGGGTCCAAGTAGAGGGTGACAGAGAAAGCAACAGTTGGTCCTGAAGATGATGGACTAGCTGAAGCCCAGCAGAGAGTAGCCTGGTGATCAAGAGACAAGGGGAGACACTCTGTCTAGCAGAGATAATGTTCCCATTGGGGAATGGAGACCCTCACAATGCTCAGCAGAGATTCAAAGGAAGAAGCATGATTTGATCATCAGGAAACATTGGTAGCTTTGCAGCATTAGAGGTTCCCAATGTGTGCCATAGTCAACACACTATGTTCTCTGTGTGTTTATCACTCTGCATGTCTACCTAGTGGTATGTTAGCATGAGAGAGACATTACCCCACTTATGGCCATGGGAAATCTTGTCTAGCCACTTTGCTATGCTATTAGGTTTTTTTTGGTTGAAAACTAATGCATAGTTTGGCTGACATAAAATAAGCTTGCGTGCATATGTTTTGTGTGTATGTGTGTGTGTGTGTGTGTGTGTGTGTGTGTAGGTCTTGAACTGTGGTTTTGAGTGGATGTAAGCCCCTAGGGGCAGGGATTGTATTTTGCTTCTTTTTGTATCCCCACCACTTAGTATAGTGTTTGGCATTGTAGTAGTAATTAAGGTGGGACTTTTTGCTGTTGACCTTTAATGATTCTGGCCTTTGTTTGAATGGGGCAGACAAAGTGGCATGTTTTTGTATTTTTCAGCACTGAGACAATTAGTAGTCATTGATTTGTATCTAATGTGATACTGGGGGTGGGGAACTTTTCCACACCCAGTCTGGGTGAGGTCAGGGCCCTAGGGGCCCTGAACTGAATATATAAGCACAGAGGTTGGCATTATCTCTGGGAGCTCTGAGCCACAGTACGAGTGGCGCGTGACTCTGGGCCAGTGGTTGTAATGAGCTCCTCAGCTGAACACTCAGATGTTGATAACTACGAATTGTATTTGGTCTATAATTCAGGGTGCTGATTTTTCCCCCTGAACTAAGTAAATGATATTTGTACGCTGAATTAAAGTAAGATTGTTAACCCCTTAACATTGCTTTCCTTAGTAAAGCAGATCAAGAGGACCTGGGCTTGCAGCATTCTGTGAGCTGGTTGTTGTTGGTTTTATACCCGCACAGCAGCTGCTAGCTGGATTGTTGAAACAGGCACATAGTAGGCATTTAAGTACGTTGATTTGAATTAGATCCACAGGGTACCTTGACCTGGGGGCCAATATATGAGGGAGATGCTCCAAATGCTACACAGTCAAGAGAGAAGTGAGGTCTAGATGGGTTAAGGGTCTTGTCCAAGGTCGCACAGCCAGGTAGTGACAGAGCAGGAAGGGGAAGGATGAGAACCCAAGTTTCCTGGCTCATGGAATAGTGCTGTTTTTCTATTCTATCAGCTTGCCTCACTTGTGAAGATGTCACTAAGCAGAGATGTCTTCTCAACAGGAAACTGCTTCTGTGTCTCATGGGCTCAGCTGATTAAAAAAAAAGTTTTCACACAGCAGATTCTAATATGCTGCCAAAACTGAAGGTTTTAGTAAAACTGGAATCAAGAAAAAATTGCCTAGTAGAGGTCTTCGGGGGATCTGCTTTAATAAATAGACATGAATGGTTTATTTTCAACTTCTATTCTCCCTCTCCTGCTACCATAAAATCTAATTAGGGAACAACAAAAAAAGGCAGCTAGGTGCTGTAGTGGATAGAGCGCAGGGCCTGGAGCCAGGAAGACTTGTCTTTCTGAGTCAAATCTGGCCTCAGACACTTACTAGCTGTGTGACCCTGGGCAAGTCACTTAGCCCTATTTGCCTCAGTTTTCTCATCCGTAAAATAGACTTTCTTTGTCCTTCAATCTAAGCACAAAGTCCCATTTTGAGTAATTCCACTAAATTCAATGCCACAGGTGCATATTTATTGCCCACAAGGCACTGTGATAGATATAGGGGATACAGACAGAAACAATAAATCTTCACTAACTTCAAGCAACTTGGGTTCTACTTAGAATAGTAAATAACATAGTTGGGATTTGAACTTAAGGACTGTAACCCCCAAATCCAGAGCTTCTTCTACTCTATCATGGAGCCATCCACTGCCCTGGATAGAAATAAAAAGCTCAACTGGTTTCGCAGAATTTTAGAGCTAGAAGGGTCTTTAGAGATTAGCTAGTCCAACATATAATTTTAGGTGAGCAAACTGAAGCTCAGAGAGCCCAAGATCACTAAGAAGTTAGTGGTATGGATCAGATTAGGATCTAGGTCCCACCTTTGAATCACCAGAGCTAAGCAGAGTGCCTAGAACCTAGGTGGTGCTTAATATGTGTTAGTTTCTTAATAAATATTGTTGATTGGCTGGCTGACTGTCGACTGAGTACTACATCAGTAGTTTTCAGCCTTTTCGGTTATGAAGATTGATTTTTAACACCCTCTGCCCTCCCCCCAAAAACTTAGAGTAAATTATAGATGTATTTCCATTATTTCCTTCCTTCCTTCCTTCCTTCCTTCCTTCCTTCCTTCCTTCCTTCCTTCCTTCCTTCCTTCCTTCCTTCCTTCCTCTTTCTTTCTTGCTCCCTTCTTCCCTTTCTCTCTCTCTCTCTCTCTCCATTTCTCCCTCCCTTCACTTCCTTTCTCCCTTTCTCTCTTCCTTCCTTCCTTCCTCCCTATTCACTCTGAAGCTCATTGATTGGATCACAATAGGTCCCTGCTAAAGCTCCACTTAATGACTGTATTTTGGGCCCTCTTTCCTTAGAGCAAAGGCAAATGGTAACTGTTTCTCTTTGGAACGTAGACCCTGAGGGACTTCTCCTCCCAGCTTGATTTTTTTTCTTTTTTTCTAATTAAAGGGGCCATCCCTTGACTCACTTCTTAAAGAGGCCTATTCACTGAATGGGAGTCACCTCACTCTGATTACATAAAAAGGCCTTAGCCTAAAAGGGCCAGAGTCTCCCAATGCATCCTGGGCCATCTCCAGTCATCCTGGTGAATATCAGGCCACTGGACCCAGATGGCTCTGGAGGAGAAAGTGAGACTTGTGACCTTGCAAAGCCCTCCCTCACTCAAATCAAGGTCTACTGTAAGTCCTATCATCATTTCCCTGATATCATGGTTCTCTTCAAAAACAAAGAACAAATACAATTTTGTTAATATTAAATAAAGATCAAAATGATGATGTTTGGTGTATATATGAATTTATGGATCCTTACAATAACGCCACGAATCATGGGTTGGAAACTATGATGCCATCTTTGATACAAAGGAGTTTACCAGTTGTTCACTGGATTATAGATTTGGAGCTGGGATTGGTCTTCTAGCCCAACCTACATATTTTATAGAAGAGGAGACTGAGTTTCAGAGAGGGAAAGTGACTTGGCCAAGGTCACACAGCTTGTTAGTAGCAGAACCAGGCTCCAAGCCCAAGCCCTTTGACCCCTAGCCTCAAGTCTTTCCTACCACACTTTATTTCCTGTTATCAAGTATTAGTGGCTTGTGACAGGTTCAGTCCTCATTTTCTAAAGTTCCAATCTTTTCACCAGATTCAGTATTTCCTACTGAGTCACTTCAGGTAAAAATCATAGTACTTATCAACAATCTGTTATTCCTGGTCCTGGAAAGGTCAAGCAGGAAAAGCCTGCGAGCCCCAGAAAATTGCTTCTCCTTTGGTATTTGTATTTTGTTGGTGTTTTTGTATCCAACACTGCTTACTGGCTGACCTGAAGCTAGTGGCTACAGCTGCAATTTGCCCAGAAAAGGCCTTGGAAGGTACCTTATCATTTAGTACCCAGCAAGATGTAATTTACCTTACAGGAGGGAGAATTGTTCTCTCAACAGAATATCCAACTTACTCTAACTCACCTTTAGATTCAGAAAATTGAATGGAAAGGTGAGAAGGTGTCTGCAAAATTTTTAATAGTAGATGCACTTCCCGTATTATCAGATAGCAGTGCTGCCGAACAAAATGAAGATTCTATTGAAAGCCCCTTAATTGATGCTCTACCAGAATAATCTGCAACAATTCATAGCAAAAATAATAGAAAACATATTTGCTAGGTTTCTCTTAAGCTTTTCTCTTTTTCCGCATTTGTCCTTGTCTTATACTTTAATTTTTCCTACCTTCTGTAGTATCTCTTGAGAAATCTTTTTTTCCTTCTCTATCTCTTCGAGCACTTAGTATTTTTGCTTAGACTTTCTTCTTCCTTTCAATTTTTAGTTGATTCTTTTTTCTGATAGATTTTCTTTTCATTTCTCTGGATTTGGAAAGGTTTTGGGCTGAGGGGCTTTCAGTGAAGCCCATTATTTTATTCTTTCATGCCCCAGGTTCAGGAATGTGTTCCTCTTCCTCCTTTTCCCTTTCCTCCCTCCCTTTTCCTTCTTTCCTTTTTTCCTTCCTTTGTTTGTTTTCTTCCTTCTTCTCTTCCTTCCTCTTTCCTTCCTCCCTGCCTCCTTCCCTCCCTCCTATCTTCCTTCCTTCCTCCCTTTCTTTCTTTCTTTCTTTCTTTCTTTCTTTCTTTCTTTCTTTCTTTCTTTCTTTCTTTCCTGTATTCCTTCCTGCCTTCCTTCTTCCCTTCCTTCCCTCTCTCCTCCCCTTCTCTCCCTCCTTTCCTTGCTTCATTTCCTCCTTCTTTCCTTCCTCCCTTCCTTCCTCCTTCTTTCCCTCTCTCCCTTCCTCCCTCCTTTACTTCCTTCCTTCCTTCTTCCTCTCTTCATTCCTTTGGCTTCAGGTTCCTTTCCTTTCCATTCATTCCTTATCCCTCTCCATGCTTTGGATGAAAAGGCCCTCACTCCTGCCCAACTTAGGGCATATGGAATAGACGGTTTTGATTTATGCCAACCATGATAAAGGCAACCAAAGGAATAGGACACATGTTATAAGGCTGAACTGAATCAAGGGACAGGGTCCCTCCTGCTTCTCATGAGCAGTAGAAACATTTTGACATATGGAGAAGAAGAAAATCCAAATGTTCTGCTTAGTTCAAGCTAGCTGTCACTGACTGTGGGATAAAGATGCTCAGGCCCAGGGTAGTCAGTTTCCAGACACGCACTATTATTATGCACAATTTAATAATATACACATGCATTCTCCAGAGCTCTCATTTGGCAGAGGCAGTCTGAGCTTTCTAATTTTTGTGTATTTGGATTCTGCAATAAAACAAGCATCTCAATATTTGGGTTCACTGCAAAGCAGCTCTGGAATGATAATGATAATTAAATGTGGAGATGCCACAGGTGCATTGAAAACACTCTTTCTATATTATCAAGGCTCTTTCTGAAAAGTATAGCTATGGAAGGAAAAGGACATGACTTACATGTCCTCGAAGGAAGGATTATGTTGATCCATAGGTGCTATCAGGTAGAGATACTCTACATTTTTCTATCATTTGCTCTGCTTGGTTTCTATTCCATGGAACTGCAAGCCACCCCCATGGTAAGCTGATCACCTGAAACCTCGTCACCATGCAGATTGACTCAGATTTTGAATGATATTCAACACCTCCTCAGCTCCCTCAGTTGCCTCTACCCTCTGATCACAGGGCTGGAGAGTGGAGCAATAAACTCCCAAAGCTCTCCTTTATAGAGGGCTCAGAACTTTCCAGGTAACTCTTCATTTTATATCAGAGGCTCTGCTTGGTTTCAACTCCAAGAAACATCATACCCCTGCACTGGGTACCCCTTAATCCTTCCCCCTTTTCAGCTTCCTGTACTCCTTAATGTTCTCCCCTTTTCAGCTTCCCTTCATTAGGTTGTAAACTCCTTGAGGGCAGGGAAATATCCCCTGAGATCAGTACATTTCCTGGCATCTAGTAGATGGTCAACAAATGTTTATTGAATTAAATTGAATAGAGATGAACCAGTAAGGGTCAGAGAATGAGTAGCAATGGTTGGTGGCCCCTTTATCAGGGATACTGAGGTAGCTATTTGCAAAACTGAGGGTACACATCTGAGGCATGTAGAGAATCTCCTAGACCTTGTCAAAGGATAATTACTACCTGCTTTGGGTGATCTACATAGATTCAAAAGTTACTATTAAATGGAATCTAGAAAATAAGGCTAGTGGTCACAAAGTCTTGGGAAAGAAACTAAAGACCTTAAAACACAAAGGTGATATTTTCATCACTACTGACACTTGAAGGCAATGGCTTTTGAAGGGAAGAGCCGATCTGGGAAGTGAATATTTTATTGAGATGGTGATGTCTGAGAACTGAATTTACGTTGTACACTATGACTACTGTAAATTGGGGCAGAAAAAGAAGTGGTTTTCCATTGGATATTCTATTGGGTATCTGGGAAGAAAGAGGAGATAGATGAAGAGTTTGTGAAATATATTATAAGCCAAGCACAGAGGGATAATATATTAATAGCGATAGAAGTCCTCAATTACTCAGATGTTTGCTGGCACTTTCTCCCCCACCAAAACTAATTGGTACTCATAATTTCTTGACTTCCTTGAATAAAAACTTCATCCTTCAAAAGACAGATTTTTGGATGAGGTTCTTCCTAAAAAGTAGGAACTAGCTCCTGGGAGAGAAATGAAGGGAACTTGGGGCAAAGATACTGTGACATCTTGGTGTAAGTGACTATTTAAGGCAATTACCCTTGGCAATTCTCTTGTCTGGGGCATAACTGTGTTCAGATTTCCAAGACAGTTACTTTGACTGTGAGTTCTGAGATAGCTGTTGCTCATTTTGAATGTCATGATATGGGCACCATAATGATTCAATGATCATAGAACAAATGTAATCTATATGATTATAGACCTCAGAGGAGAATCTGCTTACCAATAATTCACAGAAATGATCCAGAATCTGAATTAAGAAAGATAAAAGGAGAGAGAGAGAGAGAGAGAGAGAGAGAGAGAGAGAGAGAGAGAGAGATGTGAAATTGCACCAGCTAAGCTCTAAGTTAAAAGTGTTACTGGCTATAATGGTTGCTGTTGGAGAATAAGTCTAGCTGAACAGTATAACAGTTTGGAAACAGAGTATCAGAGAAACTGCCCAGAAGATTGGCTAGCTTGGCTGGGACAGTGAGGGGACCGCGCTCAAGTACAGTGTGGGTCAGCTCAGCTTTGCAGTGAAAGCATTTCTTCAATACAAAAAATCACATTCCTAAGAACATTACAATTCCAGAGTTGTTAGTTAGCCCGAGAACATGGGTTTTACTTGCTCATATCCCTGCTTGGCATATTTCCATAAGTGCTCTCTCTCTCTCTCTCTCTCTCTCTCTCTCTCTCTCTCTCTCTCTCTCTCTCTCTCTCGCCTGAATACATTAGAAGAAAAGTAACCCATATTTATGTGCAGTTTGTGATATATTTATTATACCTATATTTGATTTAATATATGAGCACTTCTTTTGCCTTATTATGTAAATAATTGTGTCTAAGATCTAAAAGTATCATTATTGTGAATGGTTACTTTAATGTAGATGCAAGCACATTGGTGGGACTCTGAAAGTGGTGAGTAGAGAGAGTATACTCTCTCCATCCCAATGGGGTTATTTTCCCAAGATTGTGAGAGTTTAACCATGAGGTGGCAACATTATCTGAGAACTCAGGCTAGATATGAAGCCAAAATGGAGTGGGAGAACCAGTCTAGAAAACGAGTGGATTTCCATATGCCCTGCATGATATTATGGAGTTCTACAGTATGGAGCATACTATGCACACGTTACATTGAAATTTGTGATAGAAAAGGAAGAGAAAGTTACCAAGAGTCTCATAGGAACTTTAGATGATAAGAGAACAAATTTGAAAGGATCATAAAAATTATAAGGAGGATCCCCTGGCCTAAAATTATGCAAGAAAAGTCAGCATAGGAAGTATAGGAAATTTTCAAGAATAAAATTCTGCACACCTAGAGGAACAACTCCAATAGGGAGGAAAATGAGCTATCAAAATGGAGAGAGATCAATGTGGGGAACCAGCTTAGCTTTTAAAAAGACAAGTACAATATATGGAAGCTGGAAACAAGGTAAGGTCAACTAATAGAAGACAAATATCGAAGTATGAAATAGTCTCATAAGAACAGTGTTGAGTGCAAAAGCTCAGAATGAAACAAGGTCAGAAAAGAAAGCCAAGGATAATAAAAGAGAGGTTCTCTTTGAAACATAATTGATATATTTTGTTTCTATAGTATCTGTCTTTTTGACTGTACTCCTGTATCCCTTATATTAATAATGATAAGAGAAAGCTTAACAAAACTAACCAGCATATTGAAAAATTCTGATATTCTATGCTGAGATACAAACACATGCTCCCCCACATTTACAAAGAAGCTGGGATGGGGGAATGTCTTCTCCTCTTTCTAATTTGGGGCCCAGCTCAGTTATCACAATTTCACAGGATTCACAGTTTTGATCGTTTTGTTGCTCTTCCTACTGAAATTGTGGTCACTGTGCGTGTAACATTTTCCTGGTTATCCTTGTTTCGACTTGTATCAGTTCAAATGAGGCTTTCCATGCTTTTGTGTGTTTACCATATTCATCTTTGATTCCAGCACTCTAATAATCCATTACAATCATGATGACCACAATTTGTTTAACCATTCTCCAATTAATGGTCATCTACTCTGTTAAAAAGAGGGAGGGGAAGTTAAGCTGCATTGGGGAAAAACAGATGCTTGATGGCAGGATAGGACAAGTACTTAAGGGGGATGGGACAATGATAATGTATAATGGTGGGAAGGCAGAGATGCTCAACTTTTAGTTTACATCTCCTTTCTCTGTGATGGAGAATAATCTTTGGATTGGAAATAGCAAAATAAAAATGGTTCACAGGGAACTGATATTTAAGTAGATTTGTCGTTATTCAATTCTTTGTCATGTCTGACGTTTTGTGACCCCATTTGGCATTTTCTTTTTTTT
>CM053626.1:282404053-282450960 GCA_028646595.1 Phalanger gymnotis | reverse complement strand
CCCCCCTTTTTTATCTTCTTTGTCCTTCTTTCCTGTGGGGTAAGCTACACAACTGAGTATGTATGGTATTCCCTCTTCAGGTCAAATCTGATGAGGGCAAGATTCACTCATTCCCCCTCACCTGCCTTCTCTTCTCTTCCTACAGAACTGCTTTTTCTTGCCACTTTTATGCGAGATAACGTATCCCATTCTATCTCTTCCTATCTACCTCTCTCAATATATTCCTCTCTCATCCCTTATTCATCTTCAGCCCATCCTATGCCCACTCTCTCTCTCTGTATATATATACATATATATGTATACACATATATATACATGTATATATACACATATATAAACATATATACATACACATACACATACATAAACATATAGATATATACACATGCATATTCCCTTCAACAACCCAAATATTGAGGTCTCATGAATCATACACATCATCTTTCCATGTAGAAATGTAAACGAAACAGTTCAACTTTAGTAAGTCCCTTGCAATTTCTTTTTCTTGTTCTTTTTCTTGATTACCTTTTCATGCTTCTCTTGATTCTTGTGTTTGAAAGTCAAATTTTCTATTCAGCTCTGGTCTTTTCACTGAGAAAGCTTGCCATTTGGCATTTTCTAGGCAAAGATATTAAGACAGTTTGCCATTTCCTTCTCCAACTCATTATTTTTAACAGATGAGGATTGAGAGGAACAGGATTAATTGACTTTCCCAGGGTCACACAACCAGTAAGTATATAAGGTCAAATTTGAACTCAAGTCTTCCTGACTCCAGGCCCATTGCTGTATCCCTTTAAATAAATAAATGAGAGAAAAGTCAGCTTCCATTCAGGAGTTAAAGATAAGAGGCATAGATAAATCACATCCTTGGGTACAGAAAAAAAGCACAAAACTGGCACTTGATTTTTGAGCTTTTGCTTTTCGAAACATAGAAAAGGGCAAAGAGTATTATAGATGGGCAAAAGTCCTGATTTCAAAAAAAAAGAGGAGAAGGGAATCTTTCAGACATCAGTTGGTGAGCTTGTCCTATTATTCTTAGAAAAATTCTAGGTTGTATTGAAACAATGGTTAATAATCACATATGAAAAGGAAGTAGTGCTGGCAGAGAACTAGTTGGGCCTCTTCAAGAACAGATCATGTCAGGCTAACCTCATTTCCTTTCTATCAGGGTTACTAAACTGGTGGGTGAACAAAATCCTATAGATATAGTTTACCTAGATTTACCAAATATTTTTAAAACGACTTTCTTACTGCTGTAGTGAACAATACGGAGGGAAATGGATTCAGAACTATTGGAATAGCCAGACTCAACTAGTTATTAATGATTTGATGTCAACTTTGAAGGAGGGTTCCAGCAGAGTATCTAGGAATGCTGCTGGTGCTGACTACAATAATAATAACTCTTTCAAGTTCATCTCATAGTATGTAGTGGAGGAGGGAGGGGTGACTCACCAAAGTAAAGGAATCCTAGCCAGTGATACCCAGTGGGGGTTTCACAAGTCCTAAGACATGTATCATACGGCAAAAACCCTAAAATGCTGGTGAATTGAACTTGGTAATACCATTGATTAGGTTATCACTTCAGTCAGTGTGATGCAACTGGAAGACCTGAGTTCAAATACCACCTCAGATGCTTATTAGCTGTGTGATTCTGGATAAGTTACTTAACCACTGTCAGTTTCAGTTTCCTCATCTATAATAATGGGGATAATAATGGTAACTACCTCTAGGTATATTGTGAGTAGAAAATGAGCTAATTTATAAAGTGTTTTGCTAACCTTAAAAATGCTAATTTTTATTATAAGCACAGCCTAAGTCTGCAAATTGGCTATATTCAAAACAGTCACGATAATCATCTTGGCAGGGAACACAATGGAATGAGTGGTGCTTCCTTTGGTACAAGGAGGTAAGATTCACCTGCCCCAGAACAGATCAGAAATACCAGTACTATGGTATCATGGTTGTAGTAAGGATCAAATGAGATAATATTGGTAAAGCACTTAGCACAGAGCCTGGCACATCATAGGTACCTGATAAATGTTTAGTCCCGTTTTCCTTCCCCCACTGCTGGAAATAGTTTAGTTTAGATGGTGTTGATCACTAAAGTGGGCAAACTATGAAATGGGCTGAAAACATGTATGTTTTCATTATGCTCCAGGGCTTTATTAGAAAGAAATTATACCAGCTATGGGCAAGGGCTCCATACTGGTTTCTGTTAATGGAACCCTGAGCTCCAAGTTGTGAAACAATCTACTGCTGAACAATCAATGTGTTACAGGATAATCATAAGCAAACAATCAAATTGCACCCCTGAAGTTAAATTAGATAAAATATAAGATAGCAATTGAGAAGGCACTAAAATCTGAAGAGGGAAAAGTCAAAGAACCTGAAATCATTGAAAAATCTTCATTTAATGCAAACCTCACAAAATATACTTAAAAACCAATGACAAAAGTACCACTGATACCACAAGGGATATTGAAAAGGAGATGGGCATACTTCGACTGGAATTCCAAAAAGCACTTTTTAAGTCTGAGTGTATCAATCAAATTATACCAATTATTAAAAAATAGAATACCTTTCTGAAAGTTGGTATCTGCTATAACAGTCATCGGTGATTGTATGCTCCCACAGTATTTGATAAAAAGTATAAAAAGATTTCAGGACTTTCATATGGTAGTATATGCAGTGGTTGTTTGATATGCTTGGCACATTCTGTCTCCTATCTCTTCCTCTGGGTGCCTTGTTGTTTTGGCTAGGCTGACTTATCTACCCTGTAGGTGACAGTTGGCAGTTGTCAGGGATGGCTGACCCCTTCTGGCCCCATGCCTCACAATGACTGTGAGGACTGAACTGGAAGCAGGACCAGTGGTCTGTGTGGAGGTGCTGCAACCCCCAGAAACCCTGAAACTATTTTCCCCATTGGCAGCAGTTGGCCAATAACCTACTGGTGATGATGGGATAGTAATGGAGAAGACCAGCAATAATATCAATGATGGTTGTAGAGGCTGGGGTGGATGCAGGTATGGTGACCTGGAGGGTACTATATTCCCAAGGCTCTTGGGTCAGGGTCTTTGCCTGTCTTCATCAGGGTCTGAGAGGAGATGGGGGTCAAAGTGGTAAACTTCCATGTCCTGTGGCCAACCTGACAGTGAGTTCCTCCAAACTCAATTCAGACTGGTCTTCAGATAACAGATATTCAATGTGTCATCAGGCTCATACTTAGCAGTTTCACAGGAAGGCTCTATAGGAAACTCCTTTTTGATAAATAAGAAAACCATAGTTAAGGTTCCTCAATCTCATGAAAAGGATGCCCTTTTAGGCTTCCACATTCTCCTTTGGTGGCTTTTATTTGTAATGCAGACATGATGGTAACATGGCCATTGTTGTTCACCTGTTTCAGTTGTGTTCAACTCTTCAGGACCCCATTTGGGATTTTCTTGGAAAAGATACTGGAGTGGTTTGCCATTTCCTTCTCCTTCTCATTTTACAGATGAGGAAACTGAGGCAAACAGTGTTAAGTGACTTGCCCAGGGTCACACAGCAAGTAAGTATCTGAGGTCAGATTTGAACTCAGGAAGATGAGTCTTCTTGACTCCAGGGCTGGCACTCTATCCACTGTGTCACCTAGCTACCCAAAAACATGGCCATAGTATCTCTCAGACAGGAGATTTAATCAGTTCAGAGGCTACAGCAATCCTCACTTACTCAAGCCAGATGACTCATTTAAATAAGGAGATAAATGTTATAATATGTAATTATAAGCTTTTTCATTGATAAAGCAATTGCTTCCAGAGAAAGAAGAGACATACTGAGGGCCCTCAGCTCTGGATGTGTAGAGACCTGTGACTCTATCTCACAGTTCTATAAGTCTTCCCCACCCTACCCTGTAGTGTGGTCTACCCCTTGGGCTTCTGGTAGCGTTGATAGACTTTTGTGACATTTACATCCCAACCTTGGCAAGCTACTCTGGCATAGGACATGCATTTAGTGGCAAATAGCTCTTCTGTTCACTCAGTGAAGAAAAGTCAGTATTTTAAAGCATTCATGGAATGACCACTGGCTTTGGAGTCAGGGGACTTGAGCACCCATCCTGGCACTGCTACCTACCACTTATTTGACTCAGGAGAAGTCACTAGTTCTCTCTGGGCCTCAGCTTCTATACTTATGAAATGAAAGGATTGATCTGGATGACTTTTACGGTCCTTTCTAGCTCTAAATCTGTGACCCATTAATTTGCTCTTAATAAGCTTATTGTCTTTGTATGCTCAGCACCTAGAACTGTTCCTGGCACATAGTAGGTGCTTAATAAATGCATGTTGACTGATCAGCAATCTTCCAGAGAGAGATTTGAACCCTTGTCTCTCCTGACTCCAAGTTCGCCACCCTTCCTATTTCACTACATTGCTTTGATAAGCACTGTTTAAACTGTACCTCTTCTGGACTTCCAATTTAATTCTTTTCTCATTCCACTGAAAGATCAATCATATGTTTTCAAATGACTCAAAGACCCAAAATATCATGGAAAGGTTTAGCGGTAACGTGACTAGATTATTATTTTTTCAAGCCACTGGAGAAGAAGGAGTGTTCCATTTAGTCAGTGATATGGACTGAATAATGGTAAATATCCTGCAAGTCTGATCTAGCCAGCATTTTCACTGAAAATCTGCTGGGCTTGGATAAAAGGCTTTGTGTTCCAGCATTTGTGGTCTGCCCTTGCTAAGCATATACATAAAGGAACAACTGAGATGAAGAATTATAATAACCACAATTTAACTCAGCACCTCTAAAATGAGGGACAGAGACTTCTGGCTCCTCCTGCCAAGTCATAGATTCACCTTTGTCATGGGAACTTCCACTCTTCATGAAATGAATATCAAGAATAATCATTGAAAGAAACATAAACAACCTTGAAGCAAGGCCAAATAGCCATCAGTGAAATCTGTAAGCAGTACTGAATTCAGAGACCCGACAAGTGGCACGATGGATAACACACCGGGCTTAGAATCAGGAAGGCCTGACTTCAAATCTTCTTGCAGACATTTACTAGCTGTGTGACCTTGGGCAAGTCACTTTAACTCCTGTTTGCCTCAGTTTCCTCAACTATAAAATGATGGGGTTGGATTTGATGTCCTTTAATGTCTAAGTTCATGATCCTACATATTAGAGAGGTGAAAGAATCATTCCACAGGATGATGAAAAGGAGTGGGGGAAAACATGAACTAGACATGACAGTGTGAGGTTTTTGTTCAGAAAGATCTATCTGTCCCAGGGGAAAATAACCCAGCACAGAGGCCATCCACTAACTTGGGCAAATGCTAGATGACACAGAACAAAAATCCTTGGTGATAGTTTTCATAGGTCTGAGAAAATGCTTTGTACAGGGGAGGAGAGAAGTAAGCAATATTTCACAGAAAGCCCGAGTCATTTCATAATGAAAGAAAAGCTATATTTTAACAATCCTCTACCGCTTTATTCACAGTAACAAAAAACCTCCCCCACACTCATTATTAACAGATAACCTTCTTTTCCCATTGTCTTTCCTCTTTCTAGCTGGATTAATTTTTCTTAATGTGTACAGTGCCACTGAAAAGCCTGTGAAAATGAAGGCTATTCTTCAAGTATGGGATCTGAGAAATGCAATCACCAGCTTGTTGCTAGAAGTAGATCTACCTTCCTGGCAATAGGAGAGTTGAAAGGGGGCTCAGTTACTTTTAATCCCTTGATAATCCCTTATGAGTATATAGCAATTATTGTTTGTAATATGTAAGGAATGTAACATGTCTTTAGTCCTTTATTGTTGGGATGTCACTTACATAGCTCATTTATTCCTTACAACATGACCACACCTGTTTTAGAGATGAAGAAACTGAGGTTTAGAGCATTAAACGGCTTTTCTAAAGTCACAGTTAATAAACAACAGAGCGTCTGGTCCTATCCCATGGCCGACTTTTTAGCAAGGACTTGGCATTGCTCTGGAGCCTTCCTTCCTTTCCTTCCTTCCTTCCTTCCTTCTTTCCTTCTTTCCTTCCTTCCTTCCTTCCTTCCTTCCTTCCTTCCTTCCTTCCCTCCCTCCCTCCCTCCTTCTTTCCTTCTTTCCTTCCTTCCTTCCATCCTTCCATCCTTTCTCTCTCCCCCCTTTCACTCACTCTTGCTCTCTCTCACTCTCTCTCGCTCTCCACCTCCTTCTCTCCCTTCTTTCTTTCCCCAAAATTTGATAGCTTTTGTTTTTATAGAAAATTTGATTCTGAATATATCTCTTCCCATTCCCTCATAAAGAAAGGCACTCTTTGTTACAAAGAATAAAAGGAAAAAAAACAGTTTGGTAAAATTAACTAACATTTCAATTGTGTCTAATAGTATATATGATGTTACATATTCATAGGCCCCAATCTCTGGGAAAAAAAGAGGAGAGAAGTATATTTTCTCATTTCTTCTCTGGATTCAAAGTTGGTCATTTTATAATTTTATAACATTGTTTCATTTGCCCTGGAGTCTTTACTTAAATGGAATAGGTGGCTGTGTTCTAATGTCCTGTTGACCAGTGAGAAAACTACATCAGCATGCTCTGGCCAGGTAAATGGGACCTGTGTCAACCCAGAATTGTTTGGGTGAATGGTAAGGGAGCCCCACTGGCCTCATATTGGAAGCCTGGGCTCTTTTACTCCCCATTACTGCCTCAGGCAAATGGGGGTGGGGGGATTTTGCTGGTGGGAGAATGTGGAAGAGCAGTGGAACAGACCTGTTAGTACTAGGAACTGATTTAAAAAGATACTTTCAGGGCCCATGCTCCACCTCTGCCGCTGGGCTGTCTGCGCCAAGGCGGCGGCAGTCAGGCTCGTTTCTGGTGCCAGGATGCCCAAGAAGGGGAAAGGCCAGAATAAGGAGCCAGTGAAAACACTTCCTCCCACTGGACCTGTGGCAGTTGATCAGAGTGGTTCCATCACAATAGCCATTCATGCCAAACCTGGCTCCAAACAAAATGCTATAACAGATGTGACAACTGAGAACGTAAGTGTAGCTATTGCTGCACCTCCATCAGAAGGGGAGGCTAATGCAGAACTATGTCAGTATCTTTCCAAGGTCCTGGAACTTAGGAAGAGTGATGTTATCTTAGATAAGGGTGGTAAATCTCTTGAAAAAGTGGTAAAGATTTGGCATCCACAACGCTGAAAAAGATTTTGGAGAAATTGAAAAGGCAAGCAGAAGCTCCCTAAAACAAACCAGAAAAGCCAGAAATGAAAATTGTCTTTTGTGGAACTTTTTTTTTTAAATACCAAGGAAGCAAATTTGTAAGAAGAACCTACACGATACTTGAAAGATAGTGCTTTGAAGAAAAACAGGTCTCTGAAAATACTCTAGGAATGTTGGAAATGTCAAAATGTCATATAACTAATAAGGCAAAGTAAACCGAAGCTAAACTTCAATTATTACTGGACACACTCAAACCAAACCATTATTGTCTAATTCTTAAAATTTAGAACTGGCTTGTTAATACTACATACCTGCCCTAAAGCTTATTTTACAGACTTTTACTTAAAGTTTACGGAACCATACACTTAAAAGAGTTGAGAGAGACCTTAGAGATTACCTGCTTTACACATCTCATTTTTACACACGATCAAAGTGTCAGGGAGGCCGAGAGGCTTGTCTAAGGTCACACAAGTAATCAGCATCACTGAGACTAGAGCTCACCTCCCTTCACTCCAGTGACAGTGTCTTATATATACCACACTATTGTCTTGACTGTTATTTACAAGTATTAAAAGATATAAATGTATAGAAGCAGCTTGGCAGTGAGTAGACTGTCAAGGACAGTCACTGCCCAGAGCTTCAGGAAAGTCTCTAAGGTTCTAGATTAGAGATGGGTTGAAATGTGGGCTGGTGGACAAAATCATAGGTCTTTGACTTATTTCTGCACAGAAAATGTGTTGGATTTGTTGAATTGCAATTGGGTAATAACATTTTAAAATACATTTAGAAAAAAAAGATACTTTCAGATTACAGTTCGGATGGATTCCAAGGTACCGTAATGCAGCAGTGTCTATGACTAGGGATTTATCTCCACTTTTAATAGCAATATCTAGCTTTGCTCTGCCCTCCACTCGGTGCTAAAGAAGGGACATTTCCTTGATTTCAAGAGGAGAGGACCTGTCCAGGGTCCTGTAGTTCTGAATAAGTATTACGGCAAAATTATAATAAAAAACAAAACTGAACAAAAAGTTTATATCAAAGGGGAGATGAAGTATGTATGAGAGGGGACAAAAGTCCTGAGTCCTGCAAAGGAGGCTCTGAGTCCCAAGACCTGACATATGATTTATTGGCCTAGAATATTAGATTAGACTTGACATGGTAACATTAAATTTGATTTATGACTTCATTTTAATTGAGATTTTACTGATTTATTATTCATTGCAAAGAGAACGCAGAAGCCCCCAAGTTCCCAAGTGCTTCAGGCTTTCAATATCCAGGGAGCCCACTGTTCAATCCCTTCCCTTACTTTCAGAGAATCATGCGTTTTCAGAGTTAGAGGGCACCTCAGAGGCCCATTAAGTTCAACTCATTGCTGAACAAGAATCCCTCCACAACATGCTGGCTAAGGGGGCCTCCAGGTCATCCTCCATAGAAAGGAACCCTTGATCTCCCAAGGCAGCCTATTCCATTTTTGAAGGGTTTTATACATTAGGCAGTTGTTCTTTATATCAAGCCTAAATGTCCTTCTTTGGAATTTCTACCCATTTCTCTGATTCTGCTTCTTGGAGTCAAACAAAACAAATCTATTTCTTCTTCTATGTAATGGCATTTCAAATACTTGAAAACTGTTCTTACATTGCCAATAACTCTCCTTTTCTTTGGGCTAAACATCTCCAGTTTTCTCAAATTCTCATTTGGCATGGTTTCAAGTATCTTTGTCCTCATCCTCAGGGTCTTCCTTCTCTGGAAATGTTCCAACTTGTTAATGTTCTTCCTGAAAAGTGGTACTGAGTACAAAACCCTAGATGTGATCTGACTAGGGCAGAGTACAGTGGCACTAGTCCCTCCCTAGTTCTGAATACTGTGCCCCTAGTCATGTAACCCAAGATCAGCTTGGCTGCCAGATCACACTGCCTACCAATATTGAGTTTTCTGTTTTTAAGAGCCCTGAGGATGTTTACCAGAAAAAAATTTAAAAGCTAGGGGCAAGCTGGTTCCCCAAATAGATTTTTTTATTTCTCTCTACAGGGTCAGCTCTCCTCAAAACTATGAAGTAGGAGCAGTTTGTTCTCTGAATCACCCTCTCTATTCTTTGCCTTTGCCCACTTTGAGTTGAGACCATCCATTTTCACTGTAGGGGCAACCAGGGCTCACAAACTTCCTGATGTCTGAAAGTGACCCTATAAATTCACACTAAGACAAGTTTTTAAACTGGGGTCTGTGAACCCCTTAAAGGTCTGTGGATAGACAATGGTGGGTCTGTGAATTGGGATGGGAAAATTATATCTTCACTGTAATTGTTTTTCTTTATAATCTTATATATTTAATCATATGAATTTTAAAACATTATTCTAAGAAGGAGTCCATAGGCTTTTCTTTCCAGATTGTCAAAAGAGTCCAGGGTGGGCACAAAAAGGGATGAATCCTTACTCTAAGGTGTTAGTGACTTGAAGTGTCATTGGTTTTAGAAGTCTTTTTTAAAAGAAGCCATAGGAAACAATAGAGCCATAATTAGTAATTCCTGCATGAAGAAGGAAGGAAACTAGCATTTATTATGCACTTACTATATGCCAGGCACTGTGCTAAGTGCTTTATAAATATTAGCTCATTTGATCCTCACAACAACCCTGGGAAGTAGATGCTATTTATTATTTCCATTTTACAGTTGAGGAAACTGAGGTAAACAAAAGTTATGCAACTTGCCAAAATAGAGTTTGAACTCAGATCCAGCACTCTATAGCCACGAAAGTGCCTCACAGGGGGAAAAACAGAGGAGGGACACAGTAATTGAAGATATGACGTGTGTAGGGGTCCAGTGGTGCCAACACAAAGGACAGTCTATCCATGGGTCAGTCAACAGTCAACAAGCATTTATTAAGGACCTACTGTGTGCAGGCACTGTGCTAAAGCTGGGGGTACAAAAGAGCAACCAACCAAATTAATCAACAAGCTCTTAGTAAGCACCTTCTATGTGCCAGACACTATGTTAGCACTGATATAAAGACATAAATAAGACAATCCCAGTCATTAAGGAACTTACATTCTGGTGTGGGAGATTGGAGGTGATGGTGGTGCCAGAGGACTTCAAGGGAAGTTACGGAAATAGGTAAGATGTGGAAGGAACCTTTCCCCTAAGATGTCAGTATCCTATGGCAAAGCCCTATTTGTCTTGTACTAGTTACATCTTTGGTAGGGAGAAGACAATTCTTAATTTCTACTGGTGGGATTTCAGGCCAGTTGAGTGACATTTGTAGACATTCCAGATTCTCACAATTCATACTACTGATGTTACATCAAAAGCCAGATGTCCCTGTATCTCATAATCTGATAGTAAGAAGTTATTTTTCAGGTCTTTAGGGATAAATGATAACAAAAATGTACTTATGTAGACCTCAGTTTGCAAAGCAATTTAAATATATTGTCTCATTTTATGCCCACAATAGACCTGTGAATTAAGTATTATATACTGTGGATGAGGAAACTGAGGTTAAGTGAGTTTATGTGACTTGTCCGTGGTCATACCACTGGTATGTTTTGAAGGGAAGGATTTGAACTCTGATCTGATGACTCCTGGTTTCCCATTCTTTCCACTATGCAATGATGCCTTTCTTTGACAAATTGCCTCTAGTGTCTACTACCATATGAAAATGGACTAAAAGGCTGTTGTGTACTTGGCAGGAGGGTGGAAATGAATGAAGGAAGTCTGGGCTTTTTCTTTTCCACTCCCATGAGCCTACTGTGTGTGCTGCAAAGCTGGAGAATTGGGTTCAAAGAGCTTTATTGCATTTTGAAATATTAAAGGACAAGGAAAATGATGTTTTAATCACCAGTAAATCACCTGAATGTTGGTGACAAACAGGTGTTAGCAGTTTACCTAAACAACTTGACAAGGGTGTACAAGGGTGTAAAGTATGGACATGTTTCTCACTTGTTCTAATGGAAGTGCATGGTGGTATCTAGTAGGTGGGGCCAGCTGAAAAGTTGAATTAAGTTTTCAAGAAAAGTATAGAACCCACCACTTGGAGGTAGGATTTTGCCTGGGGGGGGGGTGGCAGAATTCAGAACTGAGACACTTGCTGGTCTTAGGGCATGAGTTTAAATTCATTACAGAAGTGCATATCGGTACCACACACCAGGATTCCCAAGGAAGTTGGAGATGGTGGAGACAATGGTCAAGCATCAGAACAACATGCCCCTTCCAACTGTAGGCAGTAGGGCCTGGAGGGGGCAACTTACACAGCAGAGATGTCATATCCTCTGAGAATCAGAGTGAAGACATTATGAAAAGATGTTAGTGGGCCTGGTGGCCCTGGAGGTATAATTGGCCTTGTCCACATTTATTCTCCACATGTGTGCCTTCCTACTTCTCAGGGGCAGCTAGATGGTACAGTAGATTGAGTGCCGGACCTGGAGTCAGGAAGACCTGAGTTCAAATAGAGCCTCAGGCTGTATGATACTGGGCAAGTCACTTAACTCTGTTTGCCTCAGTTTTTTCATCTGAAAAATGAACTGGAAGAGGAAATGTCAAACCTGTCTGGTATCTTTGCCAAGAAAACCCCAAATGGGGTCCTGAAGGGTTGTCCATGACCGAAATGACCAAACAACAAAAACCATTTGTAAATTCTGTTGTCATCTACTCTTCTCACTGATTGTGGGTATACTTGTAGGAACATCTCCCCCTCCCCCAGGTTACAGAGGAGATATTTTGTGGTTATTTTTCTTATTATGACATTTTAGTAAATGCCTTTTGCTTTCAATGAATTATTTCCTTTGGCTGAATATCAAAAGCTAAACTCATCAGTGGGGGCTTGTAAAGTAGAGTTTTATGAGCGTGGACACACAGAGGACCATGAACCCAGGATGGCCAACTCTTAGGGAACATACCCTGCAAATCTGTATTGGGAAGATAGTCCAGAGAGGTGCTACTCTGTTGCAAATTGCCATCGCTGGTGTTGAGGAAGGGGTGGGGTGGGAGGAAAAACCTTCTTCCTCTGTGGATGTACTCTATGAGAGGTTCAAGGGGGAAGGTGAGGAGCAAATTCCCCCTCAGAGTTGACTCTGGCTTGACTAGGGCCAGGGCTGATATTTTGATTGATTACCAGAAGTTACTTTTTCCCATCAGTTGCCTTCATCCAATGACCAACATCCTCTAATTCCAGAAGTTTGATTGAGATATTTCTCACTTTGTTGTAGAGTTATTTAAACAGCTAATTGATATCATGTTGTTGGACTATTCAAGGAAACTCCATAACATCTTTATACAAGTTAAAATGAATTCTGGTCTGCTTTCCTTGCATTTACTAATGTAAGTGGGGCCTTAGGGATAGAATGAAGAAGAACTTAGGGATTAGTCATGTTATAGAGCAACAAAGAAAGATAAAGGCTAGAACTGGAGTTCTCTAATTTTTTTGTGTGTCATGAACCTATCCCTTCTACAATCTGGTAAAGCTCAGGGACCTCTTTTCAAAATAAAGTCTTTAAATACATAAAACAATACACAGGATTACAAAGACAACAAATTGCAGTGATCAACATATTCTGTTAAAGTTGCTAGGCCTCAGCTTAAGTAACCCTGTTTTAAGAGTTCCATATCAGTGGTATTGTGGACCCAGGTGAAATGGGCTGATGAAAGAATAGAGGAATTAGCCTTTTCCACAACTTCTTGGTCATGAGTCCAGAAAAACTAAACTAGATCATGAAGTTGCCATCTCTGGAGATTGCCAGTAAGAGAAAAACCTCAATTCTGATTTATATCTTTATCTACCTGAGGGCAGGGATAAGAGCTCAATGAACTCTTAAGACCCCTGCCAACTGTAGGGTTCCATCAAGGCATCATTACATTGTGGGACAAGCATCTGCTGGTCAGAAGTGGAACAAATTATTTGTAGTGTGAAGCAGAAGATCAGAAAAATGTGCCCTTCTGGTTTTGACAGTTACATCCCTTGTGTGGTATTAATCGCTGGAGGATGCTTTGAGACTTGGCTTATTATGTAAAAATATCAGTATGCTATGGTGAGTGGAATTTTCTAACATTAAAATAGGTACCACAACTAGGGCCTACGATTTCCTCAGTGTGTCTCTTTTATCATTACCGATTATGGCCCATCTCTAACATGTAGACTTGGCTAGGCAGTGCAGTAGATAGAATACTGCATCTGAAGTCAGACTTCAGTTCAAATCTGGCCTTGGAAACTTACTAATTATATGACCCTGGAAAAGTCAATTAACCTTTCTCTATCTCAGTTTCCTCAACCATAAAATGAGGGATAATGATGAAGCGCTTGCCCCTCAGGATTATTATGGGGATGAAATGAAATGATATTTGTAAAGTACTTGGCACAGTGCCTGGTATGTAGTAGGCACTTAACAAATGTTTATTTTCTTCTTTCCTTCATAGTTGCCTGATTCTTAGAGAGGTTAAGTGACACCTTAAGTCTATTAACAAGGTCTATTAAGTCTATTAATAAAAATAGTATTTTAAAAATGCCCCCCTTGAAAACTTCCAGTGTGTTATACCCTGGGCAACCATCTACCTTGCCTATCACTTACCTTGGCTTTATGTATTGTGTCTCCTTTAATAGTCCAACAAAAACTCAGAGTTTGCTGTTATTGGTTTGATATATCTATCTATATGTATATATATATATATACATGTATATATATATATATATATATATAGTATTAATGAAACAGAGGGAAGTAAGTATAAAACTATGAAGTAAGATTGAACTTAATAATTAATCTTAGTAATGAACTAATTTATATCACTATTTCTCTTTCTCTATACTCAGAGATACAAAGGTGAATCATGGTTGAAAGCCAAGGATTTTGTGACACTTCCAGTCACCATGACAGCAGATCCTTGTTGTGATAGGGTTTAATAATTTTGCAATAGCTGTTCCACTTTCAGGTTGGCAAAGCACTTTCTGTACTTTATCTTTGATCCTCACAGAACTCCTGGGAGTTAATATGTGGCAGCTATTATAATCCCCATTTTACAGATAATAATAATTGACATTGATATAGTGCTTTAAGGTTTGCAGAGGGCTTTATTTGATCCTCCCAGCCATGCTGTGATGTAGGTCCTACAGGTTTTATTATTGCCATTTTATAGTTTTGGACAGAAAGGTTAAGTTAGTTGGCTGTGTCACTTAGCTAGTAGACATCAGAGTTGAAATTCAAACTTTGGTCACTCCTGACTTCAATTCCAGAGATCACTCACTATCTTGTGAGCTCCTTGAGAGCAGGGACTGTCATTTGCTTCTTTTCGTATCTCCAAGGCTAAGCACAGTGCCTGGCACATGGTAGGCACTTAATAAATGTTTATTAATTGAGTGACTCACCACTACCCCATCTCACATGCTCATATGAAATAGGTAAGGATGCTCAATTGAAAGAATCAAATAATCAATGAACATTTATTAAGTGCCTACCAAGTACCAGGCACTGTCCTAAGTGCTGAGCATAAAAAAAGAAGTAAAAAGATAGTCCTTGCCTTCAATGAGCTCACAATCTAATGGGAAAAAAGAAAGGGTTTTGGGAAGTGTAGAAGGATATAGTTTCCTGTTTTAAGAAGGGCCAATTTCCTGATATTCCCTTCAAGTTAGGACCCTGCTGCCGCCACCACTTTGATCCATATCACCTTGGTATCTTTTGTACTAGCAATGGAAATCTCTAGCTTGAGTCAGAGGTGAGGAGAAGGAGGGTAAAGTAGCCTGTCTGGTTGGGGCAGAGGTGGGCAATTCGTTTTTTCAAGGAAATGTGTAAATTGTCACCAGCTCTGGAAGAGTTCTTTGTTTCGGCAAGGTGGACCTAGTTTGGCATTTAAACCCTGTTTCCTGCTTATGTATTCTAGTATGTATGCAGACTCCACTGGATTTTGTTTATGGAACCAGACTTCAGCTGGGTGGCACAATGGAGAGAATGCTGGGCCTGAAGATAGAAAGACCTGAATTTAAATTTGACCTCATGTCCTTCCTAGCTGTGTGACACTGGATAAATCATTTCATCGTTGTTTGCCTCAGTCTCCCCAACTATATCATGGGGATAATAATAGCACCTACCTCTCAGGATTGTCGATGAGGATCAAATGAGATATTTGTAAAGTTATTAGCCCCGTGTCTGGCATATAGTGAGCACTTAATAAATGCTTGCTTCTTTCCTTTCTTTCTTAACAGACTCCTGTACTCTGGTCATTAATTATTAACCAAAACCATAACCCTGATGATGCTACTGGCTTTGTTGAAGTCCAGCTCAGGTGTTACGTTAACCTCCTCCAAGTAACCTTTCTTGAAACCTCTAGGTTAAAGTGATTTCTCCCTTCTCAGATTTCTTGTGGCATTCTGCCTGGACTTATCTCTCATGCTAAACACATTCTCCCATGAATCAGAGTTATCTATGTATATGTTCTCCGTCTCCCCGTGCTGCCCCCCCGCAAAGATTGGAAGCTCCTTAAAAATAGGATTGGTGTTGCATCGGCAATTGTATCTAGAAGGCTCAGTGAGGTATTTTATGAGTTACTTGACCTTTCACATTTGTTTTGTCCAGACCTGTGATTTCATTCACATGCAGTGACTCCTTGTGCTGAATGAAAGTCCCTCTGCTACTATTCCCAAAGGGTTATAAAACTATGCACATTCTTTGATCCAGCAATACCACTTCTAGGTCTCCCAAAGACCTATCGTCTCTGTATCCCAAAGAGATGATAAAAATGGGAAAAGGACCCACATGTACAAAAATATTTCTAGCCGCTCTTTTCCTGGTGGCAAAGAATTGGAGATTGAGGGAATGCCCATCTATTGGGGAATGGCTGAACAAGTTGTGGCATATGAAGGTAACAGAATAACATTGTGTTATAAGAAATGATGAGCAGGAGGACTTCAGAAAAACCTGGAAAGACTTACATGAACTGATGCTGAGTGAAGTGAGCAGAACCAGGAAAACATTGTACATGGTAACTGCAATATTGTGCGATGACTAACTTTGATAGACTTAGTTCTTCTTCGCAACGCAAGGTTCTAAGACAACTCCAAAAGACTAGTGATGGAAAATGTTATCCACATCCAAAGGAAGTGCTACGGAATCTGAATGCAGATCGAAGCACACGATTTTCTCTTTTTTTTCTTTCTTGTGTTTTTTCCCTTTGGTTCCAATTCTTCTTTACAACATGATTAATGTGGAAAAAAATAAAGTCCCTCCACCAATTCACATCAGCCACCATTTTGTAGCTTCTAGTATTCGACAATTGTTTGGAGCACAGAGTTTAAGTGACTTGCCTTTGGTCACACGGCCAGTATGACTTAGATGTAGTACTTGAACTCATACAAGTTCCTAATTCCATAGTCTTTTATCTACTCACCATATTGTGCTGTGTTGCTAGGCTCTTATTACATTTGTTGAATTGAATGTTTACTGAGAGATAGCACGGCATTGTGGTTGGGGGCTGTGTTGGTAAGCAAAATGGGCTCCTCAGCACTTAGTTCAACAAGTGCCCTAGAAGAGTCTGGCTTTTGTTTGCTTTGAGTAATTCAGCTATTTCATTGAATCTTACTAAGTGCTAAGCCCCAGGCCCAATCCCCTAGTAGGTGTAAAACCTATGTGGGTGTGGATTGGCAACTAAGGTGGGGCCCAAGGTGGGGCTAACTCCAGGGAGGGCCTGGTTTACATGTCTGGAACAGCAGAGGGCTCTTAGACCACGTGGGTTTAAGTCTTTTTGTGACAATTTTAGGTCACGAGTCGCATGTGTGACTCACCCCTGACGCTGACAAAGATATAGAAACCAGGGGTTAGCCTCCTCTTCCTTGGAGCTCTTTGCCGCAGCAGTGGTGGTGCCCGTGACTCTGGGCCAGCCCCTGTTCTGAGCTCCTGGGCTGAACCTAGATGTTGGTAACTATGAATCTGTATTGGGTCTGTCCGTTGATGTTTGTAATTTGTTTGTAATTTGCTCTGAAGTTCAGGGTGCTGGCTTTTTCCCCTGAACTAAGTGAATGATATTTGTATGCTGAATTAAAGTAAGCTTGCCAACCCCTTAACCTTGTTTTCCTTATAAAGGCAGATCAAAAGAACCTGTGCTTTGGTGGGTGCTGACAGCTTTCTGGGTGCTGGTTGTTGGTGGATCTTGCACCCCCACACAAGCTGCTAGCCAGATTGTGGAAACAGGGACTGGACATGGGCTTAGGAAGACCTGAATAGCAATCTTGCTTCAGACGCTAACTAGCTGTGTCATCCTGGGCAAGTCATTTAAACTCTCTGTGTCTCAGTTTCCTCATCTGTAAAATGAGAGGATCAGTCTTGATGGCCTCCAACATGCCTTCCAGCTCTAAATCCACAATCCTATGATCCCATGCAATACTCCAGAGAAAGGCAGCATGACATAGAGGCTAGCAAGCTGTTCTGGGAGTCAGGAAGACCTGGATTCAAGTGCCACTTCTGAGAATATAAATTGCAGAGCAAGTGCTGATATGCAACTGTAAGAGAGCTTTCTCACCTGGGCATTTTGTATTACAATGAAATTATTGGGTCAATAGATTTAGAGCGGGAATGGATTTTGGAGGGTATTGAATGCAGTTTTATAGATGTTTATATTGAGACTCAGACAAGTTCAGTGACTTAGGATCACCTGGCTAGGAAGTGTGATGCAGGATTATAACTTGGGTCTAGCACTTTATCCACAGAGTGACCTATCTGTAGCTCCAAAAACAACATCCACTGAAAGACCATTTTTCAACAGTTCATTCTGGCTGAATTAAAATAGAGTGATGTAGAATTTCTCCTAAGCCAAAGAATACTCTGGACTTCATATACTTTCTTAGTTTCTGTCATAGCCATATTGGATCAAGTAACCCCTCAGGTGAGGACCCCCAAGATTGATTGATACCTATCAAGAAAAAAGGAGTTGAGGACAAAGCTAGAGGCAGCATCCACCCATCTCTCTCTCTCTCTCTCTCTCTCTCTCTCTCTCTCTCTCTCTCTCTCTCTCTCTCTCTCTCTCTCTCTCTCTCTCTCTCTCTCTCTCTCTCTCTCTCTCTCTCTCTCTCTCTCTCTCTGTCTCTCTCTATGTATCAAAAGAAGTCTTGAGATTCAGAGCTAGACAAATCCTCCCTGTTCCGGAATCTGTTCCCTTATCCTGTTGGTTAGTCATCACAGATATTGAAGGTATAAGCTTGAATCACTTTGCCTTTGATTTCTCTTTCCCCTTTTAAGAGTAATCAGGCTAGCTGAGCGGGAGAAAGAGCCTTCTGTAACACACAATCTGTACTGGGAGATCAATAGCAGCTTAACATGCATTTTTGTCTAATATTCATGTTGGCAGGCCTTTGTAATAAAAATGCTGGTTTTAATGAAGTACATTAAAATGAGGAGATTCATAGCTTGGCTGTGAGCTTTCATCACTACTGCCTCCCCCTGAGCTGTCAGAGTGAGCACAAGCCCATTCTGTGGGAGGGAGGTAGAGGGATGTCATTTTAGGCACCACCAAACCACACCCCCCAAAAATTCTGCTCCATCGATGGTAAGGGCCATGTTATTGGAGCATCTATTTCAATTGAATTCACTTCATTTCTTTAATAGAATGTCTGGAGGAAGTGTCTTTGCAAAATGTTTCACAATGAAAGATAGTAGAAAACGAGTAAATATTCTGATGTCCCATTACAGGGAGGAAAGAAGACACTGGAGGCATGGGATTACGTAAGTGGATGCTTTGAGAGAAGTTAAGGGATCCACATACATAAAAGGGCAACCCCCAATGACTCACTTCTGTAGAAAGTGTGGAGAACAATGAACCATTTGGGAAAGGAAAAGTCTAGAAATCATATCTTAACAGCAGTACTTAGAGGAGCTGAAAGTGCTAAGCTTCAAGAAGAAATAACTTAGGGCATACATGACGACTGTCTTAAAAAATTTATGGAATAATTAATTTGTGTTATTCAAGAGAGAAGAATTGTGAGCCGTGTGTACAGAAAGAAGTAGAATGGGGGTAGCAGAGGTAGGACATTGGATTTGGGACCAGGAAGACCTAGGTATAAAGCCTGACTCAGACAGGATTTGTGCGTGTGACCCTGGGCAAGTCTTTTAATCCCTCTGGGACTCAGTTTCCTTATCTGTATAAGGAGGAGACTGACGAAATCTAAGGTGTCTTTCAGTTCAAATCATTGACCTTCTTAGTTTATAGGAAAGCAGACTTCAGCTGAACATAAAAAAGAGTGATTTCTAGTAATTAGCACTATTCAGTAATGGAATGCTTCACCTTGAGAGGTAGTCAGATAGTACCACTTGTGACTGCAAGTGTGCACACAAAGTCTGAGAAATCATTTTAGGTTGTGCCTTTTACTGTTCATGTGATCATAGATCTAGAGATGTAAGGGGCCTCAAGGGACATCTAGCAAGTGATATGCTCAAGGTTACAAAGGTAGTAACCATCAGGGATGGGGCTTCAGCTCAGCCAGAATCGGTGTTCTTTCCACTAGACAATTCTGCCTTCTATTGCTAGGTGGCACAGTGGATAGAGCACTGGGTCTCGAGTTAGGATGTCCTGAGTTCAAATCCAGCCTCAGACACTTACTAGCTGGGTGACCCTGGGCAAGTTACTTAAACTCTGTTTGCCTCAGTTTCCTCATCTGTAAAATGGGGAAAATAAAGCACCTTCCTCCAAGGAATGATGTAAGAATCAGATGAGGTAAATATAGAGTGATTATCATAATTTCTGGCACATGGTAAGCTGGATATAAATGTTAGCTATTATAATTATTATTCAACAATTTTAACATCTCCTGATATTTAAGAACTGCAGAGCGTCAGAGTTGGAAAAGACCTCAGAGTCCACCAAGTCCAACCCATACCTGGCCAGAAATATTCTATGATACCCCCCAGAAGGGGTCATGTAGCATTGGCTTAAAGACTTCCTGGGAGAGGAAACCAAGTGCTCCTCCAAACTGTCACATATTTGTTCATTCTGTATATTGATACTTTTATTTGTACATACGTTCTAGTAGAATATAAATGCCTGAGGGCAGGCACTGTTTCATTTTTGTCTTTGTGTACACCAGCACTCATTGCTACACCTGATACATTGGAGGACCTTCAGGAGTGTATGTCAATTGATCGATTGATTGCAACCCTGTACAACTCTACTTTTCTGAAGTTGCTGAAACTTTAACTTCGGTCAAGGATTACTTTTGTTCTTGCTTATATTCCCAGCATTTAGCACGGTGCCTAGCACAAAGTACGTGCTTAAAAAATGCTTGTTTACTGACGTCTTGCTACATCCCTCACTTGTCATGTTTTCCCAGGTCCTCCTTGATCTCACATCACCACTGATATTGACATAAAGCGTTTGCTTTTTGATTCTGGGAATACAAAGAGGTATAAATCATGGTCCCTGCCCTAAAGAACTTAAAATCAATTTTCAGGAAGGGATTCTACCCCAAAGGATAAAAAGTGTATAAAGCAATCTAAGTCACATGCTAAATCAATTGAGAGGCAGCTAGGTAACGCAGAGGATAGAGTGCTGGATTTGGAGTCAAGAAGAACTGAGTTCAAATCTAGCCTGAGATACTAGCTGTGTGACACTGAGCAAGTCACTCAACCATGTTTGCCTCAGTTTCCTCATGTGTAAAATGAGCTGGAGAAGGATATGGCAAATCACTCCAGGATCTCAGCCGAGAAAACCTCAAATGAGGTCATGAAGAATCAGACCCGACTGAAATGACTGAACGATGAATCAGCAGTGCAGGCAGTGAGCCTCAAAGGAGAGATGGCATGGAGGAGAGAGAGATGTTTGGGGTGGTCATGGGAAGTTCCATGGAGCGTCCAAGAATGGAGATGACTCTTGAAGGATAGATAGAACTTATTCTAGTCTTTCCTGGTCTCTAGCATCTCATCACCAGACAACTACAAGACACTTTGAAATGGCTGTCCTGTAGGCATCTTAAAATCAACACGTCTAAAGCTGGACTATATCTTTTCCTCCAAACCCTCCCATCTTATAAACTTCCATATTGCTGTTAAGGGCACCCCAATCTTCCCATTCACCCAGGTTTGCATTCTGAGTGCCACTTTCCAATCCTCCCTCACATTCACCCCACATAGCCAAGATTTTGCCAAGTCTTCTCATTTTTACCCCCTATTCCTTCCCTATGTATGTCCCCTTGATAGCTGCCACCCTTTTTCAGGCTCTCACCTCCTGCCTGGTCTAAGGCACTAACTTGCCCATTGGCCTTCCTATCTCAATTTTCTCCCCATCCAGTCCATCCTCCACTCAGTTGCCAAATGGATCTTCCTAAAATGCAGGTACAACTATGTTACCTATCTACTCGATAACTTCATTGGCTCCCTATTACCTCCGGGATGACATGTAAGTTTTGCTGGCTTTTGAAGCCCTTCTCAACCTGGGCCCTTCCTTCTTTGCCAGTCTTACATTTATTCTCTTCTAAGTACTCTATGAATTGCATTGGCCTTTTTGCTATTTCTAGATCATGAGATTCCTGTTCCTGACACTGGGTTTTCTATTGTTTATCCCTCATACCTAGAATGTTCTCCCTCTCCCCCTTGGTCTCCTGGTTTCCCTGTTTTTCTTCGAGAGTCAGCTAAAATCTCACCTTCTGCAGGAGGCTTTACCCAGTCCCCTCTCTACCTCCCAATGGCTACAGGCTTCCTTCTGAGATTCATCCTCTCTGTACAGATCATGTATCTACATAGTTCTTTACATCATCTTCCTTGTTAGAATGTGAGCTTCTTGAGGTCAGGGACTGTGTTTTTAACCTTTCTTTATAGCCTTAGAGATCAGCACAGTTCCTAGAATACAGTAAATGCTTAATAAATGCTTATTGTTGTTGTTATTATTGTTGGAGCAGAGGGAGGCAACAAGTATTTTCTTAGGCACCTGCTTAGTGTATTGAGACCCCAAATTCCAATGAACTTTGGGTGGGTTAATTTGGCCATATTAACCCTCTGTCCATCAACAAAAGCGCTTCTATTTCTTCTTCTCTTAGTTCTCCTACTCTGGTTCTTCTCACAGAGGTCTTCAGAATTCTTGGCACGAATCTAGCATTTTACAATAATTAACTACCCCCACAAAAGAGTCTCTTGGGAGGCATGTGAATAGGCTAGGCTCACATACTGGCAAAAAAGAGGTAATAGAATTAGAGCCTGAAGGGACCTTGGAGACCACCTAATCCAATACCCCTATTTTACAAGTAAGGAAACCAAGGCCTAGAGAGGTCAAGGGGCGTGGTCACATTCCTTTGGGCAGCCAGTGGCAGAGCCAGCACATTAGCCCAGCTATTCTGACAAACCCCAGCACTCTTTCTACTGTAACGTTTTCCCTCATGATTGTCCTGAGGCCACCCAGAATTTCCATGGCTGATCCAGGGCTTTGGTGTAAGGCATTTCCCACTGGCATTTCCCACTTCCTCAGTTGCTTCACTGCAAGAAGGCAATGGAAGCAGTGCTCAAATGAACCTGTCTCTATCCCCAGTATGAGGAACCTCACTCTTGTGCATTTAAATTATTTGTGAACTATTGAAATGCAGAGAATGTAAGAACGTTAAACTACGCATAAATCACCCAACAGGTCAGCATTTCTTTCTTCACCTGAGCATCTGTCTGTTGCATCTGCAGTCTCCAGAGCAGCAGTTCTGAAGTCGGAGTAGAAGGGACTGAACAACAGGGTGACAGCAGGTGTTATCATAATGGCTTAGGCTATATATCTGCAGCTAAGAGAATATTGAGAACCACTATGTGATCTACAGTGAAAACTGATGGGGAGAACTTCTGACGAATACAAAGGTGGACACACTTGAGGTAACTTCAGTTTCTTCGGTCCCTATGGACTTCTGGGGGCCATCTCCAGTCATCTTGATAAATGTCTTGCCACTGAACTGCCATGATTCTGGGGGAGAGAATGGGGCTGATGGCTTTGCACAGCTCTGTCTCACTTAAATCCAATTCACTTGAAAACCAAGACATCACCCTCTTGATGTCATTGGTCCTCTGGCTTTCACTGGTTGGCCTATAATAGGCCCTAGCCCAAGCTTCACTTTCTCATTGTTTGAGGTTTGATGGCTCAGAGTGAGTGTAAATAGCAATTGTTTTCTGTTGTGGCAGGAAATTCTGAAGATCTTCCTCTCCCAGGTTGATTCTTTTGGGAAGGCAAGCTAAGCCATCTTTAGTCTCAATTTTAGTCTAGTCTTTAATCACTGAACAGGTGTTGCCTGAGACAAACTGAGACCTGGGAAAGACTTTAACTTTAAAAGGCCACAGTCTCCCCCTGCTTCCTGGGAGATTGTCAGTTGTCTTGACTTTTGTCTTGCTACTGGACTCTGATGACTCTGGAGGAGAGAATGAGGCTCTGCTTCACGTAAATCTAATTCACTCGCAAGTCAAGATACTACCCTCCCGATGTCGTTGGTCTTCTTCCAGAATTAAGGATGAATGAGAATGGATTTCTGGCCCTGGAACATCCCCTCACCACTGCAGCCTCCTTCTCCCATTGGTGAGTTCCTTTAGGAACCTCCATTTTGAGGAAGGGCCCAGGCCCACCATCTTTCACTCCTTTCCTGGCTCTGCTTTGGACTCTCTGGACTTTGTCAGTCTGCCTCTGAATGGGAATCTTCACCTTTTGCTTTTCCTTTCCTTTTCATGCATTGTCTTCCTCCATTAGAATGTAAGCTCCTTGAGGGCAGGGGCTTTTTGCTTCTATTTGTAGTCTCAGTCCTAACTATAGTGCCTGGTGCATAGTAAATACTTAATAAATACTTGATGACTTCATCCACCCCTCCATCCACAAGTATTAATTTAGCATCAGCACTGTACTATATGAGGTCTTAGGGCAGATATAAATTTAGACAAAGAAATGTTCCCATTCTCATTCCCCTTTATGAGGGAATAAAAACATATAGATAATTATAATTCATAATAATCATCAATGTTAAGCACCCTAGAAACATGTCTTCAAAAGTACTATTTGGGGCCCGAGCTAGCTGTGTCCAGCTGTTTGGAGGAGTATGGTGTTGAAGAAGAATCACATTTAAAGTTTTAATAATAGATTTAGAACTGGTAGGGACCTTAGAAGGCAGTCAACTAGCATTTATTAAACACCCACTACGTGTCAGGCATTGTGTTAATCACTGGAGATATGAAGAAAGACAAAAGATAGTTCTTGCTCTCCAGGAACTTATAATTTAATATAGTCTAGTCTACATATTACAGAAGAGGAAACTGAGGCACAGAGTTGAAATAATTTGCTGGAGGTCACATAGGCAGCAAGTAGCAGAATTTGTATTCAAAGTAAGGCCCTCTGACTCTAAAGCTATCCCTGGCATTGTAAAGGTACAATACAAGTAGGATCTAAGGATGAAAGCTGCAGAGAAGCAGGATTTGGGATCAAGATAAGGGAAACAATTCCCAATGTTTGTTGTTGGTGGTGGTATTGAGTCATTTTTCAGCTGTGTCTGACTCTTCATGGTAATATTTGGGGTTTTCTTGGCAAAGATACTGGAGTGATTTATCATTTTCTTCTCCAGCTCATTTTACAGATTAGGAAACTGAGGCGAACAGGGTTAAGTGACTTGCCCAGGGTCACACAGCTAGGAAGTGTCTGAAGTCAGGTTTGAACTCAGGAAGATGAGTCCTCTTGACTTCAGGTCTGGTGCTCTATCCACCTAGCTGCACAATAGAAAGGTTGGCCTTCATGAATAAAGAGTACCCAAATGTTTTTATATTCTTGTACGAAATACCAGCAAAAGCACAAGTGGAACTCTGCAAGGATAAATGAGGTAATAATAACTACGAATCACTTTGAATTGTTGGGTAGAAAGGCACCATATAAATTGGGACATTTTATAATGCATATAATGTATATATAGATGTTGTATATCTATTTGCAGTGAACCCCACGTAATGCCATTCCTACTAAAAACATTTTCTTTTCTGGATCCTTTTCAGGGGGAGATACTCCAGTTTTATATATTCCATGTATACTTTGAGAAACCTGCTTAGAATATTTTTGCTGATGAATTTTCTGAGATGTAAGGTTTGTCATTTTGAAGACCTGTTCTCATGTAACCCCACTGGAAGCAGGCTGCTTTTAACTCCTCATTGTGATTCCAACTACATTCAAACTCTTCAGCATCATCTGCTTATCTGGGGCATTAACCAATTTCTCATTCATTTGTATTGTTTGGAGAAGGCTAGGCATAGTCTTTGGCCAATATGTGGGGAATCTGTTCCATGCCCAGTGGAGGGCATTGCCTAATGAAGACAGACAAGCTCAGCACAGCAGAAACAGTAGAAATAAGAGGAAGAGAGAGGACACTGCTGACATGGACAGCAGGACAAGAAATTTGAGTTTCAGGAGGAATTGGAAAACTGGGAGGAAGAATATTTATCAGGAAAGAAGGTGAGGCGCACATACATATGGAGGGCCCAGTTCTGCCCAGAGGATGTCGGTTTGCCCCCCAGAACTGGTGTGCTTAAAGCCTGAGGGTGGTCTGGCTTTGGGTTTTTAGCATACACTGAATGAGAAAGATGGAGAGAATAGTGACAATAAGCATGAGCCAAGGCATCCTTGTTGGAATCTAAAGACATTTTAAAATTCTTTCAAAACAAATATGCTTTCTATGGTAACTTTACAATTTTGTTTCAGTGTAGTGGTGTAAATTGAGAGCTGGCTTTGGATTAAGGAAGATCAGAGACTGAGTCCTGCCTCTGACAGATATCAGTTGTGTGACTCTGGGCCAATCATACCCTATATAACTTGCAGAGCAAGTATTGATCTTTATTAGGGGCTCACCATACCAACAAAGGAGTCAGCTAAGTGGCACAGTAGATAAAGTGCTGGCCCTGGAATCAGGAAGACCTGAGTTCAAATACAGCCTCAGACATTTACTAGCTGTGTTACCCTGGTCAAGTCACTTAACCTTGTTTGCCTCAGTTTTCTCATCTGTAAAATGAGCTGGAGAAGAAAATGGCAAGCCATTCTATTATCTTTGCCAAGAAAACCCCAAATGAGGTCATGAAGAGTTGGACACAACTGAAATGACTGAATGAACATAACAATTAAATCACAGGTTTAGTCAAAATTAAAAAATATTTCAGTCAATTCCTATATTTTTCAAAGTTATATCATTTTACAAATAGTCAACAAATATGCGTGTATGCATGCATATATGTATATATGGGTGTGCCTGTGAATGTGTATATATACACAGGTATACGTGTGTGTGTGTGTGTGTGTGTATGTGTGTGTGTGTATGTGAATAAAGAGATGGCTTCATTATAGGGAAAATTTGGGTCTGAGTACTGCCTCTGACACTCTGGCTATGTGATTTTGAGCAAGCCAAGTAACCTCATCTATAAGACTAAAAATTGCAGAGCAGGTGTTGATTGGCATTGGAAAAGGGAATTTCTTTATTCTTATACTGATGAAATCTCAAGTTTGGTAAAAAAAAAACAGTGACTTCTTGTGTTATTTTTCTGTCAAAACCATCTAATTTTAGAAGTGGAATCCATAGAATGAATGAATCAGTCTCTCTCCCTCTCTCTCTCTCTCTCTCTCTCTCTCTCTCTCTCTCGACTCTTTCTCTCTCCTCTCAATCTCTCTCCCTTAATGTCTCTGTCTCTCAATCTCTCTCCCCCTTTCTCCTTTACTCTCCCTCTGTCTTTGTCTCTCTCCCTTCCGCCTCCCTCCATTTTCACCCATATGTGTATATATCTGTGTGTATGCATCTATCTCCATCCATCCATCCATCCATCTATCCACCCATGTATGTATGTGTGTATGTATGTATGTATGTATGTACGTATCTACCTACCTACCTACCTATCTATCTAGCCATCTACACACACATGCACAAATGGAGAGGTTTTTATATCTGAACTAATACAATATTTATGCAATCACTCTCTAAAGAGAAACATCATAGGAAAGTGAATAATAGATAGTGTTGGGCTTGGAGTCAGAGTCTCTGCTCTTGCCTCTAACACTTACTAGCTGTGGAACAATGTGCAAATCTCTTAAACTATCAGAGCCTCAGTTTCCTCATCTGTAAAATGGAGTATGATGCCTGTGAGACCTGTTTCATAGGGTTTCTGTAAGGTTCAAATGAAACGTTGTACATAGAATAATTTACAAAGTTTCAAACTCTTGATAAATGTCTGATATTGGTTTTTATGGAGAGTAAACTCTTTGCTCTATGTATGTGAGGATTCTCCTTAGCAAATCCTTGATCCCAGACTGCTGTGCTCCCCCCTGCCACCCAGCCCACTTTTCAACTGCCTTCTTTTGCTGTTCTTTTGTGTGGGATCAGGACATGTGGTTTTATTTTAATATTGCTCTAAGCTAAACACAATTGGGAGGTTAAATCTGCTGCAAAAAGGGTCACATAATTCATTCGAAAGCCAAAAATAAATTATTTTTTTGGATTATATGTTATTGCTGTCTTGGATTATCCACTCCACTGGTTCTCCTCATTCATGTGGATAATTGAGAAATTTACACATACATCCCCACCAAGCATGTGGACCACCAGTAAACACAAATGCACTTGCAGCCAGTGTATTCCTATCTCTTTATATGTCTGCACAGTCTGATATAAATGGAAAGAAAACAATGGGTGGGGGAGGGGATGGAACCTGCTGATCTGTGGGGAATGAGCTGAGAAAAGGAGCAGGAAGCAATTGAGAACATAGATGGGGGTCTAATCCAAACACTGATTCACTGTCTGACCGTGTGCAAGTCATTTAACCTTGGTATACTTCCATTTATCCATCTTATTGTGTACTTAGTAAACATTCAATTACCTTTTAAGAGTGGTTCAGGAGGGAGGGCAGATCCACCCAATCCCACAACTTTGTCTTCATATCCACTGAGCAAAAGCTTTTCTTTGGCGGGGGGGGGGGGGGGCGCATTCCTTTTATTCCAATAAACCTGGAGTTAACACTTTCCTTCACAGCATCAACTGGGATTCATGAGAAAGTCTGAATCAAATTCACTGATACTACAAAATTTCTCACACACTAGACCCTAAATACAAAAAAGAAGTTCTTCTTTATGTGAAGATAGAGCTACTGACCCTTTGTCAGTGGGCTATGCTCTCTTGGCTTTATGACTAAAAGAAATAATGCTGAAGCCATCAGAATTCATGTCCTATTCCACTTTTGGCCAATAATACACATTTTCTCTTCTTTGTTTTTCATTTTTATCAATGTATTTTGTCTTGCTATCACTTTCATTTCAAATATAGTCCTCTTCTTCCCTGACCCAGAGGGTCATCCCTTGTAACATTATAAAAAAAAAAGAAGGAAAAAATCATTTCAGCAAAACTAGCAACTCATTAATTGAGATAACACCATACACAGTATTCCACGGCCATAGTCTTCCATTCTCCAAAGGGAGGAAGGATTTTTTAAAATCTCTTCTGTAGGGCTAAGTTTAAGGATTCTAATCACACTGTGTTCATTTTGGGATTTTGGTTGTTTTGGGTTGTGATTGTTCTTTCTATTTGCATTTTTTGTAGTCATACTGTTTTCTTGGGCCAATAAATAGCATACACATTTCTATCTAGAAAGTTGGTTACGATAAGAAGTCCAATTTGTGTTGTAATGGCAAAAGCAACAGATTTGGATTTGCTGGAACTGGTTTGAATCCTGAGGCTTCCACCTATCAGATGGGAAAAGTCACTGAAGGTCTACTGGCCTCAGTTTCTTCATCTATAAAATGAAGTAGTTGGGCTAAATGACCTCTAATATTTCTTTTAACTCTCTGTATTGAACACTGTTTTTATTTTATTAAAACCAAATGGCTCAGATGGTGATCAAACACAGGACCTTGGGTTCTTAGCACCAAGACTGAACTAACCAGCTACAGAAAAAAAAAATGAGTATGATAACTCTGTTTTGGTGGATCTATGCTCTGCATGTGCTTGTCTCTGTTTTCCCATAAATCCTTCACTCAAAATTATGAGGGGCATTCTGAGGATCAGTTGTTTCCAAAGCGGGGCTTTTCAGTGAGCATGAAACCAGTTGTGTCCACGGCATGTCCTCAAGGAGTACCCAGTTGGAAGGCAGGAATATGGATCCCATTGCACTCTTCCTACACTAGCCAATCACAGCACTTGAATTCAACACAACCACACTATCCCCTTTACCCATTTCCACCATTATTTCCCTTCCTTCAGCTGGCTGTGTAAGTTTTCACCTTCTCTTTTGCTAATGGTACTGGCCCTAACACCTCGATCACTCTAAGCCGCCATGTAGGCACCATTTAGATTTTGGTAGGAGAGGGTAAGATCCACAGGATGAGCAAATACGGATATTTTGGGATCTGCGTTGCAGATCTTATTACATTATCTCCCTCTCTCCCCCCAAAACCTGCCACTCTTCTTCCTAACTTATTTCAATCAAGGGTACCACCATCTTTCTAGTTTCTAAGGATTTTAACCTCTTCATCATCCTTCACTCGTGCCTCTACTCTACCTGTTCTCTGCTCTTCAAAGTTAGCAAACCTGATGGAGCTTTCTCAGTTCTCATCTTCCATGACTTTTCTGCAGCTTTTGAAACTATTAACTATCCTTTCCTCATGGATGGCTACATTTTATGCTTTGGGTTCCTGAAAAATATGTAAGTATGTAACCTATGAAAAGTCTTATATCTGAACACTTGAAAAACTGGATTTGGAGTCAGGAAGGCCTGGGTTCACATCCTGACTCAATCCTGACTTAGCAACTGTATGATCTTGGTCAAGTCATCTAACTTCTTTGTTTCCACAATTACAAAATGAGAGGGTTGGACTTAGTGACCTCAGAGGTCTCTTCCAGATCTCCATCTATGAGCCTATGATTCTAATATATTTTAAAATGCTCCAAATGAAGTGTTTCGGTAGGTTTGGAATCCATAAAAATAATATTTTAAATTGTGTTATTATATATTTGCATTTATTTGTTTGTTCATTATAATATGTTCAAATTATGTTATTAAAATAGCTTTTAAATTAGATTATAAGAATATCTGCTTGATATAAGAGGAGATAGAGTTTTATTAGTTAGATGTTATCAAAAATCTTTGTATAATTGATGGAATTGACTGAAAAAAATGATTCAGTTAGTGGCCTACAACACAGTTCTTCTATTTGTAGCTTACATATCTTTTTGAGCTATGACAATCATTAAAAGCAAGCATCATTTTAATTGAACAAAGAATCAGACCTTCGTATCACTATATCACAAAACATTAATCCAAGATTTAAAAAAAATAGCAAATTTTGTAAAATCAATCATGTTGTTCTCACTAAAATATTATTAATTAGCAATAAAGTTAATAACAGCAGCAGTAAATATTTAATTTTTTCTCATCATTTTTAATTTCTGTTCTTATATAAATGCATAATGTATACAATTATTAGCTTGGTAGTACACAAATATAATGTACAAATAAGTAAATATACATGCATTGGGGAATGTTACTTAAATCATTGATAGAGGTGAATCATCCAAAGTCAGGATACCATGGCTCTTGATTCCTTGACATGATGTGGGTTTCCACTGGTCATCCCTCACTCTCAAGATCTTGAATTGAGAACTAGACTAGACCTCAGAGGTCATCTAGTTCAACCCATTTGTTTTATAGATAGGGAAATTGAGGCCTAGAAATGTTAAATGATTTGCCAAAGGTCATGTGCCTGGTAGTCACCAGACAGAGGACTGGAGCAAAGGTCCTTTGACTAATAACCCACACAAAAGAAACCAGGTGGATGACAAATGCCTCTTGTCTAGACTTTGATATGCAATTAGAAGAACAGCAAATTGAGCTGGTACGTTGGTAGCTATATATTATAGATAGATGCTGCCAATGGACAGTCATGTGAGCCCAGGACTGGACAAAAGGAAGAGAGGCTAGATTACATTTGGGAAATTTTGCAGACCTTTCAACAACCCTAAACTTCATTCTGAAATTTAAAAAAACCTCAGCATTCTAACATCAACATTCTTTGGGTGATGCTATTTAGCTATGAATAATAGAACATCCCTATCTCTGGGACGATCAAAATTGTAGGTCATCCAAAAGACAAATGGAAAGACACATGGTGGGAATAAATGTTGTAGTCTATTTTTAGTGACAAATGGTATATAAGAAGTAGTGTAAAAGTTTTCAACCAAAAGGTGAAAAGAAGTGAGCTGAACATGTAACAAGAGTGAGCAATAACAGACTGACACTTCATGTACTATACTCATATCCACCTAAGGTTAAGAGACCAGTACAAAGGCCCCCAGAAAATTGGGAGGATCCTCATGGGATATTCATGGGAGGTCACCATTAAGAAGTAATCAGGATGAGAAGGAATGAATTGGTTGCAATTTCATGCCAATGGACAGTTTATCCATATCAGTGAGATCATGGATCTATTGAAGCATTAGAAAAACCATTTTATCTGGTTCATTTCCAGTTTTGGGAATCAACAGTTCTGACATTCCTCCCAGTGTAAGCCTTTATTTCAATGATAAAGATAGAAATCCAGAAGCCATACTCAGCCCGGGAAATTCACTGATTAGATGATCCCCTCTTAAAGAAAGAGTAGATGGTACTAATGGCAGTGATCTGTCCTTTAGTGCAATAGACACTTGACAGAAGGTTCAGATGAAACTCTACCTGAGGAAAAGGAGGTGCCAGACACACTGGAATAGACAAGTGGAAACTTACAGAACATGGGAAGGGGGAAAATTATGTATTTTTGCTAGTGCTAGGGTGGCTTTCTCATCAGCTGGTTTCCCTTATCTCTAAGGACTGTATTTCTCGTCGAGTTGTTTCAGTCATGCCTAACTCTTTTGACCCCATTTGGGGTTTTCTTGGCAAAGACATTAGAATAGCTTACCATTTCCTTCCCCATCTCATTTTACAGATGAGGAACTGAGGCAAACAGGGTTAAGTGACTTGCCCAGGGTCACAAAGCTGCTAAGTGCCTGAGGCCAGATTTGAACTCAGGTCCTACCGATTCTAGGGCCAGTGCTCTATCCACTGTGCCACGAGATACCCTAAAGACTATATAGCCTGTAAGAATCAGTGGAAGTCATTATCTAATATTATGCATCTCTTTATGCATCAGTTCTATCTCCACTTCATCCCATTAGATTTATGTAGACTGAAAAACCTGGTTGTACACTCTAGTTGGAAGGCTTGCAACACAGTGCTAATTAGGTTGTTGCTTGCTTGAAGGGATGGAATTCTATCACTTTTTTTTTGATGTGAACTAGATTAACAGAACCATGCCATATCTGTCTTCAATTCAATTCAGGAAAAATTTATGAACCCTGTTGGTTTCATAACCAGTGCAAAGCATTAAGGTTCTAGGGATAAAAAGAAAAGAGTCAAATAGTTATTGCTTTCAAAAATCGAGGAATCTGATGTGTACCTACATAATTACAATGCAAAGTAGAGTGTAAAAGGGACAAGGGCAAGATCAAGAAAAGAATTAATAGGAATATCTTGGGGAAACACTAATAGGTGGCAGGATAAAGGAAGGCTTTAGGGAGGAGGTAGCATCTGAGTTGAGCCTTGAAGGAAGGTGAAGAAAGTGAAAAGTTGAGGTGAGAAAGATGTGCATTCTGGGTATGGAAGATAGCTTATAAACAAAGTATAAGCATATATTACACACAGTAATACACAAAGAAGAAGGTGGCAGAGCAAGGATGGTAGGTAGAGTGCAGGCTGGGATCCAGCTGAACTCTCCCAATATTCTTCTCCAAACAACTTTAACATAATGCCTCAAATCAAATTGGGGTTGACTCTGAGGTTCTGCAGCATTTGGATAAATGTCCTACCAGTTTTGATTGCCATCTGAGTGTGTAGTATGTGTGTGTGTGTATGTGTGTGTGTGTGTGTGTGTGTGTGTGTGTGTGTGTGTGTGCTTGAGAGAGACAGAAAGACAGAGACAGAGAGATAGAGACAGACAGACAGGCAGGCAGGCAGAAAGACAGAGACACATGATGGCTTAAAGCCTAGGGAGGTTTCCAGGCAGGGCAGATCCAAAAACGCCATAGCCAAAATCTGGAGAAAGACTTATTCCTCTGTACCAAATTGGGACTTATCCATTTTCAGCTCAATCATTTTCACTTAGAACTCATAGTACATCATAAAACCCATGAAAGATAAGAAAGGGAAGCATTGTTAGAAAAAAGACTTTTTTCTTAGGTAAAGAAGAATTTATTAAGAGGGTGGATATTTTGGTATACCAAACCTTTCCTCTTTCTTTTCTTTCTTTCCTCCCTCATCCCTTTGCTCCCTCTTCCCTCTCTCTCTCTCTTTTCTCTTATTCTCTCCCTTTCTCTCTCCTTCCTTCCTTTCTTTCCCTTCTCTCCCCTCTTTTTCCTTCCTTCCTTCCTTCCTTCCTTCCTTCCTTCCTTCCTTCCTTCCTTCCTTCCTTCCTTCCTTCCTTCCTTCCTTCCTTCCTATGCCTATTATATACCAGACACTGTTATCCCTGGAAACACTGCCTAATACACCCCCTCTCCTCCTCCCTCCATCTCTCTATGTCTGACTCTCTTCTTCCTTACCTTCTCTATCTTCTCCATCCTTTCCTCTCTTGCTTTTGCTTTCTCTTACTCTTTTTCATATATTTATCTGTTACTGCATATTACATTTTTTTCATGTCACTTACCCCACTTGCAGCTAAGTTCTTTGAGAGTGCCTAAAACCTAACACTGTGTCTTTCCTATACTAGCAACTTGGTGAAGACTTGTTGAGTTGACCTGATACATCCAAGGCCACTCTCTTAGCCTAAACTGCATAACTGGTTTTGCATTGGGAGAAGGAGCTTTCTCACAAGGAACAGAGGGATTTAGACCCCAAAGGAATGAACTCACAGCTCTGCCTCCCTCTCCCCAATGAAATTTGAGGAACAGAAAATAGGAAGGTTTGGATGGAATAAAGGGTAAGATAAGACTCTGAAAGCAAATTGGAGCTAGATTATGGATGGCCTTGGACATCAGGTTGAGATATCTGCATTTTATTTTGGTAGGCAATGGAGAACCACAAAAATTTTTTAATTAGGGGATCTATGAGATTAGAGGTGCTAGTGTGAAAGATATATTAAAGTGAGGAGAGATTAGAAATACCAAGGAGCTGTGAGTTAGTCCAACCACTCCGCAAAGCACTTTGTGGTTAGGCCAAAAAGTGACTTTGATTTAGACCAAAACTCCAAGGGAGACAAAAAGAGAGAGAAAGGCCCTATTTACGTCAAAATATTTATAGCAGCACTTTTTTGGGCATAGTAAAGAATCACACAATGTAAAAAGTTCTAGTTCAGAGGACCTGGGTTCAAACCTCTTGGCTTTAGCTCAAGCTAAAAAAATTGTAGTATTCTTCTGTATAAACAACGAACATGAAGAAGTCAGAGAAACATGGGAAGACATATTAACTGATAGAGAGTAAAGCAAGCAGAACCAGAGAAACAATACAGACAATCACTATGAAAGTGTAAGTGGAAATTAGAAAACAAATATTATGTAACAATCATAAACAAACATTACCTGAAAAAAGATGAGTTTATACCTCCTTCCCTTCATTGTAGTGATGGGGGACTATGGATATGGAAAGAATTGATATTTCCAATCTTTTCCTCCCTTCATACTGTGGTAATAATCTAGATAGGAGGAGAGGGAGGGAAGGTGGCAGTTCATTCATGAGATATGGCAAATGAGGAAGGGGCTGGAGTCAAAGATAATGTCAAGGTTACTCTTGGGCTTGGGGGAAAATAACGACACCATTAAACAAATGTCAGGAGAAAGGGCAGACTTTTGTGGGGAGGAAAGATAATGAGTTTAGTGTCACATATTTTTGAGTTAGAGGTCCTGATGGGACATCCCAATGAAGGTGTCCAAAAAGGAGCTAGAAAGGTAGGACTGGAGTAATGTGTTGGTCCAATTCACAGCTAGAGCCCAGGAGAGAATTCAAGTCCAGAGACATAGATTTTGGATGATTTTTGCACTGAGTTGATAATTGAAGCTGTGGGAATGGATGAGATTGCCAAGGGAAAAATTGTAAAGAAGGAAAAGAATAGTGATCAAGACAGAGCCTTGGGGAACACATCTACATTTCAAAGGTCAGAGGAATAAGAAGATCCAGAGAAGGAGGAAGAGGAAGAAGAATCAGAGTGAAGAGGAGAATAGAGAAATACAGGATCATGAAAGCTGTTACTGGTCCATCAAGAAAGACAGTATCTTCAGAGAGATCAAGGGAGACAAGGTCTGAGAGATGTTCCACAGTAGAGATTGAGATTAAATCGCAAGAGATAGGTTATAGTAAATTCCCAGAGGAAATAAGAAGGGATGAAATCAAGAACACAGTTGAAAGGGTTAACCTTGGATAAAAGGAGTGATACCTTTTACTCTGAGACAGAAGAGAAAGAGAAGAGGCTGAGGAAAACTTCAGAGAGACTTTGAGGCATGCAAAGAGAAAGCGGATTAAATTCAGGTGTGATAGTCTTGGTTTTTTTCCATAAAATAAGGGACCAGGTCACAAGGTCCCTCTCAGCTCTAAGCCTATGGTCCTGTGATTTTATGAACTGTTAAGAAGAGTGAGGGAGGAGGAGTTGGGGCTGATGGATGCAAGAGGGAGTCGATAAGTCATGGGATTGCCCAGTAGTCTTAAGGGACAAGCTGGCGTTGAAGTAGGCTCAATCAGCACAGTATCTTCCCTCTCTTTTTCATTCCTTCCACCCCTTCATCTTGCTTTCTGTCTCTAACAGTTGTCCCATGTGTGCCTCTCACATTAATCTCCATATCGTTCAGTTCCAATTCCTCTCTCTCCTTCAGTTGCGTTTTTTTTTGCTCATGCAATTTCTACTAAGGCAATGCCATATTTGTCTTCTTCCTATTGGTACTTAGTTAAATCTGACCTCTGGAGTCATCCCCTAGACACTGAAAGCACAACAAATTGATGATCATAAGTGTGGTGAAGCCACTTCAGCGGAAGGGAGAATAAAGGAGGAGAGGATGCCTTTGAAGGGACAAGCAGGTCAAGCATGGGTGGGTGGGCAGAGGAAATGAGCTGGTTATTTCATCATTAAAAACTACACTGGCTTTGATGAAGCTACAGAGAGTTTTGGAGCATATGATGAGCATCTGGAATAGTTTCTTCAAAAAATAGTGCATCAGAAGGCAGAAAAATAATTATGCTTCTCTCAATGATTCATGCAAAGATGTTTGCTCTCTGAAAGCACCTCAAGGCACTCATAAAACTAGGAAAACTGAGTTAAATGCTTTTTATTAAACCATTAAGAGATTTTTATTCAGCTAAGAAAAATGTCTTCACTGAAGGATACAGATTCTGATACTATAGAAAATTCCCAGATGAAAACCTGTCTGAATGGATTATTCAAATGGGCTTGGTGGCCAGTTTTCTTTGAGTGTTTCTAGTTCTGTCTGCCTAGACCAAACCCTTTAGTAAAGAAAGAAAAAGTGCTCTAGCTCAGGGCTTAGTGAATCCAAAGTGTTGGGCAACAAGAGATGAGGGATAGAAGGAGCCTTGACAATCTGCTGTCTTTCATTGAGAGAGATAGCCACCAGGGTTTCATATTTATCTCTTGATGGCTGAGAGATCACACCTTAGTAGATAGTGACTGTGAATATCCCCCTTTTTTATAGACTGAGAAACTGTGGCACAGAGCAGTTTAATGATTTGCATTAGTGAGTCCTAGCTTTTCTACTTTTTTTTCAGTTGAAGAAATAAGAAACAGGACTTTAAAATGTAGATTCCATTTTCCCCCAGCCTTATTATCTGGGTCCTCTGTAATCCTAGACTGAGTTGTGCTTGTACGCTACGCAGCTACCCCTAACACTCATCCTAAGAAGTAAGTGACTCTTTGAAAGCATCTGCCTACAAAGATAAATTCTTACTCCTCTGCCTAGTACTCAAGGCCTAACATGACAGGCTAGTGTCCCAGATTTCTAGCCTCACTTCACATCACTTCCTTCTAGGTACTCTAATGCAGTCACTATCAACTCTATGCAGATAGAGCCAAACTGGACAGCTCTTAGCCCTTAGCTTCTGGTAACTGCTCACAGTGCTCCCAGGTTCTAGAATGTTCTCTCTCTCTCTGTCTCTGTCTTTCTGTCTCTCTCTGTCTCTCTGTCTCTGTCTCTCTGTCTCTCTGTCTCTCTGTCTCTCTGTCTCTCTCTCTCTCTCTCTCTCTCTCTCTCTCTGTCCCTATTGCATTCTTGTTATTGTTCTTTAGTCATTTAATTGAGTTTAACTCTTCGTGACTCTGGGGACCATACTCTCCATGGGGCTTTCTTGGCAAAAATATGGGAGTGGTTTTCCATTTCCCTTTCCAGTGGATTAAGGCAGACAGAGGTTAAGTGACTTGCCCAGGGTCACACAGCTACTAAATGAATGCAGGTCTTCATGACTCCAGGCCTTGCACTCTGTTCACTGAGCCACCTAACTGCCTCCATTGTATTCTTGCCAACACTTTAAGGCCCATCTTAATCAATATCCTTTCATGAAGTCATCCTCAATCCCCTAGTACTTCACTTTGCATCTCTAATGCATTTATCATATAATATCACTTATTGTCATACCTTCCCTCCAGGGTTCTCTCCAATTGATCCTGTCTGTATCTTGTTTATACGTGCTTGTTTAAATATTCTTTTCTTCATTAGACTGGGAGTTCCTTGAAAGTAGGAGCTGTTTTTTGCTTTCCTTTGTATCCCTAGCACTCAACACAGTAGGCACATAGTAGGCACTTAATACTGATTGTTGACTTGACTTGTAGTTATCTAGGTTTCTGTCTTATCCTCTCACTAGACTATAAGAAAGTTACAAGAAAGCACAGGATGTATCTTTTTAAAAAATTTATAACTATTTAGCTCAGTGCTCTGAACACAGTTGGTACTAAATAAGTGTATATTGAATCATATGAATTAAACAAATTATTCCAAAATGGAAGAATAATTATCAGTCAGAATCATGCATGCCGAGTGCTTTTACATAATTAATTATTCTCTATGTAATAATACAATAAAAAAGAAATGTCTGCTTACCTCTCTGTGTGTGGGTGGGCGATGTGGAGGGGAGCTACATATTTGTAGCTAAATATTCTTTGCCTTGGCTCCAAAAGAAGGATTAACTCAGTAGAACCCCTTTCTCTGACCACCTGTTGATTGGAAGGATTCTAGTAATGATCCATCTGTTTCAGCTCAGGATTTGAGGCTAGTAACTGTTTCCAGCAGTGCCCCTTTGCCCAGAGGGTGGGAGGGCCATGTGTGAGTGGGCATGCAGCTCTCTCTGTGTGTGCCTGTGTGTTCTAGGTGAGAAAGGGGACAAAGCTGGTATCTTCCTGCTGGACTGAGAGCAGTTGCATGAACAGAAACTAATAATATCTTTTAGAGACTTAAGCGTGAACCATAAGGTGTGGGTAGGGAAAAGCAGGACTCAGATTGATTTGGGAATAGGCTGAGCTTCCAGGCTGCTGGTAAGAAGCAACCAGCAAGAGAGAGATCTATAAACCTTTGAAACTGCTCAGTGCATCACTGGGAATGATGCTGAGAGATGGATTAACCATTGAGCCTGAGAGCTTCACAAAACAAAGAAGTTTTTATATGTTGCTGGCATTTGGAAAGTCCCAGAACCATTTTTGATGGGCAAGGTTGGGGAGGGAGGAGAGTGGTGATTAGGCAGGAGGGAAAGGAGAAGGTGGCAAAATTTAATTCCTCAAAACGATCACCACTGAGGATTAAATGTCGCTTGGAAGAAAGAGCTAGAAGCCAGATGTGATTTGGGAACACAGTGAGGGGCATTGAAGGGGAACAGATTCAATACAAATTCTGCCCAGATTCTCTGCCAAGCTCAGAAATTGATTTAGGGGACGCTAAGAAGGGGATCCTTAGAGGCTCTACATCGCCTTCTGTGGAAAGCTGTGCAGGCATGTTATTGGACCCAGCTTCAAATGATTCCCATGTTTATCTCCCTCTAACTCAAGCCATTATGGGCCAGGCCACCATAGTACTGGTCTCAGGCCACCCCAAAGCTCTAGCAGTACCTGATATACATACCATTGGAGAATAAAATAGAAAATGAGGAATTCTCTAAATCCCTTTCCCCAATGTAAAAATCTGGGTTCTTAAACTGTAAGAGCTGGGCCACATTTCTGCCCTCATTTATGAGATGAGAGACCATCTTTTAAACCAGACGCCCCAAAAGGAAGAAGCATAGCATAGGGGGAGAAAGGAAGGAATGGACTGAGTTTATGAGGGTGAGGTCAGCAGGTTAATTTGGGGCCAGCTTATGAAATGCGAAAGAGGTACCCTTCATTGTGGCACTTTCAGTCATTAATAATCATTATATCTTGCCTTTAATTTCAGAGCATTTTCACATCAATTATCTCATTTTATCCCAGTGTCAACACCTCAAATCTGTTCTCTTCTATTTCAATTTCCACATATGATAATTAGAGATCACGAATCCAAAAGAAAAGCAGTGGGGCTCTTTTGGAAGGAAAATTAGATTTGGCATCAGGAGACCTTGATCTGAGTCCAAACTCTGCTATTGCCCACCTAGAGGAAGTCACTGGACCTTTCTGAGTCTGAATTTCCTTGTCATCAGAATGAAGGGGTTACATGGCAGCAATTATTAACTTTTTGGAGGGGGGTATGATAGACCACTTTGGCAGCCTGGTGAAGCCTATTGACTTCTTAGAATAAGGTTCTTAAGTGCATAAAATAGATAGGATTGTAAAAGAAACTAGTTATAGTGAAACACAATCATCAAAATATTTCTTAGAAAAAAGTTCAGACTATCGGTTAAGCAACCCTGGACTGGAGAATCCCAAAGACAGCATGGTATATTGGAAACAGTGTTGGCTGGATTTGAAGCAGCAGAGCAGTACAGGGCATAGAGTGCTGGGCCTAGGAGGGGTGGGGAACGAGCTGTCCTAGAGTCAAGAAGATCTGAGCTCTAATCTAGCACACTTACTACTGTGAAATGGGGATAATAATAGTACCTACCTCCCAGGGTTGTTGTAAGGATCAAATGAGATAATAATAGTGGTAAAAACACTTTGCTCAGTGGCTGACACAGAGTAGGTGCTATATAAGTGCTAGACTTTTCATCATCATCATCATCGCCATCATCAGATCTTTATGATCATTATCTGGAATCAAAAGATCTGGGTTTAAGTCTTGTTTTTACTACTTCCTACCTGTGAAACCTTGTATAGATGACTTGCCCTCTCTAAGTAGGCTTCAGTTTCGTCAGCTTCAAAATGAAGACTAGATGGTAATAGCAACTCAAATTATACAGTGCTTTCAAGTTTGTAAAAGAATTTATACAATTTCCTTCTTTGGGTGTCACACCAACACTATGAGGGAGGTGTTTTGGACATTATTACGCCATTTTGCAGATGGAGAAACTGGGTCTTGGAGAGTCATGTTAGTTCCCTTTTAGTCTAAATCTATGACCTAATCATCCTGGCTAAAACCAGGGATAAAGAGAAGGGTCTTCACAGTCACTGATAAGGCTCAGTAGAAGGAATATAAAGGCTTTCTTCTCCTTCATGTAAGAGAGATGGTGATAGATAGAAGCCAATGTAAAACATTTCTAGGTTCTCATTTTCCCCTTCCCTCTCCTTTGCAACTACTATCCTGCCCAACTGTATCCGAAGAATTGTGTACAGTTGTCTAAATAGCCTCCCTGCCCAAAATACACTGAATAAGTGATAATGATGAAAATCGTTTCAATCTTCATGCATAGACCTGAGATGCCTCTGGTTTTGCTTTCTGGTCCTCTGTAGTTAATAATCTTTACATCTTCGAAAGTCCTTTTCAAAGTTTTTTCACGTTCCTTAGTTTGTTTGATATCCCCAGGTGTTTGGTGGATTTTTAAAGAAAAAAATAATGAAAAATGACATTTATATTATATGATGATTTCCAATTAATTTCCTACCACCAAATGAAGAAAACATTTCTACAAATATTTAATTATACAGCAATTTCTTTAAAACACGTAAGCTCAGATATTCATTTCTGTTCCTCCTCCTGTTAACTTTTTTCCTTAGTATGGTTTTTCTGCCTTGATGGTTTCTCTTCTGTATCTTTTAGCATGGAATTTCTGTTGCCTTTGATCTTCCCAACTATGTGAATTAGGTAGGACTGGCATTATTATGTTGTTGTTGTTCAGTCATTTCAGTCATATCTGACTCTTTGTGACCCCATCTGGGGTTTTCTTGGCAGAGATACTAGAGTGGTTTGTCATTTCCTTCTCCAGCTCATTGCACAGATGAGGAAACTGAGGCCAAGAGGGTTAAGCGATTTGCCCAGGGTCACACAACTAGTAAGTGTCTGAGGCCAGATTTGAACTCACAAAGATGAGTCTTCCTGACTCCAGACCTAGCTCTCTATCTACTGTTCCACCTAGCTGCCCCCCCCCCAGCATTATTCTTAGCACCATTTTATAGATGAAGAAATTGAGATCCAAAGCACGTTGGTGGCTGAACTCAAGTCTTCTGTCTCCAAGACTGGGGCTCTTTCCTCTTGTATAGGAGAATCTACATAATGCCATGTAACTTCCTTGTCTCAGGCTTTAAGATTCATTTTTTTCTTTTGTATGATTGAATTCTGTATGCTACTTAAATTCTGCAAAAAGGAGAACTCCCTAGTGGGACCTAGGAGTTCCGGTCATTGGTTGCAGTTTGATGACATGCTTTATATCATGTATTTATTAGTTATTCTGCTTGATGCAAAACAAAACAAAACAAATTGAATTTTACCAAATTGTTGAAAGGAAAAGTATTAGTTTTTCTGTTTTCCCTCTAGAGAAAGCTTAAGTTTGTTTTGCCTGTTGCTTTTGAATATTGCATGTGCTACTATCATTTACAACAGTCATTTGAGGATCAGATTGCACGTTTGCTTGTTTGGATGGTTCTGCAGATGGATCAGCATTTGCTCTTATACAGCTGTGCACATCTGGTAGGCAGGTGTGTTATTCAATAGACAACTAGGCTTGCTGGCAAAATGATTTCTTTTGGGAAAGAAGATGAGGAATCGCCCTTAGGCCAGACACTGTGCTGTCCATGAACACTGGAATTGATTTGTTTCCAGTGATGGTTTCCTAAAGAGGACTATTTGGGCAAGTCATTGAGATCCCCTTGGTCAAGAGAATGAAGGGTAACAGCATCAAATCTCTCTCTGCTAGGGTTTTGCCAGGCAGTGGGTGGAGAAGGTACAGAAGGTACAGTAGGGCTATTGTTTTATTGCTTAAACAAGCTGGAGTGCCCTTAACCAAACAGGCTAGAACTCTGATAAGAAAATACTTCTATATACACTATAGAAATTATAGGGGCTCTGTATGCTCTAAATTTTAATCATTTAATGCTGGCCCTGGCTAGAGATTAGAGCAGAAATATTGTAGGAAGTAGAGAAAAGACAGAGAGATAAGTAGACTGAAACTCTAAAAAGAGTGATTGGAGGAGTGGGGGCCCCCAATGTTTATTATCTATGTAACCTTGAATAACTCATTTAAATTCCCTGGGCCTCAGTTTCCTCATCTGTAAAATGAGGGGAAAGGTTGAACTAGATGGACTCTGAGGTCCTTCCAGCTCCAAATCTATGATCTCATGACAATAGAAAAGAAGAAAGGGAGAGAGACATGAAATAAATCACAAGCATTTGAGAGATGGGGAGATAGAGATAGGTATACAAAAAGGCTGTGTCTAAGTATAGAGCTTAGCAACATGAGACATCGCCAGATGTTGAGTGATGAGTGTGACTAGAGCAGGGACCGTCCCCAAATGGGGTGAGACACAGATGGGACAATGCAATTGATGAAGCTGTCTCAGCATAGACTTAATATACATTAACTGACTTGTGGAATTTCTGAGACAGAGAAAGAGGAGCATGATGAGGGAGTTGGAAAGAGAAGTGGGATGTAGGAATGGCACCTGGGATGATGAGGAGACATAATTAGGAAGATTTTTACTTTCTCCCTCTTCTCCTTTCCCTGCCACCAGAGAAACAGAATTTTATAATGATGCTGCTATTCAACATGGACAATGGATGTTTGTTCCCATGTCTGGGTAAGGACTCAATACACATGTGTTCTCTTGATTTTTGGAAAGAGATGCTTGTTTTCAGCCATAGTGGTTGATTTGTCATGTACCAGTCTGTCCCAGTATCTCAGCAGATTCAGTTCCTGTTATCTCTTGCTGACATTTGTGAGGCAATATTAATGACCCAACTGGCATGGCCAACATCTATGACAAGTCTTAAGTCCTATCCATCACTAGCTTATAGCACTGTTCCCTAAGACAGAAGTACAGAAGGACTAAGGAAGGAAGGAAAGAAAGAGGGAAGGTATGAAGAGAGAGAGAGAGGGAGGGTGGGAAGGAGAGAGGGAGGAAGAGAGGAAGGGAGAGAGGGAAGAAGCAATGAAAGAAGGAAGGAAGGGAGGGAGGGAGGATGAGAGAATTTAAGTCACTACTGTGCTCAGGACTTTACAAATATTATCTGATTTGATCTTCACAAAGGTAAAGAAAGAAATGAAAGGAAGAAAAAAAAGAAACAGGTCCAATAAAATGAGAAAAGAGACAGAAGACAGAAGGATTCAGATTGAAATGAAAATATGAAGAAGAGAGAATGAAAAATGGAGGAGATGGGGAAAGGAGGGAGAGAGAAAGAGAGAGAGAGAGATAGATAGAGAGGGGGAGGAGAGAAAAAGAGAGGAAGAGGGAGAGGAGAGAGAGAGAACCGGGGGAGGACAGAAAGAGAGATAGAGGGAGAGACAAAGAGACAGGCACCAAGAGAAAGGTGGTGGATGAGGGAGGGAGAGAGATTATGGGTGATATAGTGATTCTCATTTTATAGTTGAGGAAACTGAGGCAGACAGAGATTAAATTACTTGCCACAAGGTCACATAACTAGCAAGTGTCTGGGGCTGAATTTGAACTCAGGTCTTCCTGATCCCAGGCCCAGAACTCTATCCACTGTGCTACCTAGCTGCCTCAGGTGGATTCCATTGGATTCCAATTGGAGTAAAACTTTTCTTTTCAGATTGAAATTTGTAGTTAAAATAACAGAAGACTAGGCTCATCTAAACTTATATTCATTTTCTGATATTACTATGCTTTTTCCCTAATCTAATTCAATTATTTTGCTTGACACTACAATTTGAGGTTATGCAATTGAAACACATTTGCATCCATCAGGAGTGGGGCTCAGTGGGAGTGCTGCACAAAGAGCGGCTGAAAAGTAATCTCAGGTGGAACAGAGTTCTAGGTGATTGATGGTTCAATAGTAGGATACATTCCTTTCACACGTTCTGATGCAAGGCACCTATCACAGAAGGGCATGCCCTATTACTGAGGGGAAAAACAGGGGAGATGACAGAAGGAAAAAATAGAAGATGGAAGACAACACAAGAAAATATTAGCACATTGGGAGTGTGGAAAGATAAAAATCAGCCAATAAAGAAATCAGAAAATGGTTATTTGATGCTCAATGGAATAGATACAGCACATTTGGGTTTTTACAACATTATTTTCTATGAATGATACCCCTCCCTGGTGCTCACAAATCCCATGTCCTTCTCTTGTCGGGACCTCCACCCATATTTTCAAGTAGGAGGAAGTTTGAGGACCTATTAATGCCATAAAATGGGGGACATAAGCTGACAATTAAAATCTGAAAAGATCTTGAGAGTCTCAGACATTGGACTGAATAAAATAAAGTGACATTCAATTGGAATAAATGTAAAATCTTGTGCTTGGGTTCGAAAAAATCAACTTCGCAAGTATAGACTAGGGCAGACAAGGTGAGGGTCCAGTTTGTCTGAAAAAGATATTTGGGTTTTAGTGGATATGATATCAGTTATGAGGTGGCAGCCAAAAAAAGTAATAAATTCAGTCTTGAGCTGCATTAATAAAAACAGACCTTCTTAAGATCATAGGATTATAGATTTTAGAAGATTATGTAGTCCCTCAGCATTCTGCCTTGGTCTGATCACAGCTGACATCTGTATTTAGTTATGAGTGCTACAGCTTAAGAAGTTTAATAAGCTAAGGAGAGTACGGAAAAATACCAACTGAATGGTGAGGGCCTTAGATTCGTGCTAAGACTAGTGCCTGGTACATAGTAGGTGGTTAATAAATGTTAACTGAATGATAGTGTCACGTGAAGGCTGGTTGAAGGAACTGGAGATGCTTGGCTGGAGAAGAGACTGGCTGTGGATGCGTCTTCAGGTATTTGAGGCATTATCACATAGAAGAGGGATTTGAGATATTCTCTTTGGTCTTAGATGGAAAAACAAGAAAAATGGGTAGGAAATTCAAAGAGGTCAATTTAGGCTTAATGTCAGGAAATTTTTTTTTTAAGAATTAAAGCTGTTCAAAAGAGGAGAACCCTCTAATAGCTACTGTCTGTTTAACCTTGAGCAAGTTTCTCAATGTTTCAATGCTCTAGGCAAAGTTCCAAGACCATAAATGGACAGAAAGTGCTGACCTGCATTGGTAGTGGATCAATCAGTCAACTAGCATTTATTAAGCACCTACTATATACCAGGCACTGTATTAAATTAAGCACCTATTATGTACCAGACACTATATTAAATTCTGGGGATAAAAAGAAAGGCCAAGACAAATAAACAATCAAATGGTCTCTGCTTTCAAGGAGTTCATAGTCTAATGGAAGAATTTCCTCACCATGGAGTTTACAGGGTCTAATCCCTATTCTTACCCAAAAGAGTAATGGGCTGTCTTGGGAGGTTGTTGGTTTTCCCTCATTGGAGCTCATCAGACAGAGGCTATGTGATCACTCGTCAGGTATCAATAAATAAACACTTAGCGTGCTCTATTATAGGTATTAGTGGAAGTTTCTTTCAGGTATTGCTTAGATCAGAATAACTTCCAAGGTCCCTTCATAGTGTAACTTTATTCTGTGATTCTGTAATGAGAAGGGAGAGCACTAGGTTAGGGAGCTCCACCCAAGGTACAAAGGGAAAAAAACTACTTAGGCAAAGTTAGAGAGACTCCAGGGAGAAAGGATTGACTGTACTATTATCTTGACCATAGAACATGCCCCAAGGAGGCTTTAAAATGGTACTATGGAAAAGGCTTTCCAGCTATGCCCTCCTGAGGTTGGTACTCAACGCAGAGAATTCTGTACCATATTATGTGGGGGAGGGGGCCAAGTTTTCTATAGAATTTTAATGGAGAATGATAGCTCCCAGTTTCCTCTCGGTCCCTTCCCAGAAAAGAATAGAATGTGCCCACCAGGTGTTCTTTTTTCTTAGGACTCGGCAGAAACGAAATTCTGGGTCTGAGACTATACAATGCCATTTCCATCTTGACCTAGAGTAATTTTCGTTTTTAATTTTTCGTTTTGCTACTATGGATTTTGTAGCTTTGAGAAGAATTGCATCTCTTGAGCTAGTGAAGCCCTGTATGCCAGATGTCCCACAGAGCCTAGCTCTATCGGCAGTGAGGTGAGAGTAGTGTGAGGCCATATGGCTGCAGAGACATGAATAGCAGCAGTAACTTTAACAACCCTCCTACTCCTCTGTAACAGGCTCCTGGTGCTTGAGTCAGACACGCTGTTCTTCCTTCCACTCTGACATGGATTCACTGGGAGATTTTCTCTCATGTGTCATCCTCCCATCTCTCTCTCTCTCTCTCTCTCTCTCTCTCTCTCTCTCTCTCTCTCTCTCTCTCTCTCTCTTTCTCTCTCTCTCCCTCCCCCTCT
>CM053626.1:282366538-282403953 GCA_028646595.1 Phalanger gymnotis | reverse complement strand
CATCCCCCCTCTCCCTCTCCCTCTTTCTCTCTTTTCCTCTCCTCCCCCTCTCTATCTGTCTCTCTTTCTCCCTCCTCTCTCCATCTCTCCTCCATCTTTCATTCTCCCTTCTTCATATTTTTATTTAAATCTGAATCTCTCTCTCTTCTCTTTTCTCATTTTATTGGACCTATTTCTTTTTTCTTCCTTTCATTTCTTTCTTCTTCTACATCTGGTTCTTATCCTCAATTCATACCTTTGTCTCAATTTTAATTCCTCTCCTTCCCTTTCTCTCTCCTCCAATTTCTCTGCTTGTCCTATTTTCCCTCTTCTTCCTCTTTTCCTTTAATCTATTTCTTTCCCCTGTCTTCCTATCCTTATCTCTGTCTGAATCCCTCAGCCTCCTCTTTCTCCTGTCTTCTTGTCATCCTGCTCTCTCTTCTCTCTTCCCTCTTTATTTACTGCTTCTGCTTCTTCTGTTGGTGTCCTGCTTGTTCTATCTCTCCCCTAATTTTAATTTCTTTCTTCTTTTGCTCCTTCCTTCTTTCCCTCTCTTCTTGCCTTCCCACCGCACAGCTGGGTTCTCTGGGGATGGGGTTGTTTGGGCTAGAGTTACATGGGCACAGGTGGCACCAGCAGCTGCAAGTTCTTCCCATTCATGTGGGTAAACAGTAAACATTATATTAAAATATTCATCACTAAAGGTCTCTGTCTGAATGTTAATCGGGGGAGGAAGCTGATTCAAAGTCTCTGACACTGGGCTCCCTGGCCGCTGCCGCTGCCGCTGCCACTGACGATGCGATTCTGCAGCTAAATGTTTAGGAAAGGTAGGCTGGAGTGGAACAGCATTGATTCTGCATCTGCTTTATGGGTGATAGACTTCGGGGCTTCCTTGCCAGGCAGCCTCCCCGTCAGTCTGTTGATATGCTTATATAGCACCTGTCACTGTAACTGAGCATCGACTGGGTGTCAAGCTCAGGCTGACCCACGGAGCAAGTAGATACCTGACATTAAGTTTCCTTTTGAGTGTTTATCACTGTGTGGGTGGCTGCTGAATGCTAAAGAGTCACACCATATGGATACTGAAACATCATGCATTGGTTCACCGGGTGCGTGCAGTTGTGGAGTTCTGGGCTCCCCCATTTGAACTCAGAATGGCACATGATGTGAAGCATGATGATCCCAGAGCAGAATGTTTATCCAGCTGACTCCATCTGACTGCTGGTGTCGCACAGAGCTGAAGGGGCATCTGTTCCCACTGAGCCAGAGCTGTGCCCAGGAAGGAAGTTCTACGGTATGCTTGAATTCACACAAGCCTGAACCTGCAGGAGATGGTGGTACCCATTTTATGGATGAGGAAACTGATGATCAGGGTTCAGAACTTGCTCATTCTCATATGACTAATCTATGGCAAAGCCTGGTCCCGAATCCGAGTCTTTTGATGAAATAGACGGTGTGCTGGGCATGGAGTCAGGAAGACTCTTCAAATCCAGCTTCAAACATTGACTAGCTGTGTGACCCTGGGCAACCTCTCTTAACCCATTTGCCTCTGGTTCCTCATTTGTAAAATATGGATAATAATAACACCTACGCCCTATCGTTATGAGGATCAAATGAAATAATAATTGTGAAGTGCTTATTAGCACAGTGCCTGACACAAAGTAAGTGCTATATAAATGTTAGATATTATTATGACCATGGTTATTAGAGGTGGTGGTGGTAGTGATGGTAGGAGTAGTAGTAGTACCAGTAGAAAGAAATAGTACTGGTAGTAATAGTAGTGGTAGTAGTAGTGGTGTTGGTAGCAGCAGAAGCAGCAGTAGCAGCAGCAGTAGTAGTAGAAGTCTAGACTTGCTTCTCCTACTTCATGCAGAGGATAGTTCCTATATACTTTACTCTAGCCAGTTGGTCCAGAATATTTCCTCACATCAGCCCACAGGTTGTCCCTCATACTTGGAAAGCATCCTTTGTTAACTCTACCTCTTGGACTCCCTAGCTTCCTTCAAAGCTCAGATTTAGCACCACCACCTACATTCAGCCTGTTGTAATCCTCCTCACAACTAGTGCCTCCCTCCCCAAATTACCTGGTATTTATTTAGTTTGCATATATTCTGCATCTCTCTATATAGTCGAGTGCAGCAGATAAGGTCCTAGGTCTGGAGTCAGGAAGACCCGAACTCAAATCTGGCCTCGGGCACTTACTAGATGTTTGACTCTGGACAAATCACTTAACTGTGTTTGCCTCAGTTTCTTCTTCTATAAAATGAACTAGAGAAAGAAATGGCAAACCACTCCAATATCTTTGCCAAAAAAAACCTCAAATGGGGTGACAAAGAGTTGGAAATGACAGAATAACAACAATCTCCCAATAGAATATATGTTTCTTAAAGGCAACAACTATTACATTTTGGACTCTATACCCCTGATACCTAGTACAGCGTCTGGCAAAAAGTTGTTCTTGTTTGTCCTTCATTCTCAAAGAGGCCATGGCATCAGGGAGGTGATTGCATGACATGTAAATAAATTGGATTTGGCTGTGCAAAGTCTCACCAGCCTCACTTCCTCCTCCAGAGCCATCCAGTGCCAAGAGCTAGATCAGAATGACTGTAGATAGCCCTGGATATAGGGAGAGAGCTTGGCCTTTTTAAGGTAAGGTCTTTAACAGGTCTCAGTTTGACTGAGGCACTGCCCAATCAATCACTAAGGCTAGGTAAGAAATGAGGTCCTGGCAAATAGATTTTAGATAAATGCTTATTGGTCAATTACTTTATGTGTACTTTTTACGTATGCATGTTTGTCTCTCTTGGTAGAATATAAGCTCCTTGAAGGCAGGGAATGTTTTATTTTTTTTTTGTATTACTAGCATCTAGCACAGTAGGCCCTTAATAAATGCTTATTGAATGATTTATTGGCCATTCATGGGATTCAGTAGAAACAAGAATTTTTGCTACAGTTTTTTTCAATTCACTTCAATAAGCATTTATTAATATAAGTTATTTGGAAAAGGAGTCCTGGATTTGGAGTCAAGGAATCTGGGTTCAAACCCCAGTTCTGCCACTTAACACCTATGTGATGTCAGACAAGACTTTAAACTTCACTGCCCTCAGTTTCCTCAATTTGCAAAGTGAGTAAATGAATAAGATGATATATGAGATCCCTTCCAACTCAGAACTTATGATCCATAAGGTCCTTTCTATGTCTAAATCTAAGAACCTATGCCTGATTGCAAGTAAGGTACTTTGCTAATAGCTAGGGATTCAAAGACGAAAATTTATAGTTGCTCAGCTGATACATACACACACACATACATATATAATATACATCCATATCATATGTATCATTTCCTCTAGATCTTTAAAAAATACGAGATTGGTCCAGAATCTTACTTACTAGCTTACTTATTTACTAGTACTACTTACTTAATGAATAACTAGAGTAAAGTCACTTAATTTCTGTGTCTTGGTTTCTTCATCTGCAAGATGGGCATGCTAGGACCTGACCAGTCTAACTCAGCGATTATTTGAGAGGATCAAGTTGCATCATCATCGCTAGCATTTCTGTAGCATTTTAAGGTTTGCGAAGCTTTTTACATTTTATATTATCTCATTTGATCCTCACAACAACCCACAACAACAATAGGAGCTGTTATCATTCCCATTTTTACAGCTAAAGAGTCTGCGACAAAAAGAAGTTAAGTGACTCACTCAGGGTGTCTGAGGCAAGATTCGAACTCATCTTCTTCACTCCGGATCCAGAGTTCTATCCATTAAGCTGACCAACAGCTGGTGTTTTGTAAATTTTAACCACAACTTTGTTATTCCTTTAACCAGAACTGAGACCCAGGGTTTCAGGCAGAGAGGAAAAAGCTTTGTGAGTGGTGGAGAATTGAAGAGAAAAGAAGAAGCATAAGCTCCTGGCTGAGAAAGGAGCAGCAGCCCCAAAGCACAGCCAATAGCTGACATTCAAAGGAAACAAGAGAAGGACGTAAAGGGAGACATAATCCTGGTGTAAACAGAGGTGCCAAACAGAGTGAATGGGAAGATTGAGAACAAAGGAAGAGTTGACAAAGCAGGTGGAAAACACCACAGGGGGTGACAAAGACCCCCTGTGGATGTGCTGAATGTGGGAAAACTTTTTGTCAGACTGAAGCCCTGTCAAAGCACCAAAAGATTCACAATGAATGTGTGGACTTCCATGCCATATCTATTTCTGAGGTATGATTCTTACAATCTTCCTGCAACCCCAGGAATAAACAACAGTAAAGAGGAGAAATGCTTTAACAGTGGCATAGTGCTGAGCCAGGGGTCAGGAAGACCTGAGGTCAAATCCAGCCTTAGATACTCACTAGCTGGAAGTGTGCCTCAGTTTCCTCATCTGTGAAATGAGGATAATAATAGCACCTATCTCCCAGGGTTCTTGTGAGATGTTCACAAAATGTTTAGCACAGTGCCTGACAAATAGTAAGTTTTATATAAATGTCAGCTACTATTAACATCATTATCATTGTCATCGTCATTAACAGCATCATCATAGTTGAGAACAATGGAGTAAGGCAGATAAATAGATGTTTGGGGAAGCACAAGACGGAGCTGGAGAGAGAGAAAACAGAGCATAGACAGAGCGTGTATAAGAGGTAAGAGAGAGTGAGTCTGGCTCTGGGAAGCTGGGGTATACAGAAAAGCCAAGGGAGCATGAGAAGGGCAAGAGAGAGGAAGTTTGTCTCAGGCCTCATAGACATGGTGCATGGAAATGAAGCCAGGCATACAGCCAAGTCAATTCAACATGTACTTATTAAGCTCTTAATGTGTGCCAGACTGCTCTATGCTAAGCTCTAGAGGTCTTTGCTCTCAGAGTGTTTGCATTTTAAGGGGAGAAGACAATATGTAAAAGGAAGGTAAAATTAAACAGATAGGGAGGAGACGTTACCTAAGGGGCATGGTAGAGAGGAATTCAGGATTTGAATTTTGTATGCATTAAAAAATCATAATTCCTGTGTAGGTGATGGTGTTGCCCTCATCCATTGGTGGAGGCACTAACTATTCACTCCTGGGTCCTTCAGCCTTCAGTAACTAACATCTGCCCCATAACCGCCTGCCAATCTATTCTCCAGGAAGGTTCAGACTGAGTCCAAATCTATCCCCCTCTCCCAATAACCACTGGCTAATTTTGGGGGTGGGACTGTAATCCCTGCCTATCTCAGGACCTGGACCTGCAGATCTGGAGGATGTTTCCTTTTTCAACCTCTTGCCATGGCTGTAGTCACTACATTCTTTTCCTTGCTTCACCACTCACCATATTGCAGTTCTTCTTGGAGAACCCAAACTCTAGGTCTTTCAATGACCAGGAACAAGACCAGGACCTCAATTACCAACCCCAACCAGCAATAATAATGCTAATAATGACAGCAACAGCAGCAGCGATGGTAATAACTAGCATTTCTATAGTGCTTTAAATTTTGTAAAGCACTTGGCAAAGATTATCTCATTTGATCCTCAAAAATAACACTGTGCAGTGGGTGCTATTATGATCCGTTTTGCAGGTGAGGAAACTGAGGCTGAGAGCAGTTAAGCAACCGCCCAGGGTCATACAGCGAGTAAGTATTTGAGGGAGGATTTGGACTCACATATTCCTGATTCAAAGTTCGACGCTCTGTCTACTGCACCATATAGTCTGCACGAGCTAAATGTATACTCCATTCACAGGGCATCTTCTGAGTGTGCATCATCTATACCCACCCGCGAGTTCTCCAGAACCATCTTGGGTAGGAGACAAAGAAACTGCCACCAAGGCTAGACATAGGAAGACTACACTTTCACCTCCAAATGCTTATGGAACTAGATGACTGACCTACAGTGACTTCCCTGCAGGCCCCAATTACTTCTTCCACTGTCTCTACAGAAAGAGCAGGTTAATGACTGTGATCACAGGATGCTGTGATGGGTGGATGGGTGCCCCTACAACTGTACATCCCATGTTCTAAAGGTGGCAAATTCCTGCCTCTTTCCCCTGGTGTCCCTGTGATTCAGAGACTCTGCCTACTGAGGTGAACCCCTCTCCCCTTTCCTTCCATAGGAACCCTCTATTCTCTCTCATCACATCTCCTTCCTCTCTAAGACCTGATCCTGCTCTTTCCTCCCTTCTACTGTCAACAAACTTCATTTTGCTCTGGTCTTCTTATCTACTTACATCACAGAAACATGGTCCCCTCTCCAGATAAGGTCCCCCTTTTTGTCTGACTTCAAAGCACTGGACCAGGAGGAGTAGGCATGGTGTTCACTCTTCCCTTTCCTACTCAGTCTCTCCCTCTCTTGCTATCACCCGCTAACCTCTCCTCCTTTACAATTCAACCCATCTGGATGGATCAGCTTTTTCTAGATCCTTTTTAGCAATGGCACATCATTCTCTAAGCCAAAACCTCTTCTTTCTCAATGACTCCAGTAATTAGAATACTGTTGACCTCTCAATCCCAACCCTGCCTTCGTACTTGGAGACGTCAATATGTATGTTCCAGTTGTTCAACCTCTCAACCTTGAGGTCCTCACATTAGATTCCAATTTCCTCTTGATAATTGTATGACTGTAGGTAGCTATATCCTAATTCCAATTCAGTGACCTGGAGGGATGGTCCTATCTGTGATTTTAGCACCACCCTCACATGTCCTATGATACAGAGCTGGGAAATTGTTCTGTGATCATTAGCCATCCCCTCGTTCACTTCTATTAAATTTACTCTACATTTTTACTGTGACTCCTAGTTCTCTGGCCTCTATCTGTTGCTCTAGCCCAGTACCACAGCCCAGGCCTCACTTGCTTGCCTTTCAGTCTTGACCTCATAGTAAGCATCATGATATTCTGTCCCTACTCTGAGTTTCCTTCCCATCATGTGATTGCTGCTAACACTTTGCCAAGTCACAACCAAGTAGTAGAGTGGCGTACTATCCACCATCTCCTCACCAACTCATGTGCTGTTGAACACCACTAGAGAAAGTAATATGATAAACCAGTCCAATATTGGTATTATTTAACCACAACTGAGCCTTACTGCTCTGTATTGACCCTTCGATTCTTTTATAGCAGGTGATTTATCCCTTCCCGTGGGAGCTGTTCTAAATCTTTCCCTCTCTCTCGTTGAGTCACTTATGTTATCCTCTCTATATTTTCTCTTAGGAGAAGACCTGCTCTCCTACTTCATTGATAGAAGTGACTCCATCCACCAAGATCTCCTCCTTTCCTCTTACTCTGCACCTCAAAACTCCTCTACGTGATCCTAATTTTCTCTTCTGTTCAAGTGTTTGAGGAAGAGGTGGCCCTTGTATCAAAGCAATCCAGGCCTAGCCTTGATTTCTTTAACGATGGCCGTTACACCATTTCTCCTGTGAAATTCCTTATTTGTAATATGTTACGGTCTGCTAACAACTACCACGTGCACCTCCCCACTGCCCTCTGGTGTAAGCTTCAACTTGAATTCTTTGGTGACTAGTTAGTATTTCGTGACTCATAGGCATATGTCATCATCACCAGAAAAAAAAAATATTGGTACTAAAAAAGACAGGCCTTTGTTTCAGGGAAAAGCTTGGGTTCATTAAAACAACTGCTCAGTTTCCTAAAGGGAATGCTGCCCACTCTTCTCCTGCTGTTTAGTTCAGGGCCAGGCATGTTTTCCATTTACAATGTCTGCTCAATACTCATATACATACAGGCCTCTTCTATGGGTGGTCTATCCAATTGTGTATCATAATCTGGGCAATAATCATTCTTCAACCATGCGGTTTTCCCTACGTGGATAGTCAGGCATAACTCTTTCGAGTGATCATTTATCTCATGTAGAAGCCGTGGCACGAATGATTCTCAGGCTTGATGCAATTAACACAGTGTCATCTATAAACAGAAACATTGAGGGGGACTTTGTGCGTAGGGTATCCTTTGATTTGAACTCCAAATTGGGCATCCTCCTTGATGGTGGCAAGCATGGCGCATGTGAATAAGGCTTAATGAAGATTTGTTTAATTGATTCTCAACATATCTCCTCCTGGGTTTTTGATAATTAATTTATGAAGACTTTGCAATGTTTTTATATGTAGAAAAATTTAGTTGAGAGGTCTATAGTTTCCGGCCATTCTTTCTTATTATTACAATGGATATTTTCTCTTTATCTAGGAGCACCTACTAAGGTATTTACATGTTCTAAAATAAATGGTAGCTAGTCTCTCTGTGCTATTTTAATAGTCTGGTCTTAAATAACAGGGATCTGCTGGTTTAAATACATCTCATTAATTACAATAATCTTTCTCCACATCTTCCTTTACTCTTTCTTTTGTCCCCAGAATCCATGTTGATAAATTGCATATGTCTCCATTAAACTGTGTCGGAACTGAGTGTATGGAATTACTTAATCTATGAAATGATTAAAAATTAAAGTACCAGTTGGCACACTTTCTTTTTGGTGAGCACCCTAAGTCAAAGCAAGAGGCATCTAGGTGGTATAGTGGATAGAATGCTGGGCCTGGAGTCAGAAAGACCTGAATTCAAATCTAACTTGAGACACTTGCTGGCTTATGACCCTGGGTAAGTCACTTAACCTTTGTCTACATCAGTTTCATCACCTGTAAATTGGGATAACAATAGTACCTACCTCACAAGGTTGTTGTGAAGCATTTAGCACAGGGGTGGCACCTAGTCAATGCTTAATAAAGAATGCTTGTTCCCTTCTCCCTCATGCCCCAAAGCCATACCTAGGAATTCCAGTGCTCAAGGCAAAAATCAATTGAATAAGAGATAGTGGTGATGGCATAGTTGGGTGCCATACATCATCATCATACATCATCAATCATCTTGAAAGAGGAGGTGGCTTATCCCCAGAGCCCAGTCCTTACTTTAAGGCACATATAACAAGAGGGCAGTAGATGAGGGAGATGTGGTAAGGAGGAGAGGTGACCCTGGAAGTGGGGGTGCAATGCACATTGGTAGTTAGATCTTAGGGTTAATGGTCTTAGGATGGAGGACAGTGTATGTGTGTGTGTGTGTGTGCATGCACGCGTGCAAATGGGGATGGATAAGAAAGCTTCTGGCATGCTTTTGCTCCCACTGTTGCTGCTGCTGGGCTAGAGGACTGTTGTGGTGACAAAGGATGCACTGGATGGTGGGTATCATTGGTGCCTTGGTGCAAAACCCCACTTGTTCTGCCCTAGGTATAACTCTGCCTTGTAGTAAGCTTTAAGTACACACACACACATACGCATATGTAAATATACATACACACATATATTCACTTAATACTCTATACACACATATAAGTACATTATACATCTGTGTACGCATGTGGAGAGAGAGATGGAGGGAGGAAGAGGGCATCTAGGTAGCACAGTGGATAGAATGCCAGGCCTGAAGTCAGCAAGACTCATCTTCCTGAGCTCAAATCTGGCCTCAGACACTTGCTAGCTGTGTGACCCTGAGCAACTCACTTATCCCTGTTTGCCTCAGTTTCCTCATCTGTACAATGAGCTGGAGAAGGACATGGCAAACCCCTCCAGTATGTTTGCCAAGAAAACCTCAAAAGGGGTCATACAGAGTTGGACATGATTGAAAAATGCCTGAACAGCAACCTATATATGTGCGTGTATGAGTATGTGTGTATAATATATGTGTGTGTGTGTGATACACACACACACAGAATTAAGTCATCTCATACATTGCTACAGGGCAAGGCTATACTTATAGTAGAACAACTGGAAACTTGCCCCAGGCTTAAATGCTTTGTCATTCACCCACCAATCCATCCACTCATCCATGCATGCATCCATGCATCCACCCATCCATCCATTCAGCCATCCATCTGTGCATCCATCGATATCCATCCATCCACCCATCTATGCATCCATCCATCTATCTATCCATCCATTCATCCATGCATGCATCCATCCATCTATCCATCCATTCATCCATGCATGCATGCATCCATCCATCCATCTATGCATCCATCCATCTATCCATCCATCCATTTGGTGGTGCATGTACACCTTAACAGGTTCTTTCTAGAAACAAGGTGGCATTGGATCTTCTTTTGGATGGACTTGAGGACAGGGCTGTGAGTGGAAATATTGCTACCAAGAGATGAAATTCCCCAGGCTAGGGAGTTAGAAGAGGAGAGGCACAAAGGTGGGAAGGGAAGCTCTCCCAGGTGTGTAGAAAAACCACACTTGAATTGGGGATCCCCCTTCCTTGAATCTCTTTATCTTGACACTAATTGCACATCCGGTTAAACATGCTCCTTTTCCTCCCTCCTTCACTTTAAGAGTCCTTCAGGGGAAAAAATCGCACTTCAAACCTAATTTTCCAAGACAAGTGCTTTTACGGCTAGCACTCCCTTTGCTTTCTCCTCTACTTCTCCCTGGCATCTGGCCTATGGCATTTCTAGATTCTGACTCCCAGGGGCCAAACACTCTTGAGCCAGTGCGACTTGCCCCATTGCCTTTCTCCACTTCCAGCTCATTACATCTGACTTCATTAATCCGAAAGGCAAAAGACCAGGTAGAATGGAACTTTTCAAATGAAGCAGGTGCAGGTCATCTGACATTCTTACTGGTTCACAACAAAGGATCCTGGGGCCTTGGAGAATCATACACGCTTCCCATTGTGCATTCTCTCAGATCAGCCAATATCAGTTTAACAAGCTTTTACTGTAAAGGGCGATCAAATAGGCAGTTGTCTTGTGTGGAGGCTGTAAGCCAAATATCCCAGATGCCTGAAGCAGCTGCTATTGGGGATCTTATGAAAGGAGTTAGAATCTCAAGGCATGCAAAGCAACCTCCTACTAGGACCACAGAGAGCCTAAGCATTTAATTTTAGTCCATTAACAAGATCATCAGACATTTACTTTGCTTCCTGTGTCCATCTACTGCTATATATAGATAACTCGTGATCCTGGTCCTCTCAGGGCTTACATTTGGAATGGATTATAGAAACGAGGATGCACATCTCACATTTACATAATAGAAGCTAATATTTCCAGCGTTCTTTAAGGTTCATAATTATTTCAGCAGCAACCCTGTCAATATGTAGGGAAAGTATTATTATTAGTGTCTTAAAGATGAGAAAGCTGAGTCTCAGAGAGATAAGGTGATTCACCTAAGGTCACACAGGTAGTGTCAAATTCAGGAATCAAATTAAAGAATCTCCTGATGCCAAGATGATCATATAAAGCTCTTTTGACTCTACTCCATTTAAAGACTACGTTCAAAGTTTTACTATGTTCAAGGCACAATGACAAAAATGAGATTCAAAAAACTGGCCTTCAACTTGTGGAGTGGAGGTATGGGACATACACAGAGAAGGGTCATACAAAGTAGGCAGTAAAGAGGACAAAAGAGAGATCTGTCAAAGCAATCTAGGGATGTTGGAGGAGGTAGAGAACACTAGTGGTAGGGACAAATGAATGGCATTTGAGCTGAGCATTGAAGGAAGACAAGAAATCTGAAAGACAGGGTTGTGTAAGGCCAATAACACCAGCACACAGGAGGGCCACTAGCACAGGTTCTTTGATCTGCTTTTCTGAGGAAAGCAACTTTAAGGGGTTTGCAATCTCATTTGCATTAAACATACATATATCATTCACTTAGTTCAGGGGAAAAAGTCAACACTCTGAACTTCAGAGAAAATACAAACGGAAATTACAAGAGAAATTATATAAATAGAGCAAAATAACACAAATCAGCAGACAGGCTTCCAGCTGTCTGTCCAAGACATTACATACACAGTTAACAGAGAGAAGCACCAACATTTGGGTTTTTCAAAGCTGGATGGAGGATGGAGAACATTGCACAAGTATGAGGAGGAATTGTATAGAATGTATGGAAGTGGGATGCAGTGTACTGTGTTTGGGGACCAGCTAGCTGTCCAGTTTGTATAGAAGGTAGAGCATACAAAAGAGAATAATGTGGTACATGGCTAGTTTAGTAATTTGGAACCAGACTGTGGAGGGCCTTAAATGCTTAGAATTTATATTTCTTTTTAGAAACACTAGGGAGCCCCAGACAGTGTTTGAGCAGAGGAGTGACATGAACAAACTTGTGCATTAAGATTATTTTGGAAGCTACGTGAAAAAAATGGATTGGAGAGAGGAGAGGCTGGAGGCAGGAAATCCATCTAGGAGACTATTACAATAGTCTAGGAGAATAGTGATAAAGACCTAAACTTGGGTTGCTATCACAACTTAAAAGAAGAGGAGGCAGATTGCAAAGGATATTATAGAAATAGAATCAGTAGGGTTTGGAAGGAGATCGGATGAAGAGAAGGCTAGGAGAGAGAAATATTAAAGATGACCCTGAGGTTATGAATCAGGTGATGTCTTCCACAGAAAGAGGCAAGTGGGGAGGTGGAGGAGCAGGTTTAGCGGAGAGATACATGCATTCAATTTGATTTAGAGTTGGAAGGGATCATAGAGGACATCTAGTCCAACCTCTTCATCTTACAGATGAGGAAACTGAGGCCTAGAGAGGTTAAAGTGATTTGTCCAAAGTCATACAAGTAGTAGGTAGGTCTTATGAAGATCGGGATATTCCCATTTTACTGATGTGAAAAGTGAGACTCAAAAAAGATTATACTTCCATACACATCTCCCTCCCCTGCACCAAACAAAGACATTGAACTTCATTTAGCACAACTTTTTTCTCTTAGGGACCCTCAAGAGATATTTACTCAGAATCTTGCATTTGACAAAGTTTCTCCTCCCATCTTGTCCCTGAGTCTGGAGAATTCACTATTATAGAAGACAAAAAAACCACACTAAAAAAAATCAGAAATAGATAAAAACCACAGTCAATGTTCCTTTTAAGGTTCTATTAAGCATAACAACTGCAGGGAGGAACATGATTTCTTCCCCCCTCCAAAAGAAAAAAAAACACCTTTTAATCATTTGAACATTTAAGTGCCTATTTTACGTACATCAGCTTTCATTTGTCTATTCCAACTGAAGCTAATGTAAGTAGGTGAATTTTATTTTTGTTGAATCATTTTTTTCTCAGCTGGTGTCTGCCAGCCATGGTGCCCTTTCCTACAATAAGAGAAAGTAAAGCCCCTAAGAATGAAAATATTCAGCAGTGGGTTGGAAGTAGAATGTATGAACTGGAGAGGAATTTGGAGATCACTTTGTTCTAATTTTATATTTTTTTTCCAGTGAGGAAGAAGAAGTCCAGAGAAGATAACTTATTTACCCATAGTCACAGAACTACTTAAAGGCAGAACTGGGATTGTAACCCCAGTCCCATGTCCTATCCACCATACTACCATGTTCTTCCTACATCGATGATAAAGGAGTGGGAAGGAACATCCCTGAAAGCCATGATTACTCTTCAAAGAATGAAGACTCAGAAGGAAAGAGACTCTTGTCTCAGAGACAAAGAAGCATCCTTGCTGAGAGAGCAGAGCAGAAAAGGTACCGATGTTGTTTTCTTGATTCGGTTTCATCTGGGGCTAGACTATCGGGTTTGGGGAGATTTTTTACTAAGTGAAAGGCACTGAATGCTCCAGGTCCTGCCAGGTTTATTTTCTAGATTACAGGAAAAGATGGTGGAGGCAGGAGGATCAGGAGGTACCTCTAGAAAGCCAGTGTCTGGAGGTAAAGAAAAAGCTTGAGTTTGGGGTTTGGCAAAGGAAGATTTGGGTTCAAATTCTGCCTCTGATATTTAATAGCTAGGCAACCATGGACAAGTGACTCATTCCCCTGAAGGCTCTGTTTCCATATCTGTAAAATAAGGATAAGGATACCTTCATTGCCTACATCTGAGAAGCTTTAGAGCTCAAGAGATAATTTATGTAAAGGGTTACATAAACTTTAAAGTTCTATATAAAGGCCAGGTATTAAATGAGGCTGGGGACCAGGCTATCTGGAATGGAAAACTGATGAAGGCTCTTCCTCATCCCTGTGCTTTGTTCTCTCCTTCCCTATCTTCTACATTCTCTAATCTTCTCCCCACTCACAAAGCCACTACCCTAGTTCCAGCCCTTATTATTGTTTATGTAGACTATTGTATTATTCTCCTGGGGATTCTCCCTTCTTATTTCCACCTCTTCCACCTGGCTTCCTTCAAGACTCAGCTCAAATACCTCCTACTGCAGGAGACCTTTCTTGGTTCTCCCAACTACTCATACCTTCCCTTCTAGCGTTATCTTCCATCTACTCTGTATGTGTCTTGTGAAAACATCTGCTCCTGTACATACTGTTTTGCCCATTAGAATGTAAGCTTCTTGAGGACAGGGACTGTCTCTCATTTTTTAAATGTTTAATGGTTATATTAATAAATATTGATTAATTAAGGGCAGGAACTGTCTTTTACTTTTTAAATGTTTAATAAATGTTTATTGATTATATTAATACAAACTTACTGATTAAGGGCAGGTACTGTCTTTCATTTTTTAAAGTGCTTAATAAATATTTATTGATTGAGAAGGCAAATTTCATTTTCTCAGTGGTTAGGTCCAAATTGATCTTGGACAAGCTGAAAAAAAATCAGCTTCCACACCTATTTTAGAGCTGCAGAACCCTCATTCTCTCTCTGATACAAAATATATCTTCTATCAATCACGCTAGTGAGGCAGCTAGGTGATACAGTGGAGAGAGGGCAGGTCTTGGAGTCAGGAATTGTTGTTGTTTAGTCGTTTCAGTCATGTCTGACTCTTCGTGACCTCGTCTGGGGTTTTCTTGGCAAAAGTACTGAGGTGGTTTGCAAATTCCTTCTCCAGCTCATTTTACAGATAAGGAAACTGAGGCAAACAGGTTTAAGTGACTTGCCTAGAGTCACACAGCTAGTAAGTGTCTTAGGTCAGATTTGAATTCAGGAAGAAGAGTTTTCTGGACTCCAAGCACTAGACGTGGGCTTGTGCACTAAGCTCTATCCAGTGCACCACCTAGTTACTCCTTTGAGTTCAAATTTTATCAATAAGGCATTTTGGAAATCACTATAAAGTACGATATGAATACTGGCTATTATTTTTTGCACAAATGCATTTGTGGTCTCTAGACATCTAGTCGTAGGAGTCACTAAGGACAGTTGAACCTGTGTTTGTTATGTTGATGTTCACTGGCTTCCTGGGGTCACAGCCTCAGAACCAGCCACTCACTTTACCTGATCCCAGAACCTCTCATCTAGCTGGTTTCCTCTCCCTTTACCTTCCTCTAGTCCTAGACTCTCAGATTTTGAGGATCTAAGATATATTCTCACAGTGGCTTCTGTCTTCCCTCTATCAGATAGTTAATAAGCATTTATTAAGCACTTGTTATGTGCCAGGAACTTTGGTAGGGAATGAAGATATGAAGAAAGGCAAAAAACATTCCCAGTCTTCAAGGAGGAGGAAATTCGATGTGGGGGGTGGGGGGAGGAGAGACTATAAGAAGTCTCATCCCTGGATATGTAAGAAGCACCTGGGACCCTGATTTGGGCAAATAGGATCCTTGACTTTGTGTTTGAGTGTGAATTTTATGCGTGCAATGAGCATTAAACTGTATGTGGCCATCAGGAAAAGCCATCAAGATGAATGTTATATAGATATTAAAAAATTAAAAGAGAAGAGAAAAAACTGAAATCTTTGTCTGGCTGTGTAAACTCATTTGGCTCGAGTCATTATATTCCTGTGAACTCCTTCTCATTTATGACTAATTATTTTGTAGTACAATAACTATTATGCATATCATTAACATGTCAGATTAACTTTGTTGTAAGTTTTATTTGATTATAACACTAAATCATCTTCATGAATGCTCTGCCCTCTGTTGCTCATGTAGTAGTGTGATCGTGAGGCATTTAGGTGGTAAAATGGATAGAGAGTCGGGGCTAGAGTCAGGAAGACCTGAGTCCAAATCATTGACTAGCTATGTGACCTTGGGCAAGTCACTTAATCTGTCCACCTCAGTTTCCTCAACTATAAAATGCAGATAATAATATTGACCTGCCAGAGTTGTTGTGAGGATCAAATGAAATAATTTAGAGCAGTGCAGTACTTGGCACATAGTAGGTACTATACAAATGCCCTTTAATTATTATTATTGTTGTCATTATTATTATATGTTATTATTTTCAAGGCTATCTCTGGTCCTTCTTTTGCAGGACTAGTCTGGCAGGATCGCTAGAACAACACTCTCAACCACCCTACCCCATCCCAACTAGTTGAGAGAAAAGGCTGAGACATATATTCATGAATGAAAGCAGTTTCTACTTCATGCTCCCTCCCTTCAAAAACAAAGAAACAGACATTTTTCTTTCAGGAAAAGACATGCAAAGTAACTTCTTGTTTGAATTTTTGCCAATTGATGTGGAGAGGGGAGAATGAATCTAATGGAACTTCGCCACGAGAAGAAGTTAATCCTACTCTACCTCAAACCATGTTTTTCACTATTACTCAGGGTCTGTCATTGGCAAAGCAAACAAACAAATGAATGAATTAATGAAAAAATGAATAAAAAGGTAAAGTAGTTGAAGTCTTTGTCTGGTTCCCCTCCCATAGTACTTTTTGGTGCTTTCTTCTCTTAGGCACTTTTGTGCTGTCCCATGGCTCTCTGTAGTTGCCACCATATTCTGTACCTTTTTGACCTTGAAGCCCACCCAATGTTGGATTTAGAAAGCCAGCATTACCTGCACTGAGGACACTGCTCCTTTCCAAATGACTTTGCAGCACAGTGGGTCACCTTTGTCATTTTTAATCTATATTCCAAGGTACTGAAAGAACTGGTGGATGTGACTGCCAAGTCATTGCCCATGGCCTTGGAAAGACTATGGAGAAAGGCAGAAAGGCCAAAAGGGTGAAGAACGTCAAGTATCACAGTTTTCCTAAACAAGGTTAAAAGTGGAGTCTATACCAGCAGATGAACTGGATGGAATTTCTAGTAAAATTTTAGAACATATAAAGGATGTTTAATGGATATTTAGAAGGAAAAGAAGCTACGATTACAAAAAACTGGGAAGGTTTTATGAAAAATAGGTCATTTCATCATATCAAAATTATCTCACTTTGGATCACCAGTGAATGTTATAGTTAGAGTTCACTTGGACTTTACCAAAAGATTTTATGAAGTTTCTCGATCTATTTTGTGTGTGTGTACATGTACAAGGTGGAGATATTTGGGAGGTAAACAATGGAGTTCCAGGCAGATTCAGAACTGGATGAATGGCGCCATCCAAAGAGTATCTATTAATGGTCTGATGTCAACTTGGGAGGAAATCTCTAGAGGAGTGTCCCAGGGATCTCTTGGAGTTATTTTTTTAATCGATGATTTGGATAAAGGTACAGATGGCTTGTTTATTAAGTTTGAAGAGCTGACAAAAGCTCAGAGAGATGACAAACACATTGAATGACAGAAGCCAGTATCAAGCCCCTACTATGTGCCAGGCATGGCACTAAGCACTTGAGATACAAAGAAAGTCAAAGATAGTCCCTGCTATCAAGGAGCTCCCAGTCTAATGGAAAAGACGATTTGCAAACAACTTTCTCAGTAAGCTATAACCAAGTGATTTAACTCTTATAAAAGGAAACACAAGAAGGATACAAGTAATGTCTCATACTTAGGTTCAAATGTAATATCACATTGTAAGATGGAGGTGTACAAGGAAAAGGTGTGGCTTTATAGCAATTTTCTCTGAAAAAATCTATTGTAGTGGACAGTACATTTCATATGAGTCAACAGTGTGGTAAGGTAATCAAGGAAAATACTGAAATCTTTGACTTCAGAGTCCAGGACAGGGAGGTAACAACTCCAGATCTCTAGTCAAATCATACCTGGAATCTTGTATTCAATTCTAGGTATTGCATTTTAGGAAGGATGTTGATAAGGTCATCAGAAAAATGTGACTTAATGAGATGTATGACCACAGAAGGAGCTAGATGGTGCAGAGATAGAGCATTTGGCTTGGAATCGGGAAGACTCATCTTCGTGAGATCAAATCTGGCCTCAGGCACTTGATAGCTATGTGAGCCTGAGTAAGTCACTTAACCCTATTTGCCTCAGTTTCCTCATCTGTAAAATGAGCTGGAGAAGGAAATGGCAAACCACTCCAGTGTCTTTGCCAAGAAACCCCCCTACCCCCATGGGGTCACCAAGAGTCAGACATGATTGAAACAACTGAAGAACGAGAAGAGTATCACCCAAAACGCAATGAACCAATGAGCCTTAGTTTTCTCACGTACTATCTACCTTATAGGATTCTTGATACTCTCTTCTTTCAAGGTCTTTGGGATACCATTCTCTCCTTGTTTTCCTTCTAGTCATCTGACTTTTCCTTCTGTCTCCTTTGCTAGATCTGCTTTCAGAGTGTGCACTCTAACCCCTCAGGGTTCTGCCTTGGACCCTCTTCTCCTCTCTCTCTACATTACTTTACTTGGCGATCTCATCAGCTCCCATGGATTTAATTGTCATCTCTATGCTAATGATTCTCAAATCTACCCACCCAATCTTTCTGCAGACCTTCAATCTTGCGTCTCCAGCTGCCTCTCAGACATCTCCGACTGGATGTCCAGGAGACATCTTAAACTTAATATGTCTAAAATGGAACTCATAATCTTTCCCCCCAAACCCTTTTCCTCTCCCACCTTCCGTATTACTGTAGAGGGCAATACTATCTTCCTAGTCCCTTAGGTTTGCAACCTAGGGGTTATTCTGGACTTCTCACTGGACTTCTCATCCTCCATATGTGATCAGTTGTCAAGGCCAGTCAAGTTCTCCCTTGCAATATCTCTCAAATATGCCCCTCTTCTCTTCTCTAACACTGCCACCATTCTAGTGTAGGCCCTTATCACTTCACACCTGGATTATTGCAACAGCCTGCTGGTGGGTCCACGTGTGTCAAGTCCCTCCCTATTCCAGTCCACCTTCTATTCAGCCACTAAAGTGATTCGCCTAAAGCACAGTTCTGACCATATCACACAATAAACTCGAGTGGCTCCCTATTGGCTCCAGGAGCATTCGAAACCTTTCAAAATCTAGCCCCCTCCTACCTTTCCAGACTTCCTATGCCTTACTTCCTAAAAGGTGATCTCTGATCCAGTGACACTGAATTCCTGGCTGTTCCTCAAACAAGACACTCTATTTTTTAGCTCTGAGAATTTCCTCATGCTGTCCTCTATGTTCATGAAAAGGTGCAAACAGAGCAGGGAGGGAAGAATTCTGCCTCCTCACGCTTTCTCCAATTGAACCATAAAGTAACTGTCTATTTGGCCTTTTGCTCAGTTATTTTCCAGTAGTGTGTGACTCTTTGTGACCCCATTTGGGGTTTTCTTGGCAGAGATCCTGGAATGGTTTGCCATTTCCTTCTCCATCTCATTTTACAAGTGAGGAAACTGAGACAAATAAGGTTAAGTGACTTACCCAGGGTCACACAGGTAGTGAATATCTGGGCCTAGATTTGAATTTGGGAAGATGAGTCTTCCTGACTCCAGGCTTGGTATTTTATTCACTGTACCACCTAGCTGACCCCTACTCTGCCTATTGACTGGTAAGATCAAAATTAGTTGCAATCTATTTCCCCCTCTAGGGGTGAGAACCCTGCAGGTTCTATGGTCTAGATCCTTTGATGCAGCCTTTTGACTAAGTCCAGCTTTTATAGAACAAATCCTTTTATTAAGGGGATTTGTTCTGTGAAGTTTGGATTCAGTCAAAGGGCCGTACTTGGGGACCTAGAGTGCCCCATGTGGCCTTGAGGCCGCAGGTTTCCCACCCCTGCTGGCCTAGATCTTCCAGGTTTTTTTTTTTGCTACAGCAACCATCAACTTAGTGAGAATCTGTGCAAGGATGAGAAAACGGAGAGTAAAAACGGCCTCGGTAGAGATGAAGGCTAACACTCTGTGCACCTCGGCAAGGAAGAGTCAAAAAAGAGTGTTTCATCCCTGAGTAGTTTGTTGGGACGGTTTGACATCTTCCTGTGACACCCCTTGCACTGGCGTGCTCAGAGACTACTTGCTAGGTTCAAAGGATCTCACGTCTACACTGAACTTGCCCAGCGGAAAAGTGAAAACCCAGTCCTTTGGCCTTATGTGTTGCAATCACATTACCAGTTTCCTTGTATGGATTCAGATTCTCTGAGTGAATTAACTGCAATGGAGGGTCTCGGGGGACCTAATATCTCTGACCCAGCAACCATCTCCATAACCCTAGGACCTTACAACAACCCCAGATGACTAAGAGTTGTGTGGTGACAACAAAAGATGCTGGGAGAAAGTAGTTCAGGCCATACAGATTCTCGTTCTGGACACGGTTGAGTGACCTTGGGGATAGGAAAACATAAGAGCCCTTTGCGTCTCTCCCAGGCTCAGCTTGTGGTTTGTTTTAGGAGCAGGACCAGATGCTGCATCTGAGCTAAGCTTCAGGGCTGAAAATAAATTAGCAAAAGAGGATTCCATGCAGGGAGGCAAAGAAAGCAGCATATCAGAGAAAAGCCCAATTAAGACAAGAGCAGACGAAAGCAATGCTGCCTGTTTATAGGTAGATATCAGCATTTGAGAGCTAAGGGCATTTTTAGACCTCTTCATTACTTCCTCCATGTGGCAACATCTAATGAACGGTAGCAGTGATTAGTGAAAAGAGCTTTATACATATAGTCGGAAGTTGTTGGTGGTGAGTCATTTCAGTTGTGTCTAACTCTCCGTGACCCTATTTGGGTTTTTCTTGGCAGAGATACTGGAACAAGTTGCCATTTCCTTCTCCAGCTCATTTTACTGATGAGGAAACTGAGGCAAACAGGGTTAAGTGACTTGCCCAGGGTCACACAGCTAGTCAGTGTCTGAGGCCAGATTTGAACTCAGGAAGATGAGTCATCCTGACTCTGGGAAGGGTACTCAATCCCCTACCCACTGCCCATCATGCTACTTACCTGTCCATAGTCTGAAGACCAGGGTTCAAATTCTGGATTTTCCTAACCGTGTGACCAGCACTATGCTTGACATATAGTAGGTGCTTAATAAATGCTGCTGCATAGGTTCAAAGAATAATATCAAGAAGGCATATCAATGGTCATTTAATCTATCCTCACTTTACAGATGAGCTAACTGAAGCCAGGAAAGTAAAATGACTTGGCTAAAGTCAGACAGGCATTAAGCATCAGAGATGAGATTTGAATACTGTTTGATCTCAGCAGCAATTCAGAATAACTTCCTCATTTTAAGCTGAGCAAATGGAGGCCCAGGGACATTAAATGACTTGCTTAAGGTTACACAGGCAGCAAGTCAAGTCAACAAGCATTAATTAAGCACCTAAAATGTGCCAGTCACCATGCTAAGTACTGGGGATTTGCCTTTCATTTTTTGTTTTGAAAAGCAAAAAAATACCTCTTTCAAAGAGTTCACAGTCTAATGGGGGGAGCCACATGCAAACAACTATGTACAAACAAAGATATATTCAGGATAAATTGGAAATTGTCAACAGAGGGAAGGCACTAAAATTGAGAGAGATTGGGAAAAGCTTCGTGTAGAAGGTGGGATGTTAGCTAGGACTTAAAGGAGGCTAGGGAAGCTAAGAAGGAAGGGAGGGAGAGAGTTGTAGGCATCCAAGGAAAATGCACAGAGTTGGAAAATGGAGGGGCTTGAGTTAGAAAGAAGGATGAGGCCATTCATTGTCACTGGATTGCCTATGAAAGGAAGAAAGCTGTAAGAAGGCTGGAAAGGTAAGAAGGGGCCAGATTAGAAATGGCTTTCAAAGCCAAATGGAGGCTTTTATATTTGTTCCTGTAGGTAATAGGGATCCCCTGGAGTTTGTTGAGGAAGGTCAGAGTTTATTGAGGGACTGGGTCAGACTTGTGCTTCAGGAAGCTCAGCTTGACAGCTAAGTGGAGGATAGATTAGATACTTCTGGATGCTTTAGCTCACACAAGGCAGTCAGTGTCACTCTAAACCCTGTTGAATTGAACCATAGGCAAGGTAATTCACTTCTTGAATCTCGGTTTCTCTGTCTGTAAAATAGAAAACCAATTTCACAGGGTGGCCGCAGAAAACTATTTCCTAAAGCTTAAAGCACTTTAGAAATGTGGGTCGTTATTGTTATTATTAAGTAACTGCACAAATCAACAAAGACGTAGGAAATAGGCTATTCCTTCTGGAGACTCAATATATGGAGAATAGCCCCAAGCTCGTAATCAAACTGAAGAACTATAAAGTAGAGCTTCTCTCTATCCTCCAGCTCAGCGAGGAGAGCCGTATCAACCACAGATGTCCCATCTGGTTTCCCAATTTCATTTTTGTCACATCAAGCTCTGTCCAACACCATGTGAGGCCAACATCACCTTGAGCCAAGTCCAGGAACACAATGAGGCTACCCACACCAAAGCAACGTTCGCTATAATCCAAGAGCCCAGGGCTCAGTACGTTTGAGGGAACGTTTATATGGCACTTTAAGGTTTGCACAGCACTATACATCCGGTACCTGCTTTGATATTCACAACTCTTTGAGGCAGGTTCTTTTATTATCATAAGCATCACCATTTTACAGTTTGAAAAAAAAAAACAATGTTCCAAAAAATGTGGTGACTTGCCTATGATAACATAGCTGAGAAATTTTTAGAGGTAAGATTTGAACCACAGGCTCCCCTGGCTCTAGAATCATTTCTCTTTCCATTACAAGAAGCTGCTTCTCAAGTGACAGAAGCAAATAAAAGCAGGACTCTAGCCAGCTACCATATAGCTGACTTGAAGGAAGGAGGGAAGAAATAAGCACTTATTAAGCACCTGCTAAGTGCCAGGTGCAGTGCTATGTACTTTACAAATGTCTCCTTCGATCCTCACTGCAGCCTTGTAGAGTTAGGAGCTGTAATTGTCCCTTTTATATTTAAGGAAACTGAGGCAGACAGATTAAGTGACTGACCCAGGGACACACAGCCCTGTAGGGATAGGAGCTGTAATTGTCCCTTTTATACTTAAGGAAACTGAGGCAGACAGATTAAATGACTGACTCAAGGTCACACAGCCATGTAGGGATAGGAGCTGTTATTATCCCTTTTATAGTTAAGGAAATTGAGGCAGACAGATTAAGTGACTGACCCAGGGTCACACAGTGTGTCACACAAGTGTCTGAGGTTGTATTTGAAATCAGGTCTTCCTGACTCCAGGCCCATTGCTCCATTCAATGAGCTACCTTGCTTACTCTGCTAAAGTCATCACCAACAGGAACGGCAGAAAAATTACTTTACGGATTACCATCCCAAGTATACAGTATAAGAGGGGATAGCTGTGAGTCCAGTACAGGGAGAGAATAGGTTGACAGAAAACCCTAGGATTCAGATCAGTTGTTTTGGAACAACCCAATAAGCCTCTTGAAACTTTGCTTGGCTGGTCCTTAAACAGGAGTCATGCAATCTATTGCTGGGCTTACAACAGAAGGCTTTCTAGTCTTGGAGAAACTAGGCTCACCTCCATGCACTGAGTAGGCCAGGAGTAGGGGTTTTAGTGAAGGACCTACTTAAGTGTATGTATGCATTGTAAATGTTACTTTTACAAGGTTTTTCAGGCCAGGGGCAGATCGTTCTGGGATTCCGGTCTTCGAGTTTCTATCTGTGCACCGTGAGCAAAGCTTACAGTGAGTGGGCTAAGATAACACGAAAACCCATTCCCAGAGCGATGGAATAACAGTGTTCAAGCTGAGCAATTTGCAGAATGTAAATTAAGGGAAATACAATTTTTGTAAAAGATCCCGGGGGAGGGAGGAGAAGAGAAAGAAGGAGGAGGAGGAGGAGAAGGAGGAGGAGAAGAAGGCTGATAGGAATCGTTCAGTAATGCCAGCTTTCTGCCATGTTCTGAATGACTAAAGGAGTAATATTGAACCAGGTGACAAGCAAAATTGTGAGGTAGATAACAATAATAATAGATCACTTTTATATAGCACTAGGTGATCTAAAGGAGGCAGCTAGGTAGCTCAGTGGATAAAGTGCTGGGCCTGGAGTCTGCAAGACCTGAGTTCAAATCCAACGTCTTTTTAGTATCCCGTTTTGCCTCCTGATGAAAGAAGGTGAAGGCCGTCTTTGGAGCTCTTCCAATCTTTGCCTGGGCTGCCTATCGTGCTATTCTACTCCCTACCTCCAACCTCATCCATAGGGATCTGGTGCTCTAAAGCTTTATAGTGGATGCTCAACTCCCACTCCTCACCTCTGCTCTACAGAATCATGGAACAACAAAGTTTGAGGGTTGCAAGCCAGCTCAGTGGCCAACTAGTCCAACCCATACAGGAAAGGAAGGCTCGCTCTTCCATACCTGATGATCAGGTCATCTGATCTTTGCTTAAAGTTTCAAACAGGTAGAACCCACATCCTCTCAAGGCCCATTACACTTCAGGACAGCTCAAGTATTAGGGAGCTGTCATCGTTTCACTGATATCAAGGGTCTTTGTGGCTTTCATCCATTGTTCCTGGTTCAGCTCCCAGGGGCCAAATAGAACAAGCCTAATTCCTGTGCTTATGTGACAGCCTTTCAGATATTTGAGGGCAGTTACCAAGTCCCGTCTGTCTTCTCAAGGCTAAACACTTCCATTTACTTTAACAAATCCCTCAAGTGACAAGAACTCAAGACTTCTCACCATGCTCGTGCCTAGCTTCTGAAGGCTCTACCCAAGGTCATGGTAATGTATTAAGGTCTTTTCTTGGGTGACAGCTGGTGATGCCCTCCCAAATTTCAAATTCTTTCACTTTCTCCTCAATTTATATTTTCAAGGTCCTCTTCTCTGAGAAATAAACCCTTGCCAATGAGATGATGAAGCCCTGTGGTTTAATGGGTTATCTTTTTGGTTGGGACTGCTACTACTTAATATGATGACCATGGCAGCAACTACTCTACTACCTAGTACTATCTTGCTAGTATTTATATAGCCCTTGCTATGTGTATGGGGTGTATGAGGTGTTCAGAAGGACTAGTACCTTTGGCGTGAGGGCTTGCTGAGCTCTTTTCGGGGCTGCTCATGCATCTTTGGTGTCCACCTGTCCCCCAGATCTCTCCTGCAGCTCCAAGAAGCTATAGCGTGTGAAGCAGCCATGCCCCTGGGCTAAACCAGGGTGAGGGTCACTGATGGGCCTGGAACCCTGATGGTGAGTCAGGAGGATGTCTACCCCAAGCATATGAAGGCTTCCCCTGGCAGAACGGGTGGAACAATTTGTTCCAGCTGCCATGAAGGTGGCTGAAGCAGGTGCTCTGGGATGTTTAGAGACTGGTCAGTCATCAAAGATATTAAGGTCATCCCAGGCCATTACCATAATCTTAACCTTTGTCTTGCTAACCTAACCTAGCCTAACCTAACCTAAGCTAACCTAACCTAACCCTAACTTTTGGAATGACTCTGGAAGAGAGAGTGAGGCCAGTGACTTTTTGCAACTCTGGCTCACTTAAATCCAATTTGTGGGCAAGTTAAGACATCAACTGCGATGTCATTGGTCCTCCTTGAAAATGAAGGACTGTCCACGGCTGTGTGTCAGGCCTGGTGCTAAGTGCTTTACAATGATTATCTCATATGATCCTCATAATGACCCTGGAGGTAGATGTTATTATTATCTCTATTTTGTAGATGAGGAAATTGAATCTATAAGAGGTTAAGTGACTTGTCCAGGGGTTGTATAGTTGTTAGGTGTCTGAGTCAGGATTCAAACTCAGGTCTAACCTGACTCTATGTTCAATATTTTTACCACTGGGCCATCTAGCTGTTATCGCATATTTACTAGCATTAACTTGACCATATCAGAACAACTAATCATCGTGTCCTACCCAACCCCTCCCTCTCCCCCCTGAAAAAACCTCATCACCAGGAAATTCATCTATCCACTCTGGTCCTCACGTCCTCATACCTTCAGTAGCATTTCCCCCTCTGATTGGCTGGCTGGAGGGCAGAGCACAAACTTCTTCCCAAAGCCTCAAATCATCTTTTCATTTCTAATCTGCTGCACTGCTTGGATTCTACTCTACTGTCATCATACCTCAGGTATCTTCTCTCCATCCCTTTCAGCTGTCTTCCATGTGTTGTTTTCCTCTATTAAATTGTAAACTTCTAGAGGGCAGGAAGTGTTTTCCTTTTCTTATTCGTATTCACAGCCTAGTTTAGCATAGTACCTGGCTCTGCATTTGCTATTCTGCCTGGTTTCCAGTCTCAGGAACAAAATGACTCTCTTCCCATCTCCCTTGTTCCACTGCTCCCCCCTCCCTGATTTTTTGTGGGTGTTGTCTCCTACCATTAGATTATAAGCACCTAGAGAGCAGGGACTATCTTTTTATTAATTGTCTTCCCAGTGCTCAGCAGTGTCTAGCACTTAGTAGGTACTTAATAAACTTTTTTTGAATTGGATTGGATTTTAAATTTGAGTTCTAGTCCTGGATCACCCACCAACTAGCATCTTGATCTTAGACCAGTGTTTGACTTCCCTGGGCCTCAGTTATCCCATAAGGAAGATGAAGAGGTTGGACTCAATGTGTCAGATTCACAGAATATTCACAGAACTGGACGAGATCTTAGGGATTAATTTAAGGGTAAGACAATGGAGGCGAACAAACCGAAGGCCCCTCTTGCCCCATCAATGTCAGCAAATATGGTGCTGGGCTCACAAGTTATGCCTTGTGAGAAGGGGAAGGAGGGACTAGAATATGTCTAAATATCAGACATGATACCAGGCATTGTAAATATCCCATTTCCCCCTTAGTTTTCTTCCAGTGGCATGGTGAACAGACCCTACTTCTAGGAGTGAAGATATTTGCTCTGTGGTCCTAGATCTGCCATCAAATAGCTGGCTGGCTTGGGTTTCAGATAGGTAACCTCCCTGGCCTTCATCTTGCTCATCTGCAAAACGCAGATCATCAATATTGTGACTAATTCACAGAGTTGGCGTAAGGATCAAATGAGATAGTAGATGTTAAAAGGCTTTGAAAAGTTGAAAGAGTTTGTAGATAGAGTTCTGGACCTAGAGTCACCAAGACCTGAGTTCAAATTTAGCCTCAGACACTTACTAGCTGGGTGACTCTGGACAAGTCACTTTACCCTGTTTGCCTTGATTTCCTTATCTACAAAATGAGCTGGAGAAGGAAATGGCAAACCACTCCAGTATCTTTGCCAAGAAAACCTCAAATAGGGTTATAAAGAGCAGGACACAACTGAAATGACTCAACAACAACAAAATTGTTGCTAGTGTCATTTCTGGGTCCTGAAGCATTGGGATTGCAAACCCTTGCACTAACCTAATTAAACTATTCAGCCAGTCAGTCAACATCATTAAGCATCTACCATATTTGAGAGAGTATACCAAGAGGTTTGGAGCAATGACTAGGAGGAGAAAATATAAGCAAAGCGAGTCAAGGTGTTTATTTGTTTGTTTATTTATTTGTTTATTCATTCATTCATTTGTTTATTCATCCATTTATTTATTTATTTATTCATCCATTTATTTATTTATTTATTCATCCATTTATTTATTTATTTATTCATCCATCCATTTATTTATTTATTTATTTATTTATTTATTTATTTATTTATTTATTTATTTATTTATTTATTTATTTATTTATGTCTTGTGACTCAATGCAACTCACATGTAACTTATAGTCTTAGGGCTATGGTTCTCCAAGTGTGGCTTAGGGACCCCTAGGGGTCCACAAGGTCAAAACTATAATATAAATATATTGTAATTTCTAATATGTTTAACATTTCTAGATATAAGCCACATAAACAAAAATTCTTTGAGGTCTTCAATTTTTAAGCATTTAAAGGCATCCTGAGATCAGAAAGTTGGAGGACTGCTGATGTTAAGAAGGTTTTCTGAGAGATTAAGAGACTTGGCCATAGCCACACAGCTAGTATTTGTCCCAATTTATAAGATCATAGATTTAGAGCTGGAAGGAGACCCTAGTGGTTGTTTAGCTCAACAACTCATGTTCTAAATGAGGAAGCTGAAGCCAAAGGAGAATCTAGTCCTTTGTCTACTATACTGCCCTGCCTTTCTTGCTTACCGTAAGTACTTAATAACGATTGTTGAATTAAATTGAGTCAGTATGGGGAAAGGATGCAGGATCTGTAATCAGAGCTGTTGTTGTTGTTCAGTCATTTCAGTGATATTTGACTCTTCATGACCCCACTTGGTGTTTTCTTGGCAATTTACTGGAGTGCTTTACCATTTCCTTCTCCAACTCATTTTATACATGAGGAAACTGAGGCAAATAGAGTTAAATGATTTGTCCAGGGTCACCCAGCTAGTAAGTATCTGAGGCTGGATTTGAACTCAGGTCTTCTTGACTCTAGGCCTGGCATGCTATCCACTGCACCACCCAGTTGTAATCAGAGTTCGAACCCTGGTTCTGCTATTTACTACCTACGTGAGACTACGCTTGTTTCTACAGCTCTCTGGGCCTCAGTCTCTTTTGCTGAAAAAAAAGAGGGGGTTGGACTTGTTCTCTATAGTCTTCTGATCCTCTGCTGTGCCATAGGATGAATTGACCAAACCGGTGTCACTTCTCCTCAAGATGAAAATGACACAGTCGTAGGAGCAACCTCCAAAATGACTGTAGGCTTCTGCTTATCATCCTCCTAAGCACTGGAACATGGACAGATCTCATTGTCTTTTTCCAGAGGCTGGCTCATCTCCCTCCCCCGCTTTCTTCCTATCAGGGCTTGTCCTTCCAGCTGACTATAACTTCCTCCCTTCCTCCACTGCTCAATGTTTGATATTCATGCAGGTCCCCTTCTGGGACAACAGCTGCTACTAGCTTTCTGTTATGCTAAGAGGCCAGCCAGGCTTCTCTCTCCTCTCAGAAATCTTTCCTGTGGTGTTTATCTCTGGCTTCCTGGGGCTGCAGGAATGAATGACTGACTGAGAGGCAGCTAAGCATTACCAAAGGCTAGTGTTGTCAAGTCAAACAGGGAAACAGCTTCCCTTAAGTGTGTTCTTCTCTCCTTTCTATTTAGAGACCCCAGTGTTGGGCAATTAGAAAATTAGGTCAGCTCAAATAACGAAGGATTTACCAGTCCACCAACCTTCTTCCTCCACCTCAGCCTCTTCAGTGAACATTGCCCGAATGACCTAAATATTTTTAATTTGCTGATTTTCAGGGAGATTTGCTCAGGTCTTGAGCTGAACTCAGTGAATTGCAGAATTTCCTATTTGCAAGGGATGGCAAAGGCCATATAGTGCGCTCTATATCTGAAGAAGAATCTTTTTTTGTAACACATCTGACAAATCGAGGCTCAGAATTTGTTTGATGATTACCAGTGAGTGGCGAGCTACTGCCTCCCAAAGGAGTCTGTTCTACTTTTGGATATTGCTAATTGTTAAGTGGTGTGTGTGTGTGTGTGTGTGTTTCCTGATGTCAGCCTATATTTATTGCTTTTCAATTTCCATCCATTGTTCCTAGCTCTGCCCTCTGTAACCAAGCAGAACTAGTCTAATCCTTCTTCCATTTTATCATAGGTCTTTAAATACATTTGTTGTTGTTGTTCAGTTGTTCCAGTTGTGTCTGGTGCTTTGTGACCCCAAACTGGAACAGCTGTCATGTTCCCCCAAAATATTTTCTTCTTTTCCAGGCTAAATATCCCTAATTCCTTCAATGGACCATCACGTGGCATGATTTTGACAATTTTTCACTATACCTGTTGCCCTCTTTTGGATTTTTTCTAGCATATCAATGTCTTTCCTAAAATGTGGCACCCTGGACTGAACACAAACTACAGAGATGGCTTATGGAATATAACAATGCTATAATCTCCTTATTCTAGACCGCATAACTCCTTCAAGTCAGCCTAAAGTTTCACTAAGTCTCTTGGCTGCCATATCATACTATTTATTGGTCACATTTTGAGCCTGCAAGCCACTAAAATTCTCAGAATTTTTTCGGGTGGAACCTAGTCAGACCCATCCTGCCTTGAAAGTGTATAGTTAAATTTTGCAAGAGTGATACTTCATGTTTACAGAGGGGTGTGCTGGAGACAGCTCTGATGGGTTCCTGAGGACTTATTATTCAATTTTTGGTGTGAGCATTTATGCCTCAGAAATTGGCAAATGCCACCAATCAGGGCTTCATTTACTATTTTGTTGATTGTCTAGACTTAAGTGACAAATCAAATAGTAATGATGCAGATTAAACTTAGAAGTTTCTTGTGTATTCTTTTTTTCCCCCAGAGCCAGTTGCCAATCACTTACCAGCACACACCTGAATTTACCCTATTAATTCTTTAAATTAGATTTGACTCAGTGTTCTTGCCTGTCATCTAGAAGTTTGGATTTTCTTAAGGACAGACTCAGGGCTCAGAAACTCTGGGACCTCACCTCTAGAGGATAAGAAACAGAGCAGGTAAAAAGCTATTTTCCTGGCTGCCTTCTCTTCAGTCAGAGAATTTTGGAAGGATAGTCATCACTGGAAATCTCTCATTCTTGTACTTTTAATTTCCGAGCATGCTCCCTAACTTGACCAACTTGCAAATGAGAAACTGTGTTTGTAATGGCATTTCTTGACCCTAGGTGAGAAGTTTGGTGGTCTGCCTGTTTAGAATTTCAAAGAACTTGTTGGTGCTTTTGCCAAATAATCATCAAAACCTCATCATTTGGATGATATTAAGGCTAGGGTTACTTGTGCAATACTTTCAGTCATTGTGTAGTAGCCAATGACAAGTTTTTACAAAGTTTGAAAATGTTTATAAGGGGGCAGCTAGGTGGTGCAGTGAGTAGAGCACTGGCCCTGCAGTCAGGAGGACTTGAGTTCAAATCCAGCCTCAGACACTTGACACATTCACTAGCTGTGTGACCTTGGGCAAGTCGCTTAACCCCAATTGCCCTGCCTTCCCCCTTCCAAAAAATAAAAAAAATATATAAAAAAAGAAAAAAAAAGAAAATGTCTATAAGCTTCTGCTCAGTAACTGAAAAGATTACATTTATAACCCTAACGTTAATATCATATAAAGAGTGAGGTTTTGCTACATATATGACAGTTCTGATGTGAATCCACAAGAAAAAGTCTAATGGAGACAGGTCACATAAGCAAGATGGCCAAACCAGACGATCTTTTTGCCTGATTTATGGGTCTGAGAAAGTGTCATCTAGAAACCATTGACATGTGGTAATAAGGATCAGGTGTCCCATCTTGTCAAAATTAAAATACAAAGATATTATTCAAAACTCACAAAACTGAATGTGTTCCAAATGAATTTACATAAACTTTTAAATGATGTCTTTTGTAAGTTTGTAACATATTTCTTAAGTTATTTAATAATTATTATTTAATAATAGGTTAAAACTGCATTGACTTGTTCCTATTCCCTGTATGGGATGATTGTTTTAGGGGATAGTAGGTGTAGTGACAGTTTTTAAGGATGGAGACTTGGATATGTTCAAAGGCCACCTAGAAGGATCCATTTTCTCAGCAAAATATGTTTATTGACAGTAAAGACTGCATGAGCATTTGTCTTTTGTATCACTAATGCTTATCATATAGACCTTGCATAGAGTACATATGATAGTAGAAATATCTACTAGCATTCCCTGAGGTGGGCAGGGTTAATTATTTTAAAAGATATTGAAGAAGAGGATTCTAGGAAAATGGCAGAGTAGGTCAGAAAATTCCAAGCTCTCCAGATTTCCCCCACAAACAAGACAAAATAATACCTCCGGGCTAATGTAAAATGGTAAAAGTAAATGATTTGAAGTACACCAGTGGTCCTCTTGGGACAACCAGAGAAGATGGGTCCCTGTGAAATGTAAACATCTCCAGGCTAGTTCCCCTGGAACAGTGAGTGGTGAGCCCTGGGGCTAGCTGGGCTGGGAGGTATACTCAGCCCCAGTTACAGGAATTTTTACCTCCTGGACAGTGTGGGGAGTCAGATGTTTGAGTGAGGCGTTTGAGAAAATTGGACATACAAGATCCTAGAGAAATATAAGGTACACATCAAAGAATAATTACAAGTGACTCAATAGGATAGACTGGTTTTTTTTATATGAGGAAATGTAAAATATATGTCTAAGATTGCTATCAGTAATTGGGTAGTTTGAAAGAAAGCTTGGAGCAGACCTGAGTATGATGTGATTCAAAAAAGTAAAGCCATATAGGAAAGAGTAAAAAAGAATAATTATCTTATACAAATGAAGTACAAGAGGAAGAACTGACACAGAAAATTAGATGGGGGAAGAAGGCTGGTACTTCTGGAACTCTGCTCTCATCGGGAACGGGTTAAAGGGGGAACAATACATATATATCTGAAGGATATAAAAGTCTTCTAAATTTAGAAAGAAATAAAAGGGATAGGGAGGGGGGTGAAGATAAGAAGGGACTTTTAGAGGGAACCCTACTCACATCAGATCTGGATTAAAGAGACAACAATATATTCATTTAAAAGGGAATAAAACTCTTCTAAATTTATGAAGAAATAAGAGGGTGAAGGAATAGGATAAGGGGAGTATAGAAGGGTGTCTAGATTAATGGGAATAGGATAAAGAGGGAATAACATATATTTAGAAGGCTATAAAAGTCTAAATTCAGATAGAAACAAGAGGGTTAGGGGAAAAGGTGGTGGGGAGAGGACAAGGTAGGGATCTTTGGGGGGTAGGTTAAATAATAAGAGGGCAAGGTAGCAGGTAGAAGTAAAGCAGAGGAGTCAGGAGGGATAGGAAATAAGAGATACACACAAACATAAAATAAAGATCAGGAATAGAATTTGTTAGGGAAAAAAGGGGGTACTAATCAAGATCTCAGATAAAGTAAAAGCTAAAATAGATTTAATCAAAAGAGAAACATAGGGAAACTTACACTATATGTCAGCCATATTAATTAATGTTGCTTTATAATATTTAAAATAACTAGACAGTATAAGGTTGGAATATTACTGTGGTATAGGAAATGATGAGTTGGTAGATTCAGAAAAATATGGAAAGATTTGGACTTAATGAAAGAAGATGTTATTCATCCTCAGAAACAGAGGACAAACAAGTATAGTATGGTTTTACATAGATGCACATGAATGTATATGTCTACATATGAGCATACTTATGGATACTAAGTATATGTATGTACAAGTATATGTACGTATATGTATATATACATTTGTGTGTATGTGTGTATATGTGTATGTATGTTTGTGAATATGTATGTATGCGCGTGTGTACACACATACATATGCACTCTTAAATGTAGCCTTCTTGGGAAGGAGAGGAAGGGGGAAAAAAGAACAAAATATAACTTACAAGGAAGCAAAGAAAAGATGGACAGCTACGAATACAGCGTGTAGTATTTATTATATAGGCTTTCTTGAAATGGAAATCTACTGCTGTATATTTTGAATCTTCTCATGTTCTGCAGCGCACATGGCAATGCTTTTTTTTCCTTTTTCTTATTTTGTATTTAAGTTTTAGTATTTAAGTGCATAATAGATTTCTTTTTCTTTTCCTATGGTGTATTTTGTTTCCAATAAATAATTGAAAAAGGTATTAAAAATTTGATACTTGAATGGTGCAGGGAAGGTTTGTTTTGTTGATGTGGCTTCCTTGTCACCTGACTACCAAAATAAAGATGAGGAGCTCCAATAATTCTCTGAGGCTTGGTTGTGGAACACCTTGGACAACATATAGTCAAGGAAGCTGTTATCAACTGCCTTGTGGCTATCCCTGCTGAATATCCTTTCCCTTCTGTGATGTTCCATTTCTTGAAAGGACAAGTAAGCTACTTTTTCTTAATTGCCGGATGATCAACATTAACAAATTAGTGCATATCAACTCACTATCCCACTCTCCACAGCAGTTCTTCCAACCTTTTCATCCTTCTTCCAAGCTTCCATGGCTCCCCCTTCCCCACCCTCCCAGCTAAGATTCACGCCTCCTTTTTTTACAGAAAATTTGAGGCCATTTGCCATAAGTTCCCTCTTCTCTCTCCTTCCTAATCTCATTTCACCCAGATGCCCCTACATCCCATTCCATCCTATCTCTTCCAATAGATTGCTTCTTCTGTCATCTCCACTATTTCAACTATCTCCAATCTCTCTCTGTCTACTGGCTGCTTCCCTAAGGCCAACAGACATGCCCATGTCTTCCCCATCCTCAGAAAACCCTCACTTTATTCTTCCATCTGGTGTCACACTAAATCTTTTCTATCTTTTGTGTCTAAACTTGAGAAGGCTGACTATAATAGGTCCTTTCACTTTCACTCACCCCCTTTTTAGCCCCTTACAGTCTAGATTTTGACTCCTCCTTCTGCCCAAACTGCTCTCTCCAGTTACCAGTGACCTTTTAATTGCCAAATCCAGTGGCTTTTTCTCAATCAAGAAGAATTTTTCACTCTTCGTGACTTCTCTAAAGCCTTTGACATTGTTGACTATCCTGTTCTCCTGGATATGCTCTTCTCTCTAGATTTTTGGGAAACCACTCTCTAATGGTTCACCTCCTACCTATCTGACCACTCCTCAGGCTCCTTTGCCAGATTCTCATCCAGGTCATGCCCTTTAGTTGAGATGACCGATAAGACTCTGTCCTGGGCTCTCTTCTCTTCTCCTTCTTCCCTTGGTGATCACATCAGGTCCCACGAATTTAATTATCATCTTTATACTGATGTTTCTCAAATCTCTCTATACTGTCTTAACCTCTTTGCTGACTTCCAGTTTCACATATCCAACTCCCTTTCAGACATCCATCTCAAAACGCATGTCCAGTAAACATCTTAAACTCAACATGACCAAAACTGAACTCACCATCTTTTCCCCTAAACCTCCCCCAACAAATTCCCTTTTACTGTCAAGGGCACCAACATCCTCTTGGTCCTCCAGGCTTGTAACCTAGAATTCATGCTTGACTCTTCACTATCTCTCACCCCCACATCCAATCTCTTGCCAAGGCCTATTTCACCTTTGAAACATCTCTCCAATACTCCCCTTTCTCTCTTCTGATATGGCCATCACCCTGGTTCAAGCTCTTACCAACTCGCACTTGGGCTATCGCCATGGCCTGCTGGTGGATCTGCCTGCTTCAAGTCTCTCCCCGCTCCAATCTATCCTCTATTCACTCTCTGAAAATGACTTTCCTAAAGCACAGATTTGACCACCTCATACCCCCTTACTCAAGAAACTCCAGTGGCTCCCAACCATCTTTGGGATCATATACAAAATCCTCTGACTTTCAAAGCCCTTCAAAACCTAGGCCCCTCCTGCCTTTCTAGTCTTCTTACACCTTACTCCCCATCATGTACTCTTGGATCTAGCGATGCGCATTTTGACTGTTCCAGAAACAAGACACTCCATCTCTCAGCTTTGGGCATTTTCCTCTGGCTGTCTCCCATATCTGGAATGCTTTCCCATCTCATCTCCACCTCCTGGCTTCCTTCAAGTTCCAATTAAAATTCTGTCTCCTACAATAAGCCTTTCCATCATTTTTAATTCCAGTGTCTTCCTTGTAATTATTTCTTATTTATCCTATATGGAGTTTTTGGCACATATTTGTTTTGTTTGTTGTCTGTTTCATTAGATTGTATGCTCTTTAAGGGTAGCCACTGTCTTTTGGTTCTCTTTGTATCCCTAGTAGTTAGCACAGTGCCTGACACATATTATATGCTTGATAAATATTTGACCGATGAGGTGGGTCACAAGTATTTCCTTTGACTCTGATCTTGGACCAGAGACAACTAGCCTAAGCTAGTCAGCTCTAATATACTACAGTAGGCACTTAATAAATTTGAATGAATAGTTTTATTCAGGTAGTTTAAAAGGTATGAGTTGTGCTTTTCACATTGTCCATCAGTCTCTTTATATGATTTGTTTAGGCCTCGAAGGCTAATCTTTGATAATGTCTGAATTGAAGGTCTAAATCAGTAGAGACATAATGCATTATTGACCTCACATTTGAGAGAGGGGGTCAGGGTCTATTTTACATCTTATAGCTTTAGCTGTAAGAATTATCATGGCATAGTAACTTCAGAGTTAGCAAGACCTGAGTTCAAATCCCACCTTTGACAATTAGTCTTGGGCAAGTCATTAACTTCTTAGTGCCTCAAGCAATTCTCTAATAAACTACAGAGCTAGTATCATTTTGCACTGGTAGAGGGAGTCATTAGGTGTTCTCAATACCAATGAAACTACAAGATTGGTTGCAAACACATTTTTGGAGATTGGTGCCAGCAGGACATGCCATATGTGTGGCAATGAAAATATAAAATCTTTTTTTAAATTAAGGCTTTGAATTATAAGAACTAATGCTATTTATTAGTCTTGTCATTCCCTTGCTGAGAACATCTACGTGCTGTCCATTACCTAAGGAATCAGTCTAACTCTTTATTCTTTATAATCTAATTATTAAATCCATCCAACGTTAACTCCTGCAAATACCCTATGTGAATCCTCTACTTCAGACAGAACTGTCTTCTCACCATTCTCTGGGCACACCACCTACATTCTTGCTTCTGAGGCTTTGCTTGTGATTTCCCATCTTACTTGGAATGTCACCTTTCCTCTAAGTCCCTGCCCCCACCATGACACGTACTGTTTCTCATTTAGCCAAACCTTAGCCAACTTTTAGGGCCCAACTCAAACTTTTTCCCTCAACAAAGCCTTCCCCCTCTCTACTCCAACCCATATTTACCTCCACCTTCTCAAATCCTCATCTTGTACATGGGAGAGTTGAATTAATGATCTCTAAGGTCTGAACTCTGGCTCTAATATCTATCATTCTAAGTCAGAAGAAGAGACCTTGAATGCCATTTAATTTAACCTTCACCTAAAGCTAGAGGTTCCTCTAGGCCAGCACAACAAACAACCATCTAGGCTCTACTCACAGATGTAGCCCAGATCACATGATCTAGCACTCAATTATATACTGTCTCTATTATTTAATAATTTCATGGCTATAAATCTCAGTGATCCTCTCCCTCCCAAAAAAACCACATTAGCCCAAATGAGATAACTTATAAAAAGTGCTTTGCAAACCTTAATGTGCTATTTAAATTCTGTGAATAAGCTATGATCATCATTGTTCCACTCAAATAAAAATATCTGGCATTTACATAGTACTTTATGGTTCACCAAAGCCTGTTACAAAGTATGTGATCCCTACATTTATTATATGAGAGAAGCTGAATGGGTATTATTAGCCTCATTTTGCATTTGAGAAAACTTTGATGGGAATGATTTGCCCAAGACCACTAGAAACAGAGAGAGATGGGATTCTAACCTAGGTCTTCTGGATCTAAATCCAGTTCCTTTCCCTAACCCAGATAAGCTCCCACATCCAGCCTCCCTTCCCTCTATCATCAAACTCCTGTCCAGAGGCAGAGCTCTGGCTGCCAGGGAGCCATGGTGACCCCTGGCATTGCCATTCCTGAAAGAAGGGCAGGATTCGGAACTTGCTATTGCAGATCTCATGTCAGAGTGTCATCCTTGCCTGTGCCTTTTGGGGTATGAATGCCATATGACCTTTAGTAGTTGCACCAGAAACTCAACCAGGAGCACACACATACACATACACACACACACACACACACACACACACACACACA
>CM053626.1:282337068-282366038 GCA_028646595.1 Phalanger gymnotis | reverse complement strand
AATGGGCTTTCTGGGCCTGGAGTCTTTTTGTCAAGATGTTGGAATGGGGAGGCTGGTTCAAGTTTTTGCTGCGGTGGGGCCTAAATAAATTTCTTGTTGTTTTCTCCTTAGAGAATCTCTCATACCTTGCGATTTCGGACCATTCAAACATATACATGATTATATTTGAGATCATAAATTCGGCCTTCCTACTACACACAAAAAAGAAAGGAATTGCTTATATTTTAACAGACAGGAAAAACATTGCTATTGACCTGGACTGCAGTCATCATCGAATCAGCTATCTGTGGACAGTCAGACCACTGGCCTGTCAGAACAAAGATCAGAGGTAGTAAAAATCTAGGAAGAAAGAAGTGAGAGAAAGATATGGCACATAGCTAAAACAATTCACTCCTGGATTTTAATCAAGTAATCGATAATAAAAATGGGTAATGGCCAGAAAAAAGACAACACCAAATATAAGTATTTTATACTATCATCTAAATGATATAAATCAGAAGAAACCCCAAAGGGCTCAGAAGGTGACTTGATCAGCTTTACTTGCCAAACAGAGAGATGGTAGCCAAAGGCAATACTTATTCAAAATATAAATTTGTTTGAAAATTCTTACAAAGAGGGATGATGGATGATCAGGAGCTACAGCATCTCATGAAGCAGAGAGAAGCAGTGGAAGGTAAAACTACTTTAAAGAAAGCTTGGTAAGAGATCCAACTAAGCAAAGTCATCCTGGGGGCATTTGTGGATGAAAATAACAACCACAATAACAACACATTCGTAAGCAACAATAGCTCACACTTATATATTTAAATTACTGTATATATAATATAAAGGTCTGCAATAGGCTTTCCTTGTAACAACCCAGGGAGATAGAAATTCAAATGTTGTTATACCCATGTTATCGCTAAGGAAATGGAGAGTCTGAGAGACTTGCAGATGATCACTCAACTAATAAGAATATGAAGCATAATTTGAATCCAAGACTACTGACTCCAGGCCTGAAACTCTTAACACCATTCTGCCTCTCCATTTTTAAATATAATAACTTATTTATTACTCTTAATCCCATTCTTTTCTCTTCTTCGATCTTTAATTTGTACTTTCCTCTTCCCATTAGTCATGAATCTATCTGTTTCTAGTGAGTTGTTTCATTACAAAATGAAACCACACAAGTATTTTTAACTAAAGAATTGGTTACATTTATTTTCCTCTGACCTCGAAAAAGAAGACAATGGAAAGGAAATAGGAATGATGTTATAGTCCAATAAACTCTATCTAAATCTTAGTATTTATTCAATTATGACAGCAATAAGAACAAGCACAACACAGGGAAGAGTGTGTCATTATTGAGCAAGTTTTTTCCGAGTCACGAAGGCCTGGATTCCAGTCCTCTCTCTGATCCTTACTAGTTCTATGACCTTGAACAAGTCACCATTTCTCAGTGCACCAGTGACTCAGAGACTGCAAGTTACAGATGATGTGTGGACCTGAAATGGGAGCTATATAGAAGAATGAAATCAGAGGTCTGGACCCAAAACTTAAAATAGTAACAATGACAACAACAAACAACAACAAAAAACCATCAATTTTTTTTAGTGTTTGGTGACTCTTGTCCTCTCACTTCTGTCATTCTCTCACATCCTTCAAGACTCAGCCACCTCTTATCATGTATGTATGTGTGGTTATGTCTGTGTGTGTGCACAATATGTATACTGTATAGATGTGACATAGAGCACATATGCATGACCAGGTAGGGTACATACATATTATTGTATATATGTACACACACATATACATATACACAATACACCCATATCAAATGGTAATAGGCAAAGTTAATATTACCCTGTGGCCAAGGAGCCATCTTTAGAATGTATGAAAGAACAGAATTCTACAACTTGCTTTGTATGACCTCAGCCAAGTCACAAACTCTCTGAATTATAGGGTTTTCTATAAATCCTGATTGTCTATGTGAGGTTGTTATGAAATCAAATGAGGTAAGATGTGTGTATTTGTCTACACCAATACTTATATCCATATCTGTACCTACATAGATGTATATGCATATATTCACATTTATAATTATGTATTAAATGGAAATAAAGCCAAACTTTCATTATATAACTTATATACATATACATAAATAACATTTACATGTATATATACACATACATACACAACTCATACATATGTGTATTATAACAATGCATATGTGCATACACATATATGTATGCACACTTAACATATATGTATACACACATAGCACATGTACACACAGTGCCTATATAGCAATATATGTATATACACACGCAATATAACATATACATATGCATACACAATATGTATATAGCATATACACATGTATGCATACACATACATACACAATACAGATGTATGTGTACAACGTACACAACAACACACACAACGCATATGTGTTTATGTATACATACACATAGCACGTGTGTGCATGCATGTACAACATGCACACGTGTACACAATTTAGCGTAATATATGCATATGTATTATACACACATATGTATGGGTCACATGTGTATATACCTGCACATTCACGCATATACAAATATACACATATGAGTAGCGTATTTCCACAGTGGAGGGCAATTTTCTCAGCCTCACCAACTGCTAGTACCTTCTCTTCTGTATTACTTTCCATTCGTTCTGTATATATTATGTACATACCCAATTATTTACATTTTCCTCTATTATGAGAATTTATATCCCTAGAGCGCAAGGCCTATTTCTGGTCTTCCTTTGAGTCCCGGCACATAGTAGGTGCTTAATAAATGCTTACTTACTGACTGGCTTGTTCTGACCAACTGATATACCCTCTGTCCAGAACATCTTCCAAGGCAATAAGACACCTCCGGTGAATCTTTGTTTTCCTGTTTTTCACTTTGCTTGATGTCAATACTCAGCAGGTTGTTGACTAAAGCGATCTCTGTCACCAATTCTGTCCTAGCATTTTGCATAATTTTAATATATGTGTGGGAGACAATGGGTATGAAGAGCATGGTCAAGGTTACATGTTATTCTACTGAGTCAATTGCTTTAAAAATCAATAAATAAGAGACTCTCTATGCCTCTCAGTTGGTTATGTGACTGTGAAGAATTGGTCTGCTATAGAAAATCATCTGCAAAAGCCTGCCTATTCCCTTATCATGTTTTGAGCAGGGGGATACTTTAGGTTCGTGCATAGAGCATTCTCATAAACATTTTATAGAGATGAAAAAAAAGAAGGTGCGTGGGTTGATAGCTGCTGGTACCTTCCTAGTTCCCTTTTGTTGGTAAAAGCAGCTCCAGTTATCTTTTCCATTCTATTCGAATCTTTCCCTCTTTGAATTATTTTGAGAACTTACCTCTAAGTGCCTTTAAAATCATATCTCCCCCATCACAGCTTTCTTTTGTATAAATCTGTTCAGGTTCCACTGTTCTTCCTTTATTTTAAATGCCCTGACCACTTCTTCAAGTAGCATATTTTGAACTGATGTGGTTGAATCCAAATATGTTGGTTTCATGACTATTTCCAATGAAAATAAATCACTATAAAACACAAAAGGTCTGTTCCATTTCTATGCTGTTTGTTGGCCTCTTTCTGGTTTAAGCTACTCTCCAGATGCTCTGGTTTACTTGGACTCGCCCAAGTTTACTTCAGGCTCATTTTCTCCATGACTGCTTTCTCACAATTTTGTAAGAGGATACTGATCTCAGACCTCCACCACTCTCTTCTATAATGATTTGTGAAATAAACTTGTACGCTAAACTAACTTTGCTCTTGGCTCCCATGACTTCCAGCTTGGCAAGGAAATAAAGCATTTCCTTGCTGAGGTGATTTCATAAGAGGCCCTGTTGGCCTCCTTACTCTGGTTACTGTACTACATCAGTAAACTTTTCTAAGAAATGCCAACAAGTCAATGGTGTTGGTTTTGTCCAATTCACTTTTTTAAAAAGTAGATAGCTTTTCAAATGAGGTCAACTTGGAGCTACTATAATGGCATACTGTGTCCACTTTTCATTTTTATACATTATTCTAATTTGGTATTTGTGCATTCCTACTATCAAATGAGATAATATTTGTAAAGTGCTTAGCACAGCGTCTGGCATGTGTTGTTCCATTCCCCTTATTACCAGTTGATTATCTGACTCCACAAAGACAGCTGAATCTGAAATAACTATGTCTGAAAGCAATCACTTCCTGTCCCTTAAGACATAATTGATTTCCTCTTACAAAATGTAATTTGACGATTGTCACCCCAGTACATTCTTCTTGAAGGGAGTGTATCTAACACATAGACGTCAGGCATCTGATCAGTCCAGAAGCCTTTTGCCTCTCCTTTCTCGATCCCAAACCATATTTTCTAACATTGGTTTTGTTCTTTCCTCCCTCCCCACTCTTCCTCTGCATATCTTTACATCAAAACTATTGAGTTCTAGGTTTTTATTGGCTTTCTTTGGAGGACAATGTCAAGTGCTTCATAGGATTTCTCTTCTTTATTCTCTTTAACAGATACTGGTCCATAAGGCACAATTATCTGCATGGTGGGCTATTTGCTTACTCTCCTCATAATGTGATATAAGATGACCAATTATCTCATAAATATATTTTTCTCATTGTCTTTGAGCAAATTATGAAACCAGTTACCCTAATACCTTCATTTTTCTCTCCAATGGTAACCTGCAGTTCCCCTTCCATTTAGTTGCTACTTTCCTTAAGAGTGACGATGTCAATAGAGACATGGGGCAAATGGTTCATCATTTCACAAAGAACAAGCATTCAAAGAACAATAGATTTATGTTTGTAGTCAGTCTAAGCACTGTGTGATTCATAGGTTCCCCTTTCCCTTTCTTATTTTCCTGCCATCATTACTATTGAAGTAACACTAATAATAGCTAAAATCTATATAATATTTACTACGTGCAAGGCTACATGCTAAGTGCTTTCTAGTTATTATCTCATTTGGTCCTTAAACAACCCTGGGAGGGAAGTCCTGTTATTCTCCCCATTTTATAGATGAGGAAATTGAGGTAAACAGACACTAAGTGACTTGCCCAGTGTCACACAGCTAAGAAGTGTTGGAGGCTGGATTTGAACTCAGGCCTTCCTGACCCCAGGCTTGCTACTCTGGTACCACTTAGGTGTTATATCACGGGATTGAGAGCCATTTTTCATTTGTATCTATTTTCTAAGTTGCTATGGCCAAAAATAAATCACTTATCTGTCAAGCTTTTAGTGATGAAGCTCTATATTTACCAAATTCTGATTGGGTAATCCAAGACAAACAAGAACGCAGTGAGTCATTTTTTTCTGGCCCAGCTGGGCATAGGAGGTCATGCAGAGATGTCTATGGACCCTAGGGAAGAGGTACGTCCAGGAGTGGCTTGCAGAGCACTCCAGCACCCAGGAGAGGCTAGATACCAGAGGAAGAGGAGGTTCCAGACCCACACCAGGGTATCACAATAGGAATAGGATGCCACTTGGCAACTTTGTTGCCCACTGCCTAGTCCTGAGCCAAAGGTCCAGGGTGGACTGAGAAGGGACCTGCAACCAGGAGTGACATTTTGGTTTGAGGTAGGAGGGAAAGAAGGCAACTTTTTTCTGATTGAAAAAATAATTGAAAGACAAAAGAACACAAAATCATCTGCATGCCCCCATGAGCCATGGGAATATAATTGGATAACAATGTATTAATTCAATTGGGGCAGCTAGATGGTGCAGTGGATAGAGTACTAGGCCTAGAGTCAAGAAGACCTGAGTTCAAATTTGACCCCAGACACTTAGTAGCTGTGTGACCTGGGCAAGTCACTTAATCCTATTTGTCTCAGTTTCCTCATCTGTAAAACGAGCTGGAGAAGGAAAAGGCAAACCACTCCAGTATCTTTGCCAAGAAAACCCCTAAAAGGGATCACAAAGAGTCATACATGACTGAAAAACAACCAAGCAACAACAACATGAATCCTCAGACCACTACAAAGCTTCCTCAATGAAAAACACAGGAGAAAATGGTCTAACTAGTTGCATTGGAAAAACAAAGTAGATGACAAACTAAAAACTCAGAGTGCCCAAGATAAAATAGACAGTTTTAGTTTAGTGCCTCAATAGGTAGTACATTATGTTTTTCCTTAATGTATCTTAGACATGTATTTATGCTGTAGAACTTTCTCCCCAAAGTCATCTTGCCTCCTTCCTTGCCTACATCATTCTTCTAGTCATCCAGATTTACTAGGAATCATCCTCGACGCTTCACTCTCTCTCATCCCTTTATCTAAATGGTTGCTAAATTTGGGTGATTCTACTCCCGTAATAGCTCTCAGACTATCCCCTGCTCTCTATTGCCATCCCGACTCTCTAGTCTGGGCTTTGTCTCATTTTACTTGGGACAGCCTCCTAATGAGTCTCCTTACCTCCAATCTCTCCCCTCTCTGTCCATTCTCCACATAGCTGCCAAACCGATAGTCCCACAGCCTGGCTCTGACCATGTTACTCCTCTGCTCTGGGAGTTTGACTGGATCCCTACTGCCTTTAGGATAAAGCACAAAATCCTTGGTATAGCCTTTGAAGTCATTCATGATCTGGCTCCAAGCTGTCTTCGGAGCTTCCTACCTTTTGTCCTACATGATCTAACTGGACTGTATTCCGTGCTTCCTGAATGAGGTATTTTCTTCCCCCACTTCATTATTTTTTCACAGGCTATCCCTCCTGCCAAGAATGCTCTCCTTCCCCATTTCTGCCTCTTGGGACCCCAAGATTTCCTCAAGGCTCGGTTTCCTGGTTCCCCTCGATGTTTGTAATTCCCGATTATTATGTAGTTATTACATGACTTTCTGCAAGTCCCAACAGAAATCCCACCTTCTACAGGAGGCCTTTCTCAATTCCCCTTAAGTTTAGGACCTTGCCCTCTCTTGATTATTCCCTATTTATCCTGAATATACAGCAACAATAGCAACCCAACAATAACAACATTATATATAGCTTACTTCTATGTAGCTGTTTACATATTGTGTCCTCCATTAGATTATAAACTCCTTGAGGGCAGAGACTGTCTTTGCCTATTGTTGTATCCCCAGAACTTAGCATAGGGCACGTAGTAGACACTTAATAAATGTTATTGACTGACTGCATCTACTTTGTAGCACTTGCATTTGCCTTGTTATTGTTCAGTCGTGTCTGAGTCTATGTGACTCCATGGACTTTTGCCCCTGGGGTTTTCTTGGCAAAGATAAAGGAGTCTTTTGCAATTTCTTTCTCCAGTGCATCTCCATGTTACAGATGAGTAACTGAGGCAAATAGGGGTCAAGTGACTTGTCTAGGGTCACACAGTCTGAGGCTGAATTTGAATTCAGATCTTCCTGACTCAGAGCTTCCGGGGCAGTTAGGTGCTGCAGTGGTTAGAGCACCAGATCTGTCAGACTACCACCAGAGCTGCACCTCCTAGCTGTCCTGCATTTGGCTAGCAGAATGCAAATTCCTTGAAAACAGGAATAGTTTCATTTTTTTAAATTCCCATTTCCAAATGGTCCTGGCTCATAGTTGCTAAGTAGTCGCTTATGTAAATGCTTGTTATTAGATTGGTTGATTGAGATGTCCAGTGACCTGGGCCCCAAACTGAGTAGGTGCAGATCAGGCTTTGTTCCATTTAGGAAATTATATGCAGTATTGTCATGCTGTTTGCTGCCTCCAAAGCTCGTCTCTTTAACAGCAGTAGTCAGTCATGTTAGTCGTTTGTGAGCTGTAGAACACCACAATCTCAGAAGAGTCAGAATTATGAATAAACCCAAGGGCAATGAACAGATGCAAAGTGGGTGTTCACAGACTGTAGCATGTTACCAACAATGATGTACGATGGTAAGCATTGTAAAAGACGCCATCAAGGATACAGTTACTGGAAAGGGAGGGTTTGTGGAAACCTGGCCTTGTTCAGAAAATGCCCCATTCCTTGCTCCCTTCTCCAGCACTAGCCCTCCCTTTTCTCACTCACCAGACAGACTTAGGGAACTCCCTACTGCTCCCTACTGCCCCTCTCAGATCTACCCTATGTCTCCCTCACTTAATGATCTCTCTTTGGTAATGTGTCTCTTTATATGACCCTGTTCAAATCCCCACTGTCACCTAACAACCTTCGGGTGGCTCTCCCTCTATCCTCAGTGAATGATTTCAGGACCTAGGTCATAGTCTTCACCTCAACTCCTGCCCTTGTCCTTGGTGACTTCAGTATGCATGCTGAAGATCCTTGGCCTCTTGGTTCCTCCATCTCAGCAACTTCTCGTTCTACCTCAGAGATACTTTAGACCTCACCATTGCCTCAAAACTTGTTCTACGTCCAAGATCTGGAAATGTGGAATTGCCCTCTTTGATTACAATCTGCCTCTCCTCCACTCCTCCCACTTCCTTATTCTTCAATCTCATCTTCAGCTTCACCTTAACCTGGAAATCCCTTCCTTTTCTTCCAGTGTATCACCTCTATTTTGGCCTTTCCATCCTTTTGGTTTTGTTCTTATAATTAATTAGTTCAAGAAGGCACTTTCTGCTCTTGTCCTAGGCCTATGCCTTGGAACTAGGCTGGAGAAAGAATCAAAAGTGCTACCTGCCTCCCGTCTAACATCAACTAGGCCCTCGCTGATACATGGAATTCTTCTATTCATCCCTTATTTATTCATCTAGATTTGAAGGTTGTTCTACTTTAAACCTCTTCTTTCTAAAGTTCCTTGAGTGTAGGGGCCATTTTATTTCTCCTTTGAATAGCCTGTGCCTACCAGTTTCTTTCACATAGACATTTGATTTCTGATTTCAATGGTATAACACAGTGATCTCCAAAGTAGAGACTGAAGGTTCATTCACTTCAGGGGAGTCGTGACCTGACCTTAAGGGGTATGTGATTAACCATTTGAAGGTTGATAAAACTAAGAGTGGGAAGAAAGGATCATAACCCACCCTCACTCTGATAACCAAGCCAATTATGGGACTTGAGTCTTCAACTTAAACACACCTACCTTATCTGGCAACATTTCCCATTTTACTTCTTTCCTCTCTTAGGCAAGTGTCCAATTTCCTTCCTTCTGAGCTGGGTTTCAGCTCCTCAAAGCACTTATAAATTAATGAAACATTAGTGACATTGGAAAAACTTTAATTCCATGCCCATTACTCACATTGCCTTGTGAATATGACAGGTACCCTTTAGAGGGCAGTTTTTATGTTTTAGGGAAGTTGCTGCTGAGTTGAATGCCCTTTTCATTTTAGGCATAGTAAGTCACAAAGTATGAATAGCCATTACCCTGGCTCTGCACCTCATTATCTCTCATCTGGATTATTGACATAAGGTCCTAATCAGTCTCTCCCCACTCCAATCCTATCTCCAGACAGCTGCTCAACTATATTTAGTTTGGAACTTAATTTGTTACTCCCTTACTCAATAATTGCAGTGGTTCCCTATGGAATCTTGGTCCAAATATTTTCTCGGAAGACCTATCTGTAGACAGATAAGTGACTGAAGCTATAGGACATTATTGCCTGTCAGCTTGTTTGCATATGACTGTTTTTAGAGTTTAAAACTCACAAAGTGGTAAACTGAATAATTATTTGGAGTGATTAAATAAGAATAGTTGACTTCATAAGTAACAGAAAGGTGAGTTTCGTTAGCTTTACCCCAAAAGGGAAGAATGATTCACAGCACCAGAAAAGTCTGATTTGAACTGAAAAAAATTGCAAGAGAAGAGTTAAGAAGATAACACAAACATTTAAAAAGGCAGCAGGAGTTGAGTAAGAAGACCCTAGTATGAGCAGTCATCGGACTGGAGGCTTCAGCTGCTATGCTGAGAAATGCTGATTGGCTGGTTAGAAAAAGACTAAAGCTCAGTGGAAGACAGTTGAATTCTATTATTACCCTCCAGTGCTATCTAGTCTTAGAGAGGTAAAATTTCTCAAGGGTGGCTGGCTGCTCTGTACCTTCCCCATCTGGTTTGAGAGAGAAAGGTAGAGGGGGAGAAAGGCAAGTTTTACATATACCTTGCTCTAAGCATAGGCAGAAAACGTATTGGACTATGCGGTATTCTGTTGGGTAAAGAGCTGGCTGGGCTTCTCCATATTGCCCAGAAAACCAACCTGAGGAACTTTCCAGTTGGCTGGATTAAGGAAACTGTTTATCACTGCACTAACATAACAACTCCTCAGTGCCCTTTAAAGGGTGATTGTGAGTTTAAAAATGTCTGTCACTGCTTCATCAGACTGAGATTAAAAGAGTAAATTTTCCTTGCAGGAGAGGAGTGAGGACAAGAAGGGAAAAGTTAGTAGAGAGGCTTTGTGTGTGGGCAGATTGTTCCTGAAGCGAAAAAGAACATCAAATCTTGTACTCCAGAGTTATGAATTGACCCAAGTATGTGGGTTTTCCTCTTATATCTATCTGTCTCCCTTCTAGGTTTCTGTAAGTATGTACCCACTCTCATAACTGTATATTATTGGGAGAGTATGAGCCAAATGCATGGTTTAATTGTGATATACTGGGTATTGTTGATTTTACTTTATTATTAAATATACTTTTTTGTTTGAGTTAATAGTGTCACCATTATAACTGACTGATTTTGTATAGATGGGGCTAAGAACTACAGTGACCATTATGAGTAGGATATATCCCACCCCCAATAGATTTAGCCCTAGGACCTTAAAAGAATTTGGGTCATGGCCACATGGTGATGGTCTTTGTTTGGGAACCCAGACCTGCCAATGTAAGAGCAGGATATGAACTAGCCAAGAGAGAGGTTGGTTGGATACACTCCATGTAAGGGGTTTCTCTGAGTGGTCTTGGGGGAGGCATACCATAGAAATAGTCCATACATTTGTAGAGAGAGTGTCCTAATAAGGGTGAGAGGAAAAAAAAGTTTGCAAGCTACTAGTACAGGAAATTGCCAAATGGGAGCTCCTGATGAGAAAATTATTTTTATCAATACATATTGACACCTTGTCTACAATTTATAATAGAGAGCTGCATGGAACAACAAAAATGGAGACTTTAAGTGACTTGCTAAGGGTTATAGAGCTAGTATTTGTGTTAGAGGTAAGTCTTCCTAACTCTGGTAGACCCTCTATCCACTGTTCAACATTGCCTCTGTCTTTCACAATAGTAAGAGCTTAATAAGTGCTTGATCAATTGAATTGAATTGAACTCCACTGAATACTCCTAGGTTTTCTCATTCAATTACTCCTATTTTACTGGGAAAATCAAGGCTAACCTATATTAATTCATCATTTCTTCAATACTGCAAAACCTCTCTATTCATCTGTCTTCTCTGGGTTCAGAGGATGATGTGACTCTTGCTCTTACTAAAATCACAAACTGTACTTGTGCCTTTGGTCTCATTCCCTCTAATCTTCCCCCAAGGAGACTTGCCCCAGTGATCCCTGTTTGCCAATCTACTTCAATATCACACAATCTATTAGTTTTTCCCTTTGGTCTAAAGATATATGCAGTCAGCAAGTCAATCAATAAGCATTTATTAATCACTTACCAAGTGCCAGTTTTGGTGCTAGGCACTGGGGATACAAATAAAGGAAAAAATGTTCAAGTGTTGTCTATGCATAAAATAACTGTGTACCCCCTCAAATGCATCCTCCTCTCCTTGAACGAAATTTCTAGAAACAGTCTTCTATACTTTTTGTCTCTGTTTCCCCCATTACTCGATCACTGTACAATCTGCCTTCTGCTTGACAACTCTACCAACCTTGTTCTCCCTGGAGTTGCTAATTCCTAAATCCAATGACTTTTCTTTCATCTTTCCACTCATCCTCTCCAGCTCTTAATACTGTTGACCACCTCTTCCTCCCTTTTGCCTTTGGCTGTCATGACCTTCTCTCTCTCTCTCTCTCTCTCTCTCTCTCTCTCTCTCTCTCTCTCTCTCCCTCCCTCTTCCAGCAGACCTCGCAATTAGAAGGTTGTAAACTTGAAGAGAAGAGGGGGTTGGGTGGGGAAACCTTAGGACAATATTACCTAGGGACTAAGTGACAATAAACATAATTGATGTTTTCCACTTTGGAGTTTCCATATTCAAATTTTTCTGGAAAATACTCTCTGATTGCCTTTCTCCTTCCTCAAGCCAGTATGCTATATCTCCAATCAGAGGGTTGCAGAGATCTTGGAATTTGAGACTTGGCCTTTGCCTGGCATCTATTGCTTTTATACTAAATATCAAATCAATTGTTTCCTGGTCAGTATTCATATATTAATATGTGTAACCTGTCTACTTCTTTGAATTGATGATTTTCCTTTTTCTTTTTTGGGACAGATCTGTGAATTCAAGTGGTTTAGAAGCCAGAATAGGGATACACCTGATGCAGACATACAACAACTCAACAGGTCATATTTTTAAAGAGCTGCATGGGTTAAGTTAGCTTGCCCAGGGCCACATGGCCAGTAAGCATGTCAGGAGCCACATTTGAACCCAGGTCATCTAGATTCTGAGATCAACCGTTCTATTTACTACCCCATTCTACCTCTATGGAGTTGGCTTTTTAATGAAAAACTATACTGCAATAAAAACAGTCAACTTTCTATGATGGATTAATTGTATACCTTTCCTAGGAGCAGAGGAGTAGACTAGATTACCTCTAGAGGTTCCCTTCTAGACTCTAAGAGTGCTAAGCTTCTCATTCTTAAATTAGAATCAGGCAGACTAGAGTGTTTCAACGGGCAAAGTGCTATGGGATTTATGTACAAATGGAAGCTTTGGAAACACTTCCTATTTTTTTTGATGAGAAACTCAAAGGAAACAACTGGACTCACTGAGACAGTGAAAGGGACTGACCAATGCCCAAACAGGCTTGATTTTTTAAGTTAAATGAGCATGAGGAACGTGTTGTTAAAAATTCAACGCTGATTAAACCTCTGATGAAGCACAGCATGATAAATACCAGGAGACCAGAGTTCTGTGAAAACCAAATCCAATATACAAAGTAGGGGGGTTTTCCTGCTGGGCCAGAAGTGCTAGATTTGGGGAAAAGCAGGAGTTGCCACCACATGGGTTATGTCAGGAACTTGATGTAATTGTAGGATCCCTCTGGTGTGGTAGTGCTGATTTTTTTCCCCTTCAGATGTAATCAGTAATGGGGAAGAATATGAAAGGACAGTACAGCATGATGTTACCACAATTTGCAGAGATAACATCCTCATGTTTCACACCCAGAGTCCCCCATGGCAGAATTATTCTCTTCCCAAACATGGTGGACCCATGGCTCCTGATCATAAGATGACAAAGTCATCGATTTAGAGATGAAAAGCATCTTGTATATTATCTAATCTGATTATTTTATTCATTCATTCATTTAGAGGCACATTCATTTATTTATTCATTTAAAGATGGTGAAGTCATAGAGTAAATAGTGCAGGACCTGAAGTCAAGAAGACTTGAGTTCAAGCCCAGAAACTTACTAGCTTAGTGTGATTGTGGGTAAGTCACTTAACCTTTTTTTTCTGTCTCAGTTTACTTATCTATAAAATGGATATAATACTAGTACTTACCACCTAAGGTTTTTAGGAGGATAAAATGGGTTAATATTTGTAAAGCATTTTGTGAATAATAAAGCACTGTATAAATGTTAGTTATTATTATCATTGTTGTCCCTTTTCCTTTCACCTAACAATAATCTCTGAATATGTCTCCCCGTTTCCTGACCAGTAAACCTGGTCAATATTTAAAAGATAAGCTTAAATTTTTTTTAGTCAAACCAAACCATACTTTGTCCAAGACAAACAGTATGATTCCCTATAGTCTGATGGTATATATAATATTCCCATAGTCCCCTACCCCTGCAATGAAGGGATGGAGATATGATTTTTCAGCTCTTCTTTGGGGTCAAATTTGGCCTTTATAATTAAACAAAATTTAGTTTTGTTTATTTGTCCCCTCCCCCATTTACATTACCGAAGTCATCATGTAAATTGTTATCTTAGTTCTGCTCACTCTACTCTGCTTCAATTCATAAAAATCTTTCCATGATTCTCTAAATTCTACACCTTTGTTGTTGCTTATGACAACATTCAATTACATGCATATGCCACAACTTATTTTGCCATTTCCTGCTTAATGTACGCGTACTTTGTGTTTGGTTCTTTGCCATCCCCCCAAAAGTGCTGCAATGAATATTTTGGTAGATATAGGGCCTTTCTTTCTGTCTTTGACCTTCCCAGGGTAAGATGGCAGGGCATACATAGTAGTGAGATCTCTGAGGCAAAAGATGTAGACATAGTCATTTTAAAGCATAATTCCAAATTAGTTTTCCAGAATGCTAACAACCTGTTTTCAATATGAGGAAACTGCAACCTAGAAAATTAGTGTCTTGCTCAAGGTTACTTGGTGGTAAGTGGGAGAGGCAGAATAGAATGTAAGCTCCTTGAAGACAGGAACTTTTGTTGTTGTCGTATCCCCAGCACCTAGCAGAGTGCTTGGTACATAGTAGGCATGCAATAAATGCTTATTGAATACTAAGAGCCCACTGAGAAGCCTCTCAATCTAATTTTCTTTTCATTGGACTGCTACTGCCACTCTGATTCATTGAACTAAAGGAAAGGGAGTATGGTGATTTCTGAAAGCTTCATGCAGCCATTTCCCTCAGGTAGAAGAATCTTTTATGTAGGAAGGAAGCTGTGTTTGAAAAGTTCCTCTAGGTAAACTTTGCAGTAAATAGTTCTTCAGAATTTTAGTTGTCTTAGAAAAATGTCACAAGATAGTTCCTGCCAAGATACAACCCTCCAGTGGATGCCTGATGTCATGACTCTCCCTCTAAATGTCCTCTCATTCCTATCTGTCTAATTTGTCCATTAGGATATAATGGGAGAACTTGTCATATGTCCATTTCCCTATCTTACCAGTCTAGTAACCTAGTCAAAAAAAGGAGATAAAGTGAGCCTGACATAACTGGTTCTTAATGAACCCAGGCTAATTCATAGGGATGACCCCTTTCAAAGTGCTTACCACCCATCCCTTCACAATCTATTCTAGAATTTAACCAGCAGCCAATGTCAACCTTAATGTCCTTTGGGTAGAAGTATCTTCTTTACTCTTCCATCTCCAGTCCCATGGTACCTCTTCACTCTCATGATTCCTTAAAAAATCATCAGTAGCATTTGAGCAATCATATCTATGAATTTAATCAGGACCCTGGAATGTGAGAACTACTCAAACAATCAGACCTATTATTAGAATTGGAAAGCTCTTAGAGATCATCTAGTCCAACTCTCCCATTTTACAGATGAGGAAACTGAGCAACAGAAAAGTTGAGTAACTGTACCATTGCCACATGTGTAGTAAGGGGTGATTTGAACCTAATTTCTTTAAATCTAGAATTCTGCTCACTGCACCTGACTTTGTTTCTCTCAGGACATTGAAGTTTTCTTTTAGCATTTCCATTTTTTGCTTTGGTTTCAATTCCACTGTTTATCACTTTTGTTCTGACCTTCTCAGTCTGAATAACATTCTTCTTCTTAGGGCAAAAAAAGACAAAACAAATACAAAAAAGTAGGAGATGAGTAATTCTACCTTCTCTTTCTTCTTTGATATCCCAGGTAAGAATCCCATCCTTTCATCCTCCTTGTACCTCCAAAATACCCCTTTTTCCTTGCTTATAACTCATTGCCAGTCGCATCTTATGCTAAGCTTTTGCCTTCCTACTCCATTCTTATAGGATTTTGCCACTTTTTTTCCTCTTCATCCTTAGGGACATGCCCTCCTGGCTTCTCTTGTCTATCTCTTAGACATGTCTCGTAAGAGTCACAAGATGATTGTGGACAGGCTGTAAACTATGGCTGTAGTGGCCTGCAGGACCACACGTGGCTTCTAAAACAATGCAGGGACTTAGAGGATTTCCTGATCTTGGCTCTAAGGCAACTGTTTAATATGCATCTTTGTATTGTTGTCATCTGCTGTGATCATAGTCCTTGTCTCTCAATTCCTTATTCAAGGCTCCTTACCTGGAATAGGGCTTGTTTGGAATTGGAGCTCATTCCTCATTAATTCAGTGGCAGTTTTCTCTTGCCAGTGATTGAATTACCTAATAACACCCGTCTGAAATGATAAACATAAGAGGTAGACAAGGCTTGTATTTGATAAAAGTGATCGGTTTCCTGAAATTATGATTTTGTTAAGGGAAGATCGATTGTTAAGAAGTGAAGAAAGGAGAGTCTGACAGCCATCAGGTGTTCATGGGGTTAATGGGTGATTAGCAGTATTCCAAATGATAGAGCAGAGCAAGAGAGAGGCAATGTTCCTCAGGTTGTGGGGTTAAGACCACTCTTGGTGGGTGAGTTATGGAAATATTCTAAAGCATTGCGTTCCCCACACCCCAATTCGGTAGCTGCATCTGGGATGCCCAGGATTTGTGAGGGGCAGTGACTGAGTGAAAAGAGCACAAGCCTTGGAGTAAAAAGATCTAAACTCACAATCCCAGTTCTGCCTTCCATGGCCTGTGACACCTTGGGCAAGTCTATAGGTACCGGTTTCTTTATCTGTAAATGGATGGAGTTTGATCGTCTTCTACTATAACATTCCACGTGCATCTCTGCCCTCTGCTTCCCCCAGCCCTGACCTCACAGCAGGGATTTTAATTTGATTGGCTTGTTTGTCCCTGAGTATGTCTGGGAAGACCAGTACCACCTCCCCATCTGAGGAATGAGAACAGCCTTCCTAATTCCTTTCTCTCAGAAGAAAGATTCCCTGTAGACTAGAGCTAACTGTGCTGGGGATTTGATCCTAAGGGGACTCTGAGACCTTCTTTTTGATTGTAGAATGAGCCTACTGCTATTGCAGCATGTGGGAGGCCCATAGAACTCAAGTTCATAGGGAGACTCAGGAAAGAATAAGAAATACCGATGAACTGCTTTTTATTTTTGTTCACTATTTTAACAAATGCATTTAAAAAAAAATAGAATTCCAGAACCTCAGAGTGGATGGGACCCGAGATGATCCAGTCCATTGCCCACATTGTACAAGCGTTACAGATGAGGAAACACTATTTACCCTCATGTTCCTGGATTGTTTCATTCTTAGAGGTTATAATACTCTGCTGTTAATAAAAGCTCCAGTCAGCCCTTTAAATCTGGGGTCCTGGGAGAGAGAAACACAGCTAATGTCTATTTCACAAGCTTCTTTCATCATAAAACAGTGTTGGGTTTTTTTTAAAAGATGAGATTAATTAGTTCTCTATTCTGATTTTGAATTTTAAAAAATCTGATGAGCTCTGTGCTCCCAAATTAGAAGCCTATATAATAAAACCAAGATAAACCCATACTGTTGGTATCATCCTGGTGGCAGTATGCCCATGGAGTAGCAGGATCTAAATATATTTGAAATAATCTGGAAAGTGTTTCCATTGCTCTGTTACCAGGTGTACTATTGATTTCAGTGTTGAGCCATAATATTAATATTAATAAAACAATAATAGCAACAGAATTTATGTATCATTTTAAGGTTTGCAAAGCATTTTATGAATATCTTCTTTAATCTTCATAACAACCTCCTAGAGGCAGGCGCTATTATAATCTTTATGTCACAGATGAGGAAATTGAAATAGACAGAGATTAAGTGACTTGTCTCAGGTCACACAGGCAGTGAGCGTCTAAGGCAAGATTTGAACTCAGGTCTTCCTGACTCTTAGGTCAGCATTTTATTCACTGTGCTACCTATGCTCTCTGAGATGGGAATCTGAATGCTATAGTAGATAGACCATTGGATTTGAAGTCAGGAAGACATGAATCTGACTCCTGCTTTAGACACTTACTAACTGTGTGACCCTAAGCAAGTCACTTAAGCTTCCTTAGCTTGAGTTTTCTCATTAGTAAAATGAGGATATTAACATCAGAAATACTAATGTCACTTTGTTGTGAGGGTCAAATGGCATTATATACATAGAGCACTTTTCATAATTTATCATACTGTATAAATAACAGCTATTATTATGTTCAGGGGATTTCCTTGGGAAAAGTAATGATAGTTTTCAGAAAGTATCTATTAACCAAAGACTAACTGAACTTAATCCAGATTAGATCATCAACAGATTGACTATTTATGATTATTTTTTTGCCACAGAAAACTCTCAAAGACCTTCTACTAAATTATAGAGAAATTATGATTTTTGTTAGTTGAAAAAGCTCCCAACATCATGAAATTATAGATTCTTAAAGTACTGAAATATACATGTACTAATATAGGGTATATGTGTGAAGATTGATAGGCACAGAGACAATGATAGATAAGTAGATAGACAGTTATTTTGTTCAATCGTTTTAGTCATGTCCAACTCTTTGTGACCCTATATGGATTTTTTTTTTGGCAAAGGTACTGGAGTAGTTTGCCATTTCCTTCTTTAGCTCATTTTACAGATGAGGAAACTGAGGCAAACAGGGTTAAGTGACTTGCCCAGGGTCATACAGCTAATAAGTGTCTGAGGCCAAATTTGAACTCAGGTCTTCCTGACTCTAGGCCTAGCGTTCTATCCACTGCACCACCTAGCTGCCTCAAAGGCAGAGAAACAGACAACTAGATAGATAGATTGATAGACAGACAAACAAATGAATAGACAAACATAGTTAGATATACAACAAACAGATGAACAGACAGAAATACATTTAACAAGGAAAGGAGGTCTTAGTAGAGTACTCAAGTGATCTGTGCTTGACCTGTTGCTGTGTAACATTTTTCTCAATGCCAAATAAAGACATGTATACGATCCTCTTCAAATTTTCAGATTACACAATGTTCAGAGGGATTGCTAACACACTGGAGATCAAAAAGGTTTTGACGGACTAGAACACTGTTCCAAATCAAATAGGATGAAATTCAATAAGATTTAAAAAATGAATTTTCCATGTACAAGATAAGGGAGGCATGATGAGGTGGCTGTTCATTTGAAAGAGATCTGGTGGTTATAGTGGACCATAAGTGCAATAGGAATCGAAGGTACGAAGTACAGCAACCAAAATAATTTTTCAAAAAAAGTAAACAGTGTGAAATGGAAATTTAGGGTTTTATATTGAATCTTCTTCTTATGTTGTGCTGTGTATGTGGAAATGTTCTTTTTGTATTTAAGTTCAAAATGAATAAAAATTTCAAAAAAAAGATTAAAAAAATGAAACAGGCCTCCATCAGGAAGACCTGGATTCAAATCCCACCTGAGACACATACTGACTGTGTGACCCTGGCCAAGTCACATGACCTCTTAGTGCCATAGGCAACGCTCTAAGACTGTAAGGTAAATAACTTAAGATGACCCATGTGGGTGGAAGAAAGTTCCTTACTAAGGATTCCCTCTGCTAATGATATTGCAGGTTTTGCCCTAAAATAAATACTAACTACATAATTTTGTTCCAGAAAGACTTATTATGTCTTATCCACTACTCAAACTATGTGAGGGATCCTCAGATCAATAATGAAAATACAGAGCTAGTATATGTTGAACTACCAAGTAACCAGAGGAAAATTCCTAGCTTAGTACAAAAACACAAATTTATCAATAATGTCTTCCATAGAATGAAAATGGAATCCTTAGCAACAGTCATAGCAATATAAGACACACAATTATCCCTGTGAAGAGAATGGCATTTGATTGATTAACGGTTTCTCCCTGAACTTGGCCCAGCCAGGCCTTCATGGAGATAAGAGTGTACCCATCTTCCAAATCCTAGCAGAGGGTTAGAGAAGCAAATAGGAGGAATATGAGAGCAGCACCAAGCCTCTGTTACTCTGCTCAAGCCAACAGAAAGAAGAAAGGGAAGGGAGGAAAAGAGAGAGAGGAGAAAGAGGAGAGTGAGATGGGGGCTCATTCTCTCATGATCAGTCTTAACAAAGAGAGTGAAAAGAAGCAAGATCAGGAATAAAAGCTCCAGCAAATCTGTTGGAAACCATCCCTACTATGTCTGGTCAAATCTCGTGGGCATGTGCCTTTAGGGCACAATATTATTCCACAGTTTCTCTCCCCAAGGGTGAGAATCTTATCTATATTCAAAAGTCTGATACTTGGGAATCTTTTTTTGAATTGGAGGAGATCTCTTCCCCAGATAATGACCATAATGTTACTTCTTCAATCCAGGACATTTGATACAATGGGCACCACAGTTCTGAACCAAGACAGCCCTACTCCTTTCAAAATAGGAAGTTATCTCCTCAAACTGGAAGCCGATGAAAACCACCTAAATGGGATGAGGCTAACATGAGGGAGGGGATTCCCCTTTCTTACAGAGCCAGCTACATGACATAGTAAATAGAATCTCAAATTTGGAGTCAGGATGACCTAAGTTCAAATCCAGCCTTAGACATTTAATATCCATGTGACCCTGGGACCCATTTAACCTTTATCATGCTCAATTCCCTCATCTATAAAATGGGGATAATGACGGTACCTAAATCACAATGTGGCTATGTATGATATCAAATGAGATATATAAAAAGCACTTTGCAAAGCTTAAAGGGCTATATAAATGTTATTATTATAATGATTCCAAAAGCTAAAGAATGAATTATTGACCATGATATTGTCAAAAATTGGGGAGTTGAGGAGGGTTTTTTTTAAATAATCAACGATTTTGCTTAGTGGTTCTTAGCCTTTTTTTTTTTTACTGTAATGGACCCCTCCGACAGTCTGACAAAGCCTAAATACTCTTTCTCAGAATAGTATTTTTAAATACATAAAATATAGAGGATTGCAAAGGAAGCCATATTGAAATCATATGAAAAAGAAATCATATTGAAATATAGGTATCTAAATATTTTTTACAATAAATAAGTTCATGGATTCTAGCTTGAAAACTGCTGCTTTAGGTAAAGGCATAAATGGCATGCTTTTCAAATTTGCAAGCAACAAAAAATGGACAGAATTGCTAATCCACTGAATGACAAAGTCAGGGCTAGAAAAGATCTTGATAGACTAGAATACTGGGGTGCATTGAATAAATATAAATGGAATCCTTAATAACAATGGAATCCTTAGTTAGGCTCCCAAAGATCTCCTTCTAGAGCACAAGATGAGGAAAATATAAGTAGAGAGCAATTCATCTGAACAAAGGTCTGGAGGGGTTGAATGTTCTACATTGGCCTAGGCCCTCCTTGCTCCCACCAATGAATTGGGTCCACTGATCTTGCCTCCCTGAGGCTCTAACTCTTAGAAGAGTAGGGAGGAAACTCTTTTCATTACTGGAGCCCAGATTTTGTTCAGCATTATACTGCGTTTCCATTAAAATCAGGAGACCAAGCTCATTAAAGCAGTGGGCACTTCAAGGAATTTTAGAATTGGTAGTAAGCCAATGAATAGGATCATGGGTCAAGACTGTGGTTAATAGTAGAACACAAGTGAAGTTTCACTCTTGAGAGATTTGTGAGCACAAAGATTTCTACGTGTTGAAAAAGCTGCCTAGCTAGGTTTGCGCACCCCATCTCTAAAACACCAATGCCGTTTTGTGGTTGCCAGGACCATTTATACAAGAAGTCAAAGTATTTACCCAGAAAGCTAGGGTGATCATTGGCTTACTAAGGGATGTCATTTCCAGGATTAGAAATCTAGAAGTCCTATTGTATTCTGAACCGGCTGGACCACATTGGAAGTATTAAATTTAATTCTAGATTTTATATTTTAGGGAAGATATCGATAAGATGGAGAAACTGCATATGAAGGTAGTTATGATGAAAGACCTTATTCCATGTCAGAATCTGTTGAAGGAACTGGGAATGTTCAGCATGGAGAAAAAAAATTCCATCTGAGAAGGACATGATTGCTGTCTTTAAAAATGTAATTATCAGTCACATGGAACAGAAATTAGATTTCTCTGCTTGGCTTCAGTGGACAGAACTGGGAGCAAAGATTAGAAGTTATGAGAAGGAGAATTTAGGCTTGATGTCAGAAAATAAACAAAAACCACAACTTTATAACCCTTAGAGTTTTCCAGAAGTAGAATGAACCACATCAGAGGATAGTGGGTTCCCATCTTAGTATATTTTTAGCCAAAGGCTATATGACCATGACCATGACCATTTGTTGAATGTATTGCAGTAGAGATTCATTTGGTTATAGGAGTTAGACTATGTGGCTGCTGAGATCTCTTTTAACTCTTGAGAGTCTGTAAATCTGTGACCTTGGACATATACTTTTTCCTCTGTCTAGGCTTCAGTTTTCCCATTTATACAATGAAAATAATTGTAGCTACCATGCTGATCTTACAGGGTAGTTGTGAGGCTCTAAGGAGATAATTCATGCAAAAGTCACCCTGAACTTTTTCAAGAGATAATGGTTTAGCCACCAACTTCAGCGCCCTATGGACTGATCGAACCTGGGCTCAGACACAGACTAGGCTTTGTTGACAGCTAGGGAGTCCAGAACAGAGAATGGAACTGTGGATGCCAAAGCCATGGGCAAATACTGATGCAGAAGCCAGGTTGAAGCAAGATGAGCAAACAACGAGCAATGTAAATGAGAGTAAGCCAAGAAATAGGAGAGAAGCCAGCAATTTGTTGGATATGCACAAAGCTTAGGCAAGCATGGAGGGAAAGCAGAGAAGTACCTCCTCTGTATATCTGCAAATTGGGGCATACTGGACACATCTTGCTCCTAATGGGCCTGGCTCATTGAGATTAAGAGACTAGATCAAAACACTTTGAAATTCTGAAGAGCCAAGAAATGGGAAGTTTCTCTATATCTGATCATGTTCCAGGGTCCCCTGTGCTCTTGTGTGCATTCAGCCACATTAAGACCCCAGTATTCTCAGGACCACTTTCTGTCTCTGTTTTTCTATTTCCTTAAGAATCTCTGCTTTTGATACTAATACTGATACTAACTGCTAGTCATGTGTATAGACAGTATTCTTAATTTTATGTCATTTATGTAACTAGGTTATAACTAGATTTATAATATATATATAATGTATGTATATTATATATAAATATGTAACAATTTAACTAGATTATAATCATTTTGTAGGCAAGTATTAGCTTTTATACTTTATATACCCTGCAGTGCCTAGCATAGTGTTGTGGACAGATAAGCTACTCAAAAAATATTTGTTTGAATAGTTGTCTGGAAACACAAGCAACTAGGCATGCAACCAACCCTTATTGAATAGAAAGAGAGAATCCTACAAGTGACTCATACCTGCCCAGTTCTGCTGCCTATATGGCTTGCATCCCAAAGGATATGAAGTAGCAGCATTCAAGATGACCAAGCCTAGACATTCCTCCGGGCCCTCAGCCTTATTTTCCAAGAAACGGGAACAAGTAGAAGAACACGATCATGACTTAGGGAAAGCTTTAATGAGAAGGAAAAGAAGAAAAGTCCTGAAGAGACAAAACCAAAACCCAAATGGATCAAATCCAGGCTATTTAACTGATTTCCCCAAGGGAAAAGTTACTGCTTTGTTAAGTTTCTGATGAAACTGACTTTTGAGAATTAGCTTTGATCGCAGATAAAATAGATGGCATGAGTCTAAATGTGCACGTGTGCATCTGTGTGCATGTGCGTGTGTGTGTGTATGTGTAATCAGGCAGGGGGAGGGAGAAGGGGAGCATATAGAGAATAGTACAGAGAACTATTGCTTTCTAAGGTATCTTAGAAAGATGGGGCTTCTGCCCCTACTCATTCTTCCCTTAAACACTCTGCGCCTTCTCATTATGGGGTGTTATGGAGGGAAATGTGATAGCTCTTGAGGGACAACTCAAGTAGTCACTGTGCCTTAATTTTCCAGAAACAGCCACAGGCATGAGGTTTTGTTCTTAATCCCTCATCAATGGGATGTCATGAGAGGAGTACCAAGTTTTAAAGGGACTCAGTCCTCTACTAGTTATGTGGCCTCGGACAATTCAATTAACCTTACCAGACCTCAGTCTCCTCATCTACAAAATGAAGGAGTTGGACTAGATGACATTAAATCTATAAACCGATCACCCAGTGACCCTCTCCGAGCCTCAGTTTCTCCAATGAAGATAATGATACCTCCAGCATCTATCTCATAGTGTTGTCCTGAGGCTCAAATAAGATGTCTGTAAAGTATTTTGCAAACCTCAAAGTTCTCTATAAATACTAGCAATCATTTTTAATTCTTTTTCTCCTGAAATAGTTTTTCCATGTTTTTCTGCTGCATACATCTGAGAATGGCTCTGGATTTGGCCTTTCCCTCTTGTGGGAGGTGAACATATGATCTCTTCCCTGTTTGGTTTATCTGTTATGACTTGGGTTCAATAAGATTAAATTGTGGGGTTGGATAATATTAAATGTTCAATATAAAACCACACACCGGAAAAGCTACCTACGGTTTTGTGTTAGAATTTTGTGTCCTTGACTTGGTACAATATTAGCCAGCCTTCAGGCTAATGCTTCCCATTAGTTGTAACATGCCCATAACACAATACTATCCTTTCTGATCACACTCCTAGCACCGTCTGTCATGGATAATCTTCCCAGCAAGGGATCTCTGAATTGAAGTGCTGTGTGCTGAAGGATTTGGCTCATACTTCACAACTTGGAAGAGGCATTGGTGATTAAAGAAAAAAATAATCAAACCCTTCCCTCCATACTTTCTGCCTCTCCTTCCATTTCTCCTCCTTTTCCTTCCTGCTTCAGACTTACTTGGATTTCCAGGATCACTCTGCCACAAAAAATACTGTGTCTGAGACTGAGTGATGCCACACCTAGTTTAAGAAGCGAATTAAGCTGTAAACCTTGATCATTGTTACAGCCACATCTGTTCATTCTGGATCATGAAGTATATGCCAGGGGACTGTTCGGGGGAAAAACAACTGGTATTTTGTGTTAAAAGTAGCAGCAGTAACAAACCAAGTAACACATGGGAACCTTCGTTACCAGAGTCCTGTGTGTGACACAGAGATGTCACAACACTCAGAGCTGGATCTGGCTATGCCTAGCCCTTCTTCCATTATAGGCCTAAATGCCATGGCAAGCCCTTAACACTCATGATGGGCATCATCTCTTCCATTATCACCAGTATCTAATTTCTAAGACCTGGAGCATTCCTACTATAATGAGGACCTTTGGAGTGTCTGCTGGTTATTTTCCTGATCACCAGCATTCACCTCTAGCTGCTCTGATGGATATTCTACGTATAGCTCTTACCTGATTTTTAAGTCCAATCAGTCCCATTAAAATGATCATCTATTCCCACTCTGTAGTGATTGTCTCATTATACCTGCATTACCTTTTAGCATCATCTACATTATAACTCCATTACCTCTAACGTCATCGTTATTATCGTCTGTATCAGACCCTCCACATTTCAGTTGTCTTCATCTCATTTGCAGTCACCAGTTTTTCAATTACAAGTCCATTACCTTTATTATTACTATTTCTGTTACAGTTATAATTGTGCCCATAACAGTGTCAATATCTTCACCTACACCTCTGCAATGCAAGACCTTGGTCACCTTTGCTAAAGTCTTGGGTGTCCCCGTTACTCATGAGACATCTAAACTCTACATCTCTATTAATGCTAGAAGCCAATTTTCTGCATAGAATCACCTATAATCATTAGAACCTTGACATCACTGTCACTTTCCAGGGTAATTTCGTTGATGTACCTGTCTTTCTTGTTCCCAACAAACCTCTTTAGCAGCAGCATACATCCCTCTTTCCTTAACCATCAGACATTGATGATTTTCACTATAGGGCCATCACCATCACTGCATAATGACCAACACAACTTTCCAGTGCAGCCAGCAGCTGATTACTTTAGCATTTCCTTTGTATTGCTATACGAAGTATCTGTCCATGTGTATCCAAGAATGTAGATAGGACCGTAAGACTTAAACTGGAAGAGATCTAGTTCAGCTCCTCCCTTCATATTTCAGAGAAGTAACTAAGGCTGGGAGAGAGAGTACAAGTAATATTATCCCCATTTTACAGATGAGATCATTGAGGTTCAGAAAGGAAAAAAAAATGACTTTCCCAACATCATAGAGATAACAAGTTTCAGAGCCAAGACTTGAACCTAGGTCTTGTAGTTTCTAACTTTTTTTAAATAATATTTTTCTTAATTACATGTAAAAAACAATTTTAAACTTTTGAGTTTTTTTAAATCTTTTAGTTCCAAATTCTATTCTTCCCTCTCTCACCTCTCCCCTCCCTGAGATGGCAAACAATCTGATATAGGTTATATAGGTGAGATTATGTAAAATATATTTTCATATCCTAACTTTTTCTCCTATTCTATACCTGGAAAACTCTGTTCTGTGAGTTTTTATTCATAGTTGTTCAGTTATTTCAGTCATGCCCGACTTTTTGTGACCCCATTTGAGGTTTTCTTGGCAAAGATACTGGAGTGGTTTGACATTTCCTTTTCTAGCTCATTTTACAGATGATAAAACTGAGGCAAACAGGGTTAAGTGACTTGCCCAGGGTCACATAGCTAGGAAGCATCTGAGGCCAGACTTGACTTTGGGTCTTTCTGTCTCCAGGCCTGGAGGCGCTCTATCCACTGTGCCCTCTAGCTGCCCTAAGTATTGAATAGGTTTTTATTAGTCCTTAGCCTTATAGTGTCTTCTTAGATGTGAAACACTGGGGTGGTGCCTGGAAAGAATGCTGAATTTGTAGTCACAGGCCTTGAGTTTGAATCTTGGATCTGCCACTTAGTCCCTATGTGATCTTGACAAGTCACTTAACTCTTTTTAGACCTTCATTTTCCTTGTATATAAATTGAAGAGGCTCAGAAAGTTTAAGTGACTTGCCCAAGGACATGCAAATAGTAAGCATAAGTATCAGAATCCAAAGTTAGGTCCTTGATGTAAAAATCAGTGCACTTTCTACCATAATATGTAGGGTATCCCCAACATCTCAGTGCAGTTCAAACTAATCAAAGCTTTAACTGAGCTAAGACTTTTTTGGACGTCCTGTATTTGATGTTTTTCCTAGTCATGTTCTCACGCATTTTTATTTCTGCTGTTCTTTCCATTAGACTTTGATGGCAGCATCTCCTGTTTTGAGAGGTGGGTGGGGAGGAGAATTTCCCATAGTCCTTAATGTTCAAGGGTAACCTTCTGTGTTATTGACTGACTGATGACAAGGCAGCTACTTCTCTTTTGTCTGGTCTATTATATATAGACCACTATGCGTGGTCTATTACTATTGAATTGATCAGCATCAGAGGAGAGAAATGATGATTAATAACCAATTATTTGGGGAGATCCAGGGTTCCCCCTTTTTATATAGTGCTCATTTCAAAGTTTAGTCTCTTGAAGGACATTACTAATAATGAGATTGAATTAACTCTCCCCAGTCTTGGTCAGACCCCACCCAACCTTACCAAGAATTTAATCTGAGGTGGAGAAACCCATGGTATTCTACTCAGGTTTGAGTGGAGATAAATTCTTTGATTAGATCACCCAAATCTGGGAGTGGTCTGGGTGCAGTGATAGTCTCTTTGTCCAAGGGTGGCATGCCACTATCTCAGCCCTTTATTGGAGTGAGCCCACTTCTCATTGTAATATTCATTCTCTCATTAATTGTTAACCAATCAGAGTTGATTGCTACCCTCTGGAACATCTACTTTTCCAAGGTCATATAAGCTGCGAGCCTGCCCTGCTGCCATGAGGGTCTTGGGCAATTGAGAGTGCCACTGATCTCTTTCATTAAAATGCTAACATTATTAATAAAATGACTATCCAGAAATTATGTCTCTCCAACTTATTAAACATTACAGAGGACTAATATTCAGTGCCATCATCAACAGGCCCTTTATACTTCCTCTAAGTCAAGCTTTTCCTTGTCTTTCTCCAGAAGACACATATCTCTCCTTCCATTATAGGGCTATTATCTCAGTAATTATCACTGTTCCAATTGCAGTGAGTGCCTCTATTACAACTCCATTACCTCTCTTTGATTAGAGATAGGAGCCCTTCCACAGCAAGGCATCCCATCCATAATAGTCCCCAGCACCCCATACTAAATCTTTTGTAACCTCTCCCTAAAGAGACATTCAACAATGTGCAAATGGGGAGATTTACAGTGTTAAGCTATTCGATATAAACAACACTTTTCTAAAACAAGTTCTGTGGAAAAGGACAACACGCTTGGTGGTTTGGGCTCCATATTATATCTCCCTTAGGACAGTGAATGAGAGCTGGTGGCTTTGCCAGAATGAATGAACGAATGAACATTTATTAAGTACTTATTATGCATCAAGCATTGTACTAAAGGCTGGGGATTCAAATGTAAGCAAGTGAGACAGTCTCTGCCTTCAAGGAACTTATATTCTAGTGGGGAAAACAACACATAAAAGAGAGTTAGAATGAGAGGGGCAGATGGTGCAAAATTACTCATCTGAGTCCCAAACTCACCATGTTATTTCCCACATCTGGACATTGGCACAATTTCTTCCCTATCATACCCTTCCCCCCTCATCTCCACCTCTCATAATCCTTTCCTTTTCTCATAGCTCAAAGCTCTAGAGCCATGTCTTAAGAGAAGTTTCCATGATCTATACCACCTCTTCCTCAAATTACTCTTTATTTACTTATCTGTGGAGGTATTATAGCACCTCCTCCCCACCCTTCAGAAGAACATAAGCTTCTCGAGTACAAAGGACTCTCATTTCTGTCTTTGCATTCCCATTGTACCTGGCACACTTCCTGGCACCTTGAGGTTGTTTAATCAAAGTATGCTGTGCCTAATTGAAGTATGCTAAGCTTTGCAGTTTATACAAGCCCTATCTTCACAAAAATCCTTTCAGGCAGGTAGGTAGTGCATGTGGCATTGACACGTGAAACAGATAACGCAAGTGACTCAAAAATGTTAAGCAAAAGGTAGATTTACTCATACCAAGGTGGATCCTAGGTTAGGAGCCCTTGCCTTCCAAGCACTTTCTGCTGCATAGCTTTGACTAGAAGCAACAAAAAAGTTCTAGGCAATCACTACCTGACCTAGAATTCAGAGGACCTGGGTTCAAATCCCATATCTGAGATTTACTACAATATGGTCTTTGTCAAATCACTTG
>CM053626.1:282318735-282336568 GCA_028646595.1 Phalanger gymnotis | reverse complement strand
AGTAATTACATATACACATAGAAATCAAGATTTACATTCCAGAAAAAAAACACACAAAAAAGAATTGCTTGGAAACCTGTCTCTATTCTAAGTACAGCTATGAAACTGGAAGCTCAGCTCCCCAATATCACATTTATCTCAATTTGGCAAGAAGTTGAAGGTCTATCTGGGACCATTTAAATTCAAATGTTATTAAGGGCTCATCCAAACAGGCAAAAAAAGCCAACTTCAAAAGCCTGGGGTATGGAGGTGTGTTACAGATTGAGTATACCATTTAGACTATCCTGATTAAAGGAAGGCTCAGTTTGGGAGCACCTAACAGTTATGACAGAGCATGTGATGCAGTACTATGGAAAGAGCTCTATATCTGTAGTAAGAGGACCTGATGTTAAACTCTGCCTCTGTAATTTAATAGCTTGGTGACCTTGGAGAAGATGTTTAACTTGTCCATTTTCATATCTGTAAAATAAGGAGACTAGGCCAGATGACCTTTAGGCATCTTAGGATAGCTACCAACTCTGAAAGGGCCTTCTTTGCAGTGCTTTGTATATTTCAACTTTCCATTGCAAGGCCTCTCAAGAGAGATCCATAAGCACTCAAGTGTTTGGCTTAAGTCTCCACAAGGAGATGAAGGATGCCCATTGTCCAGTCTATGACAGCTAGCTGAATAGACATCCCACAGAGCAGCTGCATTTGTACATATATCTTGGACAGACTGCAGAATACAATGAACTAGGCCCAGAATTGAACAGAAAAGCAGAGTGGGGTAGACTCTATCTGGGAAATTAAAGACCTCAAGTATCTCTCTGAAACAATGGCCTATCTTTTAAATGTTAATATTTTTTCAGTGGTGCTGGAGGACTGTGTACCATAGAATGTCATAATTCCTGAAGAATTGACGAGGGCCTATAGTATAGTGGGAAAAGCTTTGAGTTTGGGGGTGAGACGACGTGAATGAATGAATGAAACATTTTAAGTGCTTATTATATGAAATGTACTAAGTGATGGGGGTACAGATAGAAGAGTAACACAGTCTCAGCTCTCAAGTGGCTTACTCATAGGGGAGATGAAACTCATGGAAGATTTCAGCTATAAGTCAGATGGAAAGGTCCTATTCTCCTTAGGGTACAATGGCAAAGCAGATGATAATGCTTCTTCTTTGATGTCATTTCCATTGATAAAATCAGTTTCCGTTGCTGAGCCATTTGACAGTGACAAGGACTTTGGCGCTAAGAACTTTCTTTTCTGGGTCTTCAGTAGCTGTGGCTATAGAACTTGTAGGAACAGTGGCTCTCAAAAACAAAATGTATGTACTACACAACTTTAAGTTTAGTTCTGTACTATTAACATTTTCTTCATCACTTTCTTAAGTCTAGACAATCAGCAAAACAATAAATCGAGCCTTGATTTGTCATTTGTCAATTTCCTGACATGTAAATGCTCACTCTAAAATTTCTTAAACAAACTATGAGGAGCCAGTAAAAGTTAGTTCTAGCGTATTCCTGGAAACAATGCAGCAAAGCTCTCTCTCTCTTAAACTCAAGCATGGGGATGTATTAAGAATTGTCAGGTGGATATGAGCTGACCTTTAGTTTACTTTTAAAACTAGTCAAAACAGTGGCTTTTGCTATTCACAGAATCTCCACCGAATCCCACAAAAGCTAACAGTGAATGCGACAAAGAAAATGCCTTAGTAAAGTTTACTACCCCATGCAGGCATTTAAGTCTGGATTGATTTTCCCTGTATTGTAAGGGTTTTCCTGCAAGTGTCCCATTGTTGGCCCAAAGAATTTGGGCCAGAGAACTCCTAGAAGACTACAATTTACCTAGGCCTGCCTGGTCCATTCTAAAAAGAAACGAAGACTCTGGATTGATCCGATACCATTTTAGACCAATATTTAAATATCTGTATCACCCTAGCTTCTTCTGGGCACCTTTTGAACAACCACAAGTGGAAGGGGGGCCACAATATGACTTTCTTGATATAGTGACAGTTTTGGGCAAAACTGAAGCAGACCAAGTTTATTCTTGGAATCCTCACACCTCTCAGTGTCTTCATGCTGCTTGTTGGGCATTCAGAGCTCTCCAATGTGGCACTTTACCCCAAATAGTCCTCCTTAGGCAGTATTACCAATTATCTCTCCATCCTTAGCCCCTTTCCCCTCAAATCTCATATCATCATACTTCATCCCAGCTAGTCCTTAGGAACAAAGCACCTGGTAAAATGAATTCACCCTAAGTGACCTGGTAGCCAGCTCAATTTATAAATACCCCTTCTAAGAAATTGTTTTCTTGAAAGAAGTAGCTTCTTATCCTAAAGAAATGTCTTTCAGTCTGTGGGGATCTCACAAGGGTCCAAGAAGTTAAAGCCAGAGTTCTGTAAGTGTATGGGTACACCTACCACCACCATTTTACCATGATTTTTTATATTATCAATACTTCCTTTGTTTCTAATAGGGAAAAAATATTCTGTCCTTTTGGAATGAAATATGAATTTTTGTTGTGTTGTGATTAATGAGATACAAGCGCACTTAAAATTCTTCAGAATCATATTGCCTTTCTGTCATTGTATTCTTTTCCCAATCAATTGATACCACTAATAAAATTATGACCATGGGAAGTCTGTGAAAATTTTCGATGTCATAAAGGGACCTCCATATTTAAAAAAAGAGTTAGAAATCACTGGCCTTAGGGGTTGAATATCTAATGGTGGTATGTCAGGCAATGTGACTGACTAGAAGCAATGTTGGGTAGAGGGCTGGGCTCAGTGGGGTGCTGATAAATATTTAGCAACCAGTTTCCTGGCAGGTACGACACATTTTTAAATTTAATCTGAATTCTTAACATTTTTTCTATCACTTTCTCAAGTCTGGACAATCAACAAAACCATAAGTCAAGTACCACTTTGTAACCTTTGTGGATTTTCCAGGTGTAAATGCTCACTCTGAAAACTTAACAATATGCTGTCATTGATTGGTTGAAGGTGGCTCCAGCACACCCCTGGCCAGGGTCCTTACTTCTTCCTATGTAAGTAACTGCCTATGAGGACATTTCTGTCTGTAGCCATTCAGTGCTTGGTCAGGGACCAAGCTTGAGGTTTGAGAAACGTGCCTCAGGCAATGACAAAGGATTGAAGTAGAAAACTTTTTGTCTCAGGAAGCAGGTGAATTTTTTTTGAACACTTTAGCTAATTGGAAAAGGGCAGTGAGATTGGGGAGAGGGGAAGAGAGGTAGGTGTAGGTTGCCATGGTTTTGCAGCAACAGGGGGTTGCTCCAATGTGACTTTTTCTTCCTCATTAGGCATTTGCAAGATTGGATTTAGGGCATCTGAGTGGTTATGGTTACCTATCAAATATGTGACTACTCTAAACCTCCACCAATGTACCCTTCTAAGAAATTATTATTTCAACCTGCAATGTCTCCTGAAATACATATGTATGCACCATGTGAAAACGGAATTAGGAAAGTTTTAAAATTAAAAGAAATAGGAAGACAGGTTTTTCCTCCAGCCATATAAATAGTTATGGATGGAGATAAAGAGATGGATATTTTTTCATAATACCAAAATCATACTTTATTATGGGTTTTGAAACTCCAGAAATGTTTAAGTCAGGCTGGTGAATAATTCACCGTTGATTTACTTGGGTCTAGTGCAGACTCAGGTGGGCTGGGAATAAAGGTGAGCTCCTTGGAGTGACTGAACACAGTAATATTCTTTTATTGCCAACTCTATCACTGAGTGACTTTCAGAGCTTTTTAAACGAAGTCACAGCCTTGACAGTCATCTCTGTATTACCTTCCGACAAGTCAGGTTGCTGGCCCCCTGACTCAGTGGCTGGATGAAAGCACTGAGTGCACTAATAGGATAAACCATTATATGCAGACTTCCGATTCAAGAACTGAGTGCCTGCCCCCTAAATTACTGGGAATATGCAACCAACCAGTCAAAACTTCAGAAGAGACCCTGGGACATTCACTTGATATGTGATCAACGAGATACAGCATGTGATACAGTACCTTTGGTAATCACCCCTTTAATTCTCTCCTGCTGCTGCTAATTCTTCTGTCTCCAAAGCAAACTTGTCCCTCGATCAAGTTTAGAAGAAGTAAGTTCCTAGAAAGGAAAGGGAGAGAGAGGGAACAGATTAATACTTTTTTACGTTAGAAACCCACAATAAAAATAATTCCCTTACAAATGGGTTTGGATAAACATCATCTAACTTTATAAGGCAAGAAATTATAATTATAGCATCATAGTGAAGGAAAAGCCTTAGAGATACCAATTCCACATTTTATAGGATTTAATCAACTTAAAATAAATTCAATTGAACAAGCGTCTATGAAGTGTCTACTTAAACTACCCAGTGGATGGAGCTCTGGATCTAGCATCAGGAAGACCTGAGTTCAAATCCAGCCTTGGACCCTAGCGATGTGACCTTGGGCAAGTCATTTAACTACTGCCTATCTCAGTTTCTACATCTGTAAAAATGGGAATAATAATGACATCTGCCTTGCAGGATTGTTATGAAGATAAAAGCTTTTGGAACCATAAAGCAGTAAATGCTAACTACCATCATCACCATTGCTAAAGTTATTACTGTTATTTACCACGTGTTAAGCACGGTGCTAGATCCTGGGGATATAAAGACAGAAAGGAAAGCAGTTCTTGCTCTCAATGAGATTGCATTCTACAGAAAAACTGATGAGACAACAGAGGCCCTGAGGTAGCCCTTGAGCCTTTTGGGACTTTTGGGGACTTGTCTCAAATCACATATTTGGTTAGGAGCAGAGTTGTGACTAAAACTGAGGTGTTCCAATTCTCAGTTCAGTATTCTTCCCACCCTACTTCCTACTTGGCTCATTTTCTCTTTGGGCTTTTTATTATTGTTGTTTTTTTTAGTCCTGACAATATCACTTTGAGCAAAGTAGTTAGTGTCTGTTCTTCAGTAAAACCTAACACAATGAACAGCAATTCAGAATAGGCTTCCATGAGACCAAGCTGTCTCCATGACCTGGGGAAGGATCCACAGGAGCCATGTATTTTTCATCTATGACAATTTCTCTAAAATAGAATAATTTCCTCCAACGAATGTACACATCAGTTCCTTCTCCTACCTGTCCTTGTCATGCTCTGTGGCCAGAGTTCCCTTCTGTACTGCTTGTTTGGGAAGGCAGGACAGAGTTTTCGCTGAGCACTTTGAGGGTCTTTTTCTTTATTATCACATGATAATTACCCCTTCAATTCTTTTCCTTCCTCTCTATGCAGAGTATACTTATTGGTCTTCTCTGTACACTGCTAAGCCACCCAAAGCAACTGAAATCACAGCATGAAAAGCATCCAAGAAGAAGAGAAAAAGAGGGTGCTGATGGTGGTGGTAGAACTGATAAGAACAGGGAACCTTCCTTGCCAATTTCCAACCCCAATGCTACTCTCAATACCAACCCAGACTAATTTGGCTTTAGAGAATTTTGGAATGATAAAAATATCAAGGGAGACTTTCAGTGCTAATGTGAGAAGCCCGAGAGGTTGGAATATTCTCAGGATTAAGTAGAGAGAAGGTTGGAAGAAATTTTCGAGCAAAGACATTGACATTTAGCCTGCTTTGATATCCTTGCGTGTATGATCTCATCATTTTGGGTATTTCCTCCAGTGAGGCAGATTGCAAATAATCCATATCATCAGATTCTGGGCAACTCTTATCTACCTTTTCCCATAAATCCTTCATGGGGATCTTCCTTTAAATCTCTAGATATTGCTTGGATACCATAAATCTTTAACAATCAGCTTTCTGGGGAAAATGTATACATGACAGACTTTTAAGTTTAACCTGCATTATTAACACTTTCTTAAGTCTATATGGTCAACATTAAGCCCCAATTTATAGTTTGTTGATTTTAGAGGTGCGTATAGTCATACGGGAAATTTAATAATTTTCTCCTGAGCAGGTTCAAGTTGGCTCCAGAATAGGCTTGGGAACACACAAGCTGTCATCTGTTATACCTTGATCTTACTCTATGCCTGGAGCACAGGCCTGACACATGGTGGGTGCTTAATTGACTTGACTTGACTGCACCCACCTTTCCTAGTCATGCATATAATTGATGAGATTTATACACTGCTTCTTGTATATATTTACTTATTTGTAATATACATCAGCTGACTTATTTCCCAATATTTATCTTTACTACCCTGGTATAGTGGATAGAGCACTGGGCCTGAAGTCAGGAAGACTCATTGTCCTAAATTCAAATCCAGACTCAGACACTTACTGTGTGACCCTGAGCAAGTCACTTAAGCCTGTTTGCCTCAGTTTCCTCATGTGTAAAATAAACTGGAGAAGGAAATGGCAAACCACTCTGGTAAAAACCCTCCAAGAAAACCCTAAGTAGGGTCATGAAGAGTCGGACATGACTGAAAAACAAGTTTTGATCTTTAACCTGACCTATTTAGATAAAATATCTATGAGAAAAAGGGGGGGGGGGAAGTGAATGAAAGGAACCAATACAGGTCATTACTATTTTCAAAAGAAGTTTAACTGATTTGAAGCAATTGCAGCAATAAGGAGGCCGTTAGGTGGCACAGTGGATATAGATTAGGGCTTGGACTCAGGGAGATTTAAGTTCAAATCCTACCTCAGAAATTTATGAAGATGTGTGAACTTGGGCAAGTAATTTAACCTCTCTGTGCCTCAGTTTCCTTATTTGCAAATCGAGGGGATGAGAACTGATCATTTTTCAGATAAGGCTGAAAGAGTCAAGGAGGCATTTGAAGCATCAAACACTTAATCACTTCTATAAACAGAAAGTCTTCCCAGTAAAGGGAAATCCTGCGTAATGATATAAAATTATGTGCAAAATCTTACAGGGGATGATGGAAGAAGATTTTAATAGCATTTTTTGCACATATATAATTTTGTATTTAATATATTGAATATTAGACTATCACCTCCAGACCAAGGATATCCTGTTTTTCAAAGATTTGTAATCTACAAATGACCTCATGAAAATATGCTCAAACCACTAAAAATAAGGGAAATATAAATTAAGGTAACTGAGGTTTTACTTCACGCCATTCAGATGGTCAAAAAAAATCATAGGATCAAAGATTGAAGGCTGAAAGGGGCCTGAGAGACTGTGTAGTCCAACTTGTTCATTTTGCAAATGAAAATGAGCCTTAGTGAAATGACTTGCCTAAGATCATGTGTACGCAAGTAGCATATTATCAGAGGTGGAATCTGAACCCAGGTCCTCTTATCCAATATTATAGGGACAGACACATTTATTCACTGTGGGTAGACGTGTACAATAGTCTAACCGTTATGGATTTCAAATTGGATTTATACTACAACAAAAAGTGACTAAATTGTCACTGCTTTAGTCCTTCCAACTTATTACCAGGAATATCCTAAGGCACAGTTTCCCAAACTTATTTGGCCTACCACTCCCTGTTTAAAAAAAATCACTCAGTGCCCCCCCTGGAAATCTACTTTCTTTGTTTTTTTTTTAAATTGTGTCATTTCAAAACAATATAAAATATATTTTTTAAAAAATGACACATCTTAAATTTAATAATATAGTACAAATATGTGGGGTTTTCCTGCATTGAAATTTTGATGATGAAACTTTGTGTCATGTAACCATATAGTATCATATTGTAAACAAGTCATTCAATGAACATACTCTTGCTAATGCATGCTGGACTTCCCAACAATGCCTGACCCTCTCACCTGCCAACACTTGCTTGTTAAGACCTGTCAGCAGACTTGACCTTGATTGGTTATAACTTGCATTTTGTGTGTCTACCTGGAAAATAATGTAATCACTATGACTTTAACTCTGTTACACAACAAATGAAACATGTATGAATGTTTTTTTCAAGATTTTCTTCTCTTCTTCTCTTATGCTTCCACCACCCCCTTATTTTTATTTAGCTCCCCCAATTGCACCTAAGGCTACTACCGCCCTGCCCCAGGTTGTTCCAGCACTCCCAGGGGGCAGTTCTGCCCACTCTGGGAACCTGTGTAAGGAGCCAAAGATAAAAACAAAAGTCCAATGTATAACAGGATATTCATAGCAGAACTCTTTGTGGATGCAAACAAGATGGGTGAATGTTGATTAGGCAATGGCCAAACCCCCAAAAATCTATGGTATAAGAAAGTCAGAATATTATTGTTCAGTAAGAAGTGACAAGAAGTAGTGCAGAGGTGTCAAACATGGGATTACGTCAGATTAAAATAAAATTGGGAAATACTTTACAAAATAAATAAATATACAACAAAACATAGATAATGTTAATACATGGTTTTCTAAGTCAACATGCAATGCTCAGGAATCCTTATGTAGAGTTTAATGGCTCTCATCTCCATTTGAATTCGACATACTGATGCAGTAGATGAAGATCTAGCCTCATAGTCAGGAAGACTTGGGTTCAAGAACTACTTCTGACACATCTTGGCTGTGTGACCCTGAACAAGTTGCCTAACTTTTCAGTGACCAAGGCAACTTTTTAAGACTATAAGTTATAAATTTCTAAGACTATAAGGTATAGATTATCATTGACTGAGAGAGTTTCCTCACTGGGAGGTCATTATACCAAGGATGTCACAGGTCATGGTCAAAAACAAAACAAAATAAAAAACTGTAACAAAGATTCAGAGAAGTGGGGAAAGAATTGTGTTATGTGATGCAGGGAACAATGAACAGAACCAAGAGAACAATTCTTACGATGAGTACCATAAATATATAGAAATATCACTCAAAGGAAGTTAACTCTGAGTAATGGGGGGAAAAACAGTGAAGGTCCTGGGGAGGGGATAACAAAATGTACATATTTATTCATAGCAGAGAGGTGGGAGTCTATGAGGACAGAATATTATAAACATTTTTAGATAAAGTTTTTGTATTAGATATTTTTTATTTTTTCTTTATTATAAAATAGCTGATAAAGATAAAAAAGCAACAATAAAACATTTTTCTAATAAAAATATCACTGACATTGATTTTTTCTCACAGATCCCCTGTTTTCATTGTGTGGAACTCCAGTGTGCCACAGTAGACAGTTTAGGGGAACACTCCACTCTGTCAATGCTTCCTCACTCACTAATTCACTATAGAAAATTCTTTATATTAGGTTCTGCAGGCTAGAGATTGGATTTCTAACAACATATTAATTATATAAAAATGTATGTGGCAACCAAAAAGTTTAGATATCTTATTGAATTTGTCATAATGGCATTTAGCCTGCTCCATATTTCCAGCTGGGGAAGTAGAAAATGTGAGATGCCCAGTGGGTCTGCTAAAAGTAACAGTCTTAGATATGTGATTTAAAAAAATGTTTTGAGTCACTTGCTGGAAAATGTTATGAAGCCAGAGATGAAGAAATGTGTCAATAAATATATCCCTCTCCACCGAAACAATTTACCCTAAATTATTTATATTCATTAGCCAGCCTAAATGTAGTACCATTGAGGTTTGTAAAATATGCTTATTGGTCAGAAACACTTATCCAAATAAATATTTCTGCATGTAGTATTTATCCCCCATTGACCCCCTCAATTCCCCTGCAGAACTGGCTACATTCAACGAGTTCATTCACTTGATTATAGTGGAATGAGCGATGAGTTTAGAGGCAGAAGACACATTCATGTACTATCTCTGTGATCCATGAGCTGTGTGAACACGGGCAATCTGCTTAACCTCTCTGGTTTAGTTGACTCTTTTGTAAAGTGGGAATAATATTTGTATTGCCTGCATCCAAGGATTATTCTGAGGATAAAATATGGTAGTGTATGCTTTGAAAAGACCTACGTAGGGACTGTAGTTCGTGATTTTATTGTTTTAGGTAATTCCCAGGTGAGTAAACTTTCTCTATCAACAGAAGATGGCCTATATTCTGAAATTTACACTCTTATCAAGTTGTCTAGGAGTAGGGATAATTAGTGGATAGAGTGCTGGGCTTACAGTTAGGAAGACTCATCTTCCTGAGTTCAAATCCAGCCTCAGATGCTTTCTAGTTGTATGACCCTAGACAAGTCACTTAACTTTGTTTGCCTAAGTTTTTTCATCTGTAAAATGAACTGGAGAAGGAAATATCAAATCACTCGAGTAACTTTGTCAAGAAAGCACCAAAATGGGGTCATGAAGAGTTGGGTATGACTGAACAACATGGAGTACTGAGACCTCAGGAGAAATAGTAAAAATCAGGGTTTGATTTATTGTTTTGTTGATTTTCTAGCCTTATGAAAGTAATGAAGAGTATGGCAATAATGCACATGAAGCTTGAAAGTGTGTTGTGCTTTTTTTTGCCTCCCCCCCAGCTGTTAATCATTTACTAACTAGCACATTGTTAAGGGATGTTCTCAGGGACACACAATCACTATGAGGTGAAGCTTAAACCAAGGCTTTCCTGGTTTCAAGGATGGTTCTCTATCTGCTTGGCCACACTTCCTCTAAGCTATTATTTTATTATTCAACCAAAAATATTTTTAATGCTGTCCATGTATAAGGCACTATATTAGGAACTCTTTCATCTCAGAATTTTCAAGAGGGTGGTGGGAGCTGCTCTTCTGATTGGTGAGTACCTTGTCTGGTCCATTATCTTAGGCAGATCTCAGCTATGTTTCATTTACCAACTACTTTCTTGTCCATCTTCTTGCCAGCTGCCTTTCTAGTATGCATACCCCATGCCCTACCCCCAGAGGCTTCCCACCAGAACAACAAAAACAATGCATTGTTCTAGGGGCACTGAGGACAAAATAGCAACAGTGGGACAATCTTGACCTTCCAGGAAATTCCATTCTAATGGAGGCATTGCTTGCGGTGGGAAGGTGGGTTTTTTTGGGGGGGCAGATTTAGAACTGATAAGGGCTTTAGAGATCATCTGTTCAAATCCTCTAATTTTATAAATGAGGACTGAAGGGTGATATAAAATGCCTTAAATCTCCCAGGTAGTAAGAGGGAAGCAGAATGATGTATTAAATAAGGCTTAGGGACAGTGGGGACCTGGTTTTGAATCCAGTTTCTGACACTTATTGGTCCAGTGACCATGGGCAGACGAATCACTTAACCTCTTGTTGCCAAGGTTTCTTCAATTGTAAACTGGGGATTATGAACCCCTAGAACATACCTCACAGGCAAGTTTGTAAGGCAGCAACTCAATGAATAACCTACAAAGGAGTTTGATGACTTTAAAAGAATTATACCAATAGCAGCTATGGCTAGGTTCCAATTAGTGCAAATAATGAATTCCTTGAAGAAAAGAAGAAAGGAAGGGAGGGAGAAAGAAAGGAATATGTGCTAAGCACTCTGTGAAAAACTTTATAAACAGAATGTAGTAGGAGGAACATTGGACTCAGAGTCTAAAGACCTGGGTCTAAGTCAATCAATCAAACCACTAAGCATTTAATCAAGTACCTTGGACAGCAATGCCAGAAGGACAAAAAAGAAACAATCTGTGCCCTCAAGGAACTTACAATCCCAGGAACTGTCAAATACATCTCTGGGTCTATATTAAGTACACATAAAGCTCTGGATGTAAATCAACCCATCCATCAATGGCCATCTCCTCTGCACCCCTATATTAGGCAAGGGGATACAAAGACAAAAATGCAAATATTTCTCACTTTCGTAGAATTTCCTTTCAATTGAGGGAAGCAGCATATACACGTGGATATAAAGATATGTATATAAAATCAAAATAAAATATAAAATCAATATGAGATGATGGGAGAAGGAAGGCTCTAGTAACTGTGGGGTCAGGTAAGACATCGTGTACAAACTGTGGCTTATGATGAATTCTGAAGGAAAGAAGGGATTTGATAAGTAAAGGTGGGGTTGGGGAATTCATTCTATTTTTTTGGAGGGGGGGAAGACAAGGCAATTGGACTTGAGGGACTTGCCCAAGGTCACACAGCTACTAAGTATGTCAAGTGTCTGAGTCTGGATTTGAATTCAGGTCCTCCTGACTCCGGTCCAGTGCCCTACTCATTGCACCACCTACCTGCCCCTGGGAATTCACTCCAGACCCATGGGACAGCCAAATCAAAACCACAGAGGTGGGAAATGGGAGTCTTATGTGTGAGGAATAACAGAACAACAGAATAGTATTTATATAATACTTTAATATTTGCAAAGCACTTTATAAATATCTCGTTTGATCTGGGAAGGGGAGGGGGGCAGTGATATTATTTTATAAATGAAGAAATTAAAGCAGATAGAGGAGCAGTGACTTGTTCAAAGTCACCCCACTAATAATTATCCTACGGCACCATGCTATCCAGCTGCTTCAGACTTGACTTGTAGTCAAAAAGACCCAAGTTCAAATCCTGCCTTAGACACTTACTAGCCGTGTGATGCTGAAGAAGTCCCTCCATTGTTGTTGGCCTCAGTTTTCTCAAATATGAAATGGGAATAATGATAGCACTTACCTTCCAGGTTTGTTGTGAGGATCAAATGAGATAATATTTGTAAAGCTCTTAGCACAGTGCCTGGCACATAATAGGTGCTTAATTAATACTTGGTCCTTTCCCTTCCTGCTTCAGGTCCAGCCCATTATCTACCTGCCTCCAGGAGGAGCAAGGAGCTTGTTTGGACTGTTTGTTTGGGTACAAAGTATGTGAAGGAGTGTAACTTGTGACAGATGAGGAAACAAGCCTTAGGGATAAATTACTTTCCTAGGACCACATAGGAGTGTCAGGACTTAAGCTTAGATCTTTTTGCCCAAATCCGGCATTTAATCACCTACACCATAACAGCTCTACACTTTTACAAGTTTGATTATATATCTATAAATGCTAGACTTAGAGTAAGGAGGACCTAGATGGAAATTCCACCTTTGATACTGGTTGTGTAACCACTGACAACTCAAACTCTCTGAGCCTCAGTGTATTTATCTATAAAATGAGGATAAAAATATCTATTGTGCCTCTCTCCCACTCTCTCAGTGAGGCTTAAATGAGAAAATGTAAGTAAACTGCTCAGATTGTCAAGTGCTACATCAATGTCATCATCATCATCATCACCATCATCATCATCATCATCATCAAATTTCCCATCTTAAAGGAATTTTAGACAACATCTAGTCCAAGTCCTTCAGTTCACAAATAAAGAAACAGAGGCAGGTAAAGTGGCTTACCCAAAGTCATACAACTAGTTACTGAAAGACTAAAAAAATCTCTCTCTCTCTTTCTCTCTCCTCCCTCCTTCCATCTTTCTGTCTCTCTCCATCTCTCTCTTCCCCTCCCTCCCTCCCTCTCTCCGTCTCTCTCTCTGTCTCTCTTCCTCCATCCTTTTTTAATGTCCCTCCTCTATCTCTTTCTTATCTCTCCTTTTCTCCCTCCTCCCCTCCCTCTCTCTCTGTTTCTCTCCATCTCTCTATCACTCTCTTCTTCCTTCCTTCCTTCCTTCCTTCCTTCCTTCCTTCCTTCCTTCCTTCCTTCCCTCCATCTTTTTGTTTCTCTCCATCTTTCTTCCTTTGTCTCTCTCTCTCCCTTCTTCCTCCCTTCCTTCCCTCTCTCTGTCTCTCTCCATCTCTCTCTTTTTCTCTCCTTCCTTCCCTCCCTCTCTCTATCTCTGACTCAGTCTCTCCCTTCTTCCTTTCTCCCCTCCCTCTGTCTCTGTCCATCTCTCTATCTTTGTCTCTCTCCCTTCTTCCTTCCTTACCTCCCTCGCTCTGTCTCTTTCCATATCTCTCAACCTTCCTGAAATCAAGATGATTATTCTTGAGAAGTTATGACTCTCATAATGAACTTATTATATCACTCCACGTGATGCAATTGGTATTCCTACACCAATAAATTGATTTAGTTTGACTAACAAACCATGCAGCCCTGCAGATACCGAACAAAGGCCTTATCATGTGGAAGGCTCTTGTTAAACAGGTCCTGTGATAAAGGAGGATTATCACAGAAATTGGGGCTGCTTTCTCATGCAGGCAGGCATTCTTAGAGCTACAGCTATCTGTGTCAAGACTGTTAGCTGGCATAAAGAACAGGGCATAGAGTTCACATTCCCAAATGATTTTAGACAAGGCACTGGCAGATGCTAAAGGAAAGAAAAAAAAATAAATAATAAACTGTGTCATAGTGAGAGCAAAAGCAAACCCAAGGAGCATGGTGACCCAGTCCTTTGGTTAACTCCAGCAAATTGCCGTGTTCTATCTGAGCATTTCCCTCATTCTACTGATTGGCTTGCACTCCCCCTTCTCAAGGTTGCCCAACATTTTAACAACATCCATTTACTTGCGCCACTTTGTAGCATTTCATGGTTGAGTTGCTTTTAAAATAATATTATTTGAAACATGCCCAGAAAAAAAAGGTATACCATATTTTCTTTCCTGGGTAAATGCTGACAGCCTGAATCCCCACCCCAATCCTACTGGTTGCAAGTTTGAAAACCCGTAAGACTAAACTCTGAATATGCAGCGTCATTGTCATTGACTTTAGGAAGGACTGGCTGCTGGTAGAAGGCGTGCTTCAGTGGCCCCAGCAACCGTTACCCTTTGACAGACCCTCTGTGTCGGGCAGGGTCTAGAGGCTAAGAGGCTGACTTGTCTCCTACCACCTACTTTGACCGTATTTCTTCCCTTCCTGCTCCTACCCTGACTTATTTGCCAGGCAAAGAGAGATTGCAGAAATAAAAGAAAATGGGGCTGTCAAGATGTCAGAGGGGAAACTGTCTGGTCATATGAGACTCGACCAGTCAGATTGTACTTTTAGGTAGAGCAGTGCATGAAGACGGTCTAGTGCTATTACTAAGAACAGCTCCCATTTATAGAACACTTTAAGGTTTGCAAAGCCCTTGGAGCCTCACAACAATCTTGTTGGGGATTCGGTGTTGCTACTATCCCAATTCTGTAGATAAGTGACTTCTCCAGAGTCATGCGGCTGCTTAGTGACTGAATCAGAATTTAAACTCAGGTCTTCTCCACTATGTCATGCTGCCTATACTGAAAGAGATGAACGGAGAGAGAGGGAAAGAATAAGCATTTATATAGCACCTACTATGTGCTGAACATTGTGCTAAGTGATTGACAAATATCATCTCATTTGAGCCTCACAATAACCCTATGAGGAAGGTGCTGTTATTATCCCTATTTACACATGAGGAAACTGAGGCAAACAAAAATTGATTAACTTGACCAGTGTCACACAGTTAGTAAGTGCCTGAGGCTAGATTTGAACCCAGGTCTTCCTGACTCCAGGACAAGCTCTTTATTCACTGTGCTACCTAGCTGTCTTACATAGAAGATGGTGGGGAAGCATGGTGGAGGGAGTCCTCATACTGGTAAATTCTCTAATCCTTGAAGTATTTACACAGAAACATCATTATAATAATCTACCACCATCTCCACTTGGGTCCCAAGAAGAGAAGTTTAAGGGATGCAGGGGACTCCCAAAAGGAGATTCCTATCTTCACCTTTTAAACCAAGGGACTTGATCTTTTTGTTAAGTGTGACATAATTGACTCGAGTCTTAGAAATTCACAGCTCAAATCGTAGCTTTTCACATATCTGGGATCCACATACTCCCCATTCCTGAGAGAGTTACTCACTGCTCTGGGCTAGAGAGTGAGACATGGGTCACCATGCAGACTCTTAGATTTTGAATGTCTACAAAAAACCTGGCTAATAATCAAGCGAAATGTTTGACTCATTCAGTTTTGTTAAAGGGGAAAAATGGACCAACACATTATAGTCTATCATTTTATCTTCTAAATGACTAAAAGATGTCAACTATTTGGGGATATGAGCCATCACCTGGCATAAAGCACACAGGAGCCTCATAAGAAGACAGGATTCTGAATCCTAGAGCTAGAAATGCTGGCCCTAGGCCAGGTATGCATTTAAACAGGTCTGGAAATGCTCTTAGGAGTAGTGAGGTGGTACAACTCTATAGATCCTTTTTCATTTACTCTAGGCAAGCACACTCTGCTATTTCTCACTTCAGCAGGGTCTCCTTCTACATCAAAGGGCAACAAGTAACATTGGACAGCTTAATCCATTTACCATGTATTCTCTGGCTAGTGTGTATCATATAAGCACATAAGAACTAGGAAAATACCAGGTAAGATTTTCATTGGATAAAGAAGAGACTTTGAAGTTATCCAAGGTTTTAAGATTCTTTGATTCCTCTAACTTTATTGGGCAGGACTTCCTGATTCAGCAAGGAGCACAAATCTCATGAATACCCTATTTGTCTCTGTTTCCAACTTGCTAATAGCAAACCTATGAAAGAGGACAGTGGGCTGTCACTTCTTGTAGCACCCTGGGCCACATCATCCAATTGTCATCAGTGTGAGAGATTGCCCAGCCTTCCTATCAGCTTTCAAATCACATGACATTTAAATTCATTTTTACCAAGTGAGATTTTTCTGAGGTATTATGAAGTCAGAACCACTGTCATCCTTTAAAATCTTAATTAGCAATTAATTAACTTGAGGTACTAGTGCCTCAACTATCTGACAGACAGGCTCATAATTATCTTTCATTATTATTACTAATAGAAAATATGGCCAGGATGGCTCGGGTTTTCTCGAATATGGGCTTTAATTGAATGACCCAATAGAGAATCAAAATGAATAGGTTGCCCTTTCTACACACTTTTATTAAAAATATTTTGAAATTTGATGGTGTCTTATACCCAGGAGCTCAATACACACAGTAAAGGTTCAGACAGAAAGCAAAAAGTAAGCCTGTTCTCCAGAGCTGTGACCTTTAGCTAGTTGCACAATCTGAAGAGCGCTGGGCTATTATCTTGAGAAGCAGGTTCTTCAGGGAAAACATGTAGTCCTCTGTGGAAGGTTTGGAGGCTAGAACATTAATGGTAACTTCCTTTATTATCGTGCTTGTCTCCCTCTTGTGGAGGGGCCAAGTCAGCCTCCATTGCCCTCCTCCACTGCCCTGTTTCTGATTTCTAGACTTTACAACCATGCCTTCACTGCTGCCTCATCTTTTATCTTCCCTTAGATTCTGGGGCTGGCTTGCCCTGAATTTTCAATCATCCAAACAGCCCTCCCAATTTGGAATATCCCTCTGCAAGATCCACCCCTTTTGCCGCCTTGGTGATGTCCTCCCGGGGCTTCCATTTTATGCAGTGACCAAAGCTAGCCTTTATTCCTCCCTTTTCTGTTTTTCATCTCCTTTTTGTGTGTGTTGTCTTTCATAAGCTGAACTCTTTGGAGGCAGGATTGTCTTTGTTTGCTTGTATTTCTATTACCAATTATATTCCCCGACACTTATCATAGTGCCTGGAACATAGTAAGCACTTAATAAATATTTGTTTCTCTCTGAGGTACCAATTCTTGCCTATCTGACTGGCAGAGGAAGAAAATAATAAATGTTGGAGCAACTGGAGGAAAACAGGCCCTTCAGTGCACTGTTAGTGGAAATGTGAACTGGTCCAGCCATTCTGGAAAGAGATTTGGAGCTATGCCCAAAAAATATTAAATGGCATATATCATTTGATCTAATGATAATGCTACCAGGTCTATACCTTTCCCAAAGATCAAAGAACAAGGAAAATATTTATAATAATGCTTTCTGTGGTGGCAAAAAATTGAAAACCAAGATGGTGCCCATCAGTTGGGGAATGGGCTACAAGTTATGATATATGAATGTGATAGAATACGATTGCTCTACAGGAAACGAAGGGGATAGTTTCAGAGAGTCTGGGGAAGACTTGAATCAAAGTAAAGTGAGAAAAACCAGGAGAACATTTTAATGCTATCAGCAATATTATAAATACAAACAACTTTGAAAGCCTTAGGAACTTGGATTAACACAATGACTAACTAGAATTCCAGAGGATTCATGATGAAGCATATTACCATCTCATTA
>CM053626.1:282294457-282318235 GCA_028646595.1 Phalanger gymnotis | reverse complement strand
AAACTGAGGGCAACAGGGTTAAATGACTTTCTCAGGGTTACACAGCTAGTAAGTGTCTGAAGCCATATTGGAACTGAGATCTTCCTGACTCCAGGCCTGGCACTCTATCTACTCTGCCACCTAGCTGTCCCCACCATAGACTTAGTTAACCTTTAGAAAAATCATTGGGTATAAACATTCCCCCTAAAAACCCAGGATGTACTCTCACAAATATACTCAGGTCTATGGAAAGAGTGGACTCAGGCCTGGAGTCGAATGGAAACAAGGTACACGTGTAAGATACAAAAGTGGTAAAAAGCACCCAAGGCTTCTAGGCCTTAGAATGACTTTATGGCCTAGAAGCTCTTTTCTTGAGTCTACAGACAACATTCTTCTCTGGTACAAGGGATCACGCTCCTTGAAATTGCTTCCTTCTTTAGATGACTGTCTGCCTGCATCTAGATGCAGTCTTCTATTGTTCTAGACATAGTCAATGGAGGGAGGAAAGGGAAAAATTTACTCTTCAAGTATGATACCCTCTCAGCATCTTGGTTCTAATTCTTAAACTATATTCCTCAGTTTCCCTGCCATCTACTATATGCTTGTCATGCTACCTACAGATTCCAGCTATGACCTTACTCACCTTACCGCCTAACACAAGCCTCAACCTTGGCCTCCACCTTGGTTCTGAAAAGTGAGATTTTGTCCTATTTTTCCAGGAAGCTGCACCCACTTTCTGGCCATTTCCATGCCATTAGGAAGCACTTGTATCCCCCTCTAGTTCCCCTTTATGTATTGTATTCCATCAATAGAATGTAAGGTTCTTGAAGGTAGGAACTTGATTCTTGCTAGTATTTATATACTCAGTACTTATTACAGTACCTGACACTAAGCATTTAAATACTTTCTCTGCATGGCCATCTCCCTCGCTTAGAGTCCTCCAACGGTAGGCTGGCACACTGCTTGACTGAATAATTGGTGAATTTTCTCCAGCAATTTAAAGCATCCAGAAGCTTTAGCCAGCTTCTTTGATTAGACAATCATATCTGCTCCCTTCCTGATCCAATCAAAGGAGTTCATGTCTCACAAGGAATAAGAGACCATCTTGTTTACCAATTGAAAACTTCTTCAAGACCCCTGATTGACTGACTGATTAATTAATTGAGGTATTTGTGCCTCGTGTGGTTACACTAATCGGGATGGGCTTACAGAGATGAGAAAGGTATTAGTGAGAAGGGGGAGTGGTGGTTATTGAAAGGAGGACAGAAGACAGCTTTCAGAGGCTGCAGGAATGAATGGGTGATAAATAAATGGAGGGACCAAAAGTCTACTCTTCTTTCTAGAAACATACACAAGAGAAGGGGAGGAGAGAGGGCAATACCTTGAGGAAGTAGTGAGATCAAAGGAAGGATTATTTGTTTGTCGATCTTGTATTTTTTTCAAGGATAGAGAGAGCTAAGCACATTTGTAAGCAGAGAAGGAGTTAGTAGAGAGGGAGAAATTTAAGATAAAAGAGACAGGAATAACTGACAGGGAGAAAGTTCTCACAGTAGATAAAAGGGGGAGGAATCAAGGGCAGAGATTAGAAATAGGTTCTAGAAAGGGATGAGGCTTGTCCATACCCAGAAGTCAACAGCTGCTCTCAGCCTGAGGGTAGAAGCCAGGAAGCCAGAATCAGAAAAGATGAAATGGAATCCCTAATTCCAAGCCTAAGTGGAAACCAAGGAGTTGTAGTAGATGGCAATTCAGGTGAGCAGTTGGAACAGATATGGCAAGAGCAATGCAAGGACAATAGATCAAGTAGGGTAGGAAGGAATGTGGCTGAGAAGGATAAAGAGCCAGTAGCAAGCTGAGGTTAAAATATGGAAAATGAAACAGAACAGGGCACGATATTGCATATCTTGATCATGCCTTCCAGTAAGGATGAGTTGCCACATGCTCTCGCTTCTTAAAGGGAGAAGCCTACCCTATGATGGAAACTGGACACTCCTAGATTCTGATTCTATGGAATCAGGAGATGGAGAACCGTTTCAGAAGACAGAGAAAGCCAGGTTGGCTGTATTGTAACCTACAGAAGAGGGAACAATGTCAAGTGAGGGTGGAAAGGTAGGTTGGGCTCAAATCGTATGAGACTTCAAAAACTAACCATAGAAGACTCTTTTTTTCATGCTAAGGGCAATAGGTAGCCAATTGAGTGATTGAATAGGAGAGTCATTCAACAGCTGCGCAGAGGATAGATTTGAACTAGGAGAGCTGAGAGAAGGAGCGCAATTAGGAGACTATTGCAATAATCTAGAGAAAAAAAATAGGAGCCTGAACTAAGGTAGTAGTAGTATGAGTAGAGAAAAAGGGTCCTTCCTATTTGAAAGATGTTCTGAAGGTAGAAATAGAAACATTTGGCAATTGATTATACATGCAGGATAAGAGTAAAGACTCTAGGATAACAACAAGATTAGGAACCTGAGAGATTGGAAAGATGGTGGTGCCTTAGACAAAAACAGGGATGTCTGGGAAAAAGGACAAGGTTGCAGATGAAGGATAGTGAGTTCAATTGTGGACCAGCTAGTCTAGGAATTCAGTGTGAAATGTCCAAGGGACATACACACAATCTCTCTCTCTCTCTCTCTCTCTCTCTCTCTCTCTCTCTCTCTCTCTCTCTCTGTCTCATATATATATATGTATGTATATATATATATGCATATATATGTACACACACACACACACACACAAGATGAGCAGCTAGGTGGTACAGTGGATAATAGAGTGTTGGGCCTGAAGTCATCTTTCCTAGTTCAAATCTGCCCTCAGACACCTCCTAACCTTCTGACCCTGGGCAAGTCACTTAACCAAGAGTACCTCCATTTTCTTGTCTGTAAAATGTACTGGAGAAGGAAATGGCAAACTACTCTAGTATTCTCACCAAGAAAATCCCAAATGGAATCACTAAGAGTTGGACACAATTGAAATGACCAAACAGCAAAATTATGTATGCAGGATTGAAGCTCAGGAGAGATAACTTGGAGTCTATAGACCTTAGAGTCATCTGCCTAGAGCAGATAGTTTAAACCCATGGGAACTGATGAGGTTACCAAGAGAGAATATAGAGGATCTGACCCACACACCAAATCAATACACCCAGTACAGCCTCATGCACAGGAGTTTGATGTTTTTTTTTAATTGTGTGAATGAATGAATGAATGAAATGCAAATGGCTGAAATTGCAAGAATTGTCAATAACAGTGGCAATTTCAACCACTGAAGGAGACCCTCAATTTACCCAAACTGATACTAATGACTGCTTTAAAAAATAATCCTTGAACCTGTGCCAAAAGGGCATCCATTTTTTTTCCTGAGGAGAGATAATCACCTGGCATCTCTTCTATGCCTCCTCTTCCTCTCTCTCCTACCTTCCTTACTGTCTCCCTTCATCTGGAGAAAATTGAAAGTTCTGGTTGCTGGGGTGTGATGGAGACAGATGTTTCATTACCAAAAGGCCTTCAGGGCATAGCAGTTAAGAGATAACCAAATCTGTAATGCCACACTGGAAAGGTATGCCTTGGAGAGCACTTAACTTTAGCCTAATCGCATTAGCTATCCATCAATCACAGCAGTAATTTTCTGTCTTAATTTAGGTACTCTGCTCACTGAAAAGAACCAAAAATTGGTAGTGGTGGGCTGGGAAAAGTAAAATGAAAAAAAAACCTGTCCAGGCTACCTGATGAGCTCAATGTTACCCTCTTCTTGGGTTGCTGGCAAAGTAGCTTGTTTCTGTTTTCTTTGTAAATACTTTGTGTGAGACAAATAAGGGTTGAGTCCAATGTTTAAATGGAACTATTGTACTCAAAACATTTGGCTGGGATATACACAGCACAAAATGTTAGGACTACAAGAGAACTTACACGCCAAAGAGTCCAGTCCTCTCATTTTACAGATGAGAAAACTGAAGCCTGGAAGGTAGTGTCTTACCTATAGGTCGTATGCTCCGCAAGTAACAGTGCTAAGTTTCTCTGGGATCACGTATGAATTCCTTTGTTTGGCATTTAAAGTGCCTCAAGTCCTCATCCTCATCCTATCCTTCCTCTCTTATACGTGGCTGTCTTTCCTGATCTCCATGGCTCAAATAAACCATCCTTCTTGCTGTTTCCTCATACCCGACACTTCATTTCCCATCTCCACACTGTTACATTGTTACCCACGTCAGCAGTGAACTCCTATCTCATCTTTGCTTGTTAGAATCCCTATTTCCTTCAAAACTCAGCTCGAATACAACCTTCTACATGAAGCCTTTCCTGGTTCCTTCATTCCAAGTGTTAGAAGCCCCACACATTAACTTATTTATTTTGCTGGCACACTTATCCTTTTTATATCATGACCTTCCCCATCATGGTTTCAATATATTGCAGTTTTGATATATCACAGGTTGGCATAAGAAATTAAATGGGAATTTTAGGGGAAGTTTTGTGTACATGCAAAGGCCAGCAGACAACACAGAAAAAATTTTTTACTTACCATTGAACTACATATAGCCTATGACCAAATACTTCAACTAAATTTTACAATAAGGTACTGTAAACACCCCATAAAGGAAAAAGAAAAAAATTCAGACTTCATCCCTGGTACAAAGATAGGGCCAAAAAATTTTATTTTCCAAATCAGCGTGCCCTTAACCCTTACAACATGGGAGATATAACTGCATTTTATTTACGCCTCTATACACACCCACCTTATTTCCCCTGTTGGAACATAAGTAAGCTCCTTAAAGCTAGGGACAGCTTTAATCTTTGTAGATAATCGTAGGTGCTTAGCAAATGCCTTTTGATTGATTCGTCAGTTGACAAACTCAGTTCTTTTGACACTAAGTTTTCTACTGTACCTTTAAGAACTTCCCCTACATAACTCACTTTCTCTCAAAAAGACTGGTCCATGTGCTGTGGTTATCCAGAAGGCCTGAACTGTCCTTTCTTGGAGGAAGGTTTGATTATAATGTGTTTGCCATCAGCAGTTCCCTGGGATCTGCAAATAAGGGGGCCCAGCTGTTTAAGTTACAAAAGATCAATTTTCTGCAACAGTTGGACACATTGACTAAAGTGTCCTCCTGTTGGTTAGGTTGGTCTGTGAGCCAGAACACAACTGTGTATCCATTAGCCCTGTGCTAAGAGACTTCAGCCCCTCAGACCACTTTGGTGGAAGGTAGAAGATAGAGCACAAAGTCTGGCAATTTGTGGGGTGAACGATATGGGTGCAAGTGGACTAAGGCTATAGATGTTAAGGAAGCAATAGCCAGGGTATGCTGGAGCTCCCTAGAAGCAATTGTTAAATTTTCAGTGTGAACGTTGACACCTCACAAAATAGGCAGAAGCCACACATGGAGACTTGATTTAATGTTTTGTCGATTATCTGGACTTAAGAAAGAGATGAAGAAAATATTAATAAGCAGATTAAAATGAAAAGTGTGTTATGTGTACAATTTTTTAAAAATGAAAGACCCGACTAAAATGGAAATAACATCACATGTATAACCTATATCAGATTGCATATCATCTGAGAGAGGGGAAGAGGTGAAGGAGGGAGGGGTAGAATTTGGAATTCAAAACCTAAAAGAAAAACAAATGTTAAAAATTGTTTTTACAGGTAATTGGGAAAAATAATTTTTTTTTCTAAAAAAAATGAAGGCCCTGTTGTTAAACATTAACCAGCAAGCCCCTGCTTATAATCCATGTAAAAGAGTTTCTGGAAACAAAGGGACATTGACAAGGGGACCTTCCCTGAGAAAGAGATACCAACTACTATTCTCCCAATTAGCCCTTTCTGATGTGAAGAGATAGCTGATCATGCAAATTATGGCTCATTTATAGGAACATAAAACTTTCCCTTCTTAGAAGGTGAGAGTTTATTTGCTTTAATTGACATTTGGATGCTTAAAAGTCAAAAGTGCTCTCCAGAGTTCTGAATCACCAGAGCCCCAGCAAGTTCCTAGAGTGTCCATTTCCCAGTTCTCCTTGATAACAGGTGGGCTCAGCTTATCTCATAAATATTGACTTGGCTACTCTGATCGATACAATGATCCAGGACAATTCCAAAGAACTCATGATGAAAAAAATCCATCCACTGCCAGAGGGAGAACTGATGAATTCTGAGTGGAAATTGAAGTATAATTTTCTCACTACATTTTTCTCACTTTTTTTTTTGAAATATGGCTAATACAAAAATGTGTTTTGCATGATTTCACATGTATAATTGATATCATATTGCTTGTCTTCTCAGTGGCTAGGGAAGGTGTGGGAGGGAAGGAGAGAGTTTGGAACTCAAAATTTAAAAAGAAAAAAATGTGTAAAATAAATAACAATTGTGTGTGTGTGTGTGTCTTGGTTTGCCCACTGCATTTGTTTGTTTGTTTCCTTTTTTCTCTCCGATTTCCTTTACCTAGCCTGGTCCAGCCAGGGCCTAATTTGTGCTTTATCAGGGCTTGTTTACCCTGACAGTGTGACCTAGTGTTGGATGCTATCAGACTCTCCTCATTGATTTAAATTTAAACAGTCGCTGTGTTAGACCTTGTTGCCAATACGATGGTCTGGGATATCCCATAGGACACCCAGGGACATGCTCAGCTGATCATCGTAGCATCGTCCTCCAAAAATGAATCAAGAAAAGGCTATTCTAGGGCAATACATTGGTCCATTTATAGGGTACATGTGTCTTGGCCAGCCATCTTAATGCAGAATGCCTTGGGAAAAACATCATAGGATCCTTGACTTAGGACTTGAAGGGAACTTAGAGGCAATTGAGCCCAGCAGCTTTATTTTACTTCTGAGGGAAATGAGGCATGACTTAGCCAGGGTCACACTCCTAGCATCTGAGGGGATTTGATCCCAGGTCTCTCTAACTCCAAGTCAAGTGCCCTATCCAGGATACTCTTAGTGTGCAAGGCCAGGTTAATAACCAGGTACACAATCCAATTCCACTGCTTGGACCATGTTTCCTATCTTCTCAGCCAAATCCAAGCTCCCTCCGGGTTTTCCTAGCTTGGGGCTATTTCTCCTTTATCATTAATAGGAATTCTTTCCCTCTGGCCATAGTGGTATTTTTCTACCCTTAGCTTGGTCCTCTAGCAAGCCTCCATGCGCAGGGTGAAAAGTAAAGACCCCGACTCACCTTTGCAGCTGAGCAAAACTCCATGTCATTTAGCCCCTACCAGCCTAGACAAAACTAGAAGTCTTTTGAGGTAGAATCAGGACTATGCAGAAGGCAGCTTTAACCTGTTTGTGAAAGGCAGTTGTTAAATCTTCAGTATGAGTATTTATATCTCAGAAATACATATTAGGGCTATTTTTTCTGTTTCGTCAATTAGATTTTTTTTTAAAAAGTATTAGTAATGAAGATTAAACTTAAAAGTGTGTGCATAGAGTTTCTTTTTTGGAAAGTCTGTTGTTAAAAATTTACTATCCTATTCCTGGGTAGAAGCCACCACAAGACCAGAGATAACTCCAAGTCCTGGCTGGGAATGTGCCCATAGGCAGGGCAAGCCTCACCTCGACCTTCACTTACATATTACAATTTGAGAGGCACCAGAGAGGTCCTCCAACCCAAAGATTCCTTCCTTGCTGGTTTGTTCTTAATATATTAAATTTCATCATTAGCCATTCATTTCTTTGTGTGTAAGTATTGCTATGCCCTCTTATTAAATGCAAATGCTCTACCGGAAGAGTGACAATAAGTCACAGGAATTAGCCATAATACACTGGAATGAGCACTGCGTTAGGGGAAAAAAAACTGTATTTCAATTTGAGCTTTGGTCTCCTCATCTGTAAAGTGGTTGTGATAATAATACCCAGATTGTTTAGCACTCCCCATTGTTATGTTAGTTATTAATACCTTAGTCTAAAGGAGTCTTAAGTGTGTTCCTGAAGCACCAAGATAGTGTGATAGCAGAGATGAGCTGGTAAAGGTTTAACAATAGAATCTCCAGAAAAGAAATTAAATAAATGTATGCCAGATACAGTTTAAGTTTAATCTGTGTTATTAACATTTTCTCCATCACTTTTTAAGTCTAGACAATCAACAAAATAATAAATCAAACCCTAGTTGTATTGTTTGTTGATTTCCAAAGTGTAAACCATCACACTGAAAATTTAACAATCAGCTCGCCAGAATGTATAAAAAAGCTGGCTCAAGGACACTCTTGAAAGAAAGTCGAATTTGGAGTCATGGACCTTGGGTTTAAATCTTGAGGTGCTACTTATTATCTGTGTGATTTGGGTAAGTCATCTGACCTCTCTCAGCCTCCTTTTTCTCATCTGTAGAAGTAGGAGATGGTAGCAAATGATCTTACAGAATCAAGGAACCATAGATTAAGAGCTGGAAGGGACCTTACAAGACATCTAGTCTTACTCCCTTAGGAGGAAACTGAGGCCCAGAGAGTTTAAGTGACTTTCCCAAGGTCACACAGAAAGTAAATGACAGAGAGGGAAGATTTGAACCCAGGTCCTCAGACTCTGCTGTTAGGTAGAACCCTGGACAAGGAAGTCAGGCAGCCTAGCTTTGCTATCACTAAGCTGTGTGTTCCTGGTTCAGTTATTTCACTGTCTGTGCCTCACTTTTTCCCTCTGTAAAATGGCAGAAGAATAAGAATAAATGTTTTCTGGAGTCCTTGCCCCCAGCTACAAAATGCTAAGTTTCTAAGAAAAAGAAAAAGTGTTGACATTAGCCTCTATAGATGCTGCTTGAAATTATGTGCATAAGGAAAACAAACACATAATTAAGTAATGGCAGGCAAGTATTTCACAAAAAGACTTCACCAAATAAAATAGCAAGAAAAATGCCTTTCAGCGCTGATTAACTGCAGCTCAGAATTAAAGATCATTTGTAACAAATCATTTCAGTAAACTGATTAAAAATGAATGAGTTTGTACAGAGAGCCATTACCAAATCCAGTGCTAGAAATAAGACAGAGCCTGTGAGAATGTGGCCACAGCTCAGCGGATTTAGGCGCAGCATACTCTAGTGTCACCGATGATATGACCTACCACATGTAGGTCATCCACCATATGCACTAGAAAGCCTATACCTGCCACTAGGAGATGGGGATGATCCCATCAACCCAGTGCTTGGCTCAAGGCAATCATGGGTACAATATGGACAGCTGCAGCTCTCAATCATATTTAGGATCTCACTTATAACTCCTTTGCACCATGTATTGTCAAAGCTAGAGGGAGAGGGAGGCACTGGGAAAGAATGGAGGGGAATAGTTCCCCTCTGCCCTATCATAGGACCTGCAGAGGAATGAATGCCTTCCCTAGTTATAGCTTCCCTGTGTCACAGTAGAAAGTAGAAGAGTTATCAGATGGAAAGGGATTTTAGAACTGCTGATTCTGTGATTGATGCCCCTCTCCTGCTTCAAATTCCAGTGGTTTGCTGGTATTACTAGAATGAAATATAAACTCCTCTGTTTGGAATGAGAAATTCTCTATAAATCTGGTCTAGTTTCATCTTTCCAGTCTTCTTATATGTTAATTCCCTCCATGGACTGTTTGGCCAAGGGTGGGGAACCTGTGGCCTTGAGAACACATATGGCCCTCTAGGTCCTCAAGGGCAGCCTTCAAAGCCACACATGGCCTCATGGCCACAGGTTCCCCACCCCTTGTAGCCTACTTGCTGTTCCTCACACATGATACTCCATTTCCCATCTCCAGGCCTTTGTGCTGGCTGTCCCCCATGCCATGAATTCCTTCCTTCCTTAATGACTTCCAGCTCTGCCCTTTAGACTCCCTGGCTTCCTTCAAAACTCAGCTCATGTCCCACCTTCTGCTGGACATCTTACCCTAGGTCTTCCCACTCTGTCAGCAGCTGGTGTCTTCCATTCTAAGACTGCCTTCATCTACCCTGTTTCTTTTATTGCATATACCTAATTATACATGTTGCCTCTCCCAATAGAATGCAGTGCCTTGAAGGTAGAGGCCAAATTTTTTTTTTCACCTAGTCCTTGGCCCAGTGCTGGGAACATAGCAAATGCTTAATAAATATTCGTTTTTTTGATTGATGAAAGGACAGGTACAGACATGTGGCCAAAAGATGTTAGAAACATTCAGCTGGTATTCTTTGAAGGCGATGATACATACACGCAAAGGAATAAAAACGCACATGATTTATATAAGGGCATGAGAGGAGAGTGAAGGGTTACATAATCACATAATGGAGAATTTCTAGTCAGAGGGATGGAACATTTGAGCTAGACCTTGAAGGATAGGAAAGCTATCAATAGTTAAATATCTGAATGGGAGGGAGTGCATTTCAGGTATAGGGAACGTTGAGGTAGGGAAGCATGAGTCATATTCTAAGCTTGGCGAGTAGCCCAGTTTGTCTGGAGTGTAGAATACATGAGAAGAATACAAGTGAGATGAGGCTATAGCCAGATCATGAGCCTAGATTTCACTCAGCGTTTACTGCTACCAACTCTGTTGCTTATTTCCACATCTGTACACAGTGGTTTGCATGTTTTCTTCTCCTCAAGGACTGTGAGGTCCTTGAGAACAGGGACTGTCTTTTGTATTCTCGGCACTTAGTATAGCATGTCTTCAACAGTTGAGATGGTTGAGCGTGGTGGGGCAGGGAGCTAGGAAGGAAAGGGAGAATATTCTACGTGGAGGGAACATTGTGATCCAAATCATAGAGGAGAGAAAGCACATTTATAGGCTTGCTATTAAATGTGAAAAACAGGGGCTTTATTCAATTTGAGATTCTATGGCTTCTGCCTTCTTTTTCCTTCCAATTTCCTAATTCTTTTTTAAAATACTATTTTATTCCCCTCTACCAGTTACAATTTTTGACATTTGTTTAAAAATTTTTTGAGTTCCAAATTTTCTCTCTCTCTCCCTTACCTCCCCCTTCCCTGAGATAGTAAGCGATTTGATATAGATTATACATGTTCAATCATGCAAAACATATTATCATATTAGTCATGTTGTGAAAGAAGACAGACCCAAAGGAAAAAAAAACATAAAAATACAGAAAGTGAAAAATAGCATGCTTCTATCTGCATTTAAACTCTATCAGATATTTCTCTAGAGATGGTTAGCATTTTTCATCATGAGTCCTTTGGAATTGTCTGGGATCATTGTATTGCCGAGAACAGCTAAGTCATTCACAGTTGATCATTTTACAGGATTGGTATTACTGCATACAATGTTCTCTGGGTTCTTCTCACTTCACTTTGCATCAATTCATGTAAGTCTTTTCAGGCTTTTTCTGAAATCCATCCATTCATCCTTTCTGCTAGCACAATGATACCCCATTACAATTATATACTACATATATGAATGTAATGGAATACTATTGTGCTATAAGAAATGATGAGCAAGAGGACTTCAGAAAAACCTGGAAAGACTTATATAAACTAATGCAGAGTGAAATGAGCAGAACCAGGAGAACATTGTATATAGCAACAGCTACATTGTGCAATGACTGAACTTGACAGACTTAACCCTGCAAGGATCTAAGACAACTCCAAAAGACTCTCCAAAAGGTGGAAAATGTTATCCACATACAGAGAAAGAACTCTGGAGTCTGAATGCAGATGGAAGCAGACTATATGCTCTCCTTGTCTTTTGCCATTTGCTTTGTTTCTTCTTTTTTGTGATTCTTCCCATTAGTTCTAATTCTTCTTTACATCATGAGTAATGTGAAAATATGTGTACTATGAATGTATAAGTAGAGCCCATATCAGATTGCACACTGTCTTGGGGAGGGGGGAGGAAGTGGGAGAGAAAATTCAAAACTCGATATCTCATGGAAGTGAATGTTGAAAACTAAAAATAAATAAATTAATAATTTAAAAAACACAATTATATACCACAACTTGTTCAGCCAGCCCCCAATTGATGAACATCCCCCCAATTTCTAATTTTTGCCACCATGAAAAGAGCTGCTATGAATATTTTTGTACAAATGGGTCTTTCTCCCCTTTTTTGATCTCTTTGGGATACAGACCCAGTAATGTGGCATTAAGGGGTCTACACAGTTTTATACCCCTTTGGGCATAGTTCCAAATAGAAGGCATTTTGTAAAGCACTGGATTAGGTGTGGAGGGAGATACTGAAACAGGGTAAATAAAATTCTTCCTCTGTCCTCAGCAAGCAGATTCAGTGCCCCATCGAGGCTAAATTTATTTTACCCAGATCTTATCAATTAGTTCTCATTTGCAGACTCTAAACTTAATTCTATTCGTTCAATTCAACTTAGCCTTTTTATCAATAACTTAGATGAGGGAATAGATGATGTGATTATCAAATCTGCAGACAAACTGAAGACAGGAAAAGTGAACCAACTTGTCATATGACCAAGTCAGATCTTCACAGACTACAACAAATGGAATTTAATCAGGATGAATGGAATATCCTATGTTTTGGTTAAATAATGAGCTGCACAGCCATGGAATGGAGAAAGTTTGGGTAGAAGTTCATGTGAACTATTATGGAAGTGTTTTGCATAACTACACATATATAATCTATATTGAATTGCTTGTCTTCTCAGTGAGGGTGGGTGGGGAGGAAAGAAGGGACAGAATGTGGAACTCAAAGTTATAAAAACAAATGTTAAAAATTGTTTTTACATGCAACTTGGAAATAAGATAGACAGGCAATGGAGTATAGAAATCTATCTTGCCCTACAAGAAAGTAAGAGGAAAGGGATAAGATGGGGTGGGATGACAGGAGGGAGGGCAGACTGGGGGAAGGGGATCAGAATGCATGCCATCTTGGGGCGGGGGAGGGGAGAGATGGGGAGAAAATTTGGAACTCAAAATCTTGTGGAAGTGAGTGTTGAAAACTAAAAGTAAATAAGTTTTTAAAAGAAGTTCATGTGAAAAGATTCAGGGGATTTAGGAGACCGAAAGCAGGGTATCAGTCAACAGCATGGCATGGTGGCCAATAGCTAGTGTAGCTAGGAGTCATATTGCATTGAGTGCTGGGCCTGGAGTCAGGAAGACCTGAGTTTAAATTCAGCTTCAGACACTTCTTAGCTATGTGACCCTAGGCAAGTTATTTAATTGCTGTTTGCCTCAGTTTCCTCAAATGTAAAATGGGGATAATAGTAACACTCACCTCTCAGGGTCGTTATGAAGAAAAAATGAGAAGACATTTCTAAAGCAACTATACAATAGGTAATATATAAATGCTTATTCCCTTTTTCTTCCTTGGTGAATTTTTAGGCTGTTATCTAGAAGCATGTTGTTCCAAGCAAGGGTAAGGATAGTGCCAATGTACTCTGCGCCATCAGGCCACATCTAGAATACCACCATCCAGTTCACATTTCAGGGAAAGATAGTCACAAGCCAGAGGATGCCCAGCAGGCATCTTGGTTGCTTTGAGGCAACAAGAATGATGAAGAAGCTATTGAAGAAACTGGAGATGTTAAACCTGTAGAAGAGGGAGCTTGGGGGGCAAGGCGAGAGAAAGGCTATAGGGAACAGGGATTAACCTTAGTGGCCATGGTTGGAAGTTGTAGAGAGAGAGGTATTTTGTTCAATGTCGGGAAAAGTTCCGAATAATTAGAGCCACCCCAAGTGGAAAGGGCTGCCTTGGGAGATAGTGAGTTTTCCTTCAAGTGATGCCTCGAAGACCATCGGTCTGAGGTATTGCAAAAAGCACTCCTGTTCGGCCACGTTGGCCTCATTGATTTCAAGCTTGTTGTTCAACTTAGTCAATGATTCTGTGCAGCTGAGCTTCAAGGCTAGTTGATGATTCTGTGACTCTCAGCTTCTCTCTTTTAAGGCCCTCCTGACGCAAGCTGACTGGCCAGTTCTTCGATATGTCCCCAAAAGAGCCATTTGAAGCTAATGAGACTCCTTTGGCTCCAGGATGAAAGCCATCTGTGATTGTTCACCAAGAGGCCTGAGCATGGTTATACAGACTGCAGCTGTCTGGTATTAATATGATCCCATCCTTACTGCCAAAGCAGGTGTTATATTGGATTTAGGATACTAGCTGCAGACAAGTAAGACAGGACTGAATGGTGTTCTTGAAAATCTTCTAGAAATTGAAAAAAAAGCCCAGAACCAGGGCCAGAACTGTAACTAGGATAGGGATGGTGGGGGTCTTGCCCCACGGTACTGACATGGTGGGGGGGAACTTCCTCCACTGGCCCCATGCTATTTCCCCCCCAATAGGATTCTCTGTTGTGCTTAGCTCCAGACTCCCAACCCCAGCATCCCATTGCATCTATGTCCTGTGACCTGGTTTAAATTCATTTCAACAAATACTTATTAAATATCTGCTCTACTTCTTTGCAGGTCCTCCTGCACAACCCTCTAGTCAGAGCAGGTGCCTAACAAATACTTGTGGAAGGAATAAGGAAATGAGTGAATAAATATGCCAGGAACTTTGCTTAATCTTATCAAATGCTTTCCCAATTACTCCTATCCCTACCTCCGTCTCCTCATCCCCCCTCACTTTCTACTTTGGCTGGCCATCTTGGCATAGGACAAAAATATAGGTTAGAGATGAAGGGTGAAGATGAATTCTGCAGCCAGAGCTACAGCCAAGATGGGACCATTCAGGGCCTTGTCCTAGGGTGCTGACATGGGGCCTGGCAAACTTCCTCCATTGGCCCCATCCTGTAGCATGTCCTAATTGTAGCATTCTTTGTTGTCCTGGTTCCATTAGCTGGTTCTATTACCTGGCCTGGGACTGCTGCCCCCTATACCACATTGTACCCCGGTTCTGTGCCTGGCTGCTTCCATGTTGCCACATTGACCTTTGCTTCCTCCTAAGAGTTTAAGACACATTCATTGGTCAACAGCCACAGGACAGTGACACAGGTCATATTGTATGTGAGATATAAACACAATCACACCTATTAGATGGAACTATATCAGGAACTAATCTCACACAGGACTTGGGGGGGGCACGGCATTCATTCTACTCAAGAGGCAGAAGCCTGGGTTCTCTGTTTTCCTTGCTAGGGAGAAAGTCACGAGGTCTTTTTCTCACTGGTCCTTATGCTCTGAGGTCTATTTTCCCACAACTGAATTTGCTTCCGATGCCAGAATTCTTAGTTATTACCCTGTTTCAGCATAAGAGAACAACACTGTAATGAAGATAAGAGGGGCTTCAGAGGTCCCCAGAAAGGAGCACATTCATTAGAAAACTCTTGAGAGCAGAAACTAGTTCTGAAGATAGCTCACTATGTTGGTTCAAATCCAGCTGAGGTTAACGCTACCAAATAGGGGCTCAGGGAAATGCCTGATGAAGCACAGGAAGAAGGTGCATCCCAGCAGCCACTGCAGGAAGGACTTCAGGTAGACCTTTGACCTGCTCATCTACTGAGGTCCCAAAGCAATGAAAAGCCTTACATCAGATTCCAATATAGGAAGGCTTTTGCCCATTCCTCCAACAGCGTTAAGGGGCAGAGCATACATGAAGGTAAACATTTCTATAAATATTCTCTGAAACCAATGACTTACAACTGTTATCAAAGAAGAGAGAATACAATACTCCCAGCAGCCAGTGTGAAAAGTGAGATGGCCTGCCTGAGGTTGAAACAAAGAGACCATGTATTAAACCATGTCAGCCTGGTTTAAGTAATTGGACTCTCCAGATGTAACACAGGAATCACAGACTTTGTGAGCAGGAAGGATTTTAGAGATGGTCTTCTCCAACCACCTTATGGAAGAGGTATCGATTATGAGACAAGGGAGACACTGGCACAAGACTGCCCAGCATGGCGTGCCTGCATCAAAGAAGGTACTGTGCTCTAGGAGTGAAGCAGAATTGTGGTAGCTCAAAAGAAACATGAAATACGTGGATTTAGAGACATCTCTACTCTAAATGTTCATATGGATTATTTGTGCCCAATCTGTGGTAGAGCCTTCTGAACTTATCTGATCAAGCCAGTTGGGCACAATGTCCATTGACCCCAACTTAGTGATACCATTTTGGTCCTCTTTGACCATGAAGGACAACATGGAAGAGGTATCGTGGTTTAGAGGATAGAGCGCTGAACTTGGGGTCAGAAAGAGCTGTGTTTAAGTCCCACTTCTGACCCTTACCAGCTCTGTGACCTGTCAATGACTCCATCTCTCTGAGACTCATCAGTAAATGGGGATAACAATACCTCCCACCTCACGAGTTATTGTGAGGAACATGTAAGACAGTAAGTGTTTGTGAAGCACTTTGTGAACCCATAAGGATGATTTTGTAAATATGAATTATGAGAAACCAAAACCTCGACAAACAAGGCAAAAGCCCAAGGTCATTCAGGTACCGAAGGAATCAAGACTATAACCCAGTTTATCTGGCTCCCACAATGCTATATGAATTTGTTTTTCTATAATTTGTATACTAACATGTTCTTAAATTGGGGTTACCTGTGGAGTTCCTCCCCAGCACCAGAAAGATACAATCACAGTTGTCCTAGTTGTGTGACCCTGGGCAAGTCACTTAATCCCGATTGCCTTGCCACACAACAGCAACAACAAAAACCAAAACCAAATATACTGGTAAATAGTAGGAGCAACAGTAGCAGCAGCAGCAGCAGCAGCAGCAGTAGCGGTAGTGATAGTGGTAGTGGCAGTGGTGGTAGTGGTGGTAGTAGTAGTAGTAGTAGTAGCAGTAAATTAACATTTATATAGTACCTACTACATGCCAGGCACTATGTTAAGTGCTTCGCAAATATTGCATCTGGTCTTCAGAATAACTGTGGGAGGTAGCCCACTTTACAGATGAGGAAACTGAGGTAAATAAAGGTTAAGTGACTTGCCCAGGGTCAGATAGATAGTAAATAGCTGAGGTCATATTTGAACTCTGTTCTTCCTGACTCTAGGCCTGTAGCTTTAACCACTATACCACCTAGCAGCCCCTGTTTAACAACTCACTTTACAAGACAGGAAAAAAAAGTACATACAATACACTTTTTAGTTTTATCTGATTTATTTAGATTTTTTCCATCACTTTCTCAAGAATAGACAATCAACAAAACAATAAATCAAGTCCCGATGTGTAGCAATTGTTTCCAAGGTATAAATGCTACCACTGAAAATTTAACCACCAGCTCTTGCAAGCTTCTCCAGCAAACCCTTGCCTACAATTCATATTCCACCTGACAGGGTTCTTGTGAGCAGAGCTGTTTACAAACCTTAAATTGCTTGAGGTATGCATCAATAGGGGGCAGCTAGGTGAAAGACTGGCTAGATTGATGGGCCTGGAGTATGGACCATCTGAGTTCAAATCTGACCTCAGACACTTACTAGCTATGTGACCCTGGGCAAATCACTGAGCTTTCTTTGCCTCAGTTTTATCATCTGTAAAATGAGCTGGAGAAGGAAATGGCAAAGCACTCCAGTATCTCTGCCTAGATAACACCAAAAGGGGTCACGAAGTTGTACACGACTGAAAACAACTAAACGATACCACCCAACAATACTTCTCAGATTTATGATTTTATCAGTAGGAAGACTCCCTCCACTAACATGGTCCATTGTTCTACTCCACTGTGGTAGATGCTTTTCATGAGATGCTAAGTCTGAAAACTCATCATCCAGTGGACAACATGGCAGATGAGTATCTCCCAATTGAACTAGGCTGATCTTGAGATCAAAGGCTGACAGCTCATTTCTGAGCCTGTACTCAAAGTCTTTTCCAATTAATTGGTGGGACCTGCCAGAGCTTGGGCTTCACTCACATGGCCCAGGGTCACCTTCATGCCACAGTGATGCACCAGAGTGGATACACACACACACATACACATGTGACTTGCTCAGGGTCACACAGTCAGGAGGTATCAGAAATAGAACTTGACTACAAGGCCAGTTCTCTGTCCAGTATACCATGCTGGATACATATATCCATGTATATATTTCTATATATAAACATGCATGTATCATATATACATATGTGCACAATACCTATGCATATATTATGTGTGTGTCTGTATTGATACTTGTAGGTATGTATATATATATATACATACACATGTATACCCACAGATATGGATATGTGTATGAGTTTTTATTAACACCAGTAGCATGCCAAGATCCCTTCCATGTCAAGGCTGTTACCGCCAAATGGATGACACTCTTCTTCTTCATTACATAGACCAAACCCTAAAGGTCAAATCATACCCAGAGATTATAAAAAGCCCAAGTGTGCACTCCACAGCTGATATAGTTGGCTGGTGAAGTGAGGCCACATATGTAGAATGGATTTCCTGAGGTAGGTTGAGTGTGTGTGATGGAGGGAGAGGGGGAGGGGAGAGGGGAGAGAGAGGAAGAGAAGAGGAAGGCACATATCTATCAGGGGCGTGTGGAAGGAAGACAAACAACAGGGTGGAAAGTAGCAGGGAAATCTCATAAAGGGATGGAATAGACAAGGGTTGGTGATATCTTGTGGTAGTTGATGAAGGACGTGGGTGGACATAATTAGGACTCGTCCTCTGATTTGGTAGATGAGTACTTGACACCAATTTCATCCTACATGTAATTTATCTTTTGACCGTTTCCCAGAACTGTAACTAGGGTGGGATAAATGAGATTTTGCTGTAAGTTGATGGTATCAGACTTAAATAGAAATGGGGCCACTAAATGGTATATAACAATCCCTACGGCTGTATCTCAACCACATATTAACATTATCCATGGTCTACTGTATATTTATTTATTTAGTTATATATTTCCCAAATTACAATTTAATCTGGTTCAGCTGCCAGGGGGCTGAGGGTACCAACGACACCTAGAATCCTTCATCAGCTCAGAAATAATTGTGCTTAGCATCTAGTCATTGAGAATAGGAGACAACCAGATAGCACATTTCTTGCTTCCAAACAACTATACTCCAAATAAGTGCCTTAGCATCCCTGATTTTTTTCCCTACCTCACCCCACCCTTCTTCCCTCCACCACACCACTCTCTCCAGACTGGTTCTCCCAAGCAGTGGGCTTTTCAGCATCCTGGTTTTCTGTGTACTATGCACTAGGGCCTCAGATCCCGGGATCTCTTTTCCGCCTTAACTGATTTTTTGTCTTAAAAAGCAGATCAGAAGGTATGTTTCATGCTGCTTTCCCTGAAAGTCAAAATAACCAGTTACAGCCCAGCTGCATCTCAAATGGAGAACAGGACTCAGGGGCTACACGCAGATGGAGATATAGCTCCTCCTCCAACCTGAATCAATCGCGTAGAAGAAGATTGACATTAGCAAAGGGGACGTCAGAGACGTCTCCAAGGGTTCCTTCAATTCAAAGCAGCCCTAGACATAGCCAAATTTAAATTCTAACTGATCTTTCACTCCTGTTGCCTCTTTTAAGCCAGGAGGCATAATGTGTGGGCATACTGGGTCACTCTTGTGTTTTCATGGTGTGTGGAGGCTGCTCCAAAGTGGAGAAGATTGTGTTTAAGTATAAAATGCATTAAAAGGTTCTTATCTCGATCTTGCAGATAAGGACACTCAGGCCCTGAGAGGTCAAGGAACGTGCAGAGTCAGATATGCATGAGGAACAGATCCAGCACCCCAGTGATTCCAGCCTAGAGCTAAACGGCTCTTCATTGTGAGCCTTCCTGAGTCTCTCTCATGGACAGCTTTGAGGAAGGAAGTATGGTTCACGGGGGTGAAAGAATATACGGTATAGAGTCAGTTGAAACTCCAACTCTGCCATTACCACTTGTGTGGCCACTTTAATTCTTTGGGCCTCAGTTTCATCATCTGTAAGATAAAGGAGGGATAGACTGGATAATCTCCAAGGCTCTTTGCATCTCTGATCCTATGAATACACTTGGTTGAAGTGAACAGCAGGAAAAAAAATAGCTAACATTTACATAGTGCTATAAGGCTTGCAAAACATTTTAAAAACCATTACTTCACCTGATCTTCACAACAACCCTATGGGGTGCGTGTCATTATTACCTTTCACTCTTCATCTTTCTTTTCCTTTTATTTTCCTTCTAAAGGCTAGCATTTGGTTCATATTTAAGAGACACTGTTATCTAAGCAGACGTACCACAGAGCTTACCACAGACTGAACATGGCAGTAACTTCTTTTTTTTATCTCTTTAACCAGGCCAGACTTTTTCCTTCATACATCTGACCACCTTAGTCCTAACTGTGGTGTTCCAAATTTTCCCTGTAACAACTTTAAGAAAAAGATTTCTTTACTCACTACTGAAAGCACAGTGAAACCCTGGTAGATATGGCTCCTTAATTGGTCTCTGAGCCTTATTAGTCTTTTAATAATAACAATGACTCATCTTCCTGAGTTCAAATCCAGCCTCAGACTAGCTATGTGACCCTAAGCAAGTCACTTTGCCTCGGTTTCCTCATCTGTAAAATGAGCTGTAGAAGGAAATGGCAAACCATTCCAGCTCCTTTGCCAAGAAAACCCCAAACGGGGTCACTAAGTGTTGGATGTGACCTAAATGACTGAACAGCAAAAACTAGCATTCGTATAGTCCTTTAAGGTTTACAAAACACATGTCATCTCATCTAAGCCTCACAACCTTATGGTGTAGGTGCTATTACTATCCCCATTTTACATATACAGAAACTGAGGATAAATAACTGGCCCAGGGTCACACAGCTAGTAAGTGTCTAAGGTCTCCCTGTCTTCATGAAAGCCCAGCATTCAGTCTACTGGGCCACCTAGCTGGCTCTGTTTTCCTTTAACAAGCCAGTTGACTGAGGGCCAGGTGCTGCCCATAAACCCCCATGGATCAAGGGTATTTTATTTGCAGAGGGACCAGACAGGGGTAGTTTCTAGCCAGCATCACTAATGCCCTTCTCCTTTCATTGTGTGTTCACCTTCCCTTTGTACTGGGAAGTTGGGGAGAAGGGAGGGAGAAGTCCTTCTTCTGAAGCTGAAGACCCCTTTTTGCATAGCCACAGGGGCGTCAATGACTGTCTATGACATGTCGTGGGCTGAGAGGTTTGTTTTTACAGAGCCAGCCATTTTCTGACTCTCCTTTAGCTGTGAGCTGAGAGAAGAGACTCCTTTGCGAATTGCTTCCTAGTAAATTTATATGGCCTTCCACGGTTCCTGTTGGCAGGCTGGTGCCCCACCGGCAGTAACGGAGAATGTACTAACATCAAAAAGTCACTAAAATGGAATTTTGAGAACCGCTCTATTCAAAGCCAGTGGAGCTCAGTTGGGTGTTTTTCTCATTCAATCTATCTTCCTGTCCCTGCTTTAGCCCATTTCTCTCTTCTCTCCTTTTCATTCTGTGACCCAATCTTTCCTGACCTTTTCCTCCCTGTAGGGCCTCCCGCCTTCCTCCAGCATGGACCCTGTTTGTGGCTCTCTCTCCCAATTTCCTCTGAGCTGCAATGCTGGAAACAAGCAGGGCAGGCTTCTCATTGGGGAAACCTCTGACAGTAAAGGTTAGTAGAGACGTGAGGCTAATGAACTACAGAATATTGGCTACATCTTGCTTGATTACTCTCAGAAAATGTAAAACCATCTTTTAGCCATGACTGGCCATTTATCTATGGGAGTGCTCATTGTAACACCCCCAAACTCACATTTATCTCTTGCCTTCAGGCTCCAGTCAAGGTTTCCAGAAATTAGTAATTCATCACTGAGCGTAACAGCGCCTAGTAGGATCTGCCAGACAAGGGGAAAAATCCCTGTATGCCCGTGCCAAGGTGCTGTCTTTCAGTGGCAATGTCTTCATGTTGTCTCATAGGATTGTGATAGCATCAGCTGCAAGTGTTTGGAAGTGCCAGAAATAGGGAGCTCCGATCATTTTTCTGGCTTGGGAAGGACAGAGCCACAGGTAGCAACGCTATCATTTAAGCTTTCTGATGGATGTGCAGTTGTTGATAAGGAACTGAGGGAGTGGGACCCCAGAGAGATGTCTGCTTCTTCAGCTCCTAGACAAAAAGACTCCAACTCATTCATTGCAAAGAGGGTCAACTTGCTCCATTCTGAGAGGGTTAATGAAGAAGTATTTGGGGCACCTGGGTGGCATAGTGGTTAGAATGCTGGGCCTGGAGTCAGGAAGACTCAACTTCACAAATCTGGCCTTAGATATTTATTATCTGTGTGACCCTGGGCAAGTTACTTAACCTTGTTTGCCTCAGTTTTCTAATTTGTAAAATGAGCTAGAGAAGGAAATGATAAATCACTCCAGTGTCTTTGACAAGAAAACCTCAAATGGGGTAACAAAGAATTGGACATGACCAAATAGCAAGTATTTGGTAGATAACAGGCAACTCCTCTGGGGCAGGTATTATTACCCCTACTCTACAGATGTAGAAACTGAGATTCAGAGTAAAGCAACTTGCCCAAGGTTACTTGGTTAGTGGTCATAGCATTTTCAGCCCCAAAACACTTTCGTATTTCATTCTGGGAAACATATTTCAAAACTTTGGTATTTAGTGGGTGAGTCCAGCCCGGGTGTCTCCTGTGCATTTAGGATGGCCACTGTAGACTTTCGCAATCTTGACGTTCAGGTAAATTTCAGCACTGTATGAATCAAACTGATGGAGGTTTGAGCATCAAATTCTTCAAATGTTACTTGTTTAGTCATCAGCTGATGGGAAAAAAAATTTGGAATCTCAGTCTTTCCCCTGTCACCTAGAAAGCTGCAAACAGCACTAGGGACCTCAGTAAGGTAAAATAAACCCTATGGGTCTGCCATTGTTGCTTTACCTCTGGACTCCTTACCCAGGTTCCTTTTGTGGGTTAAGATTATAATGTCATCAATTTCAATCTAGAAGGAATCTCAAAGGCCATTTAATCCAACCATCTCATTTTATAGATGAAAATCCAAGGTATAGAGAAATTAAGTGAATTGCCCAAGACCAAACAGATATCAAGGGTCAGCAATAGGATCTGAACCCAAGTCACAGGTAAGAAAAATCCAGCTCTTCTTATTTACAAATCATTTCAATGATTCTTTACTAAAGAATCATGGTATCATCGGATCACAGATTCAGAGCTGGAAGGACTTTAGAGGCCACTAAGTCCCATCTGCTCCTTTTACAGAGGAGAAAATTTAGTTACAGAGACATTAAAGGGACTTACCCAGGGTTACAGAGCTAGTAAATGTCTGAGGCCAGATTTAAACTTAAGTCTCTCCTGTCTGTGTATGTACTATACCATCTAGCTGGTTTCTCAGGCTATTACATGCATAGGCCAAGGATATTTGTGTTTGAGTGGCCACCTCTTGTTCTACGTTCAGATTCCTCTCGGGATTTCCTAATCCAGCTCTCTGTTTGGGGTACATGATATCATAGCATCCAGGGACAGCTAGGTGGCGCAGTGAATAGAGCACCAACCCTGGAGTCAGGAAGACCTGAGTTCAAATCCAACCTCAGACACTTGACAATTACTAGCTGTGTGACTTTGGGCAAGTCACTTAACCCCGATTGCCTTGCTTTACCCCCTCCAAAAAAAAAGAAAGAAAGAAAAGGGATCATGGCATCCAATGGTATGGCAATAGGCATAATTCCAACATCTGACAATATCCTTCCCCCAGTCACTAATTTCCCCCCTTCATATGGTTTATGACAGCGGCAGAGAAGCCCAGGGTTTTATTGTTGTTTACTCTTTTTACAACTCCATCTCTAGAATCTTCTTAGTTTCTTCTCCTGTGCATATTTTTTCACATCCGTTGGAAAATTATGTTGTCTTTGATCCTGAAGCAAATCCCTAACAGCCCTTCCCCTCATTTCTAATTAGTGCTATTTCTGTGGTAATTAAGACAGGAGCAACTCTGTAATGCCCAGACAGCTTAGATCCAGGAGGAAAAAAATGCACACTACCATGAAGTAAATCCAAGAAAGACCCTGTTAGCTAATTTGACTGTACTTGATATGTTGGCAC
>CM053626.1:282266264-282293957 GCA_028646595.1 Phalanger gymnotis | reverse complement strand
AAATCAACAAAGTCTAACAGCTTTTTCTTAGTCTTTACATGTCTTGACCCTCCCTCTCTTGAACCTCTCTACTCCCTTGCTTTTAGAGTAACACAGCCTCCTGATTTTCTCTATTCCTCACCAACTGCTACTTTCATTTCTCTGTATTCCACTGTTGTAGGCCTTCCCTAAGTTCTATCTATATTTGGCCCTCTCCTTCCCTCCTTTCATTTCTTCTCCTTTCTCTCCTGCCCTCTTCTTTATGCCCTTTCTTTTCCCCTTCTCTCCCATCCCCTCCTCTCCTCTCTACATCTTCACTTTCAGTGAGCTCTCATGGCTTCAATCATCACTTCGATGTCAAGGACTTTAAAATATATAGCCCCATTCCTGACTTCCCTGCTGAGTTCTTGGCTCCTTTTCTCATTACCTATTAGTCATTGGGTATCCCACTAATATCTCAAATTCAAAATGTCAAAAAGGGAATTGATCACATTTCCCAAAAAAACCCTTATTCTTCTTCATGACTCTTCTATATTTGTTAATAACAATACTAATAACAGTCATTCAAAATCAGCAGGGCGCCCTGAGGGAGAGAGGGGAGGCAGCAAGTGCCAGGCATGTCAGACTGTAGGCACCTTGACCATCATTTCTCTCGGAGCCTGTTGGGGATAGTTCAGACCCTGAACTCAAGAGCCTTGGGAATAAGTGCTCCCCAAACCACCAGACCTGCTTCAAGCTCAGTCCCTGCAGCCAGGGAGATGAAGACAGAAATCATTATGGAGCAAAGTTCAACCTTTCTCATCCTTCAGCAATAGCTAGTGACAATTTTACCAACAGACAAACACACAGATACAGGAACCCTGGCAATGGTAACATCTCTGAGACTACTGGTCCTGCTTCCAGCCCAGCCCTTAGAATTCTTATCTATGGAAACAACCCATGTGAGAAAGTATCAACTATCCACAACTGCCAACCAGCTGCCACCCAAAGGGCAGGAAAGTCAGCCTAGATGAAGGCCGGAGCAGAAGAGAATTTATTCACTATGCCACTACTCTTTCTGTCAATGACACCACGGTTCTCTTACCATATTCAAAACTTTGGTGTTATCTTTGACTACAAAGGAAAAGGAAAAAGAGAGAAAGAGGAACTGTCAGTTTCATTTCCTGTATCTGTCTACAGGTTGCCAATTCCACTGCTATGGTAGTTCAGGCCATTGTTTATACATATCATGACTACGGCAATTTTCTTCTCAAATGTGCCTACCTGCTGATCCATCCTCCATATGTCTGCCATGTTAATATCCCTAATATACAGATCTTTTCACAGTACTCCACTATTTAAACACCATGAAAGATTCCCTATTGCCTACCAAATAGAGGCTAAACTTCTTAGTACAATAGTCAAAGTCCTCCTTCATCTGGTTCCATTCTCTCCTTCTAGTCTCAACTCACACAATTTATATAATTTATACTCTTGCCATACTAGACTATTCTCGTTCCCCCAAAGGCCTTCACATCTTCTACCTTCCAGACTTTATCATGCTCATCCCCATTTCCAGAAGAGATAGCAGCTCCACTTCATATGTACCTGCTCAGGTTGAGGCTTGCCTCAAATGCTATGTCTTCCATAAACAGGAATAGGGATAGTAACTGGATCTATGATTCATTGATACAGGGAACTCTTAGATGTATAAACTTAACTTAAATTCGACTTTTCTCTTTTGCCTATCTTCTAGAATGTAGCAGTGGGGAAGATGGGTCATTACATATTGCATTGCTGTACAAATAAATGAGAACTACAAAAACTTAACCATAAACCCAAAGAAGAAGTTTCCATATTACCTGTAGGCTTTCTTTTTTTCCTTTTCTAAGCATAGGATAGATTCCTGAGAGCACATTTTCACAGCCCAAGAGAAGAAAACAGCTGGGGCCATGGTGTAATGTCTGTAAAAGAACATAGAAGTTCCATGTGCCTCTCCATGTGGCCCCAGAGGGCTGTCCATATTATTCCTGAATTTATGCTACCTACTTACAGGAAGGAAAGGCAAATGTGACCCTGAAATCTAGTCTCCTGTACACCAAAGGGAAATATGTGGGGAAGAGACAGCCTTGGAGGCATGTAGTTCAAGTGTAACCCCAAGTTTGAGTTCAGAGATTTGGTCTTCTAGGGAAAAGAAAGGAGTGGGATCCTTATCATTGTGTCTCTTAGAAAGAGAGGATCATTCATGAGACTCCTGAAGCTGAAGAATTAATAAAAGACTAAAGCTATGCCATGGGAAAGGGGAAGATTTGTGCTTTTTAAAAATCCAATTTCCCTGAATTATTCAGACACAGGAGACCAATGAGAAGGGGACTGATTGCCTGCAGCAGCCCTAAAATGTGTTTGCTTTCTGGAGGGAAGCTACACCACAAAGTTACCCTACAAGTCTTTGGAGACTGTGTGGAACCCTATGGGAGACAGGAATTCACTGGAATATCAGGCTCTGATGCCAACCTCAAATTCAATGTTCTTCCCAGAAGAATCCAAACCATAGAGTGGAACTACAAGTGTTTCAGGAGTGGGTAGGACTTTGTGTTGGTTGTTTACAGGTGATTGTAACTCTCTCTCTCTCTCCATACACACACACACACACACACACACACACACACACACACATACACATGTGTATTTTGTCTTCTAATAAATTTACTACATTTGTTTATGGGCTCATCTGAGTCATTTTCCTCGTCTGTTGAGTGTCCTGTACCTGACTTGCATTCGTTACCTTGGATGCTTAAATGGGAACTGGGGCCACTATCCACATTTATACATACTTAGATATGAGGTATATATAAGACATATTCAGAGGTTTCCCAGAGCAAATTGGGGTAAGGGGGAAGATGGGTTTAGTAAGTCCAAGATATTTGAGGGTGGCCTCTGGGATCAGACCCAGTCCATGTGATTATGGAGCTTGATTGTTCCTAGGCTATGTGTTGAACCTTATCTATTAGAAGACAAAATTGATACATTTCCTTCCAACTATACACATTATTTCCCTATGTGTATACAACCCCAGTACTGAAGACTGATGACCATGTTTTTAAAAATGCTACGGTCACCACCCATCTGCCTTTGCCATTATCAGATGTCAAATTTAGAAACATTTATTTGTCCAAACTGTACTTGGCAACCAATGATCCCAAAGTGCTAAATGGATTTGTCCTGGACTTGGATTCTGCATCTATGGAGCAGGGCTTAGATAATTTAAGTGCCTCTTATAAGAGAAAGCAACTGAAATTCAATAGAGACGAATGTAAAATATTGAGCCAGGGAGCGGAACCATGAGCAGGGCAGGATTCTAAATGGAAAGGTTATAGCTGAATAACTAGAAGAAGGGAGGGGTGGGGCGCACAACACATCCAAGGAGTTCTTGCAGAAATACAAATCCCAAGTGGGCTCTGCAGAGAACAAGGATTGGGATGCTGTTGAGCTGGGCTGACAAAAGGCTGCATTTTTTGTGTTAGGTAGTTTATGTTGAGAAACTCTCCCTCCTGGCACAAATGGGCTGACAAGGGAATTTGGCTGGAGATGTAAAGCTGTCAGTTTTGAGCGGTAGTCTTCGAGAGTCAACTTTGTTTTCAGACCTTCCGATCTAAAACACTGGAATGGAAACATCTAACGAGAGCTGGAGACCATGCCTGTGTCTACATGATGTTCAAACAACTAGCCTGTTTGGGGGATTTAGTCATACTGGTGGAGTTTTATTTAAAAAAAGTTAGTTGAATCAGCTGTTTGGTTGATTGGACAGCTCTGGAAGAGGGATCTCTCCCATTGGGCTGTCATTTCTGCTTAAGATGGGCTACCAGGAAATGAAGCAGGTCTAAGATGACATGGAAATAAAGAACAGGACTCATGACTTTCCCCCACCCCCCAGTCCTTCCTTTATCTTCGGATTATGATTTCATGGGTGTTTGAGGATGAGAGTGGCTATGGGAGACATTTGTGCTTCATTAGGCTGGTAACATAGAAAACAGAAGGAAGGGGTGAAGACTGCTAATAGCTATGTGTAAGGCCACAGTTGACTTTTCCAAACTGGTAAAAATAAAAAAAAACTTGGAAAAAAACCAAACCACAAAACAAAATCCTCTTCCCAGTAGAAGATTGCTTGTTCTCTCTTGTAAGGCTGTTTTAGGTCATAGATATATTTGTGTCCCATCAGTGTCTGTCAAGTCAATAATCAGCAAGTTAGAGACTGTTCTCAGATAAATATTCCCCTTCTCAAGCTAATGGCTTATTCATCTTCCCGTCCTTGATAGGGGCTTTTAGCACTTGAAAGGGGTGTTAAAAACACACTAATAATTACCCTTTAGGGTAAAGGCCCAAGCACAATCACAAATTTCTTATACACCATTTTACTGTAATCTCAGGCCCTAATGAAGACAGCAGACATCACTTGACTAAAAACAAATCATTAGGATGAGAAAAAGAACAAATGGTTGACATATACACTAAATTCATCAGGCTTAAGAAACAAAACACCTAGCAAGGATCTAGGACCTAACACTTAATTTTCCCTGGGGGGAAAAGCATTGCTGTGTGAATACTTAAGATAACAGGCATGTAAATATTCGTAACCACCAAATAAGTGCCACCTATCTTTGAAGACAAAAGTAATCTGGTTATTTCCCAATTAGCAAAAAGACTTTTCCAAAAATTGGGACAAGGGACCCAAGAATTCTGTAGCACACGCTCCTCTGTAATACAGGGCTTTGCAGTCTGCAGGAAAATGTCAGGAAATCCAAAAACTGGTAGATAGTTTGAAGGGATGGCTTTGTTTTTCTTTGCTTCTCATTTCAATGGCTGCTACAGGCTGAAAAAAGAACCATAATGTGGGGAGGCTTTTATAACTGGAGACTAAACCCTCCATTTAGCCTTGGAACTAACAGAATACAACCATCACCATTTAAAGTGCCCCTTGAAGCCACCTGTAAATATGAATCTAGCAAAGGGGGGAAGCTAAGCTCTATTTTCTTTGCTCCTAAATTCGGTGCATGTGAACTTGTCATTTACAGGTCTCATCTCCTCTTAAGCTTTTCAGAATACTCTACTCCAGACCTCCCACACATTGAATGCTCTTTCTCTATTTGCTGGTCTCACCAAGTCTTCAGGTGATGCAGAAAGTTAGTTGGTGGGTGCAGTCTATACCAGAGGCTATCCTGTTTCTCATTCAGCAGCCTTGCCTTCTTCAGAGAGCAAGTTGCTTTATAAAATGATAAGAGAAACATTAAGTCAAGCACCCCACTACCACTTATGAGTCACGGTTCTTTATTAATTTCAATTAATCTGTAATTGCCCAATTAATATATCAAATTTTAGCTAGCAGTCTGGCATTCTTAACAAAGTTTGGTATTAGTTGCATATGTTCGTGTCATCTTTGATTCACCTTTGATGCTGAGCTGATTTCTGAGCCTCCATCTAGGGAGTAAGACTGAATTCAATCTGTCAGAATCTGCCCTGGTGAAACAGATTTCGTTTATAAGGCTCCCAACTCTAATTAGGTCCCTTTTTTAGTCTACATGTCTACCTCTAGCCTCCTTTCTCCGCCTCCTCTCTGGTTCTTTTCCAGTTCTCTCCTTTTTCTCTGTCTTTCTTCTGGCCTCCTGTCTTTCATGTGTTCATTTTCTGTCATCTGCCTTCTCTCCATATCTCTCCCTTCCCCCTTTAATCTCTAACTCTAGTTCTGTCTCAGTGTCTCTTTTTACCTCTAATAGTTTGAAGAGAGCAATACCCAAGGGACTGAAATAAAACCAGAAATTATGATGTAACACCCAAGGCTAAAAGCTGAGATAACTTTTCTACTCTGAAGGCAATTATTTTACTGGTTTTTACTCCATAAAGGATTCCGAATCTTAGGAGAGATTTTTTTTTACCCTACAAAAAACAACATAGAATTTCTTGGCCACACCTGCAATTTATGTATAGTATTTTATTGCCTCATTTTGAGGTGATCATCTTCATTCTACCCCTTCCCCTACCCCAGGTGACAGTGCAGCATAGAAATGGTGATTCTATAAACAAGGTCAGACAAACCAGTGAAGGATGAAAGCCAGAGATTGACCTTTATAAATATACAGTACTGTATTTGAAAGAATCTCAAATCGAGAGCCAACAGCTGACAGAATAGGCAATAAGCAATAATACCACCCACTTAGAACCACTCAACCATTCTACAGGGCAGTGATTTCTCACTAAATCACAGCCCAGGAACTATTAACTTTAACAGCACCAGCAATGTTTCCCCTCAATTCCTCATGTCCCCCACCACCTTGCTCAATATTGTCAGAAGCTGACCCTTTCTCTTTTCACTTTGGGAGAACTCTAGCTGTTCTTTGTCCTCCCTCTACTTTCCCCAAAATCTTCCCTCTTTCCCAGGGACCTTCGCCCTTATTCTGAAGTGGCTATTGTGGTTTTCATGGAGATGAGAACCCTGGACCTTGGACACTTCTAACAACCTTAGCTTTTATTGCTTTCATCCTCCCCAGGATAACTAATGTTCCTTATATGTGCTATTATCCTTGAATGCCAAGGCAGGTGGCTTTGCAGGCACCTGGGGCACTCATTATTTGCTTCATAGAGGTAGCTAAGAGCAACAGAGACCAATGCAAAGGAACTCACAGGAAATATAGAATCAGAAGTGTTGAGGTAGGAACCCCACAGGAGTCTGGGAGAACTCAAAATATAAAGGAATCTTGGTTCAAGATCTTACCTTTGAATTTGTATTCATGGCCCAAATCATAACTCCAATGAAGAGGAAAAGGTGGAGGAGGGAATGCCTCAGTATACTGACAGGGATACAGAAGGAAGTCATCAATCACCTTGTATTTTTGAAAAGACAGATATAGAAGAAGATAGCAAAAGCAGGTGATGGAAGATGGATACAACAACATGGCTTGGTCCTGTAAGAATCAGTAATAAGGTACTATAATAATCAGCGCCACTAGTAATAATCCTTTAAGTATCAGGAATGCTAAAGTTCAGAATGAGCTGAGGATGCTGAGGAATATTACAGAAAAACCAAAGGTCTACTTGTTTATTTGTTTTGAGGTGAATGATGGATTCCTTTTTACATTCCCTTTCTATAAGTAATGAGAGTGTCAATTTGATTTCTGCAGCTAGATAAGGTACTTCAGGAAGAGCTATACTCTTTCTCTGGGGACCAGCCCCATGTATCAAAGCTCTAGTTCATCGTTCTGTGAATGAAAACAAAAGATGAAGCCAGGCATCATGGAACAGCTCTTTCCTCTGCAAAACTGAGTGTCTCCCATGAGAACTAAAGACCTCACTGTGGACTCATTAGCACAAGGCCCTCACAAACGGGTTCAAACCTGAACCTGAGATACAGTCAGTTCACTTGGGGCAAGTGTGGGAAAAATAGTTTCATGCTTCCTCATGGCAACATCTAGTTGCCTTTCCTTACCCTTCTTATCCTGAAGGACACCTATAGTCATGAAACATCTTATATAACCTGTAATGTAATTTAAGCGACCTTCATATTGACAAATCTAATCAGATATCTCTAGGCTTTTTGCCAGTCAATTAATCAAGAGGCATTTAAGTGCCTTCTTTGTGCCCCACACTGTACCAGGAATGGAGGGGGAGGCAGTAGAGTAGAAGGGGAAATACATATTTATATGCAATGTATGCTCAATCAGTATAAAGTGGTGCATTTAGGATAACATGTTTCCTATGAGAAGTCTCAGGTCAATTATGATGGAGGAATGTTTGGGTTTTTCCCATAGGAGAGAGCCTGAACAGAAAAATGCTGCATTACATTTAAATCTATAGAAGAGAAATCCTGAAATATCTACCTTGTTCTATCAAGATTTTCATATAGTCTCTGAATTTCAGCCAGTATCAACTTGTCTGGGTGAGTGAAGCCATACTGTTAACCATATTCTATTTGAAGATTGTGGAAAGATCAGAAACTACTCTAGAACACATGTAGGGCTTTCCCCAGAGTTTAAGAGACAAATTCTGACTTTTGGTTAAAACAAATCAGGTGAATCTTGGTGGTCAAGTGTTTTCCTCTGCCACCAAACTCAGACTCACTCTTACCCCTTTCCTCTCCTTGTCCTGGGGCAGTGACTGACCTTAGTCTGAGTATGTACAATGGTGGTAGAGTTTTGCTTATCATAAAAAGACTTGTTATGAGATGAATTTCTTGTCCTAGAAAGTTAGAACTGGAAGAAATCTTAAGGCTCATCAAGTCTAATGTTACAGAAGAAGGAACTGAGAGGGCCTGTTAAGTTTTAAGGACCCATCCAATGACACACAACCAGTTAGCAGCTAGACTAAATCCCAGTCTTCCAATTGAGTTAATGACCTTGTTATCTCACTATACAGGTACCCCTTTTAAGTAATAATAATAATAAAGTACAATAAAGTTACTAAGGTCTCCTGGATCTCAGAGAGTCCTGAGGGCTTGTGTTTAGTCAAGCCATATCAGTATTTATCCACATATCTCATCTCCACAATGGGGACCAGAAACCAGCACCTTACCATCCTGAGGGTGTTGGTACAAGAAATACAGTTAGGGGTTGGGATATAATGAAGCATTTATTAGATATAGACTTACTGTTAATTCAACCTAATTAAAAATACAAGGAGCCCTTAATTATTCAGAGATTATTTGGTTTATTTATTAGTGATGTCTTTGGCTCTCCCCCTGCAAGATGTGGTTTCTTGGCTAGGTCTCTATTAACCATACTTTCTCAAGACATTGCTGAGGTCCTCTCCAGCCTTGTCTTTGCTACCTTCACTTCATGCGGGGATTTCACTGTTGGTAATCCTCCTCTATCTACCAGTGATTCTTGAAACTTCAGGGCAATGGAAGTATTGGGGAATGATGTGCTTGGGTAATACATTTCAAGAGTTTTAATAGGCTGGAATGTGTCCTCCAATATTAAGTGGACTCAAGACCAGGTCACACAGGGATCCACTAAAGGAATTCGAGATATTCATCTTGGAAAAGGAAAGACTTGGAATGACATGATTAAAATGACTCCAAGTATTTGGAGGTGTTTAAAAGGAGTAGACCTGTTCTCCTTGCCCCTAAAGGGTAGAACTAGAAGAAATGGATAAAGGGGCAGGTTTAGGTTGAAAGAACAGAAGAAATTGATGTCATAGTGCATAGAGCACTGGTACTGTAATCAGGAAGATCTAAGATCAAATTCAGCCTCAGGCATTTACCAGCTCTGTGACCCTGGGCAAGTCACTTAACAGCTATCTGCCTCAGTTTTCTCAAGTGTAAAATGAGGATCATAATAGCATCTACCTCCCAGGATTGTTGTGAGGATAAAATGAGATGTTTACGAAGCATTCTGCAAACCTGAAAGCACTATATAAAATGCTAGTGCCTTTAATAATAACAACAAAAATAATAATACTAACTATACAAGAAAGTCGTGGGTTTTCTGTCACTGAAAGTTTTCAAACAGGAGTTGGATCTATGGCCACTCATCAGAGATTCTGTAGAGGAGATACCTGTTCAAGTCCAAGTTAAACTTGACCTCTGAGGTCTTTTCCAATTTGGAGATTCCATAATTTTGAAAAGTAGCTCAGGGAATTTCCTTTAGTTTTTTTTTTAACTCTCATAGAATGCCAAATCATAAAGGGACTTTAGAGACTATGTTGCCTAGCCTACTGATTTTACAGATGAGGAAACTGAGACCCCAAGAGGTTAAAAAAACTTGCTCACAATCACATAGATATTAAGTGGTAGAGCTTGAATTCAGGGCTTCTGATTACCCATCCTGGGTGCTCTCTACATCACCTCTTCCTTAAGTACTGTGCTGTCACCCAAGCATTTAACTATAAAACCTTAGAGTTGGAAGGATCACAGAGACAACCTAATTTAACACAAAACACATACATACACATGTGTACACACACAAAGAATGGTAGACCCTTAATTAAGAGTGTGAGGAAGGAGTCTGGATAAGATTATCTCTAAAGATTTTGTCTAGGTCTATTACAGTCTTGTTGAAAAAATTTGGTAGGAGAATAAAGTTAAAATTATTTGGTAAAATGAGATGTAGGGATTCCCTTGGATTTCATCTATCCAGAATACCCCTGTTTTAATCCCCTTCCATTTATCTGGGAGGATAGTATCATAATTTTAGAAGAAAGGAAATTATGTCATTCCTTTTACAGATGAGAAACTGAGGTTCAGAGAGTACATGTGACTTGCCTTAGATCACACAGGTTGCAAGTGATAGAACCAGGATTTGAACTCAGGTTTTTTGGCTTCTAGTCCAAGTCCATTATATCACACTGAGTTAATTGTATGTGAATAATACTATAAATTCAGCAGCAAAACCTCAAATTTCCTATCAGGGCAGATGTGTTAGGGTATGCTTAAGAGCTCGGTCCCCAACCCCCTAGTCTTCCTGGGGCTACATGACTCCAAAATGGCGACAGCTTCCCCCAGAGAAATGCTTCCAAGTGTCTTACCCAACTGTAGAGACCATGAAGTAGAAGTGACAGCTTCTTAATAGCTACTTTAACAGTTCCTTCCTCTCCACAGTCTGTAGCCCCTTATTTAGTAAATATTTATTTAGCCGTCTGAAGTATGATGATGAATCACTGTCGGTTTCCTTTAAATAAACAGGCCTGACCTCGGGGTTTTCTTTCCCCATGAATAGCAAGTTTATACCTGCTCCCAGTAATTGTTTAAAGGGCTTTGACAACACGGAACAGGCTCTGTGGGCATTGCTCAGCAATCAATTCATCCTTTTAATGGATCCATCCTTCCTTGCAGAGACTACTCCTTTGAGTTACAAAAGGTGCTATCATTGAGTGGGTCTCTGTCTCTCTCTATCTATCAGTCTTGTTTATATTCTTTATCTCTGTCTATTTATGGTACTTAACATGCTCTACCTTTCTATTGATCCGTCTGGTTTAATTTCTCTCTATTTGGGTACCTTGGGCACATTATCTCTCTTATCTAGCCCTTGGTCTCCTACAGGGGCCCCAGATCAATGCATGGCTTCACTGAAGGTTAGTTCCTTTCTTTTTCAACAAGTCTCAGGTGAATACACAACACAGAGAAGAACAATGTATGAAGATTGAAAATTCAGAGGAAAACTCTTCTCTGGGACTTAAGGCTCTTCTAAGAAGCCCCCAAAATCTTGAAGGCAGATGAAACATGGCGAGAAGGACTTCACTTGGCAAGATTAGGCCTTGTTGAATAGAAAGAGTAAGTGCCTTTTAGTTTGAAGATGGTGCAAAAAAGGAGTCTTCCACACCTCCTTCCCATCCTAGCTGTTCATTCCCCACCCCCCCCACTCCGAACAGGCCCTTTTCAAGTCCAAAGTTCCCACTGCCTGTTCTCTCAGCTGCCTATTCTCTCAGCTGGTGTCTCAGTGGGAAGCAGACAGGATGGAAGTCACTCAGTAGAGCCTGAGACTGTCTAGGAGAGCTACTGGCTGATGCAGGAATATGCGCCTTATACATGGGCACAGGGGAAGAGGACGAGAGGAGCAGAAGGAAGCCTGCTAATTGAAACTCTTGGGAGACAGAGAAACATCATTCAAAAGGCTCAGGACAAATTTTCAGGTTCCTTTCTACTGTCTCTGATGTCCCATTTTCCCCCTACTTTTAATTTTAGGTATAATTGTAGGCAAGTGAGGGATTAAATGGCCTGAGGTAGTATCCATAACAGTATTCTACAGCTCTCCCTTTCTTCCTTCTTTCCTCTGTTTCTCTTGCTCCAATATCCTCCCATACCTATTGATTCATGTAAATCTGCTACAGGACAATAACACTATCATTATCATATTCAAATCTGTAACTGGGATTATTTGAAGCCTCCCACAGTTCAGCACTGTTCTAGGCACCAAGGGACAAATGAAATATGGGGAAAAGGAGTCCCTGTCCTCAGGGAGCCCATAGTCTAGCTGGGGAGAAAAGACATAGGTAATGATGAAGGAATAATGTGAGACACTCTATAATTAAAGGCCTCCTGTCCTTAAGGAGCCTTTCATCTAGCTGGAGAGAAAAGTCTAATACATACAAAATAATCAAGGAATAATTCAAGACAGTCTCTAATTAAAGTACTCTGACTATAAGAGCTTTGGGATTTGTATGAAAAATGGAAAAGCATTTGATGAATTGGTGATTTATTCACAACTCAAAAAATTGTGAGCAATACTTGTCACATAAAATGCTTGTTACTACCCTTAATAATTTATCACTTTAAAATGTACTGCAAATCAACCTCTTGCACCTGTCTACCCATTCATTAATCTTTTTAAAGAATTTTAAAGCACTTACTATGTGTGTGATTTGTTCTTGCAGAGGTTTGTGGTGTGTAGCAGAGTCCAAAGATCAAGAGGCATATAACTTATTACTTCCCCAGTATCTATACTGTCTCCTTATTTGGGGTGTGGGGGGGTGAAGCTAGCCATGCATTCTATTGAATAATAGCAGTTCTAAAACCTTCTTTTATGGCCTAATGTACAATAAATGAATCATGATCCAAATTGGAGTGGCAAAAAAGATTTGATGAGAAGCACTCATGGGGACAAATACAAGAATTTCCCAAAGGGCCATTTGCATTGAAGGAAGCAGGTAGCTTTCTGCTGCCAATGGACCTTCATGTGACATCATTCCTTTGTCAAAAGCAGGCCACACCCTTAATTAGAACCAAGGGATGATATGGGCAGGGGGCAATGCCGATTGCTGGTATTGCTGCTGATGTGAGGACATCAGTTTCCGTGTGATGACATTGTCATTAACTTTCCTGGGGCTGGTTGTCTTTCCAGGACAGATTGACACCAGTGGCAGTGGTTTTGAACTTTTATTTTAAGGTGAATTGTAAGAAAGTCTTTGGATTAGACATTAAGAGAAATCTCTTTAACGTAGCTATTGTCAGACAAAGAAATGTGTCACTAGAAGAGATCTGGGGGTCTCTCTCCTAAGGAGAAGGCAGACATTTGTAATTTGGGGGATCATGTTAGTGGAATCCTGGTTCAGAACAGAGGAGTTAGTTTACTGAATGAACTGCTGAGATCCCATTCAGCTTCACAATTCCTCAATTTTCTGTGTATCTTTGTCAATCCCTTCCACCTCTCCATGCATCCATCTGTAACTGTTTACCGAGAACCTATATTTGGAAAATAAGCATATTCCTTCTCACATGCATATTACCTATTTCATGGCTTATTGATTCACACGATTCTTCATTCTAAGTGAGATAGCCCTGTCACCACTGAAACATGGCCACTTAACCTCTCAGATAGCATATGCTTTGGAAAGATGAGCTAACTTGAAAGTTGTGTTTTCTTAAACAAAGTATAATTCATGGATTCAGTGATGGCAGGGACTTTAGAATTCACTTAAATCTAAAGCCCTCATCTTACCTATGAGGAAACTGATACCCATAGAAGTTAAATGACTTAATCGAGGTCTCATAGGTAGTGGCAGAGCCAAGATTCAAACCCTGCTCCTCTTACTCTAAAATCTAGGACTTTTTCCCACTATACAAATTGAAAAACTATACATAAATATATATCTATACATACACATACACATATATACATTTATATACTCACATACATAGTTTTTATGTACACACACATATATACACATACACACATATATAATGCATGTATATATACACACATACATGTATATGTATGTATGTGTTTATATACATGTATGTATTGTGTGTATATATGCATTCTGAAGCTAAACAGATGTACGTTTTGAAAATGTATAAACTAGTTTAGATTATTCATATTGAAATGATAACTAATTATCCCCTAAATTAGCATGAATGGTCAGGATTTCACTCTCCATATAGTTTATATGTGTATGGATTCAATGTTTATTTATACCTATGCATCTTTAATCCTATGTGCCCACTCTCCTTCCTGACACTAACAAAACTGCTATAATCCAAAGAAATCAGAAGGCTTTGGCCCTTAGTGTAGGACAGTTTGGAAAATATGCTATTCTTTTCTAGAGACAAAATGTGTTAACCTTGATGGTGCTGTGATCTCTTCTCCCCATCACCAGTAAGTACCTTGTGTTTTGTGAAATGCACATCACCCAGGTATACAATTCTAGCTATAACATGGGAGGAAGGAAAGGCAGCAGAGTAATGAAGACCTTGGCTGTCTGTCCTCTGGAGGGAGGAGGCCTGGCTGACCTGAGCAGAATAAGATGGAAGGAGCTAAGTGGTGAGTGAGTGGGCAGCAGCACCCATCCAGTGTGACAGGCCAACAGGGGAGTTAGTGAATGCTACATTGTAATGAACCGCAAGCTATTTTCTGCAAACTGGGCAAAGACTCTAGGCTTAACGACTGTAAAACTTGATAAATGTTAATAAAGGAGGCCATAAATTACTAGCTGTAACCCTGGCAAAGTTTGTTGTATTGTATGATACAGTCTGTGGCTTTGGCTCAGGCCCAACTCAAGCAAGGGAAATTTTTGATGCAGAAGCTGGCAACGTGTGTGGAGAACCGGCCGTTGGGTACAGATGGTAAATTTGGCAAACACCCAGCCCAGGGGAATGTCATGGCAGCTATGAGGCTGAACTGAGTGGCCTTCTCTGAACTGTTGTCTTTGCTCTGGGCTACCGGTGAAACCTCACCTCAGGCTTGGAAGTCTTTTCCCTATAACCTGCTTTTTAGAATGGAGGAGAATGGGTAAGGAATCCACAGGGAAGGAAGAGTTACGGGTCAGATAGGATCTTCAGATAGGAAGTTATGGAAAGGGAGAAAGATCATTTGGAAAGGCTGTATCTAACCTTGACCCACTCACAAAACCTAATCCCACTCTCCAAACCATGATCATGTTCCAAAAATGATCCTTCACACACTCAAACCCAGAATCCTCTCTCTGGACTCTAATCTCCACCAGCCAACTAATATCACTCTTCAGATCTTGACCTTGTCCTAAACCTGATCTCACATCCCTAAAACATGACTTAAGTCACTATAAACATTTCATAAGTAGTTATGGTATTTGAATCACTGTACTAGGTACTGGAGATATTAAAAACAGGCTTTTTTAACCAAACTCTGATCCCATTACCTCAGACCTGACTTAGACCCTTCCATCAAACTCTGATCCCACCCCCCTAAATCTTGTCAAAGCACCTAAACCTACTCATATATTCTCAAACTTGACTATACACCTAAACCCTGATCTTAATCCTCAAACCCTAATCTGAGTCTCCAAATCTTGTCCATCCATTCTCAATTCTGATACCCTTCAACTTTGACTGTACATTTTTTTATACTGGAAAACTTTTTATTGTAGGTGGAGTGGGACAGCTGGACACAATTTAGATGATTCCAATTTTGTTGGCAACATCTAAAGCATTGTAGTCTGGAGCAAGTTGGACATAGGCCTTCTTCTCTACATCAGGCTGGATCAGCGTGTTGACCCTGGCCATGTCAATGTCATACAGCTTCTTTACCGCCTGCTTGATCTGATGCTTGTTGGCTTCAATGTCCACAATGAAGACTAGGATATTGTTGTCCTCAATCTTCTTCACAGCAGATTCAGTGGTCAAGGGGAACTTAATGATGGCATAGTGATCTAGCTTGTTTCTCCAAGGGGCACTTTTCTGAGAGTATTTGGGCTGCCTTTGAAGTCCTAGTGTCTTGGGTCGCCGAAAGATGGGTGATGTTTGGATCTTCTTTTTGTGGCTGTGGACACCCTTCAACATTGCCTTCTTGGCCTTCAAGGCCTTGGTCTTGGCCTCTGTCTTGGGGGGGACAATGGCTTCCTTCTTTGCCTTCAGCGCCATCTTGGGGGAAAGGCTGTATCATGTTTTTTAACCTGACCAAATTCCCGCTTTCAGATCTCATTCACCAAACCCTGACCATTCTCTCAGTTAGGCTACCACAGCCTAAGTGGATTCCCCCAAACCTTGATTCTGTCCCCCAGAGGCTGATCATAGCCTCCAACTCCAATCATGCTCTCTCCTTTCTAATTAAACATTTTGTCTTGCCTCTGGTTTCTTAGCACTTAGTACACAATACATGTTTTGTTGCCTCAACTTTTAGTGTTTGATCAAACTTGAGCTAACAGAAAATACTGGCGTTATGGTTTAGTAGTAAGAGCTTGGGAATTAGGCATCAGAAGAGGCAGATTTTTAGTTTCACTTCTGCCACTACTTCCTATGTGACCTTGTATTATCACTTTGGACCTCAGCTTCATCATCTACAAAATGGGTAGGTTGGACTGGCTGAGCCCTAAGGTCCCTTTCAGCTTTGACAGTTGATGAGATGTTTAACAAATACTTACTATAGGTGAACCATCCTAGTGTCTTTGCCAAGAAAACCCCAAATGGGGTCATGAAGAGTCAGGCTCGACTGAAAAGATGACCAAACAACACTAACACTAAAGGCAAAGCCCTGCTAGGTGAGGAGTTGGGAAAGAGCATTGAATCTGGTGTCAGATGAAATGGATTTCAATTCCAGCTCAGCCACCTACATACAACCTGGATGACTTCAAACAAAGCACTCAACCTTTCTAGTCACTGGTTCCTTCATCTGCAAAATTAGGGAGTTGAACTAGATGGCTTTGAAGGTGTCTCTCCAGCTCTGAATGTACATGTCTATGATGAATAATGCCATAGAAAGAGTAGACCAAGGAGTGGAAATAGAAGTTTGATTTTGGCTCAATATAAAATAAAATTTCCTAACAATTAAGGCTCCCTGAGAATGGAATATTCTATTCAGAAAGTAATGAGCTTACCAGTGCTGGAAGGCTTCAAGTAGAGACTGGATGAACATTCTTTAGGGATGATTTAGAGGGAACAATTATAGGCTTGCTGGATGCTCTCTGGGGGCTCTTTCAGCTCTGAGAATTTGTAACTCTGGGAAGTACTTGGATGTGTGGGGGGTCAGGGTGAGGGTGGAGTACATAGAGACAAAACATGGTCTTTGCCATAGAACAGCTTAGAATATAGTTGGGAGATAGGACACATATGCATAAAGAGATAACTGTAAAACTAGGCTCATCAGGGAAGGTGTCATGAAGGAGGCTTTGAACTGGGCTTTAAAGGTGAATAGGATTTAAGAATCATAGAGAATCACAAAAGATGTGGGGAGAAACTTTCAAGAGTGGGGAAAATTATGAGCAAAAGCATGGAAGCAAGAATGTGTCAGTTATATTCATGAAATTGTGGGATCATAGATAAAGAGCTGATGGAGAACTTAGAGGTCATCTAGCCTGATCCTCTCCCTTTATAGAAGAGAAAACTACAGTCTAAAGAGGCCAAATGACATTCAAAGTCATAGAGGGAGGAAAGGCCCATAGAGGCCATTTAGCTCAGTCCCTTTGTTTTACTGTCGAGGAAACTGAACCAAACTGAGCTTAAGTGACTTGCTCAGGGTCACATAGTTCATAAATGTCTGAGGCAAGATATGAACTTAGATCTTCCTGACTCCAGACCCTTCATTTTATGGTCTTCTCACACAGGTAATAAGTGCCAGAGATGGGATGGAGGTACTCTGAGCCTCCATTCAGTATCCTTTGCATGGCCACAGATATACAATTTAATTCAGAGTGTATAGACATGGGGAGTTAGGTGGTGCAGTGGGTAGAGTGTTGAGCCTAGAGTCAGAAAGACTCCTCTTACTGAGTTCAAATCTGGCCTCAGACACTTACTAGTCATGTGACCCTGGACAAGTCACTTAACCCTGTTTACCTCAGTTTCCTAACCTGTAAAATGAGCTAGAGAAGTAACTGGCAAACCACTCCAGTATCTTTGCCAAATGTACTCATGAAGAGTCAGGCATGTCTGAAAAAACACTGAAGAACAACAATAGACATGAGAGGAGAAAAGATGATGATTTTGAGTTGAGGGGTTGAGGAGAGACCAATGATGGGGCAGGTGGGTGAGGGTACTGATTCTACTTGTTGCGGTACATGGAAGGGAAGAAAGGTGACAGAAGGATGGGAAGTATAACACCCAGAGCCCTGCCTTCCATATCCGTGCTGTCTCATGCTGTTATTGGTTACTTCCCCATTTGAGGAAATTGCATCTCTAGCCAGCAGCAATTTTTTTTCCTCTTTCCCTGCAGAAGGTAATAACCTGTCACCAGAGCAAATAAAGTCTGATTTACATGAAATTTAATGCTAAGCATTTTCCTTTATTCCCCGGCACTGCGGTGGCAAGATGGCAATACTGGCACTGGCTGGCAGGCTGCACACAACGGTGTGATTTCACTAGAGAGAAGTTTAAAAAGAAATTACTTTTCTGTGACAGGATCTATTGCCCTGGGCTGGGGGCTTCAGACAACTTGGCAATGTCTCACCTATTTTTCCTACAAGAGATTGAGTTATGCAGTCAGTCCAAGAGTGTTTCAAGAGCTAAGGGAGGGAGGGGAAAATACAGCCAAGATTGCCTTCAACCCCTGTTCTCTAGATGTCTGTGTTCTGATCCTCAGTCTCTAGACCCAGGAAATCTCTCTCTGATCAGGTGGTGGTCACCAACTCAGGCTAAGATCCTAATCATGCTATTAACATTGATTGAGTATGTATAACTTATTAAGGCATGGCTGCATTGTGTGGGGGTGGGGTGGGTGCAAAGACATATAAGGCATTGTCTCTGCCTTTGAGGAGCTGCTACTCTAGTGGAGGAGTCATGAGAGGCACCATAAATACGTAAATAGCAACACCAGGGATATCAAGTTGTATATAATAGTTTTGTAGTTACATGTGCAATCATCTTTTTTTTATTATACTATGTTATAGAAATGCTTGCTTTATTCTATAAATTAAAAATCAAATAAATAAAACATAAAAATAATTAAATAGCAATACCAAGCAGCCTATGCCAAGGGTAGAATGGGTTGTCCAGACACTCAGTAATGATGAGTTCAGAAGGGGGAGAAGAGATTACGGAGACAAGAGGAAGTAAGAGAAGACTTCAAGAGGGAAGAAGAACTTGATCTGGGCCTGGAAGGAAGAAGACACTGACAAATAGGGAGAAAACAAGAAGGTATCCAAGGCAAGAGAAATGAGATTTACTCTGTGGAGGTCAAAATTCTCATGGTATGTGCAGGAATGAGTAGGTCAGATTATTTGTACTAGGGGCCTCTGGGGAGAGAATGGGGGAGATAAGGGCAGAGAAGTAGGTAGGAATAGATGATAAAGAGCCTTGAACATCTAAGGTGTTTGGACTTTGTCCCGTAGGCAGTGGGGATCCACTGAAGATTTTTAGCTAACTTTTGTTCATGGGGTTCACATAACACCTCGTTATTCTTTACCTGGGAAATCATGTTTTTTTAACCTTCTTTCCCAAATTCTAATACAGGGCCATCCACTTAAAGATAACACCCAGTAGTCTGAGAGAAAGTGATCTCTTGGCCAATCAGTCAGAGGATACAAGTGGCCTCCTTCTCTAGTATTGATCAACTTCAAGTATGTGAAGTGGGAAGCTAGGTGGTACAGTTGCTGGGGGCCCGGCCTGGATTCAGGAAGAACTGAGTTCAAATCTCACCTCAGACACTTAACTACCTTTGTGACTCTGGGCAAGTCACTGTTTGCTTCAGTTTTCTCATCTGTAAAATGGGCATAATAATAATAGCACCTACTTCTCAGGTTGTTGTAAGGATCAAATGAGATAATAATTGTAAAGCATATAACACAGTGCTGACATACAGTAAGTGCTATCATCATCATCATCATCATCATCATCATCTTCTTCTTCTTCTTCTTCTTCTTCTTCTTCTTCTTCTCATCACTTATCTTAATAGTCAACTCTTTGTTATCCACATAGGATTTTCCCACTCTGAATTTTCCATAGCAAAAATGAAAGACCAGCTTGGTTTACCTTTGGCAATAACCCTTGTCATTTACATGGCAGCTTACAATTTGCAAAGTGCTTTGTGAATACTATATCATTGGATCCTGACAATAACCTTATGAGATGGATACTAAAGGTACGATTAACCTCATTTTGTAGATGAGAAGCCTGAGGTTCAGAGAGGTAAAGAAATTCACCCATGGTCACATATCTAGGAAGTTCTCATGGTAGGATGTGAAGGCAGATCTCCACAACCCTAGCTCCAACATTCTAGTTACTCTCCCACAATGCCTCTCCTGTACCTCTCTTCTTTCAATGGAAGCTACAAGGCCCTGGTATAGTACTGTTGCCAACAGGTAAAAATAATACCCATCTAACATACAGGTTTTCCTCTGGGGCAGTAAGATGCTCTCTCTATTACTACAAATATAGGAACTATAACATCTACTGCCTCAAGTGCCAAATGTTCTATTCCCAAATTGAATATAAGTGACTTTGGGGGAGAATCAACACAAGTGTGTCCCCTGTGTCTACTCAGGTGATCAAGAGTCTACTCTAACTTGCAGGAGAACAGTGGGATCTCTATGTGTATGTGGCTGAGGTGTTCTAGTCCCCTGAGAGAGCTCAGGCACCTGCTTGTTAATATGGACTGGCAAGCAGCATTGTCATAGATACCCAGACGGAATTCAGGTGATGGCTGGAGACAGAGAGAGAGAAGAGGAAGGTGATTTAACCAGATAGATAACTAGATAATAGCAAGATGAAGGGACTGATAGAGAAAGTAAACAAGATTGATAAACAGATTAAAAAGGAGGGGGGATATAGGCATGGATGGGGAATATAAATAGGCAAGAATATCAACAGGATGGATGTAGCAGTGGGGAAGGCCCATAAAATAGAGTAGGCAAAGAATATGAACACTGTAAATAGGCAAATGGATAGAATATGAAAATGACATTGGCAGATAGACAGAAAGTATTACCTACATAGACGAGATACAGTAAGAATAGAGGAAGATTAATAAGCAGCTGTAGGCACAGCAGATGGATAAAGCATCTAAAGGAGAAAAACGGGCTCCACAGAGGAGAGAGAAGATGAGCTGCTAACACCTTCTGTTTACAGATTCTGGCTAAAGGGATCTGTCCTCTCATGGCTCTGGTGATGTGGCTTAATGAGGAGATCCCTGGAGTTGAGCTAAAATTAAAACAAACGGAAATCCTGTTGGGATTTTGTCACCTTCTCTGCACTTGCCAATGAGAGGAATTTAAATGAGAGCCAGGATGGCAATTAGTGTGTCATCCGGTAACTGAGTGCGAGGAAGAAAGGGTTAGGAATGCTCAGTTCCCAGAGCCAAGCTGCAGGCTAGTCCTCATACCAGAGGAAGCCCAAATTTCAAAGGAGCTGTCCAAGGTAGGTGCTCCCAATTTTCTTTATTTTTTTTCTGCCAAAGGGCCATCTTTATGTAGTCAACTTAATCCCCACCTCCACCTTCCTGCCTTCTTGACTGAAGCATTAACCTTTCAGTACCAAATAGTCCCCAGACCCCTCAATCAATGTGACATCACAGGTAGAGTGTTAGACTTGGAGTCAAGAAAATCTAGGTCTGAATTCTGACTGTCACCATTATTAGCTGTGTGACAACAGGCAAGTCACTTCACTCCTCTGTGACTCACTTTCCCTATCTGTTAAATAGATTAAATAGGTATAAAGATAGGTAAATAGGTTAAATGACTATAAAACCAAATAGGTATAATAACGTTGTAATACCTACTGTACATAGTCGTTATGAGGAACAAGTGAAATCGTACATATACAGTACTTTACAGACTTTAAAGGGACAGTACTTGACTTGTGATTTTTTTGGTATAGGGATATTACAACACAAGGAAACTCCCCGTACCAATGCAAGTCAGTACCTTCTTTGCAACTTTCAGTTTTTGGAGGAGCGAGGGGTTAAGTGATGTGCCCAGGATCATATTACCAATTTATATCGGAGGTGGGATGTGAACCCAGGTGTCCTTGGTTCCAGAACCAACTCTCAATCTACCATACCACACTGCCTCTATAAATGTGAGTTATCAGTACTAGGATATCTTCCCTGACCAAGACATACATTGATGGTAATGTAACCTTGGTCATCATCTTTTCCTAATCTTTTTAGATAGAGATCCACATTTATTCAATAAGGAAATGAGGAGATAGTCAAGTTTTTTTTCTTTTTCATTCATTCTGCAAACAGAAACTACCATGTATAGTACTAGTAGAGTATAGTACTGGGAGTTACGGAGGATGAGAAGATGAATAAGATCTACTTCCCGCTCTCAGAGTGATTACAATTTAGTAAAAGAGAAATTCTACGCAAATAACTATAATGGAGGCATCATTTGGTAAGTGCCCTAAGAGTGTTATAGCTCATAAGTCACATTGGAGTTCAGAGGCTGGAGAAATCACCATAGGCTGGAAGGATCAGCCAAAGCTTCATGGAAGAGGCAGCATCTGAACTGGGTCTTAAAGAATAGGTATGATTTCCAGAAGTGGAGATGTAGCTGCAGGGAAGAGGCATTGTAAGCACAAGGAATATTATCAGCTAAAGCTCATAGAAATAAGGAATCTCAATACATATTTTAAGAATGGCAATTAAGGTAATTGTATCTACATAGCATCAAAAGAACATGAGGAAGGCCCCTAGAACATTGGGTGCACTCTTTGTTGCAGATATATGGGAGGGCATGGACAAGTGTAGTAATATCTGGAAATCACAGAACCATAGAATTTGACTAGAATGGAAGGTTTGTTTATGGGATTAGTGGGAGATAAGGTTAGAAAGGTAGGTTGAGGCAAGCTTGTGGAAGACCTTGCTTATGAAGCTAATGAATTTGGTCTTTAGTTTGTAGGCAATGGAGAGACACTGAAAAGAGAGAAAAAAACAATTATGGTCACAGCAGTACAACCAGACCTCCAGTACTACTCTTAAGCAAGAGCTGATCCAGGTAGTGATTGAGAATGTTACCTTCAAAGACAAGGTTGCTACCTTGTGAGAGAAAAGCTCCTGGCTTTGGGATGGATCTGGCAACTTGATAAGTTTCCTAGAGTAATCTGCCAGGTCTCCCTGAGTTGATCATCCAGCTGAAACTGTTTATGATTGGCTGCTACTGGGAGTCCTATCCTGACTGTGCCAAGGGACTTTTCGTCATTGACATTCCTACATTCTCTCTAAAGTTCTGGCTCTTAGTACATTTAGACCTCCTTCTCCTCAATACTTTATTTTTCTATACAGAGACTAGAGAGGGATCAGAACTGTGTCAGTCATCCATCTCACATCTGTCAGGGCTTTGATGTCACAGTCTCCAAGTGATTGAAACATTCCACGCAGTTTCATGGTCACATGCACTCAATTTCCCTGGCTGGATGAAGAACAGAGGCATCTACCCCATGTACTGCCTTAATTTTCAATCACCCCACACAATCCCTAAAATTGAGGTCCATCCCTGGGGGGTACCCCAAAACTTCTAAGGATCTATATCCGAATTCTGAAAAGAAACTTCAATTTAACCAAGAATCTACATTAGAACAAAGCCCAACAAATATAGTGACTCACAACAATTAAGACTTTCTCAAGTTGCACAGTCACATTAACAAATAATCCCTTCTATTTTCATAGAGTCACTCAAAATACCACTCAATACTCTGAATAATCATACTCCTCTCTATGCTTCAGGTTAAATACTCAGGGACTTGATTCCTAACTCATCTATTCTGCTGATTACTAATGTCAGGAGATATTCCAAAGCTCCATAATTGAGTAATTTACAATTCTGGTTAATGGTGAGTCTTTTTTGCCTTGGAACACATAGGCTATCTTTTCAAAATGCATCATTCACCTCCCAATCCAACAGGTTGACCATTTGGTCACAATGTTTCTTTTGAGGAAAAGCCTACCTCTTAGAAACTTCAAAGAGTACCTTAAGTACAGGAATCTTATTAAGACCTGATTCATGCAAAGACAGTCAACCAGAGGATCTGCTCCTTCCAAACAGAGGAATGGAGGAAGGGGGAACTGGTAAAGTACATTAATACATTCTGGGTCTTGATCAGGTCTGACTGAAATCAGACTGTACAGATCAAGCAATTTGTCAAAAGTCTATAGGACCTAGTGGGAGAGGAATTAACCTGAGTGGAATAGTAGAGGTCTAAACCTGACCTCACTAAACAGGTATCCAGATCAAGATCTGCCGCAACTCCTGGTCAGATTAATTATGGCCTCACCTAGGGATATACAGACAGCCAGGAGAAGCATAAGTGATCCTTTTTAGAATCAACCACTCTCTTCCTCTTCTTCTTCCTCCTCCTCCTCCTCTTCTTTCCACCTCTAGTCAACCCAGATTTTTGTTCCATCTGTTACTGCACACCTCCATCTCCCACCTTGAACATTCTAGGTGTCATGTACTCCAAGTTAAAGCCTATGTGAACATAAGTGTCTTGACAAAACTTTCTGAATGCAGAATATGGAATAGGTCAAGCAGGAGTACCCCTGTAGCCCTTAATGAGCCCTGAAGCTATAGATACTATTTATGGATGACCCCTATAGTTGAGTTCAATACTTCATAAAACCTGAACTATTGTGGCCTCAGGTAGGAGAAGAAGCTTATCTTCACCTTTGTTGTGATCCCTGTAGTTAAGTCTGGATGATGCTTGAATCTCAGGGTAGTAAAGTTCATATCTTCTAATTATTATTAGAGTTATAGGGAAGGCAAGTGTGAGCCTACTTGTCAGAAGTCCTTACCAGGACCAGAAGTAGCAGTCTCACTCCTAGTTGTGCAAAGACTGTGGACCAGAGGTGCTCACACTCATGAAAACCATTGCCATTGGTCTTTTCCCTTCATTTCCCTCTCCTTTGTGCATGCTCCTCATGCGTACCTATGAGACCCTTACAAAACTAGCAATCCCATGCCATATGTTGCATGCACCCAGAAGTGGGATTTTTGCCTTCGCTTATGCTTTAGGACTGCATGGTTCAATTCAAGCTTGATGCTCAGTGATTTGATGACAGCACACAAGAAGGAGGTGTAACAGGAATTCCTAGGAAAACAAAGACCTGAACAAAGCTTCATCTCACCTCAGCCTCTTCAGCTGCCCCCTCCCATCTTATTTGTGGAAAAACAACAGTGACAATTGCACATGTGAAATAAGGCTGGGTTTCCAATGCCACGAAATGGACTTAGGGTCAGGATCCTGACCCAAAGGATGGAATCACCCTGGTTCTGATCTTCAACTTCGTCAACTAGCAAACTTTGACAATTTAACCTTCAAGGGGCCTACAGTCTCAATCAGAGTTGTAAAAGGGTTGGATGGAACACGTTGTTCTATACTAACTGAGGAGACAATTTGGGTATCATCTGATAATCTTTGGACTGTGCACAAATACTCTAAAAGTTTACAAATTCTAGAGTTCATGATATGCTAGACTAAGTGATAATAGTCGACATAGCCATTATTTTAATTTACTTTTGGGATCTCAGCCAGTATACCACTTGGGTATAACCATTCTTCCAGAGCCTGCACAACAATCATCTATTTGCAAAGTTAGAGAAATGCCGGGTTGAGGAGGAAGAGAGAAAAAAATTTCTGCAGTACATGATAGATTCAAAATAGGGATGGATTAAGATACAAACCATACTCCCTAAAAAAATGTAGAAGTGATGCTGCAAGATACAGTCACTATGGACTTGCAGAAGAAAAAAAAACACATTGGGAACTGTAGGCTATAATTGCTCCTTTACCTCTTTATCCTCCCCTTTGAGAATCAGAGTGGTATGGTGGAAGGAGTGCTGATTTTGGAGTTAGAGGGCATAGGTTAGATTTCCAGCTCTGTCATTTGCTACTAGTAGAACCTTGGACAAGTCATTTGAACTCTTTGAGTCTCGGTTTCCTTATCTGTAAAAATGAGACCTTTAAAGACTCTTCCTGACCTAAATTTTCACCTTGAATTTTTCAATGATTTCTCATCCCTGAATATTCTGAACATAGATTCCCTATGGTATCCACTGGGTACCTGCTGTAGTGCCTTCATGTAGGAAGCTTAAGCTTTCATCGTCCTTGGTTACTTTATAGATGTAGTAAGACCTGCTATAAACAGATACTTCAGGTGCCAGGATGATGAGCCATATTATATTTCTTTCCATTTCCTCTTCCTTTCCTCCCACCGACCTTGAACCTATTTTTCAGGAGAGCTTTCAGTGGCAGTGTATAACAATGCCATTTAGGCATAAGCCATTTAGGTGATAATTCAAGCATGGCATCACTACCTGAAGGGATCCGGTATCCCATCATTCTTCAGTCACAAGAATCTGGAATGCTTCTGACATACATGGACATTAAATCAGAGACAGATCATAGATTTAGAGCTAGAAACAGGGGTGTTACAAATCAGGGTTGGATTTATTGTTTTGTTGATTGTCAAGACTTGAGAAAGAGGAGAAAGTGTTAGTGCAGATTAAATTTAGAAGTATATCATGTGTATATGTGCATTTATACATATATATATATAATGTGTGTACATATGTGCATGTACATAAAAACATATATGTCATATAAATCTGTAATGCTTTATAAATATAATTTTATATTTTCACATGTAAATATATTTATATATGAATATAATTTTATAAATATATTATTCACACATACATATGTATATGTGTGTATATATATATGTATGCATGTATATTTGGAGAGCCAGTTAAACATTTGCGGCTAGAAAGGCTCTTAGAGATCACCTAGCTCAATGCCTCTTATTCTACAAACAAGGAAACTGAGTCCTAGAGATGATAAGTGGCCAGCCCATGGTCACACATTTAGTAAGCAGAAAAATGGGAGTTCCAAACTAGGTCCTCTGGCTTCAAATCTAAGGCTTTTCTCACCATACTACTCTGAGAGAAAGTGCGCACTTTCCTATGCTGGCTTCCCACCTTTTTTTCATTAGTTCATGGATATTGCCAACAGTGAGCAAGTGCCTGGTCTTAAAAAAAGAAAGCATATGGCCTTCCTACCTCCATATTCACCAGTCCACATATAACTATGATCAGATAATTTTGTGGCGACCAATCAGGACAAAATCTCATAAGTTCCACTAACCTGATACAATTTCAGGGTACACATTCAGAAGTCCAGCAGACTACCATTCAAGTGGGAAGGACCTACAGAGAAAGGATCAGTGTCAGATGAGCTAATCTATCTTTGACTTGTTGACACATTCCCCCTAGACACCGTGGGCAATCTTCATGGTTGGAATGAGAGTCCATTGGCAGAGCACATATGGTTATTAAAGACACTATACAAATCACTCAGAAATTGTTGTAGCTTCCATTCTGGGAAGATGTTAGCTGGCATGCTTGGGGCCTGTGATTTCTGTGCCCAAATGAAGTTTTCAATAAGAAAAAAAATCATAAAATTTAGAACATAGGCTCTAATAAAGATAGAAAGGACTTAAAGATCATCCAGTCTTAACTCCCTCATTTTAAAAGTCAAGGAAACTAAGATCCAGGGAGATTAAATGACTTATCTAAGGTTATGCAGTGCTAGAATTGCCACCCAGGTCCTCTTAATATCCGAGAAGGGAATCATCACTGGGACTGTGGGTGGGGGAGCTCTCCTAAGGCTGAGGTTTCTCAGAGTGACAATGGAGCAAGTTAGGAGAAGTATTTTTATAAGATTCAAATGATATAATGTATCTACAACCCTTTGTAAAAAAATTGAAGAATATCTAGCATTTATATAGTGCTTTAAGATTTGCAAAGTGCTTTACAAATATCATCTCATTTTAGACTCACAACAATGCTAGGAACTGGGCAGTCAGGTGGCACAGTGGAGAGAGTTCTAGGCCTGAAGTCAGGAAGACTCATCTT
>CM053626.1:282191838-282265764 GCA_028646595.1 Phalanger gymnotis | reverse complement strand
ATCCAAAGCCCTCATTCCACACATGGGAAAAGAGTCACAGAGCTAGAATATGTTGCAGGTGGGATTTAAACTCACTTCTTCATGGATCTAAACCTAGCACCATGTTCCCTGAAAGGAAATCATTTATTCTCTGCTTAAATACTTTTAGTGATGGGGAGCTCCTGACCTCACAATATAACCCACTCCATCTATACTATCAACTGTGTTAGAGCACTCTTCTTTAAGTCTACCTAAAGTTCTTTCTGTGTGGTTGGTTTTTGAATCAAAATATTAGAGTTTACACTCCTACACAATCATCTTGAATGCATCTAGTAATGAGGACCTCACTTCTCTCCAGAGCAATCTATTCACTTATTGTCATTTTATCCAGTCCTACTATATGCACCTCTAGTTTTCCTTTCCCTCCTCTATTATTTCTTACTTCTCCTTTTCTTTTCTCATGCACTCTTTCATTTCTCCTTCCTTCCTTGGTATACTGGAAAGAACATTGGATTTGGAGTTAGGAAGAGTTCAAATCCTGCGTTGGTCGTGTGACCATGGCACATTATTTAACTACTGTCAATCTTATTTTCCTCATTTGTAAAATGGAGGATAATAATATCACATGCCTCCCAATGTGGTCGTTGGGCTTAACTGTGATAATACATGCATAATGCTTTGAAAATCCTAACAGATTTTATCAGCTATTTATATGCTCATTATTATATCATTAAACATACATAGATCTTATCATTATCATCATCATTTCCCCCTTCTTTCCTTTCCAATGACATAGGCCATTCATTGATCCTATCATTATAACCAATATTAAGGATTGCTAACACTGTTACTAGAACAATAGTCAAGCTACAGAAACTCTGGTGAGATGGAATACAATCAAAAGACATTGATAAGCTTGAGGATGTCCAGAGGAAAGTGACCAAAATGGTGAAGGACCTTCAAATCATACTTTATGAGGACTAGTGAAACTTAGCCTGAAGAAGAGAAGACTCAAGGGGGAAACAATAGCTGTCATTAAATAGTTAGAGGCTCATTGTGTTTGTCCTTCATTTTTAAAGAGTACCGTTGACATCAGGGAAATGATGACATGACTTGCAATTGACTTTGATATGAGTGAGGGAGGGCTGTGTAAGGTTACCGGCCTCACTTTCTCCTCCAGAGCCATCTGAGTGCAGTGGCCTGGTATTCATCAGGATGACTGGACATGACCCAGAATGAAATGAGAGACCCTGACTCTTTTAGGCTCAGGCCTTTTCATATGGTCACTTAGAGTAAGTTAATGCCCATTCAGCGAATAGGCCTCTTCAAGAAGTGAGTCAAGGGATGGCCCTTTTAATTAGAACTAAAGGGAAAAAAAATCAAACTTGTGGGGGGCAGACCCTCAGGGTTGCTGTTCCAAAGAGAAACAGTTACCACTGACATTCACTCAAAGCCAGGAGGGCCCAAAATGCAGCCATTAAGTGGAGCTTGGGCAGGGACCTATTATATCAGGTCGCTGGATCTAGAGGCTCATAATGTGGAAGAGAGATGACACTGTTTCCCCTCGGTCCCAGAAGGTAGATCAATGATCAGTGCAGAGAACTTACAGAGAGGCAGAGTTTTAGCTTTGCATGAGGAAAAACCTCATAACAATTAGATGACTCCAAAGTGCGGTGGAATCAATGTGTTCTCCCTCATTGGAGGTCTTCAAGCAAGACTTGACTCCCTATTCTAGGATCAAATATGAACTCTTCCGTCTTGGCATTTAAGGCTCTCCATAATCTGTTACACTTGACATCTCTCTGTACATTCTACAATCCAGCTACATTGGTTGACCTGCAGTTCTTTAAGTATCTTAATCTCATCTCCTGCCTCTGCATCTTTGCACATGTCTCCCATGTCTGGAATGCTCTGCCCACTCATCTTTGATTCTTAGTTTCTCTGGCCTTTTTATGAATCAACTCAAATATTACTTTTTACAAGAGGCTTTCCTTGGGCTCTCCACCAGTTAATTCCATCCCTTTTCAGATTATCTTTATCTGCTTTGTGTATATCTTGTTTGTACCTCGATGTTTGTGTGTTGCCTCCTCATTTAAAAAATAAGCTTCTTGAAGATAGGGCCTGTTTTTGCCTTTCTTTTTATCCCCAGGGCTTGGCACAGTGCCTAGAATGTAGGAAATGCTTAATGAATGCTTGTTCATTGACTGAGTGACTGAAGGTTGGTTCACCATTTGTTGTTTATGTCATAAAGAGGATTCTTGCTCACAAACAGGTTGGACTATTTGTGCTCTGAGGTTCCTTCTCTCTCTGCCAGCATCTGAGTGACAAAAGCTTCCAGATTCACAGACACTAGAAGAATGTTCTCAATTTTAAATAAAAGATCCTGTGAAGCAGGTCTGGAATGTGTGCCTGGTGCAATGTGGGAAATTTTCACTGTTGTTCAAGGCTCTTCTGTACATCAAAAGCAGTTTAGGTAGGACGGCTCCTTTTTTATGCACCAAATTTGCCTTAAATAATAAAACACCAACAATAGTTCATCAGTATTCTGTAGCTCTGTCTGAAGCTATTTCATGTACAGCTCTTTATTTTCCCAAACATTCTATTCTGACATTTATTTTACAACCGAATACTGAAGACATATTCCTCTACAAAGCCCATCCTACGTCAACATGATTTTTCATGCAGTGGAAAGATCCCATAAACAAATAGTCAAATGAAAAAAGTCTCTAGCCTGGTGCAGCTTTGCATATAAACACAAATGCTTTACCCTCTCACAACCATTTTCCCCAGCCTGACATTCCCCCCCTAGTTCATGCAATCCGGATAATAAAATAAAAACAGAAATTGCCTTGGTTTTTCTGCAATAGTTCTTAATTTGTGGGTCTATGAACTCATAGATAAACAAAGATAGATAGATAGATAGATAGATAGATAGATAGATAGATAGATAGATAGATGGATGAATATATTTCAATGTAATTGGTTTTCTTCATAAACTTATGTATTTTGTTTTATGTGTCTAAAAACATTTTTATGAGGAGTCCATAGGCTTCACCAGACTTCCAAAAGGTTTCATGGCACAGAAAAGGTTAAGAACCTATGATCCAGAGGATGTCAGAAGTGTCCTGGTCAACCTGACAGGGATGAGGAGTGGGGAGGTCTTTGTTGCAGCTTTAATTACGTCTCCTTTATTGAGTGAGAAAGGAGTGGTTGAGTAGTGAAGGAGTTCCTGGAAAAAGAATTGGGAACTCAAAATAAGAAGTGAATATAAACAAATGAATAATAACATGTGTCATATGTGTGCCCTACATGTGACAGTTGGGGTGCTATAGAACTGGCAGCTATTCAATCAGTATATATCCTCAAAACAACAGGATGACACCATGTCACTGTATGAATTATCCAACACAGAAATGTAATAGCTTAGTTGTCCCTCAGTTGATGAACTTCCTTGAACCACCAGCCTGTAGTCATCTCAGTGCTTGTTGGTCACATATAGCACACAACAGCAAAAAAGAGGCTATATTGCTCCCTAAGGCCAACAGAGTGCTTTTAGCTAGGAAATGCTAGGTTGTATCTTCATAATTATGGCACAGATTCTAGAAATAGTTCAGAGTGACTGAAATCAGTGCTAGTCAAATAGGAATGTGGATTATTGCTCAAAATATAAGAAATTTAAGTCTACATCACTAGTACCATCATCCCACATTTGGATTCACTTCATTATCATCATGAATCCGTAGATTCACAGGATGAAAGCACACATCATGGTGGTCACATAAACATTGAAAAAGTGGAAGGAAAAGTTTAAGAATTCCTAGCCACCACCCCAAAGCCTCCTTGCCTCTCATTTCTTTTGAGGTGGTCGGCCAACCAGCCTTGCCAATTCTGCTTTCACCATATCACTCATATCCACCCCCTTCTGCAGCTCACCATACTCAAATGAATATGGTCACCATGCTCATTTAGATTTTTATTACTTCTAATCTCTACTATTCCAATGGCATCCCTATTAATTTCCTTGAATCTAGTCTCTTGCTCTCTCTCCTCTACAATCCATTGTTCATACCACTGTTAAATTGATATTCTTAAAGAATAGTTCTGACCATGGCACTCCCTATTCAAGAAACTCCAGTGGCTCCCATATATATATATATAATGAAATACAAATTCCTGTTTGGTATTTAAGGCCAAAGGTGTGGAGGTTGGAACCCTCATAATCTGGTTTGCATCTACCTTTCCAGATTTGCTGCAATTTAATTTCTTTCATACATTCTACATTCTAGCTAAATTGGCCTTCTTGCTGTTACTCATAAACAACATTTCATCTCCCATCTCTATGCTTTTGTCCAGGCTGTATCCAATTGTTTGAACTGTATTTTTTCCTCATATCTGCTTGGAATCTGCTACTTCCTTCACATCTCAACTCATAAGTCATTTCCTACCCAAGCATCTCCTCATTCAATCAATCCATTAATAACTACTTATTAAGTACTTCCCAGATGCTGTGTTAAGAACTTGGGATAAAAAGTAAGGCAGAAATAGGCCCTATTCTCAAGGAGCTTATATACAAATAGGGGAGATAATATGAATGTGACTCTAAGAAAGTGTATCATGTGCAGCAGTCACACACCAGTAAAACTGTCTTGCAGACAGGCTAAACCAGGTTACGGGTGATTAACATGGCTCGAACCCATTTGTGAGTTAGGGGGTATCTACCCCAAGCAAGACTTCCCCTGGAGGAAAGGGCAGATGACAACAATCTGTTCCAGTGTCCATGGAGGCAGCTGAAGCAGGTGCTGTGGAGTGATTAGAGTTTGGTCAGACATTGAAGGCACCAAGGTCATCTACTGTATCACCAGTGTCTTTGCTTTTGTCTGCCACTGGACCTTGATGACTCAGGAAGACAGAGTGATGTGATGAATTTGCCCAGCTCTACCTCACTTAAATCCAATTCACATGCAAGTCAAGACATCATCCTGTGATGTCATTGGTCTTCTTTGAAAAAAAAAACAATGAACAATGACTTGTAAATAGATAAATACATAAGATCCAACTAGTTACTACTGCCCTCTCTAATTACCTCCAATTACTCTGTAGTTACTTTTTTTTTAGAGATGAGCTTTTTATGTTTTTATAATTTTTTTTGAAGGGGGGAAGGCAGGGCAATTGGGGTTAAGTGACTTGCCCAAGGTCACACAGCTAGTATGTGTGTCAAATGTCTGAGGGTGGATTTGAACTCAGGTCCTCCTGACTCCAGGGCCGGTGCTCTACACACTGTGCTACCTAGCTGCCCATCTGTAGTTACTTTATATATGTATATAAATATTATATTAAATATAATATAAATATATATGTATAACATAATAATGTTATAATAACATAAATATATATGTATATATATATATATTTGCATTGTTTTTCTGTGTACATGGTATTTTAGGACTATTTTACTTTGGTTATTATATCCCTAGATCTTGGCACAATTCCTGGTACACAGAAGGTGTTTAATAAATGCTTGGTGAAATAATTAAATTCGTGAATGAATCATCTTAAGACTCTTCACCAACCTGGTTATCCTTATCTGCACTCTTTCCAAATCATCAATGCTGTCCTCTAAAATGTGACACCCAGAAGTGGACATATAAATGCTTATTGAATAGCATTACCTTGAACTGAATGGTCCTTGGAATCCCCAAAGGCCCTAAACCATTCCCTTAATGCTTCCTTTCAGGTAATCAAAAAGACTCCATTGGCTACAATTGAAGATTTCTGCCTAAGATCCAGCTAAGGCTAATGACGTCCTATCCAACCCAAATGTGGATGGTTTCCAGGGCTCTGTATCCCTGGAAGATAATCTGCTAGATGAACAATCTTCTGTATGATGCTGCCAGTGTATAAACAGCAATCACCGTGAACCCTTCCAGTGACTGCTATGGGATTAATTAACCCCTGAGAGCTACAAAGTCCATGCTGTATAGAAACCATACTCAAATCGCTACTATGAGCAGGCTTCCAGCTGTGGAATCCTTCTACATCCTGGTAGATTGTCCTTCCCTGGCTATTGACATTTATCATCTTCCTAGATCCTCCTAACCTGCAGATAGGATCTGAGAAGATGATATAAAAGTATTGGTGTGGCATTAGCCATGAGGGGAAACATGTCCACCTGTGCCCATCTCACCTGGTCTCTTATTTGTCCCCAACATGTCCTCTATGCTCCCAATTGGGATAGTGTCCTCACTGCTCCTAACACATGTTACCCTCTCGTTCCTGCCTCCATGTTTGTTTCCCCTTCCTTAAAGAGTCTCGTATATACTTTTTTGCCTCTTTGAACCTTTCTCATCCTTCAAGGTTCAGTTCAAGGGCCACTTTTTTCATGAAGGCCTCTCCACCTCTTCTAGCCCACAGAGATATCTCCCCTCTCTGAAGTTCTATTCCCAGTTAAGGTCACATGACTTAGCATTTGATCATGTACCCACTGCCTTATCCTCACTGTTTCTTGCTTATAAATCTTTAGTGTCCAACTAGAAGCAGCTAGGTGGACAGCATGCCATTTGGAGTCAGGCACTTACTAGCCGTATGACTCTAGGCCAGTTACCTAATGTCTATGCCTCAACGTCGGCATCTGCAAAATGGGGAAAATACCACCTATCTCTCAGAGTTGTTGTGAGGTTCAAATGAAATGATGGCTTTAAAGTGATTGGCAAATGTTAAAATGATACATAAATACTAGTTGTAATTATTAGACTGTCATCACCTTGAAGGCAACAAATGCACCTTCAATTTCTCCTCTATTTCCTACTGTGAAGAACATGGTTTCTGCTTTTATGGATTTTATGATCCAGTAGAAATAGGGGTGGGAGGAAGGTAAAAGTGAAGTTATGGAGAGAGCACTGGTGTTAGACCCAGAAGAACTGGGTTCAAATCCAGCTCCAATATTTGCTAGCAGTGTGACCACAGGCAAGGCAATTACACTATTTCAACCTCAGTTTCCTCAACTGTAAGATAGTAATAATCTGATTTAGACTACAGTTACTAGGTTTGCTTTGAGGAAAGTACTTTCTAAACCTTATAGTGCTATAAAAATGTTACCAGTTTTTATAGTTGGCCCTCAATCAATCAACATTTATTAATTAATTGGTATTCCAGGTTTAGAGTAAGGCTCAGAAGAAAGGGATAGCACTAATCTGGCCTCAGGAGGAGGACCCTGCCTCCTGAGGCCTTGCTGTGGTGGTAAGAGGGTGAGAAAGGGGGCTCTTTGGGGAAGATGTTTGCTGGTTTTGGGGGTTTTGATAGAACTTTGAGCTCAGAGCTGGGACTGAGCCTGGTTCACAATATCAATGGTGGTAGGGCTTACCCTGAGTTCTAGGTATCTGGGATGTCTAGGCCAAGGCCAGGTGTGTGGGAAGTTGTCCTCCAAACAAGAGTGAAAAAGAATGATCTGGCTACCACCTCTAACATCTTTCCCCTTGGTAGAATTCTGTCTCAAGAGCAGATTGCTTAACCACAACTTGGAGCTTCTCCTTTTCCTCAATGCATTACTCATTTCCTGTCACCTACTCATGGAATGAAAGATAAAATACTACCTTTTACGAGCCTGTCTCAATTATGCTGAAGCGGCACTATTCACTGCTAGCTAGAAAGCCAATGTTGTGGTTTATCTCACTTTTCTTTCCGATGCTGCCATGTGTGGGCCCATTCATTCATTCTCTGTCTCTTTCTCTCTCAGTCTCTGTCCTTGTCTGTCTGTCTCTGCCACTATCTCTGTCTTTGTCTCTCTCTCTTTCTTTCTGTCTATCTCTCTGTCTCTGTCTGTCTCTGCCACTATCTCTGTCTTTGTCTCTCTGTCTGTTTGTCTCTGTCTGTCTGTCACTCTCTGTCTCTCTCTTTTTATCTCTCTCTCTGTCTCTGTCTGTCTGTCTGTCTGTCTGTCTCTCTCTCTCTCTCTCTCTCTCTCTTTCTCGCTCTCTTTCTCCTTCCCTTCCATTCCTTTTTCCTTCTCTCCCTCAGTCCACCATTGTTCTCTACAGTATTGTGGAGGGTCAAATGATTTAGCCTTGCACATCATTTCTTTCTATGATTAGTCATGGTCCCTTGCATTATAGTGGAGGAAATCGATGTTCCCAAAGGAGATATGAATTAGCCAAGGTCATCCCAAAGGTTTGGAGTCAGAGGAGCTTCCTCTTCCTCTTTATTTGCTCAGTTGGTGAGAACACATGCTTCTCACCTGCTTAGTGAATTTTCACGTAATGCTGGGAAGGCACCGGCAACCTTTATTTGATAAAGATTTGCTTTTATATGGTGCTTTAAAGTTGACGGACATCATCTCATTTGAGCCTCACAATGACCCTGGAAGGTGAGTATTCCACTCATTATGAGCTCCATTTTATAGATGAAGAAATGGGAGGTCAGAGAAGTTAAAGGCCTTGCTGAAAGCCACACAGCTATTACAGATCAGAAGGCAGATTTGTACCCAATGTTTCTGATTCCAGGTCTAACAGTCCACGGGGCACTGCCTGCCACAAAGCAAGTCATGTTATAGTTCATGCCTTCAACCTAAATTCTGAACTCTGCTAGGAAAAAAAATCAGAGGCAGCCCCATCTTTCCCCTTCTTAACAACGGTTACTAATGTTCACATTGTTCAGCTCTCTGGAGAAAAGGTCTTGCTTTTTTTTGTAGGAATTCCTGAGATGCAGGAACTGCTTGATCAGCATATACACATGATTTCTGGGAAAGACTCTATGCTCCCAACCCCATGTTGGCCTCAGCCACAAGAGAAGGAAAGCATTTTTCTTTTTAGTGTGCTCATTCTCTTCAACAATGGATTATGAGGTTCCTGTCTTTTGGGAGGGAGTAGAGGAAAGGGAGGCGAAGTAGCAGGAAAATTCAGACTTGTGATTAGTTCCTAAGAAAAATACTCCTGGGAAAAGATAATGCAGTGGATAGGACACAGACCTTTCCAGGCCTGGTGCTGTGTAAAGAGTGATGTTTTTGGAATCTAGGGACATCGGTTCAAATTCTCTCTATCATTTGCTACCCATGTAAAACCCACTCCATGCTACTCCCTCAACTTGACCTCATAGATTGGAGACCAAGAGATGGCCTATTACCTCAGGTTCTGGGGATAACCTGGTTGGTCTGCACTCTCAACACCATCATTCATAAGCTGCTTTCAGTGTGTTTCCCATTAAGAATCAATCAGTAGAAGGAATTTTCACTTAGCCAAAGGCATTTACTCAGCGAGAATGGTAGTAACAAAACGTTCCTCCCATAAACTTGGGGTACAACATTCCATAACATCCATTGGATGAGTAGGCTCAACTCCAGAGGGAGGCACGTAATGTAAGCCAAACATGCATAAAGGGAGATCACAACTTCTAGTACTGCAGGGCCCAGAAGTCCTTGCTTTATTCATAGGGGCCTTACACAGATCATCTTGGATGTGGCATGTCTGCTGGGCCCCTAGGGCCTTCTCCTATCCAGAGCCTGAATCTAGATTGCCAAGCCAAATCCCACAAAGCTGCTTCCTCCCTTGGGTGTCTGTCTGGAGTTGGGCCTGCATATGTGTGTGTGTGTGTGTGTGTGTGTGTGTGTGCGCGTGCGCGCGCGCCCCACTGGATGCAGTATCTCCTGTTGGTCAAGTAACTCCCCTTCAGCACTTCATGTCCAATAATAGGCAGGGAGTGGGAAGAGAAGAGAATAAAGAATCCAAGGTTTGTCCACTCTTCCATTGATTCAATAAAGGAGTTGTTCAGTGTGAAGAGGGGATTTACCTTGTTAACACACTAATGAAATCACAGGTAAAGGTAAAAAAAATAATTTTAAATATTTTTATTAAATAAATATGATACATATTTTATTATATAACATACACCTTACCAAACAAGATTGTGGTGAGAAAAATGTCACAACCCTTCAAGCGTGATATAAATGTGATTTTTCAGCAATATTCGTAGCTACCAAAATGCAATCAGTATCTTGCCATTATGCCTATATCATAATGTTCTTTGCTGGAAATAAGCATTGAAAAGGTGATGGTTGAACTTTAAGTCATACACAGAAAAACTTTTCAGAAAATTGTGCCAGCCCCATAGAACTCAACTATCACTCCCAGATTCCTTCACCACTCCTTCCCCTCCCCCGCCCCATCATTTTTTTCATTCTTCTTGCCCTGAATATAAGATGTGTTTATCTGGATCCTGCATGTTAACTAGGTCCTAAGATAATTTGTTTTCTACAGGATAAGAGAATTGTTGCCTACCATCCACTCTGTCATGCTAAGTCTCCTCCTGGGCTGATATGGGCAGGAGGTGGAATATTTCACACTGATGGCTGCGTAACTCGGCTGACACTGGTGCTGAATTTCTTTTATTGGACTCTATTTCTTACATTAATTACTCTCCATAAACTCACTTAGTAGAACAGGGTGGTCTCTATTTCCCCCCTCCATCTTCATTTTCTGGGTTCTGTATTATCCTTGTCCTTTTAATGTGACCATTTGTATTCCACGATTTTCTGGTGTGTTTGTCAGCTCTCCACCATGATCCATTAGCCCTTGGCAAACATTCTAAACCAATGAGAGACAGAAGTAGACTAGCCCTGCTAGAGGGCATTGTTTACTTAGGGCCACCATAGAAGGGGTTTAGAAATCCTGTCAGAACTCTATGCCTCTTTGTCTAATGTGTTTTTAATATCTGTGCACTTCAGGTAGAATGGAGAAAATGGGAAGTAATTTTTCAATTTTTTTTTCATGCTCATTCCCTCTTGGAGTTTCTGCTTATGTTGTCATACCCTCCTGAAATGCGTTCCTCCTTCTTCACCAATTCAAAGATTCTCAGAATGTTAAAGGAGAGCTTGTTGGTCATTCCATTAGGGTTCTTCATTTTTCATATATGGAAAGTGAGGTCCAGAGGAACAAGGAGTCTTGCTAAATATCTCATAGTGAGTTCATGGAAGACCTGGGATGGAATCACAGATTATCTAGTTCTCTTTCCCCTACACTCCATTAACCACACCCATCTCTCAAGGCTCAACTCAAGCTGGAATGAATGCTAGGCTTAGAATCAGGAAGTATGGACTTGCATTCTAGCTCCATGTTCATGATCGAGCCATGTGTCCATGATTGCTTGACCTTTTCAAGCCTCAGTTTACTTACACATAAAATACTTATACCTCATATGGTTTCACTTTGTGAAGCTTGATAAAAGCTTATATTTCCACAAAGCTGTAAAGTCTGCTTTAAAAGCATTTTTTACATATATTATAAATCTAAGCTGCTTCTTCTATGATCTTGAAATACATAATGTATCTTAATCTTAACATATCATATAATATATAAATACATATGCTGCATATTATTATGTCTTCCTGGATCACTATGTTACACTGCCTTTTTTTTCCTCTCAATTCCTAAAGCACCTATATCATTCATTACAGCACTTGGTCAATAAGCACTGAATGCTTGCCATGTGCCAAGCATTGTGCTAAGGGCTAGAGGTACGAAGGACAAAAAGAGTCCCTGTCCTCAAGGAGCTCATGCTACATATTAAGCATGTACTATGTGCTACTGTTATCTGCTTCACTCATATAAGTCTTACCTACTCACTGACATGATAAACTCAATGATTATTGGAATAATTTTTTATATGGAGAATATATTAATGATGCTATTTACTTACATGTCACGTAAAACAGGCAATTGATGGGATTCACCAAGAAGGAAATATCAGTTATGAGAGAAACAGTACATTGTAGTAGAAAGAACCCTTGATTTATAGGACCTAGGTTCAAATCCCATCTCTGCCCATTAATGTTTGGGTTACTCTTTTGTGTTTGTTCAGTCATTTTCAGTTGTGTCTGACTCTTTGTGATCCCATTTGGTGTTTTCTTGGCAAAGATATTGAAGTTGTTTTCCATTTCCTTCTCCAGCTCATTTTACAAATGAGGAAACTGAGGCAAACAGGCTTTCGTGATTTGCCCAGGGTCACACAGCTAGGAAGTGTCTGAGGCCGGATTTGAACTCAGGAAGATGAGTTTACCTGACTCCAGGCCTGGTCTTCTGCCGACTGTGCCACTGTGTTATTCTGATTGAAATAACTTCTCTGGGTCTTAGTTTGCTCATTAGTAAAATTATTTCCAATGTTCATTCTAGCTCTAACCCCATGGGGTTAGGTTGGGCCCACCATGGATTTAGAACACTAGAGAAGATGTGTTTGAGAAAGAGGACATGATGTCAGTAACACAAGGACCCAGGCCCCTCAAAACCCAGGAATGGCCAGAATCTGAGCCACATGTCTCAGTGCCTGAGTAGAGCATACTGTACTCCATGAGGGGCTAAGCCAGACATGAAGACGGAGGTAACAGAGTTTTCTTAAGGCAGACCATCTAGGACAGAGAAAAATGGTAGATGTAAGAAACAAAACATTTTTCAGGGACCAGAATGTGGAGTCTCCCCAGGAGATAGGTTGAAGTGGTATGAGGCCTAAAATTTGGAGGGAGCAGAAGTGCTTTTAGGAGGGAAGTTAGGTGGCACAGTGGATAGAGTACCAGTTCTGAAGTCAGGAAGACTCATCTTCCTGAGTTCAAATCCGGTCTTAGACTTACTAGCTGTGTGACCATGGGCAAGTCACTGAATCCTGTTTGCCTCAATTTCTTCATCTGTAAAATGAGCTGGAGAAGGAAATGGCAAATCGCTCCAGTATCTTCACCAGTAAAACCCTAAATGAGGTCATGAATAGTAGAACATGAGCAAACAACAACATAGAGGAATGTTTTTTATTACCAGAAGGACCCCCAGAAGTCAGAAATGAGTTATCCTAAGAAAATGACTAATTTGTGAGACTGTAGAAGGAAAGTTCCTACCCAAGGCCTGAGATTCTTGTTCTCATAATTAAGGGTTGAAAAAATAAGTCTCAAAGACCCTAGATATCACCAATCCATAGCAAGAAGAGTGAGAACAGCTAATACAAAATTCCTGACTGGATAGGTTGGGCCTGAAGCAACAGACAGTTAAAAAGAAACATCAAACGACCTGTGGTTGGAGCTTAGCATCAGCATTAACTATTACCTCACAATATATAAAACTTCGACCTCTTCTATGTTTTAATATGATCTCTTCCTTCTATGTTGGTGCCATAGGGCTTTGCAGTAAACCCACTTTTAAGACCTAAGCATTTGTTGTTATGGTAAAGCAGAAAGTTGGAAAAGAGAAGGAAGGAGACAAATACCTCCCCTTTAATAAACTGGGAATGAGGAACTCAGACCCCAGAAAAAAGATGGAGACATTGAGAGCCCACTAGAGGACATAACACAAGTAATATTTACTAAGCCCTTACTGTGTGCAGAGATGTGACTGTGATAGCCCTTGGATAGAGAGGAGGCGGAGAGTTACAAAGTCTAACTGTGATAGGGTTCCTGCTCTGTGAACTTGAAATCTAGTAAAAGAACACAACACCAACACTGATTACTATTCCCTCCCCCACTTAATAGTATTCTATTTTTTCTAATTACATGTAAAGATTGTTTTCAACATTCACTTTAATAAGATTTTGAGTTCCAGTTTTTTTCTCCCTCCATCTACTCCCTCCTTCTCAAGACAGCGTGCAATCTGATATGGGCTATATATGTACAATCCTATTAGACATATTTCACATTAGTCATGTTGTGAAGGAAGAACCAATACTATTACTGTTAATAATGCAATGTCTTGTGATAAGTGAATTAGAGAGAATTCAACCCAGAAAAAGTAACATCCTATGAGGACTAGTAATCAAATATTGAGAACTTACTAATTGCCAACTGTATCCCAAGCACTGTGCTAGGCACTAGAATTGTAAAGGCAAAAATGAAAATTCTTGACCTCAAGGAGTTTACATTTTATACAGAAGGTGCTCTATGATGCAAGAGAAGAGATTGGGTGGTCCCCTATTCTCTAGGCCTGAAATTTGAGGTCCTAAGAAGCAGAAAAGTCTAGAAAGTAGCATACTTGCTACATTAGGGAAGTGGATTGTTGGCAACATCACAACTTGATTTTCCAGAACAGAAAGAGATTGTGGGATAATTTCACAAGATGGAAGCCCGGCATATTTTCATCACCCTTGGATGTCAGCCTCCAATATCAGCAGCTTTTCCAAACCAATCCCTCCTCCTCCTCCTCCTCCTCAAACTTAGGGCTCCTTTGCTTACCATGGGGGGAACCAAACCCCAGCAAAATTTGAAGTCATAAAGCTCCGTCCCTTTCTGAATGATTGCAGTCAAAATAGCTCTTTTTGTAAGTGCACAAAATGTCTTTATTTAATGTCCTCCTGGCTCAAAAAAGACTGAAAAGAAATTTTTCAAAATTTCCCAAAATATTTCACCTTTGAGCTGATAATAAAGGTTTCCATGGGGAAAGAGCACATATTTCAGAGCTTTATCAGCTCCTGGAAACAGGGAATTATAATGAAATCAGGCTTTCCCCCCCTCCTTTGGCTTTAACTACCATGAATGCTTCTGTGATCACTATAATAATAATGTTTTGCATTTATATGGCACCATTCTTCAGAGAAGCTCAAAGTGCTTTACAAACATTATCTCATTAAATCCTCTCAACACCCTTGGAAAGCAGATAGTGACAAGTCTGATTATCCCCGAGGTTCTAAGGTCCCCCGCCTACAAAGAGGTGAGATGAGTTATCCACAGTTGCTAATATGTTCCGGGCACAATTCGGAGCATTTTTGCCTTACCAGCCCAGCGCATGTCTCAGGCTAGATGTGTTGCATTTCCCTTCCTCCCCGCCCCCCTCCCCCCACCTCCAAGGAAGTCAAGTGTCAGTTGACTTCATAGCTCTGGAGATTCAGCCTAGTTTCAGAGAGTCAAATAATACTAATAATTATCATAATAGCTAATACAATAGCTATGTTTATATAGCTTTTTATATATATTTATACAGTTTCATATGCTCATATTTATTTATATTTTACATTTATATAGTTTTAATGTTTATAATGTGCTTTATACATGTTGTCTCATTTGATCCTTATAACAGCTCTGTGAAGTAGATTATCCCCATTTTACAGATGAGGGAACTTAGGCTAAGAGGGTTGTCCAGGAACACATCGCTAGCAAGTGTCTGAGGTAAGATTTGAACTCAGGTTTTCCTGTACAACCTTGTCCTATCTTTCTTGCCTCCTTGAAGCCTAATTTCTTTCTGTCCCAGGCTAAATTCTTTTAGATCCTACTATTGGCCAGGTATAATTTACCTCTCTGATCTGGTTAACTCCTCATGTCCCTCACCCCCGATTCCTTGGAAGGATGGCATGACAGTTGTCTTTAAACAAATAACCCTCTGCTCTTTTCATTAGAATGGAAATTCCTTTCACTGTACTACCTACATGCTTCTGAATAATTGGACAATTCTAGAGGCAATTGTTAAAGGAATATTCCTAATAATTAAAACAATTTAAAAAATGAAATGAGATGCTGCTGAAGATCATAGGTTCATAAATTGGGAACTCAAAGGGCCCTTGGATGCCCAACCACCTCATTTAAGTAAAGCCCAGGGGATGCCATGTAGGAAAGGCAGAGCTGGGATTTCAGTCCTCTGGCTGAAAATCCAGTGTTCTTTCCAGGGAAACATACAGAGAGAGTGGATTCCCCCTCCCTTGAGTTCTTCAATTGAAGGCTACTTGTTTGGGATGTTGCAGAAAGGATTCTGTTCAGGACTAGGTTGACCTCATTGGCCTCTAAGATGAACCACTATTGTGGCTACCCATAAAAATGAACCATTATCAACCAGACTAGTTAATTAACCATGTGATTCTGGAGCTTTGGTCTTTTCTAGGAAGCTTTCCTGCTATCCTCAGCTGGTCATTTTCTGTTTGGAAATTAGTCCATTTGGAAACAATTCCAAGTGCTATGCACATAGTGAATGTTTAATAAATATTTTTGAATGAATACATGAATGCTCAATCTCAAGACAGTCTGCCATGTCCAGTTGGACTGAAATTCCAAGGGAAATAATTGCTTGTAAGGCTGTGTGGTGCAGTAGAGAGAGAACTGCCCTAGGAGTTCAGAAAGTCCCTTGTTTGAGTATCACCTCTTACGAATACTGGTTGAGTGGTCCTGGAAAAGTGGTTTAACCTCCCAGAGACTCCAGGAAACTCTTTTAAATTACAAATTGTTTCACAAGTATAACTGCATTAGGAGAGGAAATTCTTCATTTGAGTATTTCCTAGGCTAAGAAAATCAAAGGTCTGACTTAAAAAAAATAGAAGGGGGTATAGTTAGTGTTTTCTAGTTTATAAAATACTTTTCATATATTATGACATCTATTCCAGATCTTAGCATAGTGCCTGGCACATAGAAAGCACTTAATATTTATTGACTGACTGATCCCTATAACATCCCTCTGAAGAAGGTCCAGGAAGAGTTATACCCACTTCACAGATGAGTATGATGGATCACAGATTGATGACTAGAAGGGGACTTGGAGGCCATCTATTCTGATTCCATCATTTTCAGATGAGGAAATTGAAGTCCAAGTGATTTGCCTAATGCCACATAGGCAGAATGTGCTAGGGTTAGAATCTGAATCCAGATCCTCCATCTTCCAAGGCAGTGGAACTGGGGATCATTTTTTGGGGTCCCATAGTTAATAAATGATTTGAGCTCCTTCTGGCTTGTGCTAATTTTTCCCATAGTTTTTAACTCTTTCATACTATCTCTCTGGCTCATTAGTGGTGCCATGTTACATAGAGAACAAGACCTGGAGTTAGACTAGTTTCAAATCCTATCTCAGACATCTAATGGCACAAATGATCCTCCCTCACTTAACTGCTTTCTGCCTTGGTTTCCTTAACTGTAAAATGGAAATCATTATAGCATCTCTCTCCCAGAGTTGTTGGGAGGTCAGATAAGGTAATATTTGTAAAGTTCTTATCATAGTTTAGTCATGTCTGACTCTTTGTGACCCTGTAGACCATATTATCCATGAACTTTTCTTGGCAAGGATACTGGCGTTGTTTGCCATTTTTGCCCAGGGTCACACAGCTAGTAAGAGTCTTGGGTCAATTTTAGATTCAAGTCTTCCTGACTCCAGGACAGGTGCTCTATCCACTACACCATCTGCCTGGAACATTATAGGTGCTTAATAAATGTTTGTTTCCTTCCTTCTTTAAAAATGTTCCCCTTGCACACAGGTGGGGTTTCCTTTCTTTGAAAACACCAAGACCCGCTCCCAAGTGAGCTGAAGATATTTCCATTCTAGTAAAAAAGAGATCAGAGGGTTATTTGTTTAAAGATAACCGTCATTCAATCTTTCCAAGGAATCAAGGGTGAGGGATACGAGGAGTTAACCAGATCAGAGAGGCAAATTATACCTGGCCAATAGCAGGATGTAAAAGAATTTAGCCTGGGACAGAAAGAAATTACGCTTCAAGGAGGCAAGAATTTTAATTAAAATGGAAACTTCTCTCCCTCTTACTAACATTGCATTTCTCGAGGCTCGGCATAGTTATAAGATAATTAAAAAGCATGGAATTACTGTGAATCGACTCAAGCCATGGGGACCTTGACAAACCATTTCCTATAGTATTACTGAAATAACTGGTAGATGTGATTGCTGAGTTTGTTTTGGAAAGATCCTGGAGAATGGAAGGGGCGTCTTAGGATTGAAGAGGGGCAAATGTTCCCTAGATTTTCAAAAAAAAGAGTAAAGGGCAAACTCTAAGCCAGCAGCCTTGACTTGGATTCCTAGCAAAATTCCAGAATGTATTATTAAAGAGGTGTATTCTGAGCACTTAGGAAGAGAAGCAGAGGTGACTAAAAGTCAGTATGGTTTCAACAAAAATAAATGGTGCCAAACTATTCTCATTCTGTATATGCTTATATGTGGACACGTTGTCCCCCTGAGAGAAAGCAGCAGTCAGCAGGCATTTATTAAGTGCCAGACATTGTGCTAGATATGGTAGGTATCTAGGTGGTATAGTAGATGAAGCATTATATCTAGAATCAGAGCTACTTGAGTTCATATCTTGCCTCAGGCACTTACTGACTATATGACCCTGGGCAAGTCACTTATCCTATCCCAGTCTTAGTGTCTTCATTTTCTAAAATGGACATAATAATGTAGCTTAACTCTCAGGGTTGTTACAAGGATCAAATGAGATAATATTTGTAAAGCGCTTTGCTAACCTTAAAACCCTGTAGAAATTCAAACTACTACTATGATCATTGTCATCATCATCATCATCATCATCATCATTATTATTATTATCATAAAAGATGCTTCTTGAGAGCAGAGATGGGTTTTCTTATTTTTTCTATTTATCTCCAGGGCCTAGTACACAGAAGGTACTTAATAAATGCTTACTGGTTGATTAATTAAGAGATTTTGATGGTAACAAGACTGGTAGATTATAAGAATGACATAGAAAAGGATTTGCTTCTATTTCAACAAAACAGTTCCTAAAGTCTCGGGCTGTCTTTGGAGGAAAGTTGAAATGATGTGGGCTAGATATTAGAATTAGGCAAATTGGTAACAGATCAAATGAGTGGACCCAAGGAATAGTTGCAATCAACTGGGGAGGGGGCAGAGGAAGTTCCTACTGGATCATCTCTGGAATTCTTCCCAGCTCTGAGTTGACTAACATTTCTATCATCCACTTGGATGAAGTGAGAGAAGGCAGGCTGATCAAATGTGTGGATGACATCCCTTTGGAAAGCATAGCTAATATTCTAGGAAAGAAAGTCAGGATCCCAAAAGACCTCTCTGAGCTAGAACAAGGCACTAAATTGAATAAGATGAAAATTAATAGGGGCATGTAAAGTTCCACATGTAGGTTAAAAAAATCATCAGAAATATTGACTATGGAAGATGTGATCAAATAACAGATCTGGGAGTTTGAGTAGACTGCAAGTTCAGTATGAGCCAATAATCTGATGTGGCAGTCCAAAAAAAAAGGCAATGCTAGCCTAGGCTGCCTCAAAAGTGGCACAGTATCCGGAATGAGGAGTTAAGAGTTCTACCATTCTCTGCAGACCACACATGAAGTACTGTATCTGTCAGTCACAGACAGCATATTTTAAGCGGGACATAAACAAGCTGCAAAACACCTAGGAGAGAGATATCAGCAGGCTGAGGAGACAATTAGGGAACAAGACATCTGAGGATGGTTAAAGAAACTAGGGTTATTATGTTTCATACCCTTGATCATATCAAAATATCTATACCCTAGCCCTCTATTGTATGTTATCTCCAGGTAGCCTTCAGCTATTTCCTACCCTGGAGTCTGACCTAACCCCAGTCACCCCAGTCCTCCCTAAACCCCTCCTTCCATCACCTCAGACTACTTAACTACCCTAGATCCCTCCCAAAATCTTTTCATATATAAGCTCCATCTTGCCTCCATGAAGGCGCTCAGATTCAATCTAGCTCAGATTCAATCTGGCCTGCTGACATTAGCACCACAAATGCTAAGACTCCCTAAGAGCCTACCCAATATGGTGAATCTTTAATAAACTTTGTTTTTCTTTGGCTGAAAAAAAGAAACTAGAGCTATTTAACCAAGAAAAGACTTGGGGAACAGGAAAACAGCTTTCATATGGAAGAAGGATAAGACTTGTTCTGCTTGGGAACTTGGAGTGGTGGGTAAAAGGTTTAGAGGTAAATTTGGGTATTGTCAGAAAACACACACACACACACACACACACAAACACCCTACTAATTAGAACTATCTTGGGAGGAATGGGCTGCCTAGGAGTGAGGGAGCTTCCCCTCACTGAATATATTCAAGTAGATGCACAAGATCATTTCTTGGGGATAGTTTAAAAGGGATCCTTGGTTAGGTACAAGTTCAAACAGATGGCCTCGTCCTTCTCTCAGATTCTATAATGATGCTTAGTAATGGCACAATGGTAGGTATAAAAGGGGTGAGTCATTTAATTTAGTAGTCAGTGGTTTGGGTGTGTGTGTGTGTGTGTATACATATATATTCACATATCCACACATATAATGTTGTAATATATGTGTGCATGAAATATATGTAATATATTTATTTCACATATTACATATGTATGTTATATGCATATAACATGATATATGTATATGCAGATCTGTTTATCTATCTATGTATCTATCTGTCTGTCTGTCTATCTATCTTTAAGGTGTCTATCTTTCTTTAAGGTGACCAGTCAATTCTTCCTCTGGGTCATCATCATCATTGAAAGTAAGGATTGTTTCATTCTTTTCATTTCTTTCCCCAATACCTAGAACAGTTCCTGGGACACAGTAGGCACTTAGTGAATAATTGCTGATGGGAAGGAAGGAAGGAAGGAAGAAAGGAAGGGAGGAAGGAAGGAAAGAAGGAAGGAAGGAAGGAAGGAAGGAAGGAAGGAAGGAAAGAAGGAAGGAAGGAAGGAAGGAAGGAAGGAAGGAAGGAAGGAAGGAAGGAAGGAAGGAAGGAAGGAAGGAAGGAAGGAAGGAAGGAAAGAAGGAAGGAAGGAAGGGAGGGAATTTTATTAGTTTATTTATTAGTTGCTTACTATGTGTCAGGCATTGTGCTAAGTGCTGAGATGGGAATGAAGGCCAGTATGGGTCCTTCTACTCCATGGAGAGAGACCCCAGAAGGAACTCACCAAAGGGAGAAGGGAGTGAGACTTACAGAGAGATACCCTACAGTGAGGAGATTGATCTGTACCCATCCTATGACTAAACAGTCTTGAGTATTGTCTGAGGCCAGGACATATTAAATTACTTGCCCAGGGGCATACAGGCCTTGGTGACAGAGGCAGGTCTGTTTTAACTCTGACACTAGCTCTCTATCCACTACCCCAGGCTGTTTATACAAGCATCTTATAATATATTAATAATAGTAATAACGATGATGACACAAGGTTACACATAAACAAGAACCTCTAAAAGATAAAAAATACACACATATTGTGTGTATCTCATAGTACTCCTCTTGCTAGTAGTAATTCTATAAACTTCGGACCTTACTTGATACAATGTAGTTCAACTCAACAAGGATTTATGGATCACCTGATATACTGAGCCAATTTTTTAGCTGCCAGTTGACAGTATCCCCGTCAATGGGATATAGGGAATACTGGTGGGTCTTCATAAAAGAATACTGTCAACTAGTACATGGAGTGTGGCCAAAATCTGTCAGTCAATTGTTCTGCTCTTGATTGTGTTCCATGGAAATGTGTGTGCAAAGTACTTTGTAAGCCTTAAAACCCATTATAAATTCCAGCTGTTATTGTTGGTATTGTTGATATCTGACTTGCCCAGGACTATACAGATAGTTGGTTTTAGAGGTGGTATTTGAACCAAGGTCCTCTGACTCCAGATCCAGATTCCATTCCTTAGATTCTGTGGTTCGATGAACAATAATGCTGGACAAGTGAAATGTTTTGCTCAAAGTCAAAAGAAAAATGGAAGAAAGGCAAGAAGGGGTGATGAGTCATATGCAGCTAGTTAGTGGCAGAGTCAGGACTAAAATCAAGGTCTCTGAGAAGTGATCAGAGTATTTAAACCTAGAAGAAATCATAGAGATCATTTAGGCCAGTCCTTTAATTTTACAGATGGAGAAACTGAAGTCAGATAAGGGGGGCAGGAGGTAGTTAATTGCCTAAGGCCACACAAGAATGGTCTTGGGCGGTGTTTCTCTAGGGTCACATTATGCCTCAAGGAACCCTGAAACATTTCAAGTATTTTTTCTATATGAATCTTGCATTGCTTGTTAACAGGAATTAAAAATATAATTTTAGAAGATTTGAAAATAAGGGCGCTGCTAAACTTTTGTATAAGTGAAAGGGTTCTAGCATTATGAGAGAATTTGAAAATCACTGCTGTAGGGGAAAGAGCACTGGACTTGGGAGTTAGAGGATGCAAATTCAAATCCTCTTACTGTCACTTATTACTAATGCATCCTCAGGCAATTCACTTAGCCCCCCTGTGCCTCAGTTTCCTTGCCTGTAAAATGTAGAGGGTGGAAGAGATGACCTCATAGGCCTCTTCCAGCTCTATAACCTGTGATCTTCTTGTAAGGCACCGTCCCTCTAATGTTAAGTAGCAAGGCCATGGAACTGGAACTCTGGTTCTTGGGGCCCGAATTTAGCACTAGTTTCACTGGGAGCCCCACCAAGCATGGCCCCTTGGGAATACTGTAAGCCTTGATACCTTCCCTTTTAAGGAAACATAACACGTTAATACAAAGCAAGAAATAGGAGATTAGAGACTAGGCACGGAGATATCAGTGCTCCCCTATTATCACCAGCTGTCTAAGGAATTTCCCTGCCTTTTCTGATTTTTTTTCCCTACTATTGTGATGACATTCACAGCTTTGGAGACCTTTTTGTGCAAAATGGATTCCTCACCTCCCCATCGCCCTCCCTGACTCTCCCATTACACACATTCATAAACCAGGAAAGACTCCATTTCAGTGAAACCCAGAGGTAGAGGGGGAAAATTGATGACCGGGACCAGAGCAGGAGCCTGTCCCACACTGAGGTAAAGTATATCACCTGAGGCCTAAAAGAGAGCAGAGCATCCACTTGGACTTGACACAGCTCTGGTCTGGGGTGGTTGTTCTTCTTTGCCGCTAACGCTAGAATTTGACTACCATGATTAACAGCTGAAGAAACCATCATAGCAACACTAATGTGAACACCAATAGTACAATGACCCATGGCTACAAACTTCCTCTTTTCTCTTTCACCTCAGGTACTCGGAGAACTCCATCAAGCATTGTTCCACTGTTGCCATAGTAACAGAAGCAGGCCATTAGAGCATTACAGGGAAATGTGAAGACTTTGGGGTCTTGAGATTTGTCAGGGAGTGACAGAATAATTCACATGTGCTCCTGAGCATCAGGGTGGCAGGATTAATGGAGTCTTATTCAGTCCTCAGCTTGCATGAGTGTCTTCCATTAGCAGTAATGGAAGCCACACGGCTATTTGGGGGCAGAGGGTGGGAGCGGGGGAGATGAGAGAGGGAGAGAGAACACAATGTCTATGCAGGCATGGTAAGTAGTGTCAGGGAAGCAGGCTAGCTACAAAGCCAGTAGAGGTTTTGTAATGCCAACTGCTGATCAGGAGGTCTAGGAAGAAGAGCTGGTGTTCCTAATTGAGCAGACCTGATACTTTGTACGTGCTCCACTTTCAAGTTGTTGGATTCCCTGACACAAGGCACTGTTTTCACTGTTCTGCCTCAGGAATAGTTCTGAGGGGCAATCGATATTGGTCCTTTTGGGCGGGAGCAATCTCTACTGAGGATAGGAACCGATGAAGTGGAGCATGAAGGATTCAGGATAAAGATGAAGAAGAATTTCTTGATGAGGACTGTTAAACCCTGGAATGTGACTGCAAAAAATTTCCTTCTTCTGAAAGGATTGAAAGTCTCCATGGACAGTTTAATTCAAGGACTACAAAGGGCTTGGAGAAGTCATCCAGTCCATCCCCTCTCCGGATGGGACTTCATTTAAACAATCTGATGCAACTGATGAAATGTTACTACTGTTTTTCACAAAGTCCATAGAATGAGCTTCATCTTCTGTCCATTCCTGCTAAGAAAGTACAATAGAAAGGGAAAGAAGAGAGGGAAGGAATAATCCATTCTTGCGATGATCCGATGAGACCCAATCATAAAGGCCAATGTTTTCATAGTTCTTTCAGCATTTTGGGGGAGGGGTCGCCAAAGGTTGAGTAGAGTTAAAAAATCATAGGTCTAGTGCCGGAAGGGACCTCAGAATCTTCCTACTTTAACTTCTTCATCTGATAGATGAGGAAACTAAGGCTTAGATGGGTTAGGTGTCTTACACAAGATCATACAGGTAAAGCTCATTAGAAGTAGAATTTAAGTCTCTGATTGCCAAGCCAGGGCTCTTTCTATAATACTGTGAGATGATTTTGTTCTGCTAAGAGCGAGTCTTTTCTTCCCAATTTGCATTCAGTTTTAGACCCTAGAGAGCAGCTGAGCTGGGAACTATGCCAGGAGAGAACAGAACCTCATGGAAAGGGCTAACTTGACCTAAAAAGTGACAAAGTAATTTGACCTAACCACAGGTGCAGAAACAAAAATTCTTAGCCAACAAAGCAATCTGTATAACAATACGAACTCCTTGTATATTTAATCTTACTTTGCTTATCATTCAGCTTTTACATAGAGCCACACCTCCTCACCTGGCCTTCCATACATTGTAGAACACTTCATCTCTATTAAATAACGTATCATGTGTATGTATATATGTCCATATGTTTGTGTGTACATATGTGTATTATGTATACATATAATACACATATATACATACATATGAAAGAGAATGAAACACCACTTCCTCCAAGAAGCTTCCCTTGATCCACCAGATGGTAGTTAATGCTCCCAATGCTAAACTCACATCTCTCCTATTTGTATCACATTAGTTTCTACAAAGGTCTTATCACCTAGATGCCTCTAAAATCCTTTCTAACTCAATTCTATGAACCACAAACGTCCAATACCTTGTAAGTTCTTTAAAGATAGGTATCACGTCTCATTCCTCTTTGCATTATTTTTTCATTTATGTTTTTCATCTCCCTTTTGTGTATTGTCTTTCCCCATTACAATGGAAGCTTCTTGAGGGTAGGGACTGGCTTTCTTTACTCATGCATACTCATATTCCAGGCCTGGTGCATAGTAATTGTTTAATAAATGCTTACAGCCATTAGGTAGAACAGTGGTTAGAGCATTGGACCTAGAGTTATGAAGGATCTGAGTTCAAATGTGATCTCAGATTCTTATTAGCTATGTGACTCCTGGGCAAGTCAGATACCTAATCTCCACCTTCCTCAGTTTCCTCAATTGTAAAATGGGGGTGATAGCACCTACCTTAGAGGGTTGTTGTGATGATCACATAAGGTAATAGCATTTGGTACCAGACACATAGTGGGTGCTTAATAAATGCTTGTCCCTATGCTGCCTCTGAGAACCAAGAGAGTACTGCTGCGAATCTGCTACATGACCTGGCAGATGTTCCTTATCCTCTCCTGCCTTGGTTTTCCTAATCTGTAAAATGGAGGGGTTGGGTCAGATGATTTCTCCTAGGTCTGCTTCTAGCTCTAACAATCCATGATTTGTTAGCTCTGAGGAAAAGAAGACATTTTCCCCGAGGAGCTTATCTCTTGGGTCAGGGGTGGGTGACGGGGTGGGGCTGGGGGTGGTTGGAGTTGAGAGGGAGTGGAGAAAGGACAAATATAAGAGAAAAACACATAACACTTTTAAAAGATAAAAAATGCAGTGATAGTTATGCACATGGAGACTGAGGGAAAAATAAAACAAAGAAATATGGAATATTAGAGCTAGAAGTCAATCAGTTCATAAGCATTTATTAAATGCCTCCTATGTGCTAGGTCTGGGCTTAGCACTGAGGATATAAAGAAGAGGCAAAAGCCCTTCCTCAAGAAACTAACATTCCAAATGGGAGAACTTTAAGGACCCTCTAGTCCAGGCATTAGCAAACTGGCACAAAAGTTTGTCAACTCTCAAAGTATCACAGAATCTCGGGCTCAGAAAAGACTACCTTGGTTGCCAATTAGTCCTGCCCATACCTGGAACAAAACACCTTCTCCAACATATCTCACAATTAGTCTACTGCCTAGTCTTTGTTTAATGACCTCCTGTAATGTTAATGGAATAGGAAGATCTTCCCCATCCATTAATAGGCCTATGTGACCTGCTTTGAGCTCTGGTGCAGCTTACAGCTGTGATACATCTTGAGTCATCTAGAGCCCATTGTGGGAGGGGAGCTTGCTTGTAGGAAGGCTTTCACATCTTTTACTAATTTTTAAGTTAGGCACTGAGTCACGAGGATTGTGATGCCTTTTGGCTCTGAGAAGTGTGTATATACTCTGAGTTGATATTTTGCTTTGGAGGTTTGCTTATGAGAAGGATCTTATGTTCCCCTGTCGAGACTCTGAGTAGCCATATGTTCAGATCTCCTGACTGCTCAGATGTAAAGGCTCTCTCAATCCAGTAGTGTATATAAAATGTGTAGCAATATTGCTTTGGTTCAGGTAGTCAGAGCCCTGTCTGTTGGTCTTTAGGCTAATAACCCCTTTTGGAGCAGTCTTTTCTAGAGAAGCAGGTCTAAGAACCTGTGCTAGCAGCCATCCTGGGTATGCTAGTGTGGTTACCATTGCTCCTCCCTGAGCAGAAACCTATCGCCTCCAGAGATGGCCCATTCTACTTTTGAATAGCTCTAATTGTTAAGGAGGATTTCCTTAGACAGCAAGACTAAACTTGCCTCTCTGTGACTTTGACACATTGCTTGTGGTTCTGCTCTCTGTGGCCAAACAGACCAAGTCTAACCCTTTTTCCCATGATGCTTCCTCCAAAACCTGAAGACATCTCTTTTGTCCTGCCTAAGTCTAATCTTCTCCAGATTAAACAGTTCTTTCAAGAGATCTTCATATGGCATATTCTCGCCATCTTGGATAATCTCCTCTGGACACTTGCTAGTTTATCAATGTTCTATCCCCTTCATTTTTTACATAAGAAGAAACTAATGTATGAGAGGAGAGTAATTTATCCAAAGTCATATAACTAGTGATAGGTGGAACTAGATAGAACTCAGGTCTCCTGACTATCTAGTCTGGTGTTCTCATCACACTAAGGTTCATTCTCTTAGTAATGGAAGATATTGAGGTTAAATCATGGAAACAATTTATCTAGAATTTCATGACCAGTATGTGGTAGAAGCACACAAGAACATAGGGATAGAACTTGACCTGCAATTTTATACCTGTGGGGAACTCCCAAATGAAGAAATCCTTTCTACTAAGGAAGATTGGTATGTTCTCTACAATTTACACTGCTAGAGAGTTGCCTGAAGCAGTGAGAGATTAAATACCTTGAATAGATAGATGATAGAAAGGGAAGAAAGGAAGGGAACAAGCATTTATTAATTACCTACTACCTGTCAGACATTGTGCTAAGCATTTTACACATGTTATCTCATGTGATACAAGAACCCTGTGAGGTAAGTCTACCATTATCCCCATGTTACAGTTGAGGAAACTGAGGTAGGCAGAATTTAAGTGACTTACCTAGAGTCACACAGCTACTAAGTGAATCTAGGCTCAGTGCTCCATTTACTGTGCAGCCCAAGTGTGTGTATATATATGTAGGTAGGTAGGCAGGCAGATAGGTAGACAGACAAAGAGATAGATAGACGGATGGATAGATAGATAGACAGACAGATAGATAAAAAACAAGAAAATAAGATGGTTTTATATTCTAATAGGAGAAGACAATACATAAAAAGGACATGAAAAGGGTAGGGGGCAAGAGAGGATACTAGAATAGGGGAAAAGCAGCCAGTGTGTGGATGAGGCAGACAGGAGGGTGAGCCAGAAGGATAATAAGCAGCATGGCTGGAAATGCTGTTAACATGGCAGTTTTGGGCAAGGACTCCCCAGTCACTTAGTTGGCCCCAGGCAGCTGTTCAAATCGTCAGTATAGGTCAGAGACGATACTTGAAACCAGGTTCTCCTGGCTGAGGGCAGCTCTCTACCCAATAGGCTGCCATGCTACTTTTATACTAGAATATAAAACTTGCCATGTCGCTCCTTTTTTAAGCTATCCTGCTTCTCAAACACAAAATAATTAGTTATATATGTGTAGTTACTCATTAAAAACAAGTAATAAACAGGAATGTCTTCTCATGGCACTCTTATTTCATACAGTTTTAGAAATCTTAATAATAGCAATAAGAATGAAAAAGAAAATAGAGTAAAAAGTATTGGCAAACAAGGAGTTAAAATATTTCTGTTTGCAGACAACATGATTAGAGGCATAGAAAATTCAAGATATGCAGCAAAAAAAATTAATAGAAGTAATTAATGACTTTAGTAAAGGAGCAGGATGCAAGCTAAACCAATAAAAATCATCTTTATTAAGATGAATCAGGATGAATCACCAAGAATGAAGAGAAACTGCTAGAGAAATAGTTCAGGATTATTTTTTCTTTGTATCCTCAACACTTAGCACAGTGTCAGACACATAGTAGGTGCTTAATATATATTGATTGTTGACTGAATAAATCTATATTCTAAACCAATGACAATAGAATCACTATTCAGTAAAAATTTCCATTAAAATGAAAGGCAATATGACAAAAAATTAAACATGCTTAACTACATATCTAATACCATATATCACTAAAAACTCAATGGTCTAAGTAAATATATTGTAAAAGAAAAAATAAAATCTGTGAAAAAAGAAATGATGTTATAAAGAAATATCCATGGGAAAAATGTTTCCATCGGAGAAATGCAAATTAAAGGAATTCTGAGGTTTCACTTCACACCCACCAGAGTAACAAAGATGACAAATGTGGAAAATGATAAATGCTACAGAGGCTGCTGGAAAATAGGCACATGAATGCACTATTGGTGGAGTTGTGAATAGGTCCAACCATCCTGGAAAGCAATTTTGAACTATGCCCCCAAAGTTACTAAATTATGCATACCTTTTGAACCCATCGAGCCATACCACTGCCATGCCTTTTCCTCAAAGAGAAGAGTGATGAAAAGTACTCATAATTACAAAAATATTTTAGCAACTCTTTCTGCAGTAGCCTTAAACTAACATTATACCATCTGAGACAAAGATGAAGGGTTTGATTATGTGAAAACAAACAAGTTTGCCACAACAGAAAAGCAAGATCTCCAAATTAAAATAAAAGAAACATATTGGAAAAATATTTGAAATAATTACATCAGATAAAAGTTAGATATCTGAATCTGATAAACAATGACAAAAATATTTTTTAATTATGAAAACCCAGCATTTGTAGGACTATGAAAAAACAACCCTTAATATATTATTGTCAGTGCTACAGATTGCAGATGCAGGTTTAAAAATATTTTAGAGAGCATTATGGACATATGCAGTAAGAGTCATAAAGCTGATCATACATTTTGACTCAGGGATTCTATTGCTAGGTCCCTATCCTCATAATGTCATAAAAACAAAGAAGGACCTAATGGTATAAAAATATTTATATTTCCTCTATTTGTAATGGCAAAAAACCACAACTCAAACAGCCAAGCAACAAAACCTGGAAGAAATGTATGTGTTCAACAATCTTAAAAACACTAAATAAATTATAGTACATTAATGTAATTTACAGATAGGTGTAGTATAGTGAGTTGAAAGATGGAAACAAAGCACAAGTTTGAATCTCAACTTGGACACATGCTAGCTATGCAACCTCTTAGTTAAGTCACTTAACCTCTCAGTACTCTAGGAAACTCTAAGATTATGAGTTGTAGAAAAGCTGCCAACTTGCACTAGTAGAGGGAGTTTCCTCACCTAGAATTTCCATATAACCATGAAATCATAGATCCTGTCACTGTTCCTAATTTAATATAGGAGCGGCTTGACACAGTGGATAGGGAGCTGGCCTTGAAACCTGAAAGACTGGAATTCAAGTCCTATTTCTGACATAAATTGGTTATGGGACCCTTGATAAGTCAGTTAGCCTCTTAGCACTCTAGGCACCTCTCTAAAACTATAAGTTGTAGAAAATGTGCCCACCTTCATTGGTAATGGGAGTTTCCTCTACCAATGGGTAGTTCCTTATATTAGTGAAATCACAGGTCTGGTACTTATCCCTCCTGTTAAAGTAAGGAATATTGTAGTTCTGTAATTAACAACAACAAAACAAATTATGAAACATCAATGAAAATATGGAAAGACTTGTATGAGATAATGACTAGGGAAAGTAGCAGAACGAAAACATAAGAACTTTATTACAAATATCAGGAAGGGAGGGAGGGAAGGAAAAAGAGAGAAGTAGATAGAGATAGCGACAGAAAGAAAGAGAAATAAAGAGAAAGAATGAGAGAAAGAGAGGAAGGAAAAAAAGGAATGACAAAAGGGAAAAAGGGGAAGGAAGGGGGAAAGGGAAAAAAGGAGGAAAATGGTAGACTTTTCAGCAGGCCTCTAAGAAGACATCTAAAAGGACAACCAAAGCATCATTTTTTGCTTCTATTTTGTTTCCTAACTTGTTTAGTTCTGCCTTCATTGAGGCTCAGGGTTTTGGGAAAGATTTTGCTCCCTTGTTTTATTTCTTTATTCATGCATTCAGTCATTTAAGAAGTGGTAAAAAGTATAGAATGATTCTATGAAAACTAAAAATGGTAGCATTTGGAAGATTCTTGATAATCCCTGACAGTTGACTGAAATCACCACACTATTGGTTAACTGGGAAACAGTGAGGGGAAATGTTTATGGGCTGACAAAGATTATTCGTGAATTTAGAAAGTATGATCACAAGATTGACAAAACTAACTGGCTATATGATCTGTGGCAAGTCACTTCACCATCATTATCGTCACCATCATCATCATCATCATTAATCTTTCTCATTTTCATCATCATCATCACTATCACCTACATATGTATTATAGCTATCTCTATCCCAACTTTAATAGCTGCACTGTAGCCCTAGGTGAGTCCCTTGGCCTCTCAGTGCCCTGGATGACTCTTTCTAAGACTATAAGCTATACGACATGTGTTAACCTGCCCAGGAAGAAGGAATTTCTTCATCTGTGAGTTAACTGTACCAATGAAATCACATGCCCAATCACTATCTCTATCTATCTATCTATCTATCTATCTATCTATCTATCTATCTATCTATCTGTCATATCTCTCTCTCTCTGTCTCTCTGTCTGTCTGTCTCTCTCTCTTTCTCTCTCTTTCTCCATTTACTCACAGCAAACCTGAGAGAGTTCCACAGGAAGTACTTGTTCACAATCATGAGTACTTCATGATGTCAGAGCCATTATAGAAACCCAAGTAATCCTGACTCAAAGATCAGTTACCTTTCTACCATAGCATACTGTTGCTCAACATTTAACTCCCTTGGTTTCTTCATCTGTTGAAATGATGGGTCAGACAGTAAATAAGCATTTATTATTAAGCAGTTAACTATATGTCAGGCATGGTGTTATGTGCTCAGGATACAACAAAAAGCTAAAGAGAGTCCCTGACCTTGAGGAACTCAAGGTCTAATGGAGGAGACACATGTAAACCACTATGTATAAATAAGATACAGACAGAGTAAATAGGAAATAATCAACAGATGAAAGGCACTAGAATTAAAGGGGGCTTGAGAAAGGCTTCCTTTAGCAGGTGGGATTTTAGCTGGGCCATGAAAAAAAGTCAGGGAAGCTAGAAGGTAGATATGAGAAAGGGGAACATTCCAAATACGGGTAATGGCCAGAGAAAATGCGACAGCCAAGAGACAGAATATTCTGCTTAAGGAAGAGCAAGGAGGCCAGTGATCTGGTGTGGTGCGGGTGGGGAGAAGGGTTAAAAAGACTGAAAGGTAGGGGGTGGGGAGCTAGGTTGTAAAGGGCTTATATAGATAATTTTGTATTTGAACCTAGAGGTAAAAAAAAAGAGCTGTTGGAGTTTATTGATACGGGGCAGGGTTGTGTGTGACATGGTCACACCTATGCTTTAGGAAATTCATTTTGGCAACTGAGTAGAGGGTAGTGGGGAGAGACTTGTGGCAAGTAGATCAACTAGCAGGCTATAGCAATAGTCCAGGTTTGAAGTGGAGGGCCTACACCAAGGTGCAGACCCATATCAGAGGAGAAAAGGAGGCATGTTCCAGGAATGTTGCAAAAGTGAAATTGACAGGCCTTGGTAATTGACTGGATATAGGCAAGGAGAGATAGTGAAGAGTTAAGGCTGATACCTAGGCTTCAAGCCTGGGGAACTAGGAGGGTGGTGTCGCCCTCAGCAATAATAGGGAAGTTTGGAAGTGGGGAGGGTTGGAGGAGAAAGAAAATGAGATGAGTTTGGACATGTTGTGTTTAAGATGTCTGACGGATATCCAGTTTGAAATGCCTGATAGGCAGTTAGAGATACATGAGGACATTGGACTAGGTTGTCTCTAAGGTCCTTCTAGTCCCAGCATTCCATGGGGTAAATCTCTAATATTGGGAAGTGCCCTGATTGCCCTTGGACTCTCAGCCCTGGCTATTTCAGCCCGTTCAAATATCCATAGCTAATACATAACCAAATATTCAGTGTCTTTGCCATAAGTCAAAGTATGAAGGTTACTAGATGTTCTGGCAACTGTGTATGTCTAAGCTCCAGTCTACAAAGTGATTACAAAAAGTGATTTTAATCATTAATAAGAAATAATAACAGCTGGCACTTAGAGGCTAGAAAAAATATAAAAATAAATTAAAATTATCTCGTAAGGCTCACCCAACCACCATGCTGCAAGGCATTTATTACAGGTATTAGCCTCATTTGACTAGTGAGGTAAGAGGAAGTGACAGACAGGAATAACATCCCTAGGGGCCTCAACTGGGGATAATAATGATGCCTTGTGACACTAATGCTTGAATCTGCAGCTTTTAGCCTCTAATCTACAAAATACAGGCTACCTATTGATTAAAAAGAGTAGACACATAGCTAGTCCCCATCCCTCATCCCCCAATGCCAAACAATGTGCCCATGGGCAAACACCACAAAGGGTGGACTGAGATCAGCCCTTTAAGACATTCAGTTGGGGATGGGGAAGAAAATCAAAGAGAGACCTGGATTTTGGGACCTTCAAGAGGGAGAGACCTCAAGAAACTTTTAGGCTGCTGGGGAGACCCCTGCCAGGGCCGATAGCACAGTGAAGTAGGACCAGGGCCCATTACACTCCTCTCCTCACTTTAAAACACTGAGAATCATCTGGGGTGCTTGATGAGCAGTGTTCTTATCCCAGTCCAGGACAGTACGGTGGGGTCCTAGGGAGTCAAAAAGTCACTTGTTTCTCCCTGTTGGAGGAGTACAAGTGTTTTAGTACTCTCTAAATGGTGGCATAGAAGATGAAAAAGGGGAAGCAAACAAGCATTCATTAAGTACCTACTGTATGTAAGGCACTGTGTATGCTTTATAAATATTGTCTCATCTGAGACAACACTGTGAGGTAGATGCTTTCATTATCCTCATTTTAAGGATGAGGAAACTGAGGCTAGAAGAGGCTAAGTAATTTGGCAAGGTCACACAGTATTTGAAGTTGTATTTGAACTCAGGTCTCCCTGACTCCAGTTCCAGAGCTTTATTCACTGAGCCACCTGCTGACAGACAGACAGACAGACCCAAAAAAGTGTTGTATTTGGGGTCGGGAAGACTTGAGTTCAAATCCTATCTCAGACACTTTTCCAATCTGTAAATTGGGGATAATAATTGCACCTACCAAACTGGATTCTTGTGAAAATTAAATGATGTGATATGCTTTGCAAACCTTAAGTCGCTATATAAATGCTATTATTATCTAAGTCCCTGGGCCCTGGGGCAAAACTTTGGTCACCTCTCCCTAGTTATGGCTTTGAGAAAGAAGATTTCCTGGGAGCTACTGAAGAAGAAAGCATTGGTTAAGCAACAAAGGGCCTAACCTCAGTCTTGAAAGTTTCAGCAATGTCTGCATAAGCTGAGCTGTAATTAATAATTATTTTTTATTTTAAACAGATTAAGGAAAGATTAAAGAGGTCTCTGTTATTGGCTCTGTCTCTGTGTGTCTCTCTCCTCAGTGCCTTGACAGTTCTAGGCCCAACTTTCTGAGAAGTACATCTGGGCTGATTATCTCTTGTTCCCACGGTGAGGGAGTGTTGGACCCTGATCAAGACTGTCGCTTTCTACAGAAGCAGACGGAGAAATTAGGACAGTGGGAAGCTCTCCCCTCCTGCCACCTTCTTCCCCCCTCCACTGCCCTTTCCTGATGAATTCCTCAAACCTCATCGGAAAGAGGAGTAGCCAGAGGTGGTCCCCAGGACACTAGCTAGGTGCATTAATCACTTTCTGTCTCTTCAACAGAGCAGAGATGGATGACCCTTCAGCAGGGCTAGGGTGCAGTAGCAGCTCTAATAACACAATTAATACTGCATGCCTGTGTTCTCACAAGTGCTTCTTCCTTTCCTCAAGTCCATGGCACTGACTTAGCCTCACTTTCTACCAGCTGCAGACTGGGGAGTAACAGAGTTATGAAAATGAGGAGATGGAGATGCATTATTTTCCTCATTAACAATATTACTAAAAGCCAGCATTTATAGGCTACCATAAATAAAAAATATGTGCTATAATAATTTGGGCATCTAGGTGTCACAGTGGATAGAGCACCAGAGTCCCTGGAGTCAGGAAGACTCATCTTCTTGCCTTGAAATCTGACCCCAGACACTTATTAGCTGTGTGACCCCTGGACAAGTCACTTACCCCTGTTTGCCTCAGTTTCCTCATCTGTAAAATGTGTTGGAGAAGGAAATGTTAAATCTCTCCAGTATCTGTGCCAAGAAAACCCCAAATGTGGTCACAAAGATTTGGACACACCTGAAATGACTGAACAACAACAAAAATAAATAATTTATAGGTTACTTATAGTTTAATATATAGAATTTGTAAAACGCTTTTCATATATTGTCTCATTTGACCCTCATAATAGCTGTGCAAAGTAGAAGCTGCTCTTATCTCCATTTTACAGACAAGAAAACTGAGCCTGGGAGAGGTGAAATGACTTTCCTAGGGTCACACAGCTAATAAGTGTGAGGCAAGATTCAAATTCAGGTCTCCTTGACTCCATTGTACCACCTAATTTTACAGATAGGGAAATTCAGATTCAGAGAAGATAAATGTTTCAGGGGTGCAGAACCTATGGCCTTGAGGCCACATGTGGCCCTCTAGGTCCTCAAGTGCAGCCCTTTGACTGAATATAAACCTCACAGAACAAATCTCTTTAATAAAAGGATTCGTTCTGTAAAACTTGGACTCAAAGGCCGAACCCAAGGACCTAGAAGGTCTCAAGGCCACAGGTTCCCCACACCTAGCTGGGCCTTGGTCAAAAGTGCAAGGGTTAAAAGTGTGGCCCTAGCTCCAAGAATCAGCCTTCACTGAAGGTCAGCACAATGATGGGGGAAAGGGACCTGGATTTGAACTTAAAAGATTTGGAATTTGAATCCTGGCTTTACCACTTAACTATGGGTATGACTTCAGGCAATTGCTTCACTTTAGGAAGGCTTGTTCAGGTTGATACTATCTCTCTCATGAGAATGGAAGTTCTTGGAGGACAGGGGCTTATTTGGCTTTTTCTTTATGTCCCCACCACATAGTGCAGTGCCTGGCACATAGTAGGTGCTTAATAAACAATTGTTAGTGGATTAGTTGATTGGTTTCTTCATCTGTAAAATGAGAGGACTAGGCCAGATGAAGTTTAAGGTACCAGCCAGCTCTAAGTCTATGATCCTTTGAAGTACATGAAAGGAAACCATGACACCATTCCACAAAAAGCCTGGCATCTGTCCATGAGATACAGGGTTGCTACAGCCCAAAGGATCACTCTTGGGCAAGCCAAAATATAGTGGCTAACTGGGGAGAACCAGAACCCATCCTGATAGGTCTAGTTTCTTGAAGAACCATGGGGTATAGGTGGCTGGGAATTAACTTGAAGGTCCCAGATAAAAGGGACCCCACAAACTTCCTTTAAAGCTCTGAGTTCGCCTCAGAGCCCTCTTTCATGCTATTTCTAATAGAATCACAGAATTTCAGAATGAAGACAACTTTGTTGGAGATCTAGTTCAGCCTATACCTGAAAAAAAAATTCCCTCTACAAAATAACCAATCGATGGTCATCCAGCCTTTGCCAGAAGACCGCTGATGAGGGGGAATTCATCCCTCTAGCCTATTTCACTTTGGGATAGCTCTAATTGTGGGCAAGTGTTTATTGACATTAAGCCTCTCAATTTGTCTTTTTTTTTTTTTTTACAACATTTCATTATATTACAACCATTCATTACTCCTAGTTCAGTTCAATTAAATTCAATAAGCATTTATTAGGCACCTACTATGTATTAGGTGCTAGGGAAACAAAAATAAAAATGAAAAAAGTCCCTGCCCTCAAAGGGGCATCAAATTCTACTAGGGAAACAATAGGCACATAGATATATCAATGTGAAACATATTTTTTAATATTTACTTTATGTATTTTATATTTACTTTTTTACTATAGTCATTTTATATTTTCATATTTATCTGATATTTATTTACATATTTTGTTTTTTTCTTTATATAGAAAGTGATTTGGTAGGGAGCGGAAATCAATGGTTCCACCCTCTTGGATCAGAGGACAAATTGAATTCCTTAACTACATGACAACCCTTCAAGTGTAGTTAGGTGGTATAGTGAATTAGAGTTGGACTTGAATTCAAATTCGGCCTTAGATAGTTAACAGCTGTGTGACTCTGGGCAAATCATTTAACCTCTATCTGCCTTATTTTCTTCACCTGTAAAATGAGAAATATAATAGTACCTGTCTCCTAGGGTCATTGTGAGGGTAAAAGGAGATAACAGTCGTAAAGTATTTTGCCAACCCATACAAGTGATAATAAATATGAAATAAATGGGAGATGTTATTATTGTTATTAATATTATTATACTTGGAGATAGCTATAATGTCCTGCTGATGGGGGATGGGATTCACGCTGTACCTATAAAAGGAGAAGCCCCTGGACTTTTCCACAAATTTCAGGAAGCCAGCCCTTGAACCCAGATCCTTGGCATTCACCTGAGGCACCCATCCCAACACAGTCAATAATCGTTTCCCATCCAGATCTTCCTACACTCTCTCTGTATAAGATTATCAATCTTATCCTCATCAAATGCACAGATTCTTAAAATCTGGCCAGCTTCTATTGGTGACGCAATAAACCTTGTGTTTGACTGAAAGATGTCTTGAGTGGTTGAATTCTTTCAAGGCAGACCCCCACCCTGTACCCTTGCATTTTGGGGTTCCCAGCACCCCTATATTGCAACATTGTCATGAATCATCTTCTTCAGGCAAAATTTCCAATTCCTTTAATCAATCCTCATGTGACATAGACTCAAGGACTTTTACCATTCTGCTCTCTGTTGGGCACTCTCGTTTATCATTGCCCTCCTCTAATTATTGTTCAAACTCAACACTGACCACAACACTCCAGACTTTGGATGTATGACCGAGGCAATGTTCAGTGGTCTTTGTAAATTATGTCTCCCCTAATATAGCCTAGGAATGCATTAGCATTTTTTGGTGGCTATCTCACACTGTTAACTCATATTGTACTCACAGCCCACTAAAACCCCCAAGTCTATTTTTCTGGAAAAAATTATCTGTTTTCCACATTCCTACTCATGAAGTTATTTAAAGAAATCTAAGTCTAATGTTTTACATTTATTCGTAGAATGAATGAATGAAGGATTTGTTCATGTTTATCATCTGCAAAACACTCTGCTAAGTGTTAGAGGTTCAAACAGGAAGGTAAGGCAGTCCCTGCCCTCAAGGAGCTCATATTCTAATGAGGGAAACAATGCATATGGAAGGCTTCAGCTGTGAGTCAGATAGGAAAGTTCCATGGCCCTTAGTGTGCAGCACCAAAAGCACATGGTAATTCTCTAATGTCATTTCCACTGATATAAATCTTATCGGTTTCTGACATTAAACCATTCGACAGTACCAAGGGCCTTGGTGCCTAGAACTTTCTTTTCTGGGTCTTCAGTATCTGGGGCTCAGAGTGAGTGTGAATAAGCAATTGTTTCTGTTTTGGCCAGAAACCCTTAGGGTCTTCCCCTCCCAGATTATTCGTTTGTTTGTTTTACTAGGTAAAAGAGGCCATCCTTTGCCTCATTTCTTACCTACTCTTAATCACTGAATGGGCATTGCCTCAGTTAAACTGAGACCTGGGAAAAGCCTTAGCTTGGTCTCCCACTGCATCCAGGTCATCTCCAGTCATCCTGATCTAGCTAGATCTTGCCGCTACACTCAGATGGCTCCAGAGTAGAGAGTAAGATCAGTGACTTTGCACAGCCCTGCCTCACTTAAATCCAATTCACTTGCAAGTCATGACGTTGCTTTCCTGAAGTCATATTCCTCTTCAAATATGAAGAGCAAACAACAACAACAGCAATCTGAGACAATAGCAGCTGTAGGAGAAGCTGTCAATTGCATCTCCACAAGGGTTGCTTTCTAGGATGATGACTATGGACAGTGGTATAGAAGCATTATTATTCACAAGGGTCTTGGATTCAGGGTTCTGTGCTATCTGCCTTGAGGCATGATGAGAGATGGTGGTCACAGCAGCAGTGGTTTGACTTGCCTGGCATATGCTTCCTCCTATCTCTCCAGCAGGGTATCTTGATCTTTCAGCCAGGTGAATAGCATTTGATTGGCAATTGTTGTAGATGTATTGTCCATAGAAGTTGCCCCACCCCCGTGATGGTTGTGAGGGCTGGGTGATAAGTAAGAATTGGTGGTGTGAGAAGTGAGGCCACTCCCAGAGATCTTATGCTCATCTGCCTGTTAATGGTAGTTGTTCAACATTTGTTCCTTGTGGTGATGAGGAAAATCACGCCCTACTCCACAGTGATTTCTGCCCTTAATCACAGCTGCAGACACTAAGTTGTAAGCAGGGCTTATGCTTTGGGCGTTACTGATACTGCCAAGGCTTTAGAGTTCAGGGTCCTGGGCTATCTCATTGGGGTCTGAGAGGAGGTAGTGATCATGATAGTGGTTGTTTGATTTGCCCAGTACTTGCTGCCTTCTACCTCTCCCATAGTGTGACTTGTTGCTTCAATTAGACTGGCTCGATGACTCATTTACTTTGATTCAGCCCAATATTGAAATCTTTTTGGATTTTGATTCCATCATGCAATATGTTAGCTCTCCCTCCTAACTTTGTGTCATTGGCAAATCCAATAAATATGCCACTACACTTTTATCCAAGTGACTGATTAAAATCCTAACTAGCATAATGCCAAGCTCAGATACCTGTGGCAGCCCACTACAGACCTTTCAAGTTGCATTGTACTATTAATAATTATTAATAACTAGGCTGTGGGTCATTGAAGCAGTTTCAAATGCATCTAATTGTACTATTACCTGCATCAACATATTTTTGAATAAAAATAGAATGATATACTTTATTATACATTTTGCCAAAATCTAGGCAAATTATACCTATAGCATACCTCTAATCTATCAGTTTAGTAACCCTGTCAAAGAAAGAAATGAGGTTAGTCTGGCAGGGTGTGTGCTTGTTGAAATCAAGTTGATTCTTTGTGATTACTACTTCCTTTCCTAGATATTTAATGACTATGTCTTTAATTATATGTCCTAGAATTTTGCCAGGAATGTCAGTCAAACTCACTAGCTTATAGTTTGGAGGCTCTATCTAGGATCTTCTCTTTTTTTGAAAATCAGATCATGTCCACTTCTCCAGTCCTTCAGTGTCTCTTCCATTCTCCATTATGTCAAATCAAGTCAAAAAGCATTAATTAAGGTCTACTATATGTCAGGCATTGTCTTAAGCAGTGGGGTTACAAAGAAAAGAAAAACAAATGAAAAAGAGTCCCTGCCTTTGAGGACCTGAAAATCTAGTTGGGAGAGACAATATAAAAACAATTATATTCAAAAATGTATAGCCAGGATAAATTAGGGGTAGTCTCTGAGAGAAGGCACTAAGCTTAAGGAGGACTGGAAGAAGCTTCTTTCAGAGGTGGAACTTTAGCTCAGTATTGAAGGAAGGCACAGAATCCAGGAGGGGGAGATGAAGAGGAAGAATTCCACACATAAGGGCTGGCTGGTAAAAATGCCCAGGGTTGAGAGATGGGATGTCTCATGTAAAGAATAGCAGAGAAGCCAATGTCACTGGACCTCAAAGTACTTGGAGGGAAGTAAAATGTAGGAAGACTGGAAAAAATGGGGTAATAGCTTTGAATGACAGAGGATTTTATATTTGATCCTGGGTGTTATAGGGAATCACTAGAGTTTACTGAGGGGGGAAGGTGGGTGTGTGTGTTGGTGTGTATGTGTGGGTGTGTGTGTGTGTGTGTGTGAGACATGGCTAGACTTGGACTTTAAGAATATAAATTTGATAGCTGGGTTAAGGAGTTGGAAGAGACAAGGCAGGGAGACCAACCAGCAGACTATTATTGTTCAGTTGTGAGGTGATAAGAGCCCGCATCAGGGTGGCGGTTCCTTCTAAAGTCTTCATTTTGGAAAGGAACCTAGGAAAGCCAACATTCATTCTTCTTATGGTTCTATTTCTGACCTTCTAGACTTTTATATAACATGTGTGTATTTTCCCCCACTCTTCAACTTCCTTTTGTGTGTAGTCTACCCTCACTAAAACGTATACTCCATGAGACCTGAAGACAGAGGTTATTACTCCCTGGAGGAGGTCGCATTTGAGCTGGACTTTGAATGATGAGTAGGCTATTACATATGATGATGGAGAGGGAAGGTGCTCTAGAAATAGGGGACTGTTCAAACAATGGTACAGAGGTAGAGTAATTCAGGGCATATCCAAGAGGACAATGTTTTCCACTTTGGACAGAGCATACAACGTACAAAGCAAACTAAAGATGGAAAGTTCATGCAGCATCAAGTTGTAGAGGGCCTGGTGAAAGATAATATAGAAACTTGCCCAAAGTCATATGAGGAAGGAGAGGAAGAACTAAGACACTTTTCTCATGTTATCTGGTAACAGAGATAGAAACAGGGGTAAATAGAGACAGACGATGACTCCACTCTCTCACAGTGCTCCCCCACTTTTTTCCATATAAGACCTTCTTCCCATAGTCCCCTCTCTGCAGGTCTCTGCAGCCTATTATCAGAGCCCCAATCAAGTATTCCTTTCTTTAAGAAAACCCCCTGTGATTATTCCCTCTCTGAATACCCATCTTCTTAACTTAGGGTCTCTATTACCCTTTGGGTACCTAGGAGCTCAGATAATTGTAATATACTAGTGTAGGTATCATCCTCTCCCACTCCTCCCAGCTCAGGACCTTCCTCCTCCCAATGATCCAGGTGGCCTCACACAGCCTGCCTTCCAGCACCAGAATGTGGATAATCAGGAGGCAGTGAACCCAAATTGCCAAGTACTTTCCCCTCATACAGATATTGAATCTGAGGTGGTGAATAGCTGGCTTGCTACAGGTAATTTTCAAAGAAAAGGGAAAAGGACATACTTGTGCAAAAATATGTATAGCAGCTCTTTTTGTGATGGCAAAGAATTGGAAATGGAGGGGATGCCCATCAGTTGGATAATGGTGGAACAAGCTGTGGTATATGATTGTGACAGAACACTGCTGTGCTATAAGACATGATGAGCAGGATGGTTTCAGGAAAAACCAAACTAGAAAAACTTATATGGATCAATAGCAACTGAAGTGAGCAGAGAACATGGTACGAAATAACAGTAAAGTGTATGATGATAAATTGTAAATGACTTGGCTACTCTGATCAATGCAATGATCCAAGACAATTCCAAAGAACTTAAAATGGAAAATGCTATCCATTTCCAGAGGGAGAACTGATGAACTCTGAGTGCAGATTGGAACATACTTTTTTGACTTTATTTTTCTTGGGGTTTGTGCATCTGTGAGTATGTGTGTGTGTGTTTCATTTTGCCACATGGCTAATGTGGAAATATGTTTTGCATGACTTCGCATATATAATTGATATTAATACTGCTTGCCTTCTCAAGGGATGGGAAGAAGAGGAAAGAGGGAGAGAATTTGGAACTTAAAGTTTTGAAAAATGAATGTTAAACTTTAATGTAATTGTGAAATATTTAATCAAATAAAAATATATTAATAAAACTATTACTAACTCTTTGCTCACAGTTAAAATCTGAGATCCTGAGAGATAGACATAGGTTTTGTTTTTTTGTAGGTTCCTCCACGCAAGTGTTATATACAGGATTTTAGATTTTTCTTTGACTTAGTTCTGTTGTTAGGATTTGGGTTCTCCTTAGTTATTTATCTATTTACTTGGGTGATTTTATAAAATTATTTCCCAGAGTTGTTTAACTAGTTCTTCTAAAACTGAATGTATAATTTAGAGAAACTACACACAAATCTTGCAGAGATGCATGGTATAAGGGGAAAACTGCTAGATTCAAAGTCAAAGCAAAGTTCGTATCCCAGCTCTATCGGCAACCACCTTCACAACCTTAATCAAGTCCTTCCACTTCTATACACCTCAATGTTCTCAATTTGGAAAGGAAGTTCTCTAAGGTCCCTTCTAGCTCCAAATCTCTGGTCTTTATATTGGCTTTGGGGTCAGGACTAACCACTAGGTTGTGGTCTAATTATGTGAATTGAAGTGAGAGCAAAGGGCTGAGAATTGTCTCTGAGGTTGGGAACCTTGGAGACCAGAAGAGTACAGGTGCCCTTACATGGATTTTTACCTTCTCCCTCAGCTCAACCTAACTTCTATAGAAAATGTAACCAAATAGTAGAAAGAAATGCAAGCTAGCTGAAGGAGGGAAGGAAGAACTTTAATGTGCAGGTTGTTTAATCAGCCCTTGGATCAGAGAAAGAATTGGCTACAAATGCACAGCCATAGGGTATAGCATAGAATAATAAAGCTGGAAAGGGTCTTTGAAGTCATCTCATTCACAAAATGGCTTAAAGTTGAAAAAGGACATCGGAAGCATCTCATCCAATCCTTGCTTAAGCAAGAATCCACTAACATTTTTGTTGAGTAGTCAAGTAGTCTCTGCCTAAAGATTCCCTTCAAGGAGAATCCAACCTCCCCATTTCATGGAAAAGAAATCCAAAGTCTAGGGAAGTTAAGGGATCTGTCCTTTTGTTCTTATTCAAGTTATTTGCCCCAAATCTCATAACTCTCTTACTGTGCTAGAGTCTGGACCACAACTCAGATCTTCCAAATCCCAAACCAATGCTCCTTAGTAACTCAAGGAAGTAATCTGGTTGGTTCCATTGAATGGAGCTCCATTTCTAATTACTCACAATGTCTTTCCCCTTTCACTCTTTCAATGTTGTCCCAGACAACTGATGTTTCTTTTTTTGATGCATCCTAGGATCATGGAACTTTAGAACAGAAGGGACCTTAGAAGTCATCCACTCCCTCTTTTTATATGGGACAAAACTGAGGTCCAGAGAGGAAGTAATCCAATCCAAGGAATAGCTACTTAGTGATAGAGATGGAACTAGAATCTAGGTCCCCTAATTCTCAGGCCAATGCCATCTCCATTACACTATATTGCCTCCTTAGAGCTCTGGGAATGGCTGGTCAATCTTATCTACCCAATTGGCCTATATATCTGTTTTCTCACCCCTCCAAATATCTTTCCTGTCTTTGCCTACTTGTCCTTCCAACTCTTCAAAAGCAGGCTTAGCCCTTTGATTGGCTGCCAGCAGCCTACTTATCCCATCAATCAAAAGAGCCACTAATAGGTTTTGCATGGATCTCATAAGCTCTCAGTTTCAGCAGGGGGGAATAAAAAAAAGAGGAAGAAGCTGTTGTGTACTCTTTTCTTCGCCCACTCTCTCCTCCTTAAACAGGAAATAATTTATTTGATGTGCCCTGCGATTTATTTCATGGCTCACAGAACTAGAGATTTGGGGGCAATAAAAATTTGTCAGACTATTCAGACCTGTCATCTCCTGAGTGCCTTCTTCAAGCACCAAGGTTTCCTTAACTACCCGATAACTCTTCTAGCTTATTGCCAGTTTACCCTGTCTGCATAGTAGGTCTATTCTTCTGTGAGTTTGAGCACACATTCACAGACAGGAGTCGGAATGAAATTTGTCTAGGACTAAAATAAGCCAGGTTCTGGGCAAATAAAATCTTAAATAAAACCTGAAATACAATCCACTCCACTGGTGCCTTGCTATATTGTCTGACCACATACTTTATTGTTAATCTAATGGACTCATGATCTCATCTGTTTGGAGTCCCTAAGACAGAACATGGAATTCCTGGTGTCCTAGAGCAATCAAAAGACCTGAGTTCAAAGCCCTTCTTGAGGATGCATTGATGATTCATTTCCACAGGATTTTTCCTATTACATCATAGAAACCACTATACCATGGAAGCTCACTCCATCCCTGGACTACTTTTCTCATGACAAGTATTCTTCATCTCTGAGCCCTCATCTTGGGATTGACTTGTTCATCCCAGAACCTCCAATATAAGAAGGAGGCCCAAGCTATTGAATGTTTCCATTCCTCTCCAGGCTGCACTACTGACTAATCTCTGTGCCCCAGGGCCAAGAACCTTCTCTTCACTCCCCTAACTTTCTAGCTCCCTTTTCTGGGTTATCTTCTCCCATTAGAACGTAAGCTCCTTCTTTCTTTCTTTCTTTCTTTCTTTCTTTCTTTCTTTCTTTCTTTCTTTCTTTCTTTCTTTCTTTCTTTCTTTCTTTCTTTCCTCTCTCTCTCTCTCTCTCTCTCTCTCTCTCTCTCTCTCTCTCTCTCTCTCTCTCTCTTTCTCTCTCTCTTTCTTTCAAAATTAGACCACAATGGGTCCTTATCCACGCCCCATTTAATGGTTATATTTTGGGCCCTCCTGCCTCAGAGTGAATGTCAATAGCAACTGTTTCTCTTTTGACCAGAAACCCTGAGGATCTTCCCCTCCCAGTGTGATTTTTCTAATTAAAGGGACCATCCCTTGACTCACTTCTTAAAGAGGCCTATTCTTTGAATGGGCCTTACCTCACTCAAAGTGAGAACCTGAAAAGACCTTAGCCTGAAAGGGCCAGGGACTCCCAATGCAACCTGGGCCGTCTCCAGCCATCCTGATGTGGCCACTGGACCCAGATGGCTTTGGAGGAGGAGGTGAGCATGTCATCATCTCCCTGATGTCATGGTCCTCTTCGAGAATGAAGGACAAACACAACAACAACAACAAGCTCCTCTAGGGCAGGCACGGCCTTTCTTTCTTCATGTATTTATTTATATTCCTAACACTTAGAACAGTGCTTGGCACATAGTAAATGCTTAATAAATTCTTATTAACTGACAAAAAATTTACCTCCAACTTGTCACTTTAAGCACATCCCTCTGATCCCCTGAGGGCTAAGTCCTCAGTTTCCTTACCTGTAAACTGTGGGGATTGTATTAGATGTCATCTGAAGTCCTGTCTTGCACCAGATCTCTAATTCATGATCCCTCCCTCTGTCCAGATTCTGAATCAGGCAGACCTTTTCATCCTGGGTAATTCTAGGCCATATCTTTTTGAAAGTCTTCTATTAAATGTCTACCCAATGTGCTGGAGGCCTTCGGGTTCATTTCATATTCTATCAATGCTAATTTAACACTTGAGCTGTCCATCTGTTATCCCTCGTTGCATGATCAGCCTGCCTCTTTTTTTATAGTCTTATATGTCCTTGAAAGCATCTTTTAGGCCACTTCTTTTAAAATCTTATTTTATTGATAACGTCTGCTTTTATAACACTTTAATTTACAAATATATCTCTCCAGCCTACCTAGAAAAACAACCATTAAGTAACAAAGATTTAAAAAGAAGCGGAGGGGGAAGGGAAGAAGCAGTACAGCAAAGCCAATAAATGTACCAATCATTTCTGAGAGTATATCCAATATTCCACAGCAACAGGCTGTGAATAGAGTTCATAGTGACCAGAGGGAGGTACATTTCCTCAACTTTTCTCTGGGATATGGTGGTTAAAGCACTGGACATGGAGTCAGGGAGACATGAATTTGAATCTGACCCCAGACACTTACTAGCTGTGTGACCCTGGGCAAGTCACTTTACATCTTCTGACCTCAGTTTTCTCATCTGTGAAATGGGGACAATAATAGCTCCCACCTCTCAGGGTTTTTGTGAAGATCACATGAGATAGTATGTGTAAAGTACTTTACAAACTTCAAAGCGCTATATAAGTGCTAATTATTTCACAGCATTGCTTTCTGTTTTGTTCTCACGTTCCCATTATTGTAGATGCTGGTTTTGCTAAAGTAATTCTGTGTCAGTTAAAATGCTGCATCTGTATATCTCTTCACTCCTCTTAGTTTATTTCTTTTCTGTGGGCATCTTTATAGACTAATATCATGTTTTTCATCCCTATTCCCTTTTGAATCACCTGAAATATTGGTTCATCTGGTGATCCCTGGTGTGTAGCCATAGACCACCACCGGGAGAACACTGGGGTTCAAAAAATGAGCTTTCGTGAAAGTAAATGGCCTGAGAATCCTTGAAAGCATGGTTAAACTTGCTGAGTCCAATCTAGCCTGAACTTTTTTTCCTGTTTAGAACTATGCCCGTTTTTGGTTTCTGTACAAGACACATGTTCTAATGGACTAACTCGATGGGCTATCTATACAACTGCATGTCACAATCTGGGCAATATGCCTTCTTCATCCATTTTGTTTTCTGATGTGGATGGTGAGACCGATGTTATAAGACAGAAAGTCAGGGCTGGAATCAGGAAGACTCATCTTTCAGAGTTCAAATCCGGCCTCAGACACTTACTAGCTATATGACCCTGGGCAAGTTACTTAACCCTGTTTGCCTCAGTTTCCTCCTCCACAAAATGATGCAGAAAAAGAAATGGCAAATCACTCCAGTGTCTTTGTCAAGAAAACCCAAAATGGGGTCATAAAGAGTCAGAAACAACTGAACAGTAAGAAAAGGCTTCACAGAGAGGGATATTTTCCAGGAATAAGGAGGTAAGAGTCCAGCTGAATTCTGGTCTATTCTGACCGTGTCTAGAGTATTGTGTTTGGACCTTGGCAGAATAGTGTATGAAGAACATTGATAAGATAGAGGAACTCCAGAGGAAGGAGATCAGAATGCTGAAAACTTCAAGTTTATGCTACACAAAGATTGATTGAAGGAAATGGGGATGCAGAAAAGAAGAGTGGTGGTGGGTCTTCATATATTTCATATAACTGTTATCTGGGATGGGAATTAAAATTGCACTGCTTGACTAAAAGAGTACAAATGAGTTATTTGGTCAGTAAATATTTATTAAATACCTACTATGTGTCAGACACTGCACTAAGCACTGAAGAAGCAAATTAGAAAGACATTCCCTTCCCTCAAAGAGCTTAAAATCCGGGGGGGGGGGGAGGAGACAACACACACACAAAGCAGCTGAAAAGCAGGCCAGCAGGAGGAAATACCTGGTCATAGTGGAGGCCAGCGTCAAAACTGCAGTTGGCAGGAAATAAAGTGGTTTGCTGTTTCCTTCTTCAGTTCATGTTTACAGATGAAGAAACTGAGGCAAACTTAGCACAGTGTCTAGCTATAGGGCATCTAGATAGTGCAGTGGATAGTGTGACCCACCTGGAGCCAGGTACATTTTCTCAACTCTTTTCTGGGATATGGTGGATAGAGCACTAGGCCTGGAGTCAGGAAGACCCGAGTTGAAATTTTGCCTCAGAAACTTACCAGCTGTGTGACCCTAGGCAAGTCACTTAAACCTGATTGTTTCAAAAAACAAGTTTTCTCCCTGCTACATCTACCCATTGTTCTTAGTTCTGCACTCTGAGATACAATGGAAGAAATCAAATCCCCCTCGATTATAATAGCCCTTTAAACCCTTGATGATGTTACCAGAAATGTCCTTTTTAAGGCTTCTCTTCTACAGACCAAGCAGCCACAGGCACCTCAACCGATCCTCTTTGGATATGGATTCCAGTCCGTCACTAATGTGGTCACTGTAGTTTTGTATATGTTCTAGCTTAGTGATGGGATGAAGTGGATGGAATGCTTGGCCTGGGATCAGGAAGATCTGACTTCAGATCTATATTCTATTTACTTTCTGACCCTGAACAATTCACTTCATCTCTGTCTGGCTCAGTTTTCTCACCTTTAAAGTGGGCACAACAACAGGACCTACCTCTCAGGGATGTTCTGAGAATCGAATGAGATAATTGTCAAAAGCACTTGGCATAGTATCTAGCTATAGGGCAGCCAGGTGGTGCAGTGTTGTGAGTGAGTGAGTGAGTGCCCCACCTGATACATTTCCTCTACTCTTCTTTGGGGTATGATGCATAAAGCACTGAATTTGGTGTCAAGAATGCCTGAGTTCAAATCCAATGTCTGACACTTGCTAGTCGTGCGACCCTGGTTTGTGTGACAGTTACCCCTGTTTGCCTCAGTTTCATGATCTGTAAAAGAAATTGGCAAACAGCTCCAATATCTTTGCCAAGAAAACCCCGAAAAGGTTTCATGAAGAGTCAGACATGACTGGAAATGGCAGAACAGCAGTGTCTAGCACGCAGGTGCTATAGAAATGCTTGTTCTCTTAAGACAGAATGTCTAGAACAGACCACAGTACTCCAGTTCACTTAGCTGCAGACCCACTACTCTTCATACTACATCAAAGCAAATCATTGCAGGCCTGTAGAAAATAGAGATAGGAATGGGGCTGAGTGCAGCCGATGCTGTAGCCAGAGGCAAGGTTAAAAACTCTGAGACTCGATATAACATACCTGCTGTGATTTTTAAGCTGAGAGAGGAGGGGCTGTTTAGCCATCTGGCTAAAGTATCTGCTTTGCCTCAGAAAGTTTGGGTGGGTACTTCCACTGTCATCAGTCATTCTGACAAGTCCTGTGCCAGGAGCTGTCCTAAGTGCTGAAGATATAAAGAAAGGCCAAAACATGTGGTGCTGCTTTTAAGCAGCTCACATTCTAATGGGGCAGACAGCATGGAAATAACTGTATATACAAGATATATGCAATGTAAATTGAAGGTAGTCTCAGAGGGAAAGTATTGGGGTTGGGATAGATGGGGGTAAGAGAGAAAGGGCCTTCTGTGGAAGGTGGGACTTGAGCTGAATCTCAAAGGAAACCAGGAAAATTAGGAATTGGAAGTGAGGGTGGAGGGAATTGCAGGCATGGGGGACATATAGAGTAAATTCATGGAGATCAGAGACAGAGGAAGCTAAGGCAGTCAAAAGACAGAGTAGTCCTCCAGAAAAATAAGAGCAACAACTGACATTTATGTAACACTCTCTGGTTTACAACAATCCTGTAAGGTAGCTAGGTACCTACATGAGCTGATATTATTATCCACTTTATACTGAGGAAGAAAGAGAGACTCTGAGAGAAGTGATTGCTCAAGTCAGTTCTCAGCTAAAAAGAGTCAAAGCTAGATTTTAACTCAGGTTGTTCCTTTCCACCACCTCGAGGGCTCTCTTCATTAAACTATGCTGAAGAAAAGTAAGGAAGTTCAGAGTTGTTGCATCTTAGAAGGGGTTGGCATCTTCCCTTCTACTTACCTCCAGCAACTAAAAGAGTTCCTACTCTTTGGCAGTCCCTAGGGGCAGCATGATATGGAGGATGGGCATTTTCGATAGCCCTCCATTTTGAGACAAAGATATCAGTCAGCCAGAAACAGAGACGAGACCCCAGATTGGGGACCTGCAGTCCCTAGCTACAGCCATGAGCCCAAGGCAATATCAGATACGCATGGTACACAAAGGACTCCAGGTCACCCATCATTCTTTCCTGCAGTATCTTCAAGCACAAGTCACTATCTGCAGTGTCTTCAAACACAAGGGACATTAACAGCTGTCACGTCTGTCTGTCTGATTTGTATCTCCAAGAAATGATGAAAGGGACATACTATCTTCACCTAGCTCCTTCTCTTCAGAATGGAACTGTGACTGCACCTCCCTCTTGTGCCCTTTTGCTCAATTCATTTCAATGTAATTCAATTCAGCAAACAATTGTTTAAAGCCCTTACTCAAGGCAAAGCATTTTTCCCAGTGATGGGAATGGAAAAATGTAAAACAATACATCCCCTGTTCTCAATGAGCTAATAATTTAATAGGAGAAATAAAAACAGGCACAAATTCAACTCAATTGACTTCAGTGCACATTTATTAGGCACCTACTATGTGCAAGAGTGTATACATGGCTCTGGGAGATTCAAAGACAAAAATTACAACAGTCCTCACTATCAAGGAGTTTACATTCTTCTGTGAAAAATAGTGTTTACACAAATAAGTAAATACATAACTTGTACAATGTGCAAATTTCCTGGGGAAGGGATGAAGCCAACAATTGTAGGGGATCAGGAAAGGTTTTACAAGGAGGTTAACACTTGAGCTGAGCCTTGAATGGAGTGAAGACTTCCGAGAGGTAGAGGTAAGGAAGGAAAACTTTTCAGGCATGGGTAACAGACACCCTGGGCAAAGTCATGGGGGGAAGGTGGAGGAGATAAAATGTAATGTACAAACAACAGCCAGCAGTTCAGTTTTGGCTGGAAACTAGAAGGAATAAAGGAAAGCAATATCTAGCTTAGTTTAGTTTTGTTTTTATATCCTCAGTGCCTAGCACAGTGTCTGGCACACTATGAGAGCTTGAGAAATATGTGTTGATTGATGATTGACTGATTATAACTCTCTGATGCACTTACATAATATTGTATGTTGTCATCGTCCTAATTAATGTCTTATTTCTTTACTATAAGCTTCTTTAAGGGAAAGGATCATGTCTTATCTAAATCTCTTATCTCACCCAGGACCTAGAACAGTGCCCTTCACTCAATAGGGGCTTCCATAAATATTGGTCATATCCCAAGAACTAGGCCAAAATGGTTACTATGTCTTGGCCAGCCCTGACAATCCCTAATTGCTGGATACTTGATAAATTTGGCACTGATTCCTGAGAACCAGTTTGCTTTTGGGGGATTGACTCCGAGCTTTGACCTGGAAAGGCTAGAGGGGTAATAATCTGGGAAACTCAAGGGCTAGGATTTCCTATGACTTTGCTTAGGAATGATCAGCCTCTTTCACACTTTTGTGGGTAACTTTTTTGATCCTCAGGAGGTCCATGTTGTATGCCCTAGGCTCTTCCTCTATTAGGAATGCCCTCCAAGGCCAACCAGGGCTCAGTAGTATTCTATTCTGGGCTTACCCAGGAGAAAGTGGGTCAGACACTCTGCTCTGTTGTTGCAGGGCTGTGCACATGAAGACAATGCTAAACACACTCGTTTTCCATTCCAAGGTTTCCCTTGAGCACTTGGCCGCTGGCATTGATAGATATTTTCTCCATTTAAAGAAGTAGGAAAAAACCCAAACCCACCCTTCTTAACATATAAAGTAATGCAGTGGTTTTACAAATGAATTAAAGACCTTCCAACCTTGGCAAATGTAGGCTTAATCTTTCTGTGATGTCTTTAAAATCCCAAGCTACTTGTGAAATAAGAGAGAAAAGTGGGGGGAATTGTATTGCTATACAATGATATTGTTCCATTTCCTTGAAGATATTTTGCATTCCTTCCAAATATACTCCCTTTTCATCCCCACCCAATGAATGTGCTTAATTTGCAGCAGACGGGAGTCAGGAAGGCCCATGTCTGACCCCGAAGGCCAGGAAACACTGGATGGGATTCCAAAGAGACACTAAGGCAAAGGACTTGACTTTGAATTCTGGCTGAATTGCTTATCATATGCCTGATGGATAATTCTCTCTCAGAGTCTCAGTTTTCATGTCTACACAATGAAAGTGTTGGAGCTAGGTGGCCTTTCAAATCCCTTACAGCCAGAAGGGGTAGCTTTGATACTATAATGGACTCTGAGAACTTTTAAGGAGTAGGGTGTGGTGAATTGGCCTTTGATTTTCTCACCTGAAGTGAAGGTCATTATGACGGCAGGGACTGCCTGGAACAAAGCTGGGAGTTACTAGGGTTAAATGACCAGCGCTTTGCCTCAGAGTGCCACCTCAGGGTGATCTGGGCTAGGCTTATTCTGACCCACTGTCCCTCCCAGTCCTCTGCAGGCCTGTCATAGAAAGGTGCCACAGGTGTCTTGCTCTCTCCAGCCAACCTCCTTCACCACTCCCTGCACACTGCCTTCTTTCCTCTTCACTTCTTCACAGGAGTTGCCTGGTAGAACTGAACTGGCCCAAAACAATATTCTTAGCTGATCCCCATGACCTCTCCCATCATTGTTTGTTCCAAGGGGTTTACCACCTGTGACTACACTTCATGCAACCAGGACAAACCATCCTCTGCCTAAACACTCTGAGCCTAACCTTACTCTATGATCCAGCAATACACCCCCTTTTAATTCCTCTAAGGAGATGCTCCATTGCCCAGCTTTGCATTTTCACTGGCTGTCACCTGTGCCTGGGATGCTTTCCTTCCTTAGTTCCTTGGTTTCCTTCAGATCACAGCTAAACTCCCTTTTTCTATGCAAGCCTTCCCCAAGCCTCCTTAATTCTGGTGCCTTCTCTCTATGGATTATTGCGATTTTATCCTGTATATATCTTTGTACATGTTTGCTTCCATGTTGTCTCTCCAATTATATAGTGAGCTTCTTGAGAACAGGGACTGTTTTTTGCCTTTTTTGTATCCCCATCAGTTAGTACAGTGCCTAACTCATAGGAGGTGCTTAATAAATTCATGTTGATTTAATCTGACTTGATTTGCTTCTGTGACTTCCACCCATTGAATCTAGTCTTCATTTAGGAGCTACCTAGAATATGGCTCGCCCCTCTTCTAAAGGCTGAGTTCCTCTTCCTCAAATGACCATGTGCATGTCTGTATATAATAGACACTATTAAGGTATATGTGTCTCCATATAGGCATATATGTATGTGTGACTATATATACACATGCATGTGTGAATATGTATATTATACATGATATATAATGTTTATGCTTACCTATTTGCAATTGTAGCACTCGTGTAGAATGTAAGCTCTTTGTGGGCAGGGCCTGTTTTTCTTTTTGTCTTTGTATATCCCCAGTGCCTAGAATGAATGGCTCACACATAATAGAGGTAATGGACCTGGGATTGCATTGATATGGAGATATATCAGATGAGAAACTCCCTTTATCAAGGCAGGTTGATACCTTCTCTGCAATTTATGGTTTTAGAGAGTTGTCTAGGGCAGAGAAGGTAAGTGATTTACCTAGGGTCATCACACCACCAGTATGCTTCAGAAATGAAATTTGTACTCAGATCTTTCTAGTTTTGAGGCCACCTAGCTATCATGCTTATTAGACACAATAAATATTTGCCAAATTGCATTGGATTCTATATGGCAGTCTCTGAAATATCTGAAAATAGCTATTGTGCTACCCATATAGTTTTTTTTTTCCCTCTCAATTAAACACTTCAAAATCACAGAAGTTTAGAATTGGAAGGGACCTCCATAGCCATCTAGTCTGGTTCATATCCTCAATGATTCTTCTGATAAATGGTCATTCGGCCTCTACCTGAAGAATTCCAATGAGGAATGATCCATGATCTCTTAAGGTGGTCCATTCTGAATTGTTAGGAAGTTTTTTTCTGGCATCAAGGTTAAAATTAACTATTTTCAACTTCTACCACTAACTTCCAGGTCTGGCCATCTGCAGCCCAAAAAGAAGGACTAATCTTTTTCTACATTGTTGTTGTTCAGTCATTTCAGCGACATCTAATTCTTTGTGACCCCATTGAAGGTTTTTCTTGGCAAGGATACTGGAATGGTTTGTCATTTCCTTCTTGAACTCATTTTACAGATAAGGAAACTGAGGCAAATAGGGTTAAATGACTTATCCAGGGTCACACAACTAGTAAATGTCTGAGGCTGGATTTGAACTCAGGTCTTCCTGACTCCAGGCCCACTGTTCTCTCTACTGTGCCACCTATCTGTCTGTTTCTTCCACATTCTAGTCCCTGAATTCAGCTATTCATCCCTACCCTTTCTACTCTAATCTTCTCTTCTCCAATCTAAACATCCCCAGTTCCTAAAACTAATCCTAATATGACATGAACTAAAAGATCTTCACTGTCTTGGTTGCTGTCCTCTCAGTGCTCTCCAGATAATAGTCAATAGCTAATGTTACACTAAGTTGTGATCTCAACAACTGAACACAATACTAAAGATGAGATTTGAATAAGCTATCACTTCCTAATTTATGGCACCTATACTTCTCAATGCAGAGATACAAAGCCACTTTGGCTTTTTTAGCTAAAAATAATGAATTTAATTACCATTTTAGCTCCCATGTGTCACATCACTGACACATACATGAGCTTGCAGTAACTGAGACCCTCAGATATTTGTTCAGACAAATTGCTGTCAAAATATGCCTCCCTCGTTTTGTATTTCTGAATATTTTGAATCTGGTGTTGAAATTTACATATCTATATCTGTGTCTAGATATAGATATATCTCCGTATTAAATTCCATCTTATTAGATTTAGCCAAATGTTACTATTTTGGTTCCAGTCTCTAGAATCTAGTGACATTGTGGATGGCATGCTAGGTCTGGAGTCAGGAAAAGCTGAGTTTAAATCTGGCCTCAGACTCTAGCTTTGTCATCCTAGATCCAGGGGTGGGGAACCTTCAGCCTCCAGGCCACATGTGGCCCTGTAGGTCCTCAGGTGTGGCCCTTTGACTGAATCTAGACTACACAAAACTAATCCCCTTAGTAAAAGGATTTGTTCTATAAAACTTGGACTCAGTCAAAAGGCCACACCCAAGGACCTGGCTATATATGGCCTCAAGGCCACAGGTTCCCCCCACCCCCCACCCCCATCCTGGACCAAGTTTCCTCAACTGTAAAATTTACCATTTCCCAGGGTTGCTATGAGGAACAAATGTATTGGCTGCCACACTGTAGGCACTATATAAACACATTATTATTATGATACATTAGTTATTCTTCACCGTTTGGTGTCATCTGCAGTCAACAAGCATGCCATCTATGCCTTCTAGCTAATTCATTGAGAAAAAAAAAAACATTAACTAGCATATGGACAAACCAATCCCTGGGACACCCCATTGGAGACTTCTTTCCATAGGTCTGCTTTGAGTCCAGCCATTTAACTAGTTCAAAATTCATTGAAGAAGGCACATTAAATGTTTGTCCAGGTCATTTCTCCCTATTTTTTGTAGAAGAATAACATAAGAAACTTTTTTTCTAAACACGGCTAAAAATCTAATTTTATGAAATGTGCCGAATTTCCCTGTTCTAACATTTTCATAACCGTTACAAAGTAGGTAGTGGGGTTAATCCACAATGACTTGTCTTACTGATGCCACAAGATCTTTTGATCACTTCTTCCTTTTCTAGATATTCACTAACTCTCCCTTTAATAACCTGTTCTAGAATTTTGCCAGGAATCAAAGTAAGGCCCCCTGTCCTATAGTTTAAAAACCGTATTCCCCATTTTTCAACAAAAAATCTGGGCAACATATTTGGTTTTATCCCCCACCCCCAGTCTTGTGGTACCTCTCTTGTTTTCTACCATCTTTCAAGTATCTTTAACAATAGCCTCACGATCATATCTGTCAGTTCTTTTTATATTCAAGAATGTAATTGATCTGGGCCAGATGACCTGAATTCATCTTGGGAAGGTGTTCTTTTACTATTTCTTTCCCTCCCAATGAACTATGAAGATCTAGGTGCACCTGCTTTGTTTCCAGTGTCTAGTTGGAGTTTTCAGTGCCTAGTTGACATATTTTCTTCCTGGGGCTTGTAACAAGATTCCATGAACCTTAATAGTGTCTATTAATCCTCTTTTTTTCTGTGACTCATCTGGGGCTGCCTCTTTTTCAGACAATCTCGACTTTCTATGGAAAGATCCTTGCCCATAGACTGGCACCCACAGGGGGCAGAGTTTTAGCTCTTTTATGCTATGTTATATTGAGCTCTCTAGCAAAGTTTTGTTGATCTAGATGCAGCAAGCATCGAGCATGCATGTTTTTATGTTTGTATTTGTGTTCCTCTGTGTGTGTGTGTGTGTGTGTGTGTGTGTGTGTGTGTGCGCGCGTGTGTATAGAACAGGAGAGGAAGAGAAAGTGGACAATAAATAAGTTGGAAAGATTGATATGAGAAAAACAGCTTGTCTTTCTCTACCCTCAGTAAAGAGCTGGAGGGCAATGAATAAGAGACACTATGGAGAGTCATCAGAAGGAACCTGCCACCAACCAATGAGTTCACTTCTCCTTCTGCAAATAGCTTCCTATCTGGAGTTGAAAGAAAGGAAGGAAGGAAAAATGACTTAATTATATTAGTGGTGATAAGGAAAAGGCAGAGGAGGGCCAATAATGGCTGGGAGCCCTGCTAATGGAATTTAGAACCTTTCATCTCTAGATGTGGCTGGTGTGACTTGCAGTCTGAGTAGATTAGGACCAAATGCTATTACCATCTGGTGTCTGTTGACTGGCTGAAGGAGAGAGGAGCCAGTGGGAGATGCTTTCCTGCCTTCTGTCTGTTCTGTTAACTTTCTCAAAAAAAAGGTGTTGCTAGTTAAGGTCATAATTTTAAGCTAAGGCAAGTGAATGGGTGGGTTTCCTTTACTCTGAGCTGAGATGATTTAGTATGACTTTGAAGAGACTGAGGCTGTCTTTTTGTCAGAACATCAAAGGTCAGCTCTGAAGTCTTTTAGTAGGGAAGACAATAATGACCTTGTCGCTCCCCTACTCAAGAAACTTCACTGGCTCCTAGCGGCCTCTAATATAAAATGCAAACTACTCAGTCTTTCATTTAAAGTCCTTCATGATGTGGTCCCTCGATTACTGCATATCTTTTCCTTACATGAATGCTATATTTGAGCTGATCTGAAGGACTCATTCTTCTCCAAACTCAGTACTTCACCTCCTACCTCATGTCCTTATGTGGGTTATCCTCCATGGAATGCATCTTCTTCTTATCTCTACCTCTCAGAATCCTTAGCTTCCTTCAACACTTAGCTTGGGCCCCTTTTCCCACAGGAAGTCTTTCCTGGTTTCCTTTAATTGTTAGTACTCTCTCCTCTTCAGATTATCATGGCTAAACTTGTCTGTTTACATGCTACATTTCCCCTCCCTCAATAAGCTCCAAAGCTTTATCATGCCCATAGCTCTTAGAACAAGGCCTTGAAATATCCATGTGGATTGATGCCAGTTAGAGCTTGTCCAATGACCTGGCTATCTGGGAGAGACACAACAGATGGACAGTGACCAACTGGGACCCAAGTTGGAAAGGAAGAAGAGAGCTGATTGCATTGTTTTCAAGAAACAACAAAGCACTTTAAGTGACCCCAAACTTCCCAGAACAGCAAAAACCCATCTATCTATAGACACATTTTCCCCTAATATCACTGTATGGCAGTAAGAACTGGAACACTACTCCCTCTGAAGAAGTAAAGATGGACATCACACAAAGGGTAACAGAGAGACTTGATGGCTGTGAACAGGCTGCCACATATAGTCAATAAAATGCTCTAAAGAACAGGATTAAATGATGTCATCAAGGAATTGTATGGGCTGATCCCACAGTAAGAATGAGGGATTACAGGTGGACTGGGACTACCAGAGTACTCCAATGGTTCTCTTGTGATGTCAAGAGAGAGCAAGGAAGGCCTCTGGTGTATCGGGTAGATACCCCATGGTGAACTTTTGAGAGGATGTGGATGAAAATTGCAAAGAGTGGGAAGAAACCAAAAACAGAAGAACCAAGAGAACATTGTATTTAGTAACAATATTGTTTTAAGAATGACTTTGAGTTAAGAAGTTATTTTGTCTGTTATAAATATCAAAATTAACTGTAAAGGACGTATAAAAAAGATGCCATCTGCATCCAGAAAAAGAATTGATAAATAGATGTATAGAATAATTTTATATACATACATATACACACACACCAACTGTATGTGTATGTATGTAAAATTATGGTGTGTGATGGGTCTAATGGTAACCATCTCTAGGGTGAGAAGGAGGGAAGAAAAAAAGAAAAAAGAAATATACATGGTAATTTTGTTGTATATTTGGAAGGAATAGCAAGATGTGCATTGTAGGTTTCCAGTTTCATGTACAATCCTCTTTTTTATTGCACTATGTTATGGAAATACTTTTTTATTCCATAAATTAAAAACAAAATAATTTAGAAAAAACACGTTCACACAGACTACTGCCTATTAGAATCACTTATAATGCTCAAAATAAGGGTTTATTGTTGTTCCTTTATTATTTTTTCAGCCTTAATTTGATTAAATGATACCTCAAAATTAAAAAAAAAAGAATGGCCATGAACGGATTGTTACCTGCATCACTGGAGGACTCATACAACTTGATTAGCTCACAGATCAATTAGAGTATTTAATAAACATGTTTTAGTTGAACCGGATGGGATTATAACAATAGCCATGTCGTAGCCTCATGGTCAGAACACAGATGACTGATACAGGATTTGATTCCATGGTCTGGTTTTCATAGAGGCATGTTAGACATGGTGGACAGGAAGGAACTTGTGAGCTTTAGCTCCACAGCGTCAATAACTCACCGTATGATCTCTCTGGGCCTCAGGGTTTTACTGCTCTGAGATGAGGATAATGAAGTCAACCTTCCAAGAAGGAACATTTAATGATAAGGGATCGTTATTATAATGGTTATATTATAATGTGCAATTATAATGCATGATGGAAAAAAATCTTTTACTTTTCTTTATAACTTCAGTTTTTAGCACAGCAACTGACACACAGTAGGTGTTTAATAAATGCTTGTTGACCAATACTCAGTGCTACCTAGATGCTGATTAGAAGATATAATCTCAAACTTTAAAACTCAGCCATTTAAAATCTGTAACATTCACATAACAGTTAGCCCTTAATTGAGCTCTGAAATAGCCTCCATGCTTATGTGTGAGTGTGTGAAACACTCTATATATTCCTTAAGAAGTCAATTGCAGACTTCGCTTTTATGACTTTTTATTGTAAACACTATAAATTATACAAACAATACTGCCTTTTTCATCTAACACACATTATATTGTCCCTATTAAGGTCATTAAAATGATTCTAATGTTATACTTTGCCACCACTCAATGCTCCACAGTGGACCTCATGCTTCTTTCTTTGCTATCCATGTAGTTCTCCAAGTGATGTCAAGGCCAAAGCTCCCTGATAAAGGAGACATTTCTACCATGCAAGGGCCTGTCCAAGAAATGTTAATCTTAATTTGTGGTTTGTTTTTTTACTCAACAAATATTTACTACATTTCAACTATGCGTCGGGCACTTGAGGCTACAAAGAGAAAAAAGATGATAGTCCCTGCCCTAAGGGTGATAACATTCTATTGGAGAGAGACAACATGTATGCATATAGGTGTACAGGGAAAAGTATGCAGCATATAGATAAAGGACTAGACTCATGATTTCACTGGTATAAAGAACTTGTGGTATGTAAAAACATTCTACCAATGTTGTTTTTCAGTTCGATCCAGCTCTTCATGACCCTGTTTGGGGTTTTCTTACTGGAGGGGTTTGCCATTTCCTTCTCTAGCTCATTTTGCAAATGAGGAAAATGAGGCAAACAGGGTTTGGTGACTTGCCCAGTGTCACAAAGCTAGTAAGTGTCTGAGGCTGGATTTGAACTCAGGAAAATGAGTTTTCTTGACTCCAGGCCCTGGCCTCTATCCACTGTGCTACCTGACTACCTGACTCTATAAATTCAGTCAGAAACTTATAATATTAGAGTTGCCTAGAACTTTGAGAAGTTAAATAAACTTGACCAGGATCACCTAGCCAGCATATATTAAAGGTAGGACCTGAAATCAGATCTTCCTGGGTTCAAGGCTCACTGTCTCTATAAAATATATGCACACTGATTAAAGGGGAAAGGAGGCTTTTCCAATATCTTTGCTCCCTCTAATGCTAAATTTGGAGTCAGGAAGACATGGGTCCATGTCCTTCCTCTGACACTTAGTAGCTATGTGACCTGGGCAATTCACTTAACCTCTCTGTGGTCCAGTTTCTTGCATGTAAAAGAAAGGGGTTGGATCTCTTGTCCTCCCATGTCCTCTCTAGCTGTAAATCTATAATCCTGTGATACTTTTGATCAGAGGATTATAATATGCACACATATATACATGCATATATAACACATATTTTACATGGAACATATATGTGTATATGTGTACATATACACAGATACATACCTATATGTATATAAAATATCTGACTCCTCAATTCTACTATGCTTCCATATTCCCTCTCAAAACAAGACTCTTATCCAACCTATAATATTCAGTCTTATCCTGCCTAAATTGGGGTCATGGAGATTCAGTAGCCATATTTGGTTGCCCAATGTTAGCTGCTGCTTTTTGAGGCTGCCTGGGTCCATTTCTTGCAAAAGTAGCAATGTCTCTGCAGATGTCATCTCGTTTCTGGCGGCTGGCACTTGAAGCTATGCACTTTGAACCCTGAAGTTGATCGGTGTTTTGGAATCAGAACTTGGAGAGTCCCAGGCTTTGGCTCTGCCTGGTTATTTCTCCAAGCTGCACATAGATGATGGGATAAACAAATTCGCTCTTCTGTCAGAAATCAAGCAGCTGGTGTTCATAACAGAGGACACTGACATGTTTAGCAAAGAGGCAGGAGGGGTCTCAATGCTAATCCCAGCAGGATTTTACCAGCCAATACACAATTCACAGGGACTCTTTGCGTCTAACTATGTTTCATATGGTCACATTGATTTATTTTTTGCAGATAATAGGACTCCTTCTTTCAAGGCCTGCCCTTGGCAAAACTGTGAAATAACTATCTTCTGGAACACTGTCCTCAGGTAGTCTTATACCAAGTATCAACTGGCCAAGGCCCTTTCACTAGGTTATATGGCACCCCTTGCTCCAGCCTCTTCCTTTATTTTTCCACATTCCTTCTCCTCCAAAACTTAGCCTGCAAAAAAGAAAAACCTGGGTTCTTGTTCTTCTTGGTTTTAATATTGAATTTCATTCTGGACCTTGTGCTTGTATTGTATAATTGCACTCAAATCATATGCTAATGCTTCTGACTGTTAAAGAGGAAAGAAAGGAAAAACAAGCTTGTTGATTTCTTGGTTATCCATTTCTTTGAAACGGAAAGGTCGTCTATCCTTTCCAAAACATTTCTGGAATGCCAGGCCAAGAGCCAGATTCAGACAAATGCCTAAGGTCATCCTGTTCAAAAATGTTTAGGGTCTTACCATTGTGGATAGGATAAACTTCTAACCACCCGGTTTGGCATTTAAGGTCCTCCCCAATCTGGCTCCAGTCTATCAGTCTGACTTCTTTCATGCTGTCCTCCTATACAAACTCTACATTCAGCCAAACTGGACTACTAGCCAATGATCAAACTGGGGGCTCAGACTACAGGCTCTGAGCATCTACACAGGCTATTACCCATGCCTAGAATGCATTACCTTCTCATCTCTGCCTCTTACAATCTTAGTCTTCCTTTCAACATTCAGGTACCATCTCCTCTGGGAAGCCTTCCCAGATCCTCCAAGTGGTTGATACTCTTCCCTCAATTTTATTGGTTTCATATTTAATTAAGTATATATTGTATTCCCCTCTTCCCAGAGCCTTTCACATAGAGACTAGTTTGTCTTCATATCCCCAGCTACTTGCACAGTTCCATGCACATAATAGCCTTAATAAATGTTTGTTGATTTGAATGGAATATAATCAACTAATTGAAGCCCAGATGTCAATGGCTGATAATGGTTTAATGTGTTAATGTGTTAAACTGTCTCCCAATAACTCTTGTATTCTAGCTGCCAAATAATATACCAAGCTCGAGGAATAAATCGCCTCAAAATTTGGCCCCCCAAACACAACTAATAGGGTAAGGGGACTCTTTTTCAGACTTGACACATACTACCACGATCACACAAAAGAAGCAGGAAGATCTGCTTTGCATCCTGCCCAAAGTTTAATCATTAGGGTTAAGGCAAAGCAGTTCAGAATCTAGAGACAACATAGTACATTGGAAGATCGTGGAATACAATCTGGTTGGAGAGCCATTTGTATAATCAGGGCTTATCACAATAACTTTTCTAACCATCTACTTTCTCATCTGTTAAATGTTGAGATAATGAACTTGGCACCAAGTAAGTTACAGGGTTATTGGGAAGGAAGCTTTCACAAAGTGTAATGTGAATATAAACTCTCATTGGCCCTCCACTAAAGTCCTCCTCTTGGGGCCTCTTGATGGTGTGCGGGTGATCTTGAGTTCGTAAGGTCCATATCAGAAAAGCAGTCACCCAAAGAGAATCCTGTCAAACTGGAGAGATATCTAGTGTGGGTCCAGTGACGGACAGGTAGTATGACATCAGAGGACCAGTCTAGCTCAATCCAGAAAAGCTCATCACTAGAAGCCTGGTCACCAGGCAATCATTTTTTTTTTTTGGCTATAGCAACTCATTAAGCTGTCTACTAAGAAGTGGAGGGGCTATAATCATTATTGGTTGAGGGAGCTTCCTTCTGGGTATGAAACTATGGCGCCCTGAAGTGTTGTTATTATGGCTATCTCACTGCCAAACACTAAACTCCTAAATTCCCATTGCCAAAGAGCTGCCTTGGGATGGAAGCACTGCCTAGAACACAATCACATTTCCCCCAATCTCTTTGGCTATTTAATCAGGTGGGACACATCAAGGACAACCAACATCCCCTGGGATGAGTGTGTTCTAGGCGTCCATATAGCCGCTCAGCTTTGGGGCTCAGATTTCATTTCCTAAGGCACAGTGCCAATGATATGGAAATGGATTTCATCCTTGGCTTCAGGATGGTTATTGCCCAATAATCAGAAACAAGCTGCAATTAGGCTGGAGTTGGGTGGTATTTAGAAAGTAATGGCTTTGTAGTTACTATGTAATTAAAGAGTAATGATATGTGATTACATGACTGGCCCTGCGATTTAAAGTGATATCATTAGAACCCGCCTCCCATTCACTGTAGCACTGTAATAAAAATGAGTCTTAATGCAAAAAGCATAAATCCAACAAGCAGCTTTTAGGCTTTTCCCCTCTCTTCCCACTTGTTTCCACAGTGCCTCCTGGGTGCACTTGGTTGCACACTGGTACCTGCTTAGCTGTTTTTGTTCTCTGCCATTAAAATGCAGTTATCTTTAGACTTCTAAAGTCAAGGAGGAAACCATCCCCTCCCTCCTACAAGATTTGCAATGGATTCCTTTCCTTGAGTCTGTGAGACCTGGCAAAGCAGGGCAGCAACTCTGCCTCCAGGGAAGGTTTACAGAAGGACAAAGCAGTCCCTGAGTCCTATCTGCAGGAGGGCTAGATCCCAGATAGTAGAATCCCAGGGGTAGAAGATCAGATCCAGTAGAGTTGGAGCAAATCCCAGTGGTAGGGTGCATTGAATTGGCAAACCCAGAGGAAAATGCTGTTTATTGAACTCAAGTTTCAGCCACTGTGCTTGTTGGGGAGGTGCTGGACTGGACATACAGGTTCATTTCAAAAGGGATAATCTTGGATGGACACCCACTTGTGTCTTTGATTTTCCATCTGGCTGTTCATTAGTATACAGATGTACCTCCCTGGTCTGGATGTTCTATTACACTGACAATGACAAGGCATGTTCCCCTGAGGCTGGTGAGGGCATTGGTTCCAAGAACAGTGCCCATGCCCCCTGTGTAACCTGGGCAGATCTCTGTGAGTAAGCTGCATGTGCCCTCGGCTCTTAGTTTCAAAAATCATTAAAGATGGAATGGAATTTAGAGATCATCTAGCCCAACCTCTTCATCTTATGAATGAGGACATTGAGATTCAGAAAGAAGTGACTTGCCCAAGTTCAGGTCTAGTGCAGGGTTCTTTTCACTGCACCACATTCCTACATCTCCAGGTCATATTCTCTGCATTTCTTTCTGTCCTTCTCCACCCTGCTTGTATTCACCTGCCCCCTGTTATTCCAGAAAATCAGTTACCCTACACAACAGTGATATCAACTTGACAGAAACTAGATGAGTTGTCTCCCCTCCCCCGCCCAACCCTTGTCAAGATAATTTCCAATAGAAAGTTATAGCTCCTCTGAGTAGTGACTCCCATTTTGTCCTGTTTCTGCAGAGTTTTCCTGTTTGTTGTTTACCCTGTGGACCCCTTATTTTCCATTCTGCTGCCCTCTCTTCCCTGGCCATTTCGTATCCCAAGGGCCCCGATTACCACAATTACTTGGTCTTCCTCTACACTTACTTCCAAGCTGTAACTCTCCAGCTCTGGGAGAGAGTGATCTTAAGAATCATACAATGATAGACATTTTAAGCTGGAAAGAGCCTAAGGGATCATCTAGTCCAACTCCCTCATTTTGCAGATGAGGAAACCGAGTCCCAGAGAGGCAAAGCACTTATTAGAAGGCAAGTACTGGAATGCATGATAGACTTTAATGTATTAATCTTTTAAGTGGTATTTCCTTTTTTTAAGAAAGAGTGTCCTATTAGCAGACAAGAACCAATCTATTTTAGGCCTCAGGAACTATCTGAGGTTTCTCAAATTATACAGCATAGGCTAAAAGTCTATTCTGCCTACGGGGAAAACTAGCCCTGCCTGCAGGTTACTTGTGGCTCTTCTAACTCATTCATGCAGATGAGGCCTTTGGGAAGACTGTTTCTGGCTCTGGCTGTCATAATTAGAGGGATCCTAGGAAGACTGAATGGGAAAAAATTTGCCAACTTATTTTTTAATAACCTTCTTTTGCTTCCCAGTGGTAATGTAGGCAGTTCAATTTAAGTTCCTTGACATCAGGAACTATTTTACTTTTCCCTTTGTATCTCCAGTGCTCAGCAAAGTATCTTGCAGTTGTAGGTGCTGAAGAAATACTGGTGGATTATTTGGTTGGTGAGGTAGTTGTGGTGCAGTGGAAAGAAAACTGGGATTGGACTCAGGCAAACTGAGATTTAATCCCATCTCAAACACTCACTTGCTGTCTAACCATGAAGAAGCCCCTTAACTTCTTCAAACTTCTGTTTATTCCGCTATAGAATGTGAGTAATATTACTTATCCTTCAATTCATCTACCATACAGCTGCCAAAGTGATATGACTATGTCATTTTTCTGCAATAAGCTCTAGTGACTCCCCATTACCTCTAGGGTCAAATATAAACTCTGGGGGGAATTTAAAGTCCTACACCAGGCTGTCCAACCTTAGGTTTTTATTGAAACAATAGACAATATATTTTGATTTGCCATTTTAGTGAGAGCTCTGAGGTAGCTTGGCTTCGTTTACTAAAGCATTCATGTAAATTTCTATGCTTGTAGGTGAGCCACATAAATGGCATTGCAGGCCGCATGTGGCCCGTGGGCCGCATTTTGGATAGCCTTGTCCTATACAATCTGGCTCCACTTCTACTTTTCCAGCCTTATTATATATTACTCTCCTACATGCCCTCTTCTGTCCAGCCAAAATTAGCCTTCTTGCTATTCCACAAATAAGATGCTCTGAAAACTAGGGGAAAATGTTTCCAGTGAGTTTTTCTGATAAAAACCTCATTTCTCAAATATATAGAGAACTGAGTCAAACTTACAAGACTTCAGGTCATTCTCCAATTGATAAATAATCCAAGGATATGAGTAGGTAGTTTTCAGATGAAGAAATTAAAGATATCTATGGTCGTATGAAAAATGCTCTAAATCACTATGAATTAGAGAAGTACAAATTAAAGAAACTCCGAAGTACCATCTCACACCTATCAGATTGGGTAATATGACAGAAAATAAAGATGAATTTTGGAGGAGGTGTGGAAAAATTGGGATGCTAATAATGTATTGTTGGTGGAGTTGTGAACTGATCTGACCATTCTGGAGAACAATTTGGAACTATGCCCCCAAAACTATAAAACTCTGTATAACTTTTGACCCAGCAATGCCCTCTACTAGGTCTGTGCCCCAAAGAGTTTTTTGAAAAAAGGAAAAGGACCTGTATGTACAAAAATATTTATAGCAGCTCTTTTTGTGGTAGCAAAGAACTGGAAATTGAGGGGATGCCCATAAGTTGTGGAATGGTTGAACAAGTTGTGGCATAGGAGTGTGATGAAATACTAGAAACAAACAGGAAGCTTTCAGAAAAATGTGGAAGGACTTACATGAATTGCAAAGTGGATTGAGCAGAACCAGGAAAACATTGTACACAGAAACAGCAGGATTATCCAATAATCAACTGCGAATTAGTTAGCTATTCTCAGTAATGCAAAGATCCAAGACAGTTCCAAAGAACTTAGGCTGAAAAATGTTATCCACCTCCAGAGAAAGAACTCATGGAGTCTAAATGCAGATCAAAACATACCATTCTTCCTTTCTTAATTTTTGTGCAGGTTTTTGTTTTTGGTGTCTGTGTTCTTTCACAGCATGACTGATATGGAAATATGTTTTGCATGACTGTACGTGTATAACCCATATTGAATTGTTTGCCTTCCCAATGGGGGCAAGGGGAGAACTCAAAAGTTTTAAAAGTGAATGTTAAAATTGTTTTTACATGTAATTGTGAAAAATAATTTTAAAAATAAGATGCTCTGTCTCCTATCTCCAAGTTTGCACTGACTGTCCCCCTTGCCTAGAAAAAATCTCCTTCCTTATCTCTGTCTCTTAGAAAATTTAATTTCCTTCAAAAGGTACCTCAAACACTAACTCCTAAAAGAGGTCATTCCTGATGCCTCTAGATACTAGTGCTTCCCCTTCCCTTTGCTTTATTTTTTATATTTTCTATATATACATTTTGTATGCACTTCTGTGTGTATATGATGTCTCTTTGTGTAGACTGTAAGCTCCTTGAGGGCAGTTCTATTTCCTTTTTATCTTTGTAAACTCAGTACTTAGCATAGTACCTGGCACATAGTGGTGATTAATAAGTGTTTATTCATTGATTGATTGAAATCTTCTAGTTAGCTACCCCTTTTGGGTATAGTAATATTTAACAATACAAATATGACATAAGAAGTGAATCAAATTAAGCCATTACTAGCTACTGATATCTAAGCCCAAATTAGTTCATTAGACTACTACTATCCAAATTCTGGGTCTGGAGCAAAGGTTGCAGTAAAATGAGTCCATGAGGTCCCTGGAAGTCCCTGGAAGGATGAATTTGTCAGTGAGAGGAGAGGCTGCAGACATAGGGGTGTTGGGTACGGCTCAGGAGGGCTAGGAAGAGCAAAGAGGAAAGGGAGGAGGGTCTCTAATCTATATTGGTGCTAGGGAGGAAAATCAACAAGAATCACCAATTCATTTAGTTTGTATATTAGATCCCACTCAGGGCTTGCTGTGGCTTCCGGCTGCTATCAAGGTCAAGTCGTTTGAGAATGTGTATCTATGGGATTGTACAGAAAACAAAAAGAAATCTCATTTTCTCTCAAATTTAATTTTGCTAGGTGCTCAGAGAGCTTGATCCTATCACAGCTGCAGTGTAATAGCCCAGTTTGAGTGGATCAGATTGGATTTTTGATATTGTCCCCAGCACTCCCACGTGGCTAGAAGAGCCAGCCTGGGCTGTCTGCAGTGATGCAAGGCAGAGAAAGCCCTGGGACTATGGCACTGGGGACAGTGATTGAGATAGTGTTTTCTCTTCCCTTCCATCTCTACTGACTGATCTTGTCAGGCCAGCAGTATTACATGAGATCTGGAGGACTGGAAATCTCTTGCAGACCAGACTATGACATTTATGTCCCAGGCATCCCGGAGAGTTTTGTTTTGTGATCTCTGCAAAACATTGCAATCTTAGCTTCCCTTCTTCCCTGCTAACCCCTTCTCCTTAATTCCTAGCCTCAGGAGAGGGCAATATCATAATCCTTCTCACCATGTACAGCATGGCACCAGAAGGCACACCCACACAGAGTTTGCCTATAGGTTTCTGGTGAATAATCAACAAAGACATTTTAAAATAGAGTTCTGAGAGAAGGATGTCTTAATGATAGAACCAAAAAAAATGCAAGCTCCTTGAAGACAGTGACTGCTTTAGTTTTGTCTTTGTATTTCCAATGCCCACAGAGGGGCATGAGATCAAAATCCAGAGAGTCAGAAGCATATCCAGGAGGGGAACGAAGAATAGCTGGCCTAGGCCCAGGGGTATGCTGTTAAATGTTTAACAACTGGCTCTTATGGGGGAAAACATATATTCACTCTCTCTCGTTTTGTCTCTTGTTCTCTGTGTGTCTCTTGTTCTCTCTCTCGCTCTCTGTCTCTTGCTTGTATTTTTAATATTTCCCTCTATTACTTTCCTAAGTCTAGATAGTTAAAATAATAATTCAAGCTCTGACTTAGTATTTGCTGATTTCTGCAGCACAAATTCAATGAAAGTTTAACAATTGATTCTGGCTCCAGTCACCTCTGCCTAGGCCCCTTGCCAAAAATGGAGGCCCTGGAATGAAGTCATTAATGGGAGAAGGGGGTCAGCAAGGCCCCAAGCATTGAGGCAAATTCTGGCTTGAGCCTGGGCCTCTTTCCCCCAGCCTCCATTTGGAGAATTGGCCCAGGCCAGGTATCCTTTGCTCCCCTCCCAGCTGAGCTTCTGACTCTTCTGAGTCATGGTTGCCACCAGGACCCCTCCAAGTTTCCCCTACTCCACCCACCCCTCTGTCTTCTATTAGAAAGAAGCTCACTGAGAGCAGCGACTTCCTTTTTGCTTGGATTTGTAACTTTAGCACTTAGCACAGTAGCTGGCACTTAGTAGGTGCTTAATAAAAGCTTGTTGCCTACCTGCTTGCCTTTGTTTGGAGGTACCTTCTCATGGACTGTGGATATGCCCACTGGTACCTTGTTGAGATTTAGAAGACAGTCTCTCTCAGAGATGCTGTCCCTCCATGTGGAACTATGATATTTTTCATTATCAGACTTAGGAAGACAGACCATTGTGCACCTACCTGGGCATATCTGCATGGATGGGGGTGGGGGAAGGAGAGGGTAGCGGCTTATGTCCATGTACTACTTCTCCCTCAAGAGCAATTGATGGATGATTCATGCCTGAATCCCACGGCAGAGAAGAATGTGTGCTTTGATTCATTCTGAGAGGAAACCTATGCCTGTGAACAGTTTCTTCCCTCCAGGAATCAATCTGGCAAACCCTGACAAAATCATATAAGGAGCAGCATGTCCTTAGCGCCCCTTTGGTCTGGGAAATGGGTTCCTGAACCTCAAGTCAAGTCTCTTGCCTCCCTTTGCCTTTCTCTTTCCCATTGTGAGAGCTAGTCAGAGATCGGAGACATGGGAATAAAGTCTCCTGACTCAAGAGCTGGTAGTAGCAACCAATGCACAGACAGGCTCTAGGTGGACCTGTGGATGATACACTGGACATAGATTCAGGAAGATCTGAGTTCAAATCCAGCATCAGACACTTACTAGCTGCATGACCCTGAGCAAGTCACATAACCTCTATTTGCCTCAGTTTCCTCATCTGTAAAATGGGGATAATAATAATCTCTATCTCTTATAGTGAAGATCAGATAATATAAATTTTGTAAAGTTTTCTGCCAACCTTAAAGCTTTATCTCAATGATAGTTATTATCATGATTTTGTCTTTAAAGCAGTTATGTGTATGTCCACTCACCTAGAGAGGAATGCTTCAGCTTTGGTAATTGACTCATGGATGACCCCAAATTCAAGAGCTCCTGAATTTGAGAGGTTAGGTACCAGATCTTCTAGAAAGAAGAGATTCCCTGATGCAGTATATTTGTTGGAGAAAGAAGAGGATAGGATCATTTATTCGGAGAGCAGCGCCATCAGGGTACTTGAATGGGACAGGCTCAATGAGAAGGAGATTGCTTGTTCATCATCCCCTAAAGGATGTTTACTTTGGGGGGAGGGGCAATCTAAACCTGTGGGTGGATACCAGTGTCTTGAAGGACTGTGCAACTTTGGGGAAAAGGACTCATTTGGAACATTGGTGGGTTGCTCTGTGGTAAACCCAAGTTCATTTACCTTCTGAGGGCAGTTAACACACTATTTGAGTGCCATATGTGTTTCTGTATCTCATTATAGTCTCTTGTGAGTGCTCTGTATCTTCTGCATTTATTGGGTGTAAAATAAAGGTTCTCCTATATCTGATGCCTATATTGTACCTTGAGCTTACATGGGAGCCAGAGACACATTTTATCCACATTTGAGGAAACCTGGACATGAGTGATGGTTACGTATTCAAATATTCCAATGGATGTGTGATCTCATCCATTTGGATGCTTCCCCCCAATGAGGGAGATAACAGCTTATCCATGCCTTCCCATCCTGGATTACTTCTGTCCATGTCCTTCCATAAGCTCACCAAAGGAGGTCTGCCCAATGTCAGAAACTGAGCTCTCTCTCAGATTTTCCTGACATGACAAAGGACACGCGTGGAGTACTTGGTTCATCAACCTGTCATCTCTCACCAATCAAACACTATCTAGCCTAGGAATAAATGAGATTTCCCAGGTGGAGGCAATGAGGCTGACAGAGAAGATGAGCCAAGGATCAGACCTCATCCATGTGAGCCTAGATTTCTGCTGGTGGGCCTTGAATCAGTCGCCATACATAATGGCTACAACACTGCTAGTGGAATGGATGATAAAACAATATGCAGCACTGTACTAGCATAAGTGAGCTTGGGTCCAGAAAAGATAAGAGAAAATATACCTTCCATGGTTCACTGAAGAAGTGAGGGATCATGGGTGTTCATGATAGCATAAGCTCTCAATTGAGGTCAATATGTCAGCTAGTTTGCTGATTTTTTTTAATGTTCGATACAAGTTTCATGAAGTAGCCTATGGGGAGAGGGCTATATTTGGAAATGGTTATGACATACAACCAAGGGGTATCAAGAAAACTATTTTTAAAAAATAGAAAACAAATGGAAGAAAAAATATCTTTACTGAAGGAATATTTTGGCTGCTGCAGTTCGTGAGTCAATCATAGAATTCTATTGGCATCTGTGCAGGCTTCATTGTATCTCATGGGCATTTGAACCATGGGATCCCTTGAGATGCCTGGAATGAGCTTTGCCCCAAATTCCTTGCTCATGTTATTAGCTCCCAGGGACACCACATATAGGACCTCTAAGAGCCTGATGTTTATTGCTTGATATCTGTGGGGTCCTGAGATGTGAATAGTACATATCTAAGCTGTGAATACTACAAATCAAAGCTTCCTTCCAGTCATAGCGCAATACTTCTTAAAAATAGCTAAGAGTTAAAGGTGCTAGACCTTTATGTGGGGCGGGGGGGGGGGTAGGGAGTGGAGCCTGAGTAGTAAAGAGGTCTCTGGTCCAATTTACTGATCTTTTCTCCAAGCCTGCGGAGAAAGGTGAACAACAAAGCAACTTGGGATCTTAAATCTAGAACTGAAAGGACCTAACAAATCATCTAATCTAATTCTATTATTTTGTAAATGAAGAAACTGAGGCCCAGAAAGTTCAGATTGGATGACTTTCTGAAGGACACATATGGTAAGTGGTAGAGCTGGACCTGGAATTTGGGTCCAGTGATGTCAAGGCCAGCTCTCTTTCCATAACAACAGACCCACAATTCTTTGGGTGAAAGTGGGGCAGCCATTTTGAGAACCATCAAATTAAATTTTTTTTTTCTGAAATGATACTGTTTTATGCAAACATTTGATGGAAGCAAATAATCATATATGTATATAACATATATATGTATATCTATATATGTATACATATAGATATACATACATTTGCATAGTCATTGTATGTATTTATAGACATATATATTTTTAAACTGCATTACAGACACAGAAAATCATAGGAAATAAGGAAAGCACACAGTAAATGCTATATTAACCAACAGCTTCATTAGCCAATAGTTAATTGTTAATAATAATAGCTAACATTTACATAGCATTTATTATGTGCAAGGCACTGTGCTAATAAGCACATTATAATTATCTCATTTGACCCTCACAGGTAGGTGCTATTATCCCTATTTTACAGATAAGGAAATTGAGGCAAATATCAGTTAAGTGACTTGCACAGGGTCACACAGCTAAGCTAGTAAGAATCCGAGACCACTTTAGAACTCTGGTTTTCTTGAATCCAGGCTCAGCACACTATCCGCTGCACCACCTACTAGCTCTGCCTCCTGCAGGCTTGCTTGTTCTCTAGTTCTGTCTCTCTCTGTCTCTCCGTCTCTCTGTCTCTCTCTCTCTCGTTCTCTGTCTCGTTTTCTCTCTGTCTCTTGTTCTCTCTCTTGTTTTCTCTCTCTATCTGTCTCTTTCTCTTGTTCTCTATCTCTTGTTCTCTTTCTGTTTCTCTATCTCTCTCTGTCTCTCTCGGTCTTTCTGTCTTTTGTTCACTCTCTGTCTCTTGTTCTCTGTCTCTTGTTGTCTCTGTGTATTTCTTGTTCTCTCTCTCTCTCTCTCTCTCTCTCTCTCTGTCTCTCTTGTTCTCTGTCTCTTGTTCTATCTCTGTTTCTCTATCTCTGTGTCTCTCTCTTGTTCTCTCTCTCTGTCTCTTCCTCCCTCCCTCTCTTCTCTCTCTCTCTTTTCTCTGTCTCTCCCTCCTCCTCTTTTTTCTGTCTCTTTCCTCTTCTCCCCTTTCCATCTCTCCCTTCCTCTTTTCCGCTCCTTCTCCATTACCCCTCCCCCTCCCTGTCTCTTTCTCTCTCCCTCCTCATCCTCAGTAGAAGGATGCTGGGTTCAGCTCCAATTTTCTTGAACCTCCTCAGATGCTTCAGAGATCCTGTTCCCCATTGTTGCATTTAGCTCCACTGTCATACTTTCTTTTAATGAATAAAACACAACCTTTATAGATGTCAGGGTTATTTCACACTGAATTTGCTCGTACTCCTAACTCTGTCTATGAGCCCAGCTGGGCCTTTCACAGCTCGTGGGCTCTGCTAGCAAAGCCAAACTAACCAGTATAGTTCCATAATAATTTGCCAGCCTCTGCCTTGAGGAGAGGGTCAGAAAGGGCTGGGCCTCTGTATAGTCCACTGGTACCTGTAACAACTCTCTTCTGGCTGTTCTGGAGAGTAAGGGGAGGCTGGGAGGAGATTAATTCCACTGCTTTGGAACGTGAATTGACAAAGGATATGAATTAAAAGCTCTCAAAAGAATTGGAAATTATGAATAATAGGATGAAAGATCACTCCAAATTCCTCATGACCTAATGAATAAAATGCTGGATTTGCAGTCAGGCAGACCTGGGTGTGAATCCAACCTTAGACACTTACAACTGGACAAGCCCAGGCAAGTCATGTGACCTCCCTGGGGCTCGTTTTCCTCATCTATAAAACGAGGGGGTTGGATTCTGTGTCCTCTCAGATCTCTTTTAGCTCTAAATTGATGATCTTATTATAAGAAAAATGCAAATTAAAACAACTGTGAGGTTGTTTTAGCAGACTGGCAAAGATTCTAAAAATGGAAATAATTGAGGCTAGAAGGACTCTGGGAAGTCAGGCACACTAACACACTGTTCCTGGAGTTGTGAATTGGTCCAATCATTCTGAAAAGCCGTTTGTAATTAGGATAAACAGGTGATTGAAGCGTTTGGATCCTTTGACCCAAATGCTAGGAAGATACCCCAAGGATATCAAAGACATAATGAAAGTTCCCATAAATAACAAAATATTCATTGCAGCCCTTGTTGAGGAAGTAAAGTACTAGGAACAAAGAAAGCGCTCATCAATTAGGAAATGGCTAAAACAAACTGATGTGTAAACATGATGCGATGTTACTGTGCCTAAGAAACCAGAAGTAGGAAGAACTCCAAGAAACGAGGGGCGTTACCCATGCAGAACGAAGCGAATGAACCACGAAAACAATGTACACAATGGCTATAATAAGGTAAACAGAAACGAAAAGGACAATAAAACAAAACTAGACACTGTGGAATTATAATGATCCAATGTGGCCGCGAGGAAGAGCAGAGAAAATGAAATGTCCCTTTCTCCTCTCGCAGCAGAAGTTGGGGGACTGTGGGTGTGGAATATGGTATACTTTCAGAATCCCTCAATCTGCTGGCTGATTTGCAAAGCTGTTTATTTTTCTCGTTAAGTCTTTGTTATAAGAGAAGGCTCAATTGGTGGGGGAAGAGATATATTTTCAAATTAATGTGATGTGAAAACAAAAGGAGGAAAGAAGGAAGGAAAGGAAGGAAGGATGGAGGTAGGAAGGAAGAGAGAGGAAGGAAGGGAGGGAGGAAGGAGGGAGAAGACTATATTGACTATAATATATATAAATGTGTATTTGTATATTATGTTTACCTATATATACACATAATACATCTGTGTGTATGTATATATATGTATACACACATGTATATCCATATATGTGTGTGTGTGTGTGTGTGTGTGTGTGTGTGCGTGTGTGCACATAATACCTCCTAGGTGCCAGGCACTGTGATAAGCAGTGGGAATACAAAGATAAATATGACTCAGTCGTGTCCCTAAGGAGCATATGTTCTAATGGATGAGAAAATAAGTATATGTATTTATGTATATATATGTG
>CM053626.1:282179338-282189338 GCA_028646595.1 Phalanger gymnotis | reverse complement strand
AATGGGTATAATAATAAAAGTAAAACCCTACATTATTTGACTCTCATAGGATTGATTTTTTGGATGATTAAGTACTTTAAATCACAGACTTTTAGCATTGGAAGTATCAGTCAATTCATCTTGTCTCAACCTTTTATACTTGAAGAAACTGAGGTACGCTTGCCCAAGACCCAACACTATTATCTAGAACCAGGACTATTATCTAGGTGTCCTGATTCTCACTCAAATGGCCTTTCTACTCCCCTACTTCACCATTTGTGAATATGTGTTGTGTATTTGTGAATATGTGTGTGTGTATTGTTGTTGCTGTCATTTCCCCAGGGTTGTCTCTCAACCCCTTTGTGACACAAAGGTGGCCCTGGGCTCTCAAAAGTCATGCAAGTAGAGCACAACGTCTGTGAGGTCCCACCAAGCTCCCAATGCTTTCCATACTGCCCAGTTATGGTTGCATATGTTAATGAAGGCTAAGTGCAGAGAGGCTCATCCCTAAGATTAGCTCCCAAATCTAGCTCTGTCTATGATTCTCAGCTATTCTCAGTATTTCTGAGGGGTGGGGGTCAGGTCATGGTGATGATGACACTTATGAATAAAAAGCATAGAGTGGTTCCAATCTATTTTGAGTGATGGAAGTACCTCTTTTCCCCAACAATGAAATCCAAGAGCCTTATGAGAGTCAAATTAAAGCACTAAGGGTAAGAACCTTAGTATTATAAGGAGTTGATGCCAAACCCGATGAATTATAAAATAAAAACAATAATAATGGCTATTTATTAAAGGCTTATACTGTGCTTGATTCCATGTAGGCTATGCAGTCTAGTTAAAGAGAACAGCCACAGACAGAAGCTTTGTAGAATGAAGGCCTGTGAATAATGGTAATTCGAGGTTCCATAAAGAATTAAGGGAAAGGAATAGATGATCCAGGGAGAGAGATAAACCAGCACACTAATATGGCTTGCCTAGCTTCCACAACTCCATGGATATTCACAGTAAAACTGGAGTCCAAGGCCCTGAGCTCTTAAGACCCATAGCAGCCATAAGGACTTCCCAACCTCTTGTGTTTGGTGTGGCCCTTAAAGGTTTGGGACTCACTTTCTTTGTCTCTAGGCTCCAATCATAGCCTTCCCTTTGTCTGCCAGGAGCACACTACTATCAGGCTAGTCATCTGCAATGCCACTAAAACTATTTTACTACAGATATGAGTAGTTACAAGGGCACAGATTACATACAAGTTGGCAATTACAGTTTCATAGAACAGATAGAATCTGGCTTTATATGGCTTAGAAGATGAATCTTATTTAGAAGGCTCTTGGTTCTAGATGTCTCTGTACAGTGACCAAAGTCCAGCCTGTAGTTTGTCATTTCCTCAGTCTCAATTGCATTGAATTTATCTCAGGAAGAAGCATTTACTAACCATCTTCTGCATGCAGAACACTAGTGCTAGGTACTAGGGGATACACAAAGTTTAGAGAAGAAACAGTACCTGCTTTGTTCTTATAGGAGAATGAAATAAATCTATCACTATTATATGGAATGATCCATGATAAATGGGATATATGGGAGATATGCAAACAGCCACAGCAATTGCTAAGTACTATGTTTCTTATTCTACCCCACTTCTCACCTTAGACCTTCCCTAAGCCCCTCCTGTGCAAACGAGGAAGCATATCTTGGGTTTCCCTAGTCACAGCCCTTGTGCTGAGAGGCAGTGTATTGTAGTGGATAGACAAACAGCCACAGAATGAGGTAGATGGAAAATGTGGCTTTGAGTTCCATCTCTGACACATCCTGGCTGTGTGACACTGAGTGAATCCTTTAATCTCCAAGTGTCCTGGACAGCCTTCTAAGTAAGTCATAGAGCATGTGCTGGACTGCATTGGGACAGAATGTTTCCTCACTAAGAGCTACCTTATGGATGAAATCACAGGTCCAGGACCTATCCCTACTGTTAGCTCTTGTAAACTGGAAACCCAATTACCTCAATTTGACAAATATTTATTAAACATTTGGTACTTAGCAAGTCATTTGAGCTCTCAGTGCCATGGAAAACTGAGATTCTGAGTAAAAGATGATTTACCCATCTGTGTTGATGGAGGGAGTTTCCACACCAGAAGTTCCCTCTGCCAAGGATATCACATCTCTGAACACTACACCACCCTTCACCACAAATAAAAATGTGTGCACATCACTGGCCTAGGAATTGAAGAGGCAATGACAAAAGTTGCATGAAAAAAAACAGTATCTTTCCTCAAGTGTCTTATAGTCTAAGGAGAGCTATAGATAAACAAATCTTATTTATAAACTGATAATCAAACGCAAGTTAACCAATGACCAAGGGGAGATCAGGAAAGACCTGATGGCACCCACGGGAAACTTTGGAGGAAACTGAGGACTCTGCCAACCAGAGGTGAAGAGGAAGGGGATTTCTGGTCCTTCCTCTTCTGGTACAAGTCCCCATTGTTGCTGTTCATTGTTCAGTCATTTCAGTCATGTCTGACTCTTCGTTACCCCATGTGGGGTTTTCTTGGCAAACATGCTGTAATGGTTAGCCATTTCCTTCTCCAGCTCATTTTACAGCTGTCCAGTTCATTTTCCTCAGGGAAAATGAGGCAAACAGGGTTAAGTGACTTGCCCAGGATCACACAGCTAGGAAGTGTCTGAGGCTGGATTGGACTTCAGGTCTTCCTGACTCCAGGCTCAGTGCTCTACGCACTAGGCCACTTACCTGCCCCAGCTCCTACTCTTAAAAATGCATTCATTTCTTTCTTCTTCCTTTCCTCATTTTCATCCTTGTCATTCTCTTCCCTCCATGCCTGGGTTCTCCTCTTTCTTTGAGCTATTTTCAGGTGGAATTTGTGATCCTGAAATTGTACCCATTGTGAGTGAACTCCATCTATCATTACATGCCTAGTCTTTAGTTACTTGATATGGACTTTTATCATGGGTTGAAATAATAATTAATAATAATAAGCAACTGACATCAATACAGCACTTTAAGATTTACAAAGCAGCATTGAACATATATCACCTCATTTGATCCTCACAACAACTTTTGCAGCTAGGCTCTATCATTATCTTTATTTTATAGATAGGGTAAACTGAGGCACAGAGCAGTGAAGTGAATTCCCCAGGGCCACATAGCTAGTGAGTACTGTTGCCACATCCTGTCAGTTTTACCTTATTAACATCCCTCAAGTCCTAACTAAAATCCCATCTTCCAGAGGAAGCCTTTCCCAATCCCCCTTAATTCCAGGTTAGCCCCATTTATTCCCATCTCTACCTTGTTTGTACATAGTTATTTGTATCTTATCTCACTAGATTGTGAACTCGAGGAAACAGGGACCATCTTTTGTCTCCCTCTTATCCTTAGCACTTAGCACAGTGCCTGGCACAAGTAGGCATTTAGTAAATGTTTCCTGACTGACTCATTATATTGTCTTGGTATTATTTCTTTAGGGCAGCTAGGTGACACAGTTGATAGAGCAGTGAGCCTTGAGTCAGGAAGACCTAAGTTCAAATCTGGCCTCAGATACTAGATATGTGAGCCTGGGCAAATCATTTAACCCTGTTTGCCTCAGTTTCCTCATATGTAAAATGAACTGGAGAAGGAAATGGCAAAGCACTCCAGTATCTTTGCCAAGAAAACCCCAAGCAGGGTCACGAAGAGTCAGTCACAACTGAAATGACTAAACAACACCAACGAGTTATTTCTTTATTGTTTCTTGTATGTTAATTTAGACTTCCTGTCCAATATGCTTCTTGAAAACAGATACCACCCCTAATGCTGCTCTTGCATCTTTATAGCACCTAATGAATAGTGGTTGCATAAGAAGTAGCCAAGAAATACTTATTAATGTAAATTGAATTGAGTTTCTTACACATTGTCTTCTTGTGCCTCAAAGCACAAAACAAAAAAGATGGAAGGAGAAAAAGGCATTGAGAAAAAAAAGACTATGTTTTGTAGCAATCCAGCCTGTACTAAAATTAAAACAGAAATGGCTCGCAAGATGGCATATGTAATTACAATTAATTAAATATTCTGTTATCCAAATTATTTAATTACCCAGGCTTCCCACAGTTGCTGAGTTGATTTAATCACGAACGCCATAAAAATTAGAAATGTGGAGGATGGCCTCTTAGTACATTCCGTATTGTAAATGAAAGCCTTGGTATGGAAAGGGAGGGAGGAAAGGCAGGGAGAACAGAATGGAAAGCGGGTGGGCCAAAGACTGTCTAGTCCTTCAGTCTCCTGGGCTACTTGCCTTAGCAAGGGTTTCAGGCAGAGGGAGGAGGTGAGAAGCTGGAACAAGTTACTAAATCTCAAATGCCAACAAACCCATGTCAGTCCTGGAAGGGTGCCCTGATGGAAAAGCCGTGCCATCAGAATCAAGAGAAAGGAAGGGGAAGGGGGGTTGGAGGGAAGAGAGCTGTAGGGCTCCAGGTGCCAATCCTTCTGACTGATTAAGTCTGTCTTGCTGTGTGGGATGATGATGATGCATTTGGACCACCTGTCACAGGCTAAGCAAACGTCTTTCTGTGTTACCCATCCATCCAGACTAGACTATTTATCCTGTTTATCTACCCATGTCTACTCTTTCTCTTGTCTGTGGATTCCTCTGGCTTGCATATTGCACTGTCTCCTCTTCAGATAGAGCCCCATTATCTTACCCCTCTCTCTCCAGCCCACCTGCTCATCTCATTCCCCTAAATTATCTCTCTGTTCATCTTTAATACTTTGCTTATTTGACTTTTCTGATTGCCTATGAACAGAAAACTTCTCTAAGAAGAAGTATTATTGCCCAAGATGGACGAGGAAACTGTGGCCATTAGGTAGAATTTTGCACAATGTAGGAAATAAATTCAATCCTGAAAACATTTAGGTACAACTTTGAAATCCTTTTATGGTACATTACATTTTATTGTATGAGGCTTATTTTCAGAAGGGTTTGGCTGGTTTTGCATGAATGACAAATCCAGAGAAAAAGTTGACAGGTTACAAAGTTGACCACTTTTTAAAAATTAAATTCTGTCTTTCAATTAATAAGCATTTATTAGATGTGAAATCAGAAGAGTTGAATTCAAATTTTGTATCTGTCATTTGCTGGCTGTGTGACCATAGACAAGTCACTTGACTTTACTGTTGTAGGGCCTTCACTAGCAAAATGGGCATCATGATACCTACATTATTCGCCTCAGGATTATTGTGAAAATTGAATGAGATTTATTTAATTATTAGTGATAAAGAGAATTTTTCAGAAAGCTATTGATAGCTTGTATATCTTTCTTTGAGAACTGCCTGTTCATGTCCTTTTATGACTGATATTTTTTTTTAAAAAGTCTTTCAATCGTCCAGCATTTATTTTTCCCCTTCCATTCCCCATCATCCCAGAAAGAGACAAACACAAAACCCTTGTTACAAACATGTATAGCCAAGTAATGCAAATTTCAATATTGGTCATGTGCAAAACGTATATATCATTCTACATATTAGACTATCACCTCTCTGTCAGGAAGTCAATAAGATTCTTTATCATTAGTCATCTAGAATATTGGTTGATAATTCCTTTAGTCTAAGTTCTTAAGTTTTTCAAAGTTTCTACTTTTTACAATATTGTTGTAGTATAAACTGTGGTTTTGCTCACTTCATCATATATCAGATGTTTATATAAGTCTTCTAGGTTTCTTTCAACCCATGCTTTTGTCATTTTCTTATGGCAAAACAGCTTTCCATTATATTTATGTATCATAATTTACTCAGCCATTCGCCAATTTATGGCCACCTCCTTAGTTTCCAGCTGTTTGCAACTACAAAAAAAAGGCCACCTACAAATATATTTGTGCATATAGGACATTTTCCTCTTTCTTTGTTGTTTTTGGGATAGAAGAATAGTAATGGTATCTCTGGGTCATAGGACACATACAGCTCAGTTCTTTGGAGATGTAATTACAAACTTCTTTCAAGAATGGCTGGACTTGTTGCCAGCTCCACTTACAGTACATGACTTTGCCTGTTTTCCTGTGACCTCACCAATTGTTCTTTTTCTTTTTTTTTTTCAAATTTGTCATTCTGATGGGTATGAAAAAATGGACATCTGAGTTGCTTTAATTTGCATTTCTCTGATGATTAATGATTTGTAGAATTTTTTCATATTCTTTATAGATATTTTAGCTTTCTTCCCTTGAAAACTGCCTTACATATGATTTAACTTTATAATCAGTATGGGAATGGCTCTTTTCTTTTGACCCTTTGTCAATTGAGAAATAATTCTTATTCTTACGTTTTTGAATTAATTCCTTATAGATTTTAGAAATGAGACTTTTGTCATAGAAACTTGCTGCAAAGGTATTTTGTTCCCACTTAACTATTTCCTTTCTAATTTCGGCTGCATTGGTTTTGTTTTCGCAAACAATCTTCAATTTTATGTAACCAAAACTATTCATTATTCTCTTTTGTGATCCTCTCTGGCCATTCTTTGGTTATGGACCTTTCTCCTGTCTGTATATCTGAAAGGAAATTTCTTCCTATTGCTGCCAAGGCACTGTACCTGGAATCAAAGGCTTGAGTTCAAATCTAGCCTCAGACACTTACTAGCTGAGTGAACCTTGGCATGTCACTTTTCCTCCATCTGACTCAGTTTCATCAACCCTAAAATGAGGGTGATAATACTAGCACCTGTCTCCTGGAGTTGTTATGACAATGATGATATCAATTGATATTGACAATATCAAATGATAATATTTGTAAAATGCTTAGCATCATGCCTGGCACATAGAACCTTAATAAATGCTTATTTCCTTCCTTCTGATTTCTTTATGATGCGACCTTTTAAATCTAAGTCATGTATCCATTCAGAACTAATCTTGGAATTTACAGCAGTTTTTGTCTTAATTTCTTAATTTTTAGTTTTTTCAGCAGTTCTTATCAAATAATGAGTCTTGGCCACAATAGCTGGGATCTTGGAGTTTATCAAACACTGAGATACTGTGTTTATTTGCTTCTTTGTTGTATACTAATATGTTCCATGGATCAACTTCTCTATTTTTCAGCGCGTACCAAATTGTTTAGATGATTACTGCCTTATAGTATAGTTAGTGATATGGTATTGCCAGAGCCTCTTTCTTCCTACTTTTTAAAAAATTTCCCTTAAGATTCTTGATGTTTTGCTCTTCCTGATGAATTTTATTATCATTTTTCTAGCTGTGTAAATCAATCTTATAAATCTATAAAGTAGTTTTGTTGGTATGAAACCAAATAAGTAAATCAATATAGGAAATATTGGCATTTTTATTTTACTGGCCAAGCCTGTGAGTAATAATTAGACAAATACAAAATAAAACAACTCTGAGATTCTACCTCATACCAATCAGATAGGAAAAGTAGATTAAAAAAATGATAAGTGACAGAAGGGGGTGAAAAATGGGCACATCGATACAATGTTGGTGGAGCTATAAATTGGTACAGCCATCCTGGGAAGTAATTTGGAACTATGCTCTAAAAGTCACAAAACTAGCCATAACCATTGTCCTAGTGCTATCTCTATTAGGTCTACTAAACCCCAAAAGAATCAAAGAAAGAGGAAAATGTCCTGCATGCACAACAATATATATAGCAGATTGTGGGTTTTTTTTTTGTAGCGGTAAAGAATGGAAATTAAGTGAGCATCCACCAACCGGAGAATGGTTGAAGAAATTATGGTATAAGAAAAGGCAAGCCAGCTTAGCCAAAGCAACAAGGCCACTTGTTAGGCAGCAAGTGCCAGAAAAGTCAAACTGTGATCATCACCTTGACCATCAGCTCCCCTCACACCCTGATGGAGACAGTTTTAGAACCCTGATCCCAAGAGTCTTGGAATAGTAGTGTGTGTGTGTGTGTGTGTGTGTGTGTGTGTGTGTGTGTGAACACGCGCATGTGTGTGTTTGTCCTTCATTCTTGAAGAAGACCATGACATTAGGGAAGTTATGACATGACTCGTAGTTGACTTTGATTTAAGTGAAGGAGGGCTATGCAAGGTCTCCAACCTCACTTTCTCCTCCAGAGCCATCTGGATCCAGTGGTCTGATATTCACCAGGATAACCGGAGATGGCCCAGGATGCATTTGGAAACCCTATCCCTTTCAGGCTAAGGTCTTTTCAGGTTCTCACTTTTTGAGTGAGGTAACACCTGTTTGGTGAATAGGCCTCTTTAAGAAGTAAATTTTGGGGAGGCAATGGGGTTAAGTTACTTGCCCAGGGTCACACAGCTAGTAAATGTCAAGTATCTGAGGCTGGCTTTGAACTCAGGTCCTCCTGACTCCAGGGCCAGTGCTTTATCCATTGTGCCACCTAATAGTAGTAGTGTCCATAAAACCAGCAGATCTGTTTCTAGTCTAGTCCCCAATAGCCATCGCTGAGGGGAGAAATCACTGTGGAAAGGGAGCCACCTTCGTTACCATCACCAACCACAGTTGCTAACCAATTCCCAATAAGTAAATTGGCACAGGAGTCTTGAAGTGTCACTACCCCCCAAACTACAATTCTTGCCTTTCAGCTCAGCCTTCAAAGCCATCAACTGTGAGAACAATTCTTATGGAGAGGATGCTGATCATCTCCACCAACTACTAACTGACTGCCACTCAATGGCACAGACAAGCTGAAGCAGCAAAGAATCCTGAAGGAGAGACAGGAGGTAGTATGTGCTAGGCAAGTCAAACCTCCATTACCACCTGGACCCCAGTCTCTCCTCAGATCCTGATAGAGACAGTCTAGCACCCTGTTCCCAAGAGCCTTGGGAATAGTAAATCTTCCAGCCCAGCACCTGCAGCCATAATCCTCAGAAACAACCGCAGTAGAGATGCATCTTGGCAACTGCCTCTACAGGTGCTACAGTCATATTTATTGCAGACCCAAAAAAGAAATTCCTGTCACCAAAATCCTTGGCACTGTCAAATGACTCAATATATGATTTCATCAGGGGAAATGACATTACAGAAAAAAAAATGTTACCATCCGCTTTGCTGCTGCACCCAAAGGACCTTGGGACCTTTCCACCTGACTTAACATTTAAAGAGGGCTTAGAGAATTCACTTTCCAACCATTCCACACCAGCACATTCCTTGAATTCAACTCCACCTTCATCATTCTCCTACCCAGTAGATTTTACCACCCCCTACCTTTTGTGTGTTGTCTTCTAGCACTAGGATGTAAACTCATTGAGGACAAGGACTGTGTTTCTTTTTCTTATTTGTATCCTAAGTGCTTAGCATAGTACCTAGTGTATTGTAGACTCTTAATAAATGTTTATTGCAGTGAACTGAATTTGAAGCTGAAACCTTCCTTATGGAAGGAGAGCTCCTTGAGAATGGGACTTAGCACCGTGGTTTGCTCTAAGTCAGTGCTTAATATATGTTTCATTCATTCATTGAAAAGTATAATAGTATAAGAAATAACAAAAAGGATGGGTTCAGAAAAATCTGGGAAGACTTGTATGAACTGATGCAGAACAAGCAACTTTGAAAGACAATGTCTCATCGCTGCAATGACCAGCCATATTTCTGGAGTGCTGATTATGAATTGTATTACCCGCTATGTCCTGACAGGTGAAGGACTCAAGCTGCAGAATGAGGCATACAGTTTTGTATATAGACAATATAGAAACTTGTTTTTTTTCTTGATTATGAGTACTTACCAAAAGGTTTTTCTTCTTTCTTTTCTTTCCTTTTAAATGGGGTTTGGGAAAAGAGGATGGATAGGAGAGAACACTAACTAGATTTAGTCAAAAAACCTGATTTTCCATTTGGGCCTCAGTTTTTCATTTGTAAAATAAGCAGGTCGAATGCAATGTTTTCTGTGGTCTGCTCCAGTTTTAATCAATGTTCCTGTGACTGTTCAAGATTCTTCCCAAAGCCTCTGGTATCAATCTAAAAGTTGAGAAAGTTTTACTTTTGGATTTGCCCTAGTTTCAACTTTTTGCCTATAACATTGGTGTTGTAATTCCAATATCCAGCCAGAGTGAATTTTGTTATC
>CM053626.1:282127622-282179238 GCA_028646595.1 Phalanger gymnotis | reverse complement strand
CAGACAGTAGGAGTGTGTGTGAGAGAGAGAGAGAGTAGGAGTGTTGTGTGTGTGTGTGTGTGTGTGTGTGTGTGTGTGTGTGAGAGAGAGAGAGAGAGAGAGAGAGAGAGAGAGAGACAGGAGTAGGGTTGTGTGTGTGAGAGAGAGAGTAGGGGTTTGTGTGTGAGACAGAGAGTAGGGGTGTGTATGTGTGTGTGTGTGTGAGAGAGAGAAAGACAGACAGACAGAGAGACAGAGACAGAGGGACAGAGAGACAGACAGTAGGAGTGTGTGTGAGAGAGAGTAAGGGTATGTGTGAGAGAGAGAGAGAATAGGAGTGTGTGTGTGTGTGTGTGATGTTTGTGCATGCAAGGTTGTGTGCAGAGCTTTCCATGGACTGAATTAGTTCCAGGCACACTGTATAATCAGCTCATTGTCTAGATTCAAGTGCCATGATTCTTAACTGAAGATTACATTCCACTCTTGCAAAGTAATAGCCCTAATCAACTAATAGGTCATATTCATCTTGAACTATTATGTTTATAGAGGCATATAGATTGTGGAAAACAGTGTTAGTGTTACCCACATTTGGATTCCTGAGTGCTTATTTTGGAAATGCAAAAATCAATTCCAATCTAAGAGTATTTATGTTTCCACATATGCACAAAAGTACATTCAATTTTCAATGTATTATATATGTTTTATATATATATATATAGTACACATATGCATATGCATAAATACATATATATGTTTAATATATGAAGCTCCACTATAAGGCTGTGTTTTGTTTTGTTTTGTTTTTTTGCAGGGGGGGGGGGTGGCAGTGTCCATACCTCAGGACTACAAATATAAGTAAAGCTGCCTTATAACAAAATCCTTTTTCACTAGAGTATCTAAGCTCCCATGTTCTAAGATAAAACCCTGTAGCATATTCTACCTTAATAAAATGGGACCAACAATGCTAGGTTCAACTTCCAAGTCACATGACCAGCAAGATTTCAGATTAGTTATTTGTTCTAGACTCCTTTTAATTTATTACACGCTCTAAAAGGAAAGAAGGTAGGCTATATTCCAGATGTAGAACAATTGCCACTAAAGCCATAGGAAAAAAAAAAAGAAGAGAGAATTCTAACAGAGTAAATTGTAATGAATGAACAGTAGAGAAGCTAATCCTTAAAGTGCACACTCAGACCATGCCCTCTTCCAAGCCTTCACGTTGTATGAGATACGAGCTGAATTACAGATTTCAGCATTCGAGGCAGCTGAACAGCACAATGCATGGAGTGCTGGGCCTAAGAGTCAGGAAGATCTGAGTTCAAATTCAGACCCTTAGTGGCTATGTGGGATCACATCCTGCTGCAGATATTCTGCTGACACATCAGCTACCCTCTGCCTCTCTCCCCCCATCAGCAATGCACAATAGAATAATTCTGCACAACTAGGTGAGGAGGAAGGGGGAAGGGAAAAATTTGTTGCCTTCTGAAAAGACCTGTTAACTGATTAGGGACTCCCAAGACTTCAGGGAATCTGCTCCCAAACATCCTCGATGCCCTCCCATCACTGAAAATAAATAGTAGATGCTGATTCAGTTCAATCATGTGAAGGAAAGGCGAGCCAAGGGAGGAATTGGAGCAGTTGTCCAGAGTGAATGATTATGCCATACCTGACAGGAAGGGGACTGAAATCCAGCTGAAACTGATCATATACCTCTAGATCATACTTAGAGTAAGAGCCTAGTCTAGAAAAACCTATAACCCAAACATGGTAAATTTAAGGCAGCAATTTATTCCAGACTTAAGAGAAGAGAGTGGTATACACTAGTAAAAAAAAAAAAAAACAAACCAGATAATGCATGTCAGGGAAATTTTTTAAAATATTGAAATGACCAAGATTTTGAGAGAGAAAAGAAAACCTCAGTAATATCCCAGATGACAAGCAGATAAATCAACAGTACATATTCCAAAAATCAAAAGGATGAATGAGTAACAAAACCTCAAAGTAACACAAGACTCTCTTAACAATATTTTTAAGATAAAGCAAAGTGAATCAATGCCTGACAGATTCTGTGAATTCCTGGTAGAACCTGTAAAAACAGCAAGAAACATGACAATGATTCAAAAGAAAAATGATATTTAAAAGTGAAGAAATTAGAAATAATGTAGATTGGTACTTAAAGTGCTCAATGAAAATTTTAATAGTAAATGAGCAAATTTGAAAAAAAATGAGTCTACAATGAAAAAAGCACAACAGATGAATAAAATTGGACCACAAAAACATTGAGAAAGAAGAAAAGTAAAAAAAAATAAATAAAAGATTACATTAACTGTACAAACAATTGACCATGAATGCAGAATATGTAAATACAATGAAAAGATTATGTGTCTCCTATAAGAATGCAAAACAATACAAAACATATGAACACCATAATTAAGGAAGCAATAAGAGAAAAACTGCCCATAACTAATGAATACAAGAAATATAGCACCAAAAGAGAATCCATAGATTACTGCCAGAAAAAAAAAATTCCCTATACTTCAAACTGCAAGACAGAGAATGGTTAAATATAATAACAATTTCGATGGCAGCAAATCCTGCAATCATCCAGGAGAAAGACTTTCAAATACAAAAGATAGGTAATTAGAATAACAGAAAACTACTCTAAACCCACAAATCATCAGGAGGGAATGGGATAATATATTCCAAAATCAAAGGGGCTTAAACTGAAACCCCAAATGTCATACATGGTAAACCTTAACCTAATCATAAATGAAAAAAGATGGATTGTCAACAAAAGGGAAGCATATGATACATTACTGGGTGAAAAAAAAACACCACATTAGCAAAACATTCAAATTGCAAACACTTCAAACCACAGAAATGCAAGAAAAGAGTTACCAAGGAAAGAACGAATAATAAAATGAGATAATTTCCCATTTTTATGTTATTTGAGGAAGAAAGAGAATAACAGGGTTGGAGTGAGGAAGAGGAGGAAAAGAGAGGGATTGTGGGAGACAAGGGATAAGAGAGGAAAGAAGCAGGGAGGGAAGAGGGAAAAGAGAGGGAGAAAGAGAAAGAAAAGAGGGAAATATGGAAGGAGATAAAGAGAGAGGAGAGGGAGAGGGAGAACTGATACTTCTAAAAGTGAGAAATAGGAGAAAAAAAGATCATGCAGAAGATCTATAAAGGCAATAATACAGAAATTGGTTAGAAGAGGAAGCTCAAACCTCATCCTTCAGAAGATTTAACCCCATGAGGACCCCAAAAGATTAAATAAAAAGTAAGTAATTATATTGCCCATAAATCAGAGTAAAATTTCAGAATAGATTGGAAGGGAAGAAAATAAATTAAGAGAACAAACCAAAATGTTTTAGCCTAGCTGCAATAAAAAGAAAACTAATAAACATAAGTTGGAGAGAAGAGAAGGAGGCTAGAGTTTGAACTAATCACTTAACTGAGAGAAGAAAGAGGGCAAAAATGGGGGAGAAATGCATAAATACAAGAATGTGAAAGGAATCAATAATTTAAATAACACCCCAAAACTAGGGAAAGTGTTTGCAAACATGAGTAGTATGGGGTTGGAATGGTGAGGAGAGAACCTCTGAGACTAGAACTGTATTAAAGCATTTTAAGAAAGATCATACTGACTTAAAGGAGGAAGGCAAGGGGATTAGATTAAAAAATACTAGAGAAATAAAAAGTGGAAACACAAAAGCCTAACTCTCATAACTTTGCATGTGAATGGACCAAACAATCAAAGAAAATGAAAGAGAATAGCAGAAAGGATAATAAAACACAACCTGATAATCTCTTGTTTATAAGAAGCACATCTAAAAAGGAAAGACCCACAAAGAATGAAAATGAAGCTGAACAAAATTTACTATGTATCAAATGGATTTCAAAAAACAAGTAGCAATTAGCTATAAAAATAAAAACTACAATATCATTATCCATAAACAAGGAAATTGCATTGTCTAAAGAAATCATAGAATTTGAAAACATCAGTATTAAATATGCATCTATATATACATACATATGCAATGAGTGGTGTAGCACCTAAATTCATAAATAAAAAAGTTAATTGAATTGCAAAAGAACATACATAGCACAATAATAGTAGGAAACTTTAATGTTCCTCTGTTGGGGTTAGAAAAATCTAAGAGAAAGATGAACAAAGGAAGAAATACAGAACTTAGCAAATTATTTAGGACATTAGACTTATGGGATCTTCTGAATTGGAACATTAAAAATATACATATTTACCAGAGCCACGTGTGTGTGTGTGTGTGTATATATATATATATATATATATATATATATATATATAATGTGTGTGTATGTGTGTGTGCATAAATATATATATATGTATATATGTATATAAATATATATTTATAAAACAACTCCTTTACTAGGGCACAGAGAAATTACAAATAAATGGCTAAAAAATAGAAATCCTAAACATATACTTTACAGAACACAAGGCAATCAAAGCAGTAATCAATATGAAATCTATAGATCTGAACAGAGACTAACAAAATCCTGAACAATGAGTGGCTCAAAGAATGGATAATAGAAACAACTAGTAACTTTGAAAGATAATGATAGCAATGAGACAGCAAACCAAAGTTTCCGGCATTCAGTAAAAGTAGTTATAAGGGGAAAATCACAATCCTAAAAATATATATTCACAAAATAGAAAATGAGATTAATGAACTTAATGTGAAATTTAAAACTAGAAAACCAGAAGTAAACAAACTCTAAATAAGCACAAAAGAGAAAATTTTGACTATTAGTGGACAAATAGAAATTTTGGAAAGACCTTTGACTACAGAATTGATTAAAAATCAACTAAAAGCTGGTTCTTTAAAAAAAAAAGACTAGCAAAACTGATTAACATTTAGCAAATCTAATTAAAAAGAAATCAAAATTAAATTGAATTAATAGGACAAAAAAGCGACAAGGTAAAATCATATCAAACCCAGGCAAAATAAGAAAAAAGATCACAATCTATAAGTATATGTCAACAAAACAAGAATTTAAAAAAAATAGAGAATTATCTGTAATTAAAAAAAAAACTTAACTAATGGAACACCAAATGGAGATCTTAAATAATTTAGCGTACTTCACTAAGCTTATTTTATTTGAAATACATAGTCCTAATAGCTAAACATGGGAAGGACAAAGCAAAGAAAGAATACTATAGCTCAATACCATTAATGAACATCAATTCAAAATTTTTAAAATAAAATTGGGCAAAAGGAGCATAGCCCCTTTTTTTAAAAAAAATCTCTCACTATAATTAAGTTGGATTTATGCCTGGGATGCAAGGATTGTTCAATTTCAGAAAAACAAATAACATATTTGATCATAATTTTTTTAAAATCCCAGACCACATAATTATATCAATGGTCATGGGGAGAAAAGCCTTCAACAAAGTATAACACACATTTGTTGTTTTAAAAAAAAGAATGAAACTTACAAAACATAGGCATAAAATGATCTTTTAAAATATGATAAAAAGTGTACAAACCCAAAAGTTAGCATTATATACCACACTATAAAGTTTTTCCAATAATTCCAAGAGTATAATAAGGATTCCTTCTTTACCACTATTCATAAAGAAATAAATTCAAGGTATAAATATAGGCAAATGGGATATTAAACTTCATTCATATGCTGATGAAATGATGTTATACTTAGAAAACCTTAGGGAATTGGCAAAGGAATTAATTGATATAATCAATATCATCAGTAAAATATCAAGTTACAAAACAAACCCTACAAAAATCAATAGCATTTCCATATAGCAATAGCAAAACATAGGAAAGAATAACAAAAAAGGGAACTCCCCTTCACAATAAATACAAAATGCAAGCAATATTTAGGAGTCAATATAACAAAGCACATTCGGTACCTGCAGATAAAATTACAATATACTTTTTAAAGAAATAAATAATGATAAATAACTAAACTAAAATTTTCAGTATTTGATAAATGTGAATACATAAATTACCTAAGAAAGAATTCCATATATGACAAGGCTTGCTAGAAAAACTAGAAAGTAGTCTGGCAGAAATTAGGGTTAGGCCAACATATTAAAATATATACTGTAATAAACTCAAAATGGTTTTGTGACATGTATTTGAAGGATAATACCAAAGAAGAGAATCAGATCATATATTGTGCCACCATCACTAACGGGGTGTGTTCTTAACCAAACAAGAAATAAAAGTGTTTACAAAAGATTAAAAGAAGATAATTTCAATAATATGAAATTGAAAAACTTTTGCACAAACAAAATTAATGCAACTTGGACAAGCAGGGAAGCAGAAAACTAGGAGAAAATATTTATATTGTCTGTGATGAATATCTGGCATACAAGACATATAAGAATATAATAATCATCTATAAGACCAAAAGCTACTTCCAACTGATAAGCATTCAAAGGACACAGATTTATTGGCTCATACACTTAAGTCTAGAAACAATTTAGAGGTCGTTAAATCCAATCCTCCCTTTTACAGACAATGAAGTCAGGCCCAGAGAAGTAAAGTGATTTTTCCAGGGTCATACTGACTAGCAGGTATCTGAGGAAGGATTCTTTACTTACTTCAAGCCCAATTCTCTATCTCCTGAAATGAAATGAAATCTTCTGAAATGAAAATTCTTCTTAATGAAAGAATGCTAAAACAAACCTGAAGTTTTGCCTCACTCCTGCCTAGTAAATGGGCAAATATGGCAAAAGATGGGGATAGATAGTGTTAGAAGCATTATGGAATGACAGAAATGCTAATGCACTATTAATGAAGCTGTGAATTGGTTGAATCATTCTGGAAAGCCCATTTGGAATTTACCCAGAGACATTCCATTTCCAAGCATATAATCTAAGGAGATCAATGATAACACAAAAGATATAACCCCAAAGCAAAAGGCCAAAACATTTATAGCTGTATTTTTGTAGTAGCAAACAATTTTTGGTGAAAAAAGTTGTGACAGATAGAATATTACTGTACATAAGAAAAGATAAATGATTACCATGGAGAGGCACCGGAATATTTACATGAACTGATACAAAGTCAAACATGTAGAACCAGGAAAAAATATGAATGACTACAACAATACAGATGGAAAGAACAACAGCAAAACAATAAAAATTAAATGCTATGAAGTTCTAGTGATTAATGCTGGCCCCAAAGAAGAAATTTGAAAAGGCAAATGCCCCTCCCCAATTCTTTGCAGAGACAGGCATGGAACACTGCACACAGTGTCAGGAGTTTTTGATACGTTTGTTAATTTGATTGAACTGTTTCCCTCTTCCTTTTTTATTGTTTGTTATGACTCTTGAGAAGCAAGAGGAGGAAGGGATATATTGAAAATGTAGATGATGTAAAAACAAAAGCAATTCATAAAATTATTGGAAAAAATGAGGATTATTTTGAGGATCAAATGATGATGATGATAGCTGTATATAGCACTTTAAGGGTTCAAAGTACTTTTCATACATTATCTCATTTGATTTTCATAACAATACTGCAAGATAGGTACTCTCCCATTTTAAAAACGAAGACACTGATTCAGACAGAGATTGTGTAACTAGCAATAGGTCACACAGCTAGCTGTCCGAGGACAGATTTGAACTTAGCTCTGCGTGCTATCAAATCCAGGGTTCTATCCACAGTATTACCTAGCAAATTTCTGTGAAATACTTTGTCAACTGCAAAACACTATATCAACATGAGCAAGTTGGGAGTTTCCAGGAGAGAAGTCAAACATCAGAATTTGAAACGTTGTATTTTTTTAGAATCAGTTCATCTGAACTGATTATTTGGAAAAGGAAGCAATGATAATAGATGGTTGAAATGTATGGAATAAACCATCGTGACCTGTTTTACTCACAAGTATCTTGAGTTCCAATAGTCACTGAAGAATAACATCCTTTGATATTATTACAGAGGGGACCCTATCATTACATGGCGTGGCTGTCATCTGTGCTGCAGTTACTGCCAACTTTCAGCTGATATATGGTAATGAAGGCTGCGAACACATGGATAATTGAAACCTAAAGAGAATCCAATATTATTATTTCAGCCGTTTATTTAGTTTCTCCCTATCTTACCTTTTCTCCAGGCTTTAAAGAGACATCAGATAACTGATCTATCTGTATCCGCCCAGCTCAGGGGCAGGGCTTGCAGCCTCAGGCAACTGAGAATTCTTTAGGGTTCTGTTTGAGGCATTTAAATGACAACAGCCTCTGGCCCAGGACCCTGGTGAACAACTGAGGATCACAGCATGAGGAAGAGTGGGGACTGTCTATATTAAAAAGTTAGAGAAAACAGAATCTAAAAGGGTCAAAGCAAAAGGACTAGATGATGTAATAATCAACTAATTGATATGAATTTATTAAGCACCCTTTGTGTGCCAGGCACCATGCTGGGCACTAGGGATACAAAGACAAATATGAAGCTGAATCAACATTCAAGAAGCTTAGTTTTTCCTCTATGGTTTTTAAGATATACATATATAAGTGTATGTAAAAAAAACCCTAAATACAAGGTAATTTGGAGGAAGGGAGAAGGCACTAACAGCTAGTAAGATCAAGAAAGCCTTCTAGAAGGTGGTGCATTAGTAGAACTTTGAATGAAACTGGGAATTCTAAGAGGCAAGATAAGGGAAGTATATTTTAGGCAAAGAGTGCAGAGGAAGGGTATAGGAAATGAATTATCGTGAGTGAGAAACAGCAGGAAGGTAAGATTGGCTTTACTGCAGAGTAAAGAATAGGGAAATGTAAAATAAGGTTGGAAAGGAAGATCAGAGCCAAGTTGCAAAGGGCACTAAAAACCAAACAGGAGTATGTATTTTGCCTTACTGGAAATAGGGAATGACTGAAGTTTACTGAAGAGGAGAGTGATTCAGTCATACTTGTACTTTAGGAAAATCAATTTAACAGCTGTGTGGAGAGGGGAGTGATGTGAGGCTATTGCCATAGTCCAGGTGAGAAGTGATAAGGATCTGAACTAGGATGATGGGAGTGGGAGTTGAGAGATGGTAATAAATGCAAGAGATGTTCTGGAAAGATTTGGCAACTGAAAAGGCATGCAGGGTAAGGAAGAGTCATACTGAGGTTGAGAAATAGAGATGTTAGCTGGTTCATACAGCTGATAAGTATCAAGACTTGGGACTTGAACTTGGGTTTTCCAAAACCAAACCCAATAAGCACTCTTTCCACTATACCAGGGGTGGGGAACCTGTGGCCTCAAGCCCACATGTCCTTAGGTATGGTTTTTCAACTGAGGCCAAGTTTTATAGAGCAAATCCTTTTATTAAGTGGATTTGTTCTGTGAAGTTTGGATTCAGTCAAAGGGCTGCACTTGAGGACCTAGAGGGCCACATGTGGCCTCAAGGCCACAGGTTCCCCACCCCTGCACTATACAATAGTGAACACAATGGTATTAAAAAATGCATACTATTCCATCCATTTCCACCCCCCACACACACTTTCATATTGGATATATACTGTTCTCCCTCCACACTCCCTCCCAGTCAGAGCCAGGGACAACATGAACCAACCATAAGAGGCAGCCAATTCTCCACCATGCAGCAGGATACATCAGTTGGGAAACCTGCTTTGGACAGCATTATCTGTAGCCAGCAGAGCCATAGACAACTAAAGAGCTGGTTATCACCAGCAGCCAGGTAGGGACTAGAGGCCTCAGGCAGATCCAAGGGCTAGACATGTTGGTTGGCAATGTGGGAACATCAAGATCCAATGAGAAAAAATAGGCAAGCATGGTGTCATATTGGTCAAGGGTACTGGGGAGTTGGTTACCTGAAAGAGTTTGAGCACAGATCATGCATTTTCCAATTTGGCCTTTTCATCATAGAGGCGAGACTCCCTCCCTCTTGAACCCTAGGGCTTGAGATTCACTCCAGTTCTAGGCTCTTTTATTGAAATTCAGCTGTAGTCAGCTCCCCACCCCTGCTAAGTTTCCCATATTAGAGATGACTGAGTTCTTGTAGCAGTGGACAGAAGGGAGTTGTGAGTTTCCAGGTTTACTTTCCTACTTGCCAAGCCCTCCAGGAGCATGTATTTGCTACTCCCCACAGAAGCATAACTCATGCAGTTTTGCTTCTCTGAATCATACAAGTGTGTCTGAGGGAGGGCAGCCCTCCAAATAGTAATGACATTAAAAGACTAAAGCTAAGCGCTTCCTGTCATCTGGTAGAGAACAGAAAATGAACTTCCTTATACTCACAGTGGCCTGCTGGCAAAGATGCTTCACACAGGGCCATGAATCTTTTATTGTCCCACTGATGGGGAAAATGAATTACGTAAGGTCTCACACTTCAACAATGGCCAGTTGTGACACCAGACAGGGTGAGGGGTACCATTACTCATTGACTTCAAGAGGACAGCCTATCACAATGGGAGAGGGAAGGAAACAGGTGGACTGTTTGCTTTCAGTGATCTCAGCTGAATCAATTGGGCTCAAGGCTGCTGCAGCCAGTTGTAATGGTGATGCTTGAGTCCAAAAGTGACTTTCCTACCAAGTCAATTTCTAAATTGATTAGATTCTAGTAAAACTAACCTTAGGCTAGGTCTTAGAACAAAGAGACTGTCCACGGTAATTAAAACCCTGGACCTTCACCCATAATAATTAGGAAAGGGGAAAAGACTGAACCTAAGGCCCAATAAATTACATTTTCCAGCAATTCATCCCCCCATAAATTAAGTTGGGAGTAAGGAGTGGGTGCATAGGGGGAAAGAGAAAGTGCATAGAGTTAGATGTAAAGAATACTAGGAGTAGAAGGTACCTTGGAGGTTGATCTAGCCTATAACCTCACATTTGGACTCAACTGTCTCTGACAATGGATAAGAATCCCTTGAATATCTCAGCACTCAAGTCAGTTTTCCAGGGAATTATTAAGTCTTACATGTAAATTAAGGCAAAGACCTGAATTTAGGGCAGGGAGGGACAAAGGAAAGAGATCTTGATTTGAAGGATTCTTCTGTGCTAATTAGGTGAAGTTCTAGACCTAACTTTTGCTAAAGAGCTGAAAGCATGATGGTTCAGCCCTAGGACAACTTTTTTTTTTGTGGGGGGGTGTTAGAATTCCTTTGAGGAAGAAGCCCTAGTAGCTGAAGATAGGGCCCCAGTAGATGTCAACAAGGCGGCAGAGATGTCCAGCAGCTGGTGGTAGTAGCCCTTCTGCAAAGAAACAGTGAGTGACAGCTTTGGAAGAAGAAAAGAATGGCAGCTGTGGAGATGGAGTGGAGTAGCAATAGAGTATGTCTTGGTTGATAAGAAATATCCAGAATACAAGTCTATGATCATGAGTTATCCAGAGGATGTGGTATGGGATTCTATCGAATGTTGTACTCCTTTGTGTAAGGCAAGGTGGAGAGAGGTCCTTCATTGTATTTTTTTTATTCTGTCCCAATTAAAATCTTTGCTATTTGATTAATGGTTATTGGTCTGATGGTAGGAAGGGAAAGCACCCAATAGGGCTGGGAGCCATTTTTGTACAGCTGTGAGTACTCAAACACCGTGAAATGGACCTAAGGGTGACATAAAGGGTTCTAGAATTACCTGACACCTGTAGATATCTGACTAGGTCTTAGATCCAGAATAATTTCTGTCAAATACATAATTTCCCCTTTTCGTATCATTTCTCCCTCCTGTTCTCATTCAAAGGAATAGAAATAGTTGTTGAACAAATGGGTAAAACTTCTGCAAAAATCGTTTTACTTCTCAGTCTCAGTGTCCTCATTTGCAAATGAGGAAATATTTGAATTGTCTATTTGACAGAATAATTTTGAGGAAATCACTTCATAAACCATAAATTTACATAAATGTGAGTAATTATTATTCCTACATATTAATAATAGTTTACAAAGAAGGCTCGTCCAATATCTGGTGTGCATAATTACAATTACTACTATCCCCATTTTACAGATGAGAAAATGAAAAATCAGAGATATAAAGTGATTTGTGCAAAATTTCCTAGCTAGGAAGTGACAGAATCAGGATTCGAACCCAGGGCTTATTACTCCAAAGAAAATGCTTCCATCACCATGACAAGTTCCCAAATCACAGAAGCTAATATCACCAATAGACTTCTGACAAGGAAAACCACTTCCTTTCAGGGGATAATTTGAAAAATTTGTCTTCCATCCTCCTTCTCTGACTTTGGGGTAATTTATATTCAGTTATAGAACCAGTAGCCACAGGAAACAAGTTCCAGGGGCCATGAATTACAGTGTAATAAAGAGAAAAGAACAATGGATTTGGAGATAGACAGCATATTCAGATCATAGCTTTGTTACTCACCATGGATATTATTTTGGACAAGGCAAATGACTTTCTAGGAGCATAGGAGCATAAATCTGTAGATGGAAGAGTCCTTGGAAGTCATCTAAAACAGAAGTGTCAAACTCAAATAGGAAGGGGAGAGGCTGTCACTAAACCGTGCAAAAGGAGCCTTGTGGGACATATAGTGACTGGAAAAACCATATATTAACAGTATCTATGTATTTTTATTTATTTTGTTAAATATTTTCCAATTACATTTTAATCTGGTTAGATCAGACTCAAGATTCTTGCCAGCAGCAATTCACATGTTTTTCACCTCTGGTTTTTTTCGTTTAAATTATTTATTTTTAACATTCTTTTTTGAGTTCCAAATTCTCTCCCTCCCTCCTACACCCATTGAGAAGGCAAGCAAACATGATATCAATTATACATGCTTCACCTCTGATCAAAATCACTTACCTAATTTTTACTGAAAACTGAGACCCAGAAAGGCTTATGTTGTATAGACAGTAAGCATTAGGGCCCTCAAATGGAAACTTTATGTATAAAATGAGAGGCTTGGACTAGATGAACCCTCAAGTACTTTCTAGGCAGAAATACTATGACTATCAACCTTCCTTTTTCCATTCCTGGATCTTATGACTGAGAATATATTCATTAGCACCCACTCCCAGACAACTTCTGTTTGGGAGGTTGGAAGATATAAGTGTATTATAGGTACCCAACTGAGTAGCCAGAATACAGTGGGGAAGGAGGTCATCACTCTTAACTGGGCAAGGGATGATTACACTGGCTGGGCCCAGGCTTGATAGGGAATCAGGATGAGGTCAAGAGCTTACTACGTAGGCTTCCTGAAGATTGACTGATCACCACTATGACAAAGCATCTGGACTAACGAATATTATTCTCATGGAAATATTTTTCCTCCAATGAGATTTTATAAGAGGAATGGACAGAAAAAGGGAATTGGGCCAGCTCAGCATTGGGGCAGCATTTTGTGTTCCATACACTTTTGTTATCTGGGATGCCCACAGCCAGTGATGTGCTAGAGCCAGCTCAAACCAGTCCTCAAGAACCGATTGCTCAATTTTCAGTGAGAGCATTTATGCCTTAGAAATCAGCAAATGCTAAAGACAGGGCTTGATTTATTATGTCGTAGATTATTTAGACTGAAGAAAGTGATGGGAGAAATGTTCATAATAATTAAGTGTGCCACATGTACATTTTTCTCCAGAGAGCCAGTTGTTAAGTATTTACCAAGACATTCCTACCATAGCATAAGTCAGAGTGCCAGAAAAAAAAGTTTCATATGACCTGTACTGAATGGGGCTGTCTTGTCATTGCAGTCAGTCAATACCCATTTACCGAGTGCCTGCTATGTTCCAGGCATTGTACTAAGTGCTGAAAATACAAAGAAAGCCAAGAACAGTTTCTGCTCTCGAGAAGTTCACAGTTGAATGGAGAAGGCAATCTTCAACAGCTATGTACAAACAGGATACATACAGGATAAATTGGAGATAATCAAGAAAAAGAAGGCACTAGTATTAAAGGGGATGAGGAAAAGCTTCTTATAGAAGGTAGGATTCTTTTTAGCTGTGACTTAAAGGAAGCCAGGGAGGCAGGAGGTAGAAATGAAGAGGGAGAGCATTTTAGGTAGGGGTGCTAGTATTATTGACCACTAAATTGCTGGTGCTCACTTGATCCTGGCCATCATTCCATAAACATCTCTAGACTTACTAGTCTCCATCACACAATAATGTACTTTTGGTGCCCTGTCATTTAAACCCAAGACCTAATCAGCTAGACCTTCAAATTACAGTTCCATCACACTTCCTCTGTATGATTCCACTGGAACTTATGACTCATTGCACAATTCTGTGTGCTATCTTTGCTATACAAACACGGGCCACACGAAAGGAGATAAGGGCTTGAACTGGAATAGTGGTCATGTACCTAGAGAAAAGGGTGTGAAAGATGTCATAGAGGTAGAATGGATAAATTTGACAATCAATTAGATCAGGAAGATAAGTGAAGAGTAGAGAATGGCTCCCAGGTGGCAGCCCTAGGTGACAGTAGCGCCTCAAGGAAAATGTGAAAGTTGAGAAGATGGGTGAGTTCGGGGGGGAAGATAATAAATTCTGTTTTAAACATGGTGATTTTGAGAAGTTTATGGGATATCCAGGGGGAGGTGTCCAGTAGGCATTTGGAGATGGGGGATCTAAAGGTCAAGAGAGCGATGAAGGATGATATAATGATTTAGGAGTTATATGCATAGAGATGATAACTGAAGGCAATGAGATGAGAGAAAAGGGGAGGGAGGGAGGGAGAGAGAGAGAGAGAGAGAGAGAGAGAGAGAGAGAGAGAGAGAGAGACAGAGAGAGAGACAGAGAGAGAGACAGAGAGAGACAGAGAGACAGAGACAGAGACAGACAGAGAGGCAGAGACAGAAAGAAAGATATAAGGGACTCAAAAAGAGTCCATGGTTTAGTGGGAAGGACAGCGATGATGATCCCACAAAGGAGACAGAGAAGTAGCAACAAAACATGGCCTGAAAAGACCATGGAAAAAGTAGTGTTTCAAAAACTAGAGGAGAGAAAAGAGTATGAGAGAGAGGCAGATAGGTTGTCAATAGTGTCAAAGGTTGTGCGTAAGAGGTCAAAATGGATGTAAAGCCAGAGGGACCACTGGATTTAGCAATTAAAGTATCATTGAGAATTAAATTGATTCTGTACCATTTTATTGATCCTGTTTACTTTTAATTGATTTTGTCCCGAACTGCCTAAGTCACTATTCTTTGTCTCTGAACATAGTTCAAGAGACTGAATTGGTTGGTAATGAGTTAATTTTAGAAATCCTGCTCTCTTGCTAATCACTGTTCTATTCTCACCTCAAGGAAATCTGTTATCCTTGGGAAATACAGGTGGACACCAAGGAGTCTGGTCTAGTATCTTCATGCCACCAAGATACCCTTCCAAGATGTCCAGTTTTCTATCCAAAGAAGGCTGGCCCAATATCTTTTGAACTTGCAGGTGGATTCAAACAATGAACGCTTCTTAGTCATAGCAGGGAGAGAAGGGTCTGTTGCTAGCCCTCATTCCTAACTTCTAATCAATCATGTGGTCCCCCACGTCTCAGCTATGTAGCCAATCACATTTTCCTCAACCCCATGATGTCACCTACCCTGTTCTGTTCTTTGTTCTAACCTATAAAAATGAGTTAAGTTTTCTTCTTTAAATTTTTGGCATAGAAACTGAGGCAGTCAATGATTCATCCTATTGGTAAGTTTACATCCAGCTAATAAAGTATTACATTGCTTGGAGAAACTTGCTGTGGTCTACCTTTGTTGAATTTTATTTGGGATTTTATTTATTTTATTTTATTTTATTTATTTATCTTGAGGAGAGCAGTTTCAGTTGAGTGAATCCATAGTGTGAAAGATTAAAAAGGAATCTAACCTTAAGAAAAAAAGCAAGAAGAAAGACAAAAGAAAGAAAATACATTTAATGATGCACCCCACCCTCACCCCAATGTCTTCATGAAGTATCTACTGAATGAAGCTAGATAAAATCATGAAACCAAGCTGAGTCCACTATAAGATTCTATGAGAATTTTTCTCAATTAGGCTCTCGCAACAGCAAGTCAATCTTTTTATACCTACCTAATCAACTCACTATACAATTCAGTATTATGACCTTCCCAAATCTTTCCAGGCTTCCTTAGGCCTCCCATAGGTATCCATCTCTCTACCTTCTTAGCTTGCCTCATGTTTCACTGAAAAAAAAACTAGACTGTTCACAGGAAGAAAGAGATAACTCCCTCTTTCTCCCTCTCTTCATTTTACATCACCCAGATGCCTTCTGCCAATATCTCCCCCTTTACCTCTGTCTCATATAAAAATCCTTGTACATGTGTATGATCCCATTCTGTTCTACCTTTTCAGTATATTGCCCCCTCTATCATTCCAACTCTCCCACTAATATTCAATCATGCCATCTTCAGGATGCTTCCCTACTGCCTACAAAGATGCCCATGTCTACCCATACTCAAAAACCCTTCACTTGGTCTGTCCATCCTGGCTAGCTACCATTTTGTATCTCACCTCCTTTTTATGGTTGAACTCCTTGAGAATATTGAGTACAATTGTGGACTTAACTTCCTTTCCTTTCACTCTCTTCTTAACTCTTTATAATCTGGCTTCTTATCTCATCATTCAACTGAAACCTCTTTCTCCAAAGTTACTTATGATCTCTTAACTGCCCAACCTAATGGCCTTTCCTCAATCTTCATCCTTCTTAACCTCTCTGAAAATATTAACACTATCAAGCATACTCTATTTCTTGATACTCTCTTCTATGTAGGTTTTTAGGATACTATTCTCTCTTGGTTCTCATCCTCCCTAAGTGCTCCTTCCCTGGCTCCTATGCTGAATCTTTAGAGCACACCTCCTACCAGTAAGGGTTTCCCAAGGATCTTTCCTGGGTCCTCTTCTCCTCTCCCTCTGGTGTGATGGCTTGCTGAGCCCTTTTCAGAGCTGCTCATCCACCTTGGGTGTCCACCTTTCACTCAACTCTCACCTGTGGCTCCAAAAAGCTATACCATATGCAATGGCTACACTCCAGTAAACCATCTGAGCAGATGGGCCAAACCAAGCTAAGGGTAACCAATGGACCTCAAACCCTTTGGCGAGTTAGGGGGATGTCTACCTCAAGCATGTGAAGACTTCCTCCAGTGGAATGGGTGGATGAGAACAATTTGTTCTAACAGCCATGAAGGCAGCTGAAGAGCACTTAGAGCTTGGTCAAACATTGAAAACATCAAGGTCATTCACTGCATCCTGGACTATCACTTTGACTTTTGTCTTGCCACTGGACTTTAATGACTGTGGAAGAGAGAATGAGGCTGACAACGTTGTGCAACTCTGCCTCGCTTAAATTCAATCCACCCACGAGTCAGTACATCACCCATGATGTCATTGGTCCTCTGCAAAAATGAAGGACAAACAACAATTTCACTTGGTGATTATATCAGCTTCCATGGTTTCAATTATCATCTCTATGCAGATGACTCTCATATCTCCTTGTCTAGCCATAACTTCTCTCATGAACTCTAGTCTTGCATTGCCAGTGGCCTTTCAAAGACGTCTCAAACTGGATGTCCTGTACAAATCTTAACCTCGACCTATCCAAAACTGAAATTGTTCTTTCTCCTGAAACCTTCCCCTCTTCCTAATTTGCCTAAAACTACCTGTGTTACCACTATTCTCCCAGTCACCCAGGCTTACAACCTCAATGTCATCCTTAACTCCTCACTCATTCTCACTCCACCCCCCCCACAGCCAATCAGCAGTCAAATCCCATCATTTTCACCTTCATAAAATCTCTAGTATATGCCTCTTTATCTCCTCTGACACTGCCACCACCCAGATACAGGCCCTCACTACCTCACACTTAGACTATTGCAGAAGCCTACTGGCGGATCTCCACTTAAGTTTCTTCCTCAATCCAATCCACCCTTCACCCAACTGTCAAATTGATTACTAAAATTTAGGTGTGACTGTATTTGCTACCCTATTCAATAAACACCAGTGACTCCTTGTTACCCCCAAAATCAAACACAAAATCCTTTGTCTTTCATAACTAGCCTATCTTTCTAGTCTACTTACATCTTACTCCCCTTCACATACTTTGTAATCCAGTAACTTTAGCCTCTGTTTTTCCTCCCATATGACTTTTTATCTTCCAATTCCAAGCATTTTCACCCCTTGCCTGGAGTACTCTGCCTCCTCATCTCTTCTACATCCCAGCTTCCCTGGCTCTCTTTAAGTCTCTTTCTTTTAAATCAGCCAAAGTCTCACCTTCTGCAAGAAGCCTTTCCCAGTCCTCCTTAATCTTAGTTCCCTTTCTCTGAGATTACCCCCAAATTATCCTGCACATATTTTGTTGGTACATAGTTATTTGCTTGTTATCTCCCCCATTGAGAGCGTGGACTACTTTTTTAAGCTTTCTTTGTATCTTCAGTGCTTAACATAGTGCCTGTCACACAATAGGCACTTAATAAATGCTAGTTGATTGAGTGATTAACTTCTCCTTAAATTCACTTTCAGGTTGACTGTCCTGAGGTAGTTCTGTGGCTCAGTGACTTAGAGTCCTGGGTCTGGAATCAGGAAGATTTAAATCCAGCTTCAGATACTTATTGGCAGTGTGACTTTGGGCAAGTCATTTAATCACTTTCTGCTCAGTTTCCTCATCTGTAAAATGGCAATAATAGCAACTACCTCCCAGAGTTGTGAGGATAAAATTAGATAGCATTTGTTAAAGTACATTGCAAACCTTAAAGTACTATATCAAAGCTAGCCAATATTATTGTCAGTGTTGTAGAGAAATGATCTAGTTCATTCTAAGATGCCATAAGAAGTTTATGTTTTACTACCTGAGGATGAAATTAGAAGACAGTGGCATGGATTAGAAAGTTCCTGGAGTTGGAATTCAGGAACCCTAAGCTCCAGACCTAGTTCTGTCCCAAAGAAGCTTGCAAATATACATAAGCCATTTGAATGTTATGGTCCCCAGTTTTCTAATATATAAAATAGAGTTGATCATATCTTCTCTAACTACTGTACCTCATAGGGATGTTGTAAAAATCAAAGGAGATAATAAATACAAAATGTTTCGAAATGTATTTTTAGTCTTGACAAACATAAGATATTTTGTGTGTAATTCTTTTTTTGGAGGAATGCAGGGAATCTGGACATCAGTATGGAAAGATCGCAGCATGGAAACTCCCTCTACTAGTGCAGATTGACAACTACTTTGCAATTTACAGACTTAAAGGGTTCCTGGTGTACGAGGAGGTTAAGTGATTTGCCAAAGGTTTATGAGTTAGGATAGATCAGAAACAAAATTCGACCCTGGGTCTTCTTGACTCCAAGGCTAGATCTCTATTACACCACACTGCCTCTCTAAGATATTGTCACTGTTATGACTGTTAATGTAGCCAATATATCAGGGGATGGTCAAGATCAAGGCATGAAAATATAACTTCCTAAGTTGTTCACTATCCTTTTTTTCTCTTTTCATTTTCTTGCCAGCAGGCAATGAAAACTGCAGAGAAATATGGCAGGAGAAAAGCTGCCAAATTCAATACTCATAATACCTATTCAATATTCAGCAATGGGCATGCAATATTGCAGATGGTTGTAGGATGTGACATTCTCTTTCCAATAGTTCTTGGGTGGGGTGGGGGTGGGGGACAAAATAGCACAAGACAGCAGTCAGTCACTCAATATGTCCTGATTGTCAAAGTGATGGCGAAGAGTCAGTAATCAGTGAGAGATTAAAAAATAATGATGTGCAAAACCTAACTAACACTTTACAGATGCATGTTAAATTACCACCCAAGATTTACAAGAAAGTTTGATAGAAGTTTGCTATTTTCCCAAGAATTATAAAGATAAAAAAGCATATATATGTATGCAGATACACAGACATACACACACACACACACACATATATATATGTATATGTAGTATGTATACACACACAATATACATACATGCACATCTAATTCAACAAGCATTGTTTAAGCATCTACTACTTGTCAGGTGCTGTCCTAGGTGCTGGAGACACAAAGACAAGTTCTTGCCCTAAAGAAGTTCATATTCTAATGAGGGATATGATATGTAAATAGATAAGTACATGCAAAATCATCTATGGAGGAGGGATAGAATACTAACCAGGGACATCAGGAAAGGCTTCCCACAGGAGGTGGCAGACTGAATTTCACGCTAATAGTATATGACACATTTGTCCAAATTGAAAGCATCCCTTTCTGAACTCTGATTTTCACTCTGACTTTTTTTTCTTGAATTTTCATGCATTTATTCATAAGCATTTATTAAGTGCCTACTATGTGCCAGGCTAGGTACTGGGAATACAAAGACAAAAAAATGAAATAGGTCTTGTCCCCAGGGAGTTGTGAGGGAGGGAGAGATGGAGAGAGAGAGAGAGAGAGAGAGAGAGAGAGAGAGAGAGAGAGAGAGAGAGAGAGAGAGAAAGAGAGAGAGAATACACTTGAATTGGAGTCAGAAGAGCAGGAGAGTTGGGTTCCCCTGCCTTTATCTGTGTGATCTTGGGCAAGTCTCTTACCCTCCTTTGGCCTCCATTTGCTCATCTATAAAATGTGGGAATTGGACTAGATGCATTATAAGGTCCCTTCTAGCTTTATATTTAGGAACCTATGCCCTATTATCAGCTAACAACTTAGTAGAGATTGGTTTGAAAGTGAGCCCCATAGGAATGGAACAGAGAAGTGGTCCCTGAGCAAAGTGGAGGCAGCAGAAATGGGGAGAGAGGTTTTGAAGGGGCATCAAGTACATTTGAGAGTACTGCACAGTTTGGCTGTGGGCTGGCTCTGCCTTCAATATTATTTTAATGTATCCTATGGAAAAATCAATTTCTTTGAAACTTAGCAACTGATTTGGCCCTAGGTGAAAGCGTATGGCATATGCAAAAAGAGCAAGCTGCTGTATGCTTTAAAAACAGCCTAGGCCTTTGAGTGATATCCTGCAGTGGAGTTGTTCACCACAGAAAATCACTTAAAACGAATTTTCTTGTCAGAGGGTTATATTTAAAGTTTAGTGAAGCATATTCTGAATCTAATTCCTTAGAAATAGAGCTGTTATTTAAGCCACATCATGCCTTTTTTATAGTATTCAAAAATAGTTCCAATACTGCTTTGTGCTTGGGGGGGAAAACAAACAACAAACAAATCTCAGCCCCGTACACATCATTTTATAAAGAACGAAAGAAAAGGGGGAGGAGGGGATACCCACAATAAACGGTCCTGCCCGCATGGAGAAATCACAGGCAGAATTTTTTCCCAGCTGCTAAACACCAGAAGGAGATAACAGGCAGTGTGTGAAATGCCAGTGATGATAGTAACAATAATGAAAATAGTCATACCAACAATGCCCACTGTTCTTTGAAAAGCCTGAAGTTCTTTGCAGAAACAAGCTCTTTCAATGTTCATAGCATCCCTGGCAGCAGGTCTAGTTTCATATGTAAGCAGAGTGGGCGGCTGGCTGCCTAGGAGGGAAACTGAACAATATTTTGGAAGGAACATTGGATTGGGACACAGGAAAACTGGCTTCTAATCATGGCCATGGACCCGCTCTAGTTCAGTCAGCCACTAGCTTTCTCTGTAATCTTGGGCTAGTTGCTTTGCCCCTTTGGACCTCAATATCCTAATTGGTAAAATCAGGTCTCTTCCATCTCTGTGGATTCTAGGATTAAAGGACTTGGGTTCAAATCCTTCCTCTGACTCATATTAAACAGATATGACCTTAGGCAAGTCCCTTGATGTCTCTGGGGCTCAGTTTCCTCATGTATAAACCAAAAGGATTGAACTAAATGACTTCTGAGGTTTCTTCTAGCTTGAGATCTATGAGCCTATGATCTATGGTTCTGTGAATACAGAGTGATTTGAGGAGAGATATGTGAATAAGCACTGTTTCCAATCAAAAGAGTCTCTGATTCTCCCTGGAAGGGTGGCGTTGAAGGTCTATCCCCATGCCTTCCATTGGCTTTCTCCTTTCATTCCTCCTGCTACCCCCATCCCCAAAGCACCTACAGTAGTTCAGCACATGCAAATCAACTACAGAAAAGAACATAGATCCTTTTCTTACAGGGTCAGGGGCTCTTGGGTACATACTAGGCATTGGGTTATGTAAATCAAAGGTAGAGAGTTTAATATGACTCAATTACCTTGATTGTCAATTATCTGATTGTTTCTTTTGGGTCCTCTTTATTTCATGGTTCTACTCCACCCCACAAACAAGTTGACTGTATCATCCCACAACCCGCAGTTCTTACTGTGTTCTCTCTGGTCTGTGCACCTTGTTTCCACTCCTACTGCAAGGCCTGGCTATTTCTCTCTCTCTCATTGGTCACTGGAAAAGTAGAGTCTCTTTTTTGTCTGGGACCCAGGGTCTACCCCTTCGCTTTCATTCAAAACTTCACTCTTCTCAGAGGCTTGAACCCCAGTTCAGCTGTGACGCTCACCCTCTGTCTGCAGAAATCACGTAAACTACTGTTTTCTTTGTTTCTAGGACACAACATCCTGTCCCCCATATCAGGATTCTGCCCCTATTTATTTCCATAATTTCTTCAGCCTTCTATTCTCTTACTATCTATGCAGCTCTGCTGTCTGAATTAATTGTCCTCTCATAGTTCCAAGATCAGTCTGTCCCTGCTAGGGTCACCATCTGGACTCCAAAACTCCCATTTCAGATCATCACTTTGTGCCTTTAGGGAGCCACCTGCCTAGATTCTGTCCCTAGTCACTGACTCTCCCATATAACACCAGTATAGAACAAAGACATGACTGTAACTCAATCTATAACAGTAATTCTGGCCCCAGTTAGATGTTGGCTTCTCTGGCTAAAAAGATTTCTTACAGGAGAGCTGGAGGAGGGGGACTACACACTGCTGAGAGACCCCTCCATTTTCCCCAAATATCTGCATCTCTCACTAAAATTCCCTCCATAAAAATTCGTTTGAGTTATGGCTTAGTATTTCCAGGAGGAGTAAGATAAAATGAAAACAGGGCCGGCAGAGGGTAGAACAGGAAGTCATTATCAAGCCCAAATAGAGAACATCAACCAACACAAATTCTATGGCCAACTCTTGGCTTCCAGTCAAAACAATACGTATGAAGAGACATGATTGTTCAAACTCCAAATTGGCATCAGGCCACAGGGCGGGCAAGCTTTGTTGGAAGTGAGAAAAAAGAAAATCTGGCTTCTCAGGTGCTGCAGAAAAAGGGATCTTAACCTTTTTTGTATCTTGGACTCCTTGAGCACTCTGATGAAACCTCTGCATTTCTCCTTGGAGTAATCTTTGAAAATGTATAAAATGAAATATATTAGATTGCAAAGGAAATGTTGGAATATGGTGATCAAAATATACAAAAGGATGATGGACCCCTGGTCTGCTGACACCTAAGTAGGGAGGTTTCTAGGTCCCAGGTGAAGAACCCTTGCTATAGAAGAAAGATGTCCATATCAGAACCATTGATTGCCTCAGGAAAGAACACTGGAAATTTAAGGAATGCCATTAACAGCCCAGGCTGCCTGGAAAAGAAATTCCTAGTTAGAGGGAAGGGGACACAGAAATGAGAAAAGGAAAGGAAACAAAGATGGTCTTTGCCTAAGTCTCAATTTTGCCCAATCTGCAAGTTTGGTCAGAGGCCATTTTTTTGTAGCTTTCTAATGTAAAAGATGCCAAAATTTGCAAGCTTTTGGACACAAAGATGTGGACGTCCAGGAGGTAGGAAGCAACTAACTGAATATCTGGAGAAAAAGAGCATGTGAACTGGCATTATCATTGGTTTTGACATTGGAGGAAGGCACCAGGCATGTCCATTCTAAGTTGGGGCTTACTTATATTGTCATATCAGTGATTTCCTTGCAAAGAAATACAGGATGCTATTGTTTCAGTTTTTTATCCCTTCTGAAAGCATGATAAGTTGTCTTCCTCCTACAACATATTCAAAGAATTGTAGCCTCCTGTGCAACAGGCCCACATGGGAACACTTTCTCTTGGGGAATGAGCCAATGTGACTGAATACTCAGCTATATTCTCCTCTGCCTCCTTTCTGTTATTATTGTTATGATTTCAGTTTAGACTATGGTTTTACTAGTGCAGAGAATTCAAGTGTAGAAGCATCCACAATCAATGCAGACAGCAATGTGCCTGTAACTTGTGATTATAAAGTATGAGGGAGTTAGATCTTTAAGAGAATTTGGAAGTCATTGAGTCCAATTCTTTCATTTTACAGTTGAGGAAACTGAGGCCCAGAGTGGTCTAGTGACTTGTCTGAGGTTATGAAGGTACTAAGAGACAAAGCTGGGATTCAAACAGACGTCCTCTGACTCCACATCCATTTCTGTCTCTCTATAAAGAGTTTAAATGATTTGCCCAGGGCAATATATGATAATGATAATACTTAACATTTATTTAGAGATATATGTCAAGCACTGTGCTAAGTGCTTTAAAATCATCACCTTATTTGATCCTTATAACAATCCTAGGAGTTAGGTGCAATTATCATCCCTATTTTACTGATAAGGAAACTGAGGCAAACAGGTTTAAGTGACTTGCCCAGGGTAATGTAGCTAGTAAGTATCTGAGGCCAAATTTGAACTCGGGTCTCCTTAACTCCAGGCCCAGCATTCTATTCACTGTGGATATATTGTTGTTGTTGTGTTTCTTATCACCATTGCTTTTCTTGCTATTAGTCAGAACTCCAAAACTGGAAACTCTAGATAGGACATCTTTCATTCCCTAGGCTGGCATAACCTGATCAATGGCAGCTTTATGCCTCACCAGTGCCCATGCCTGTGGGCAGGCAGAGCTGCTTAAGAGAATGAGTAGGCTGCATGAGGTCTCTCTCCTATACAGTTATGATGCAATAACTAAAAGCTCTGGCAAAGGGACCAATTAGTGCCTCTGGTGGGGGTGGTGTCAGCGACACTTGTGTGTTTCGGACAGGCTTGAGTCCATCAGCACATCTCAGCCAGATTGGCCTAAAGCTGTCAGACAGTGATATTTCTCAGTCCCTGCTGACAGGTGTTAGATCTGAACTGATGACCTTGCAATGCAAAGCTCCCAATCCCATTAACTCAGCCACCCAAGCACATTGCTCTGAGACAGACTAACTACCTCCTCTAACCAGACTGACTGAGTAGAGGGATAATGATTGCTGGGGGTGAATTTGGGGGCTCCCTAAACCAAGCTGAGCAATACTCTGGATGTGTGCCCATCGAGAGGTTTCTTCTCCATTCTCTCTGGAATAGCTTGTTTTCCCTCCCTTTCTCCTGTCTCAATCAACCAAGGCTGGGTATGTGTGTGTGCAATAATGCGGGGGTTGGGGAGAGGATGAGTCAATGGTCCTTGCAGCCTGACAGCTCATCAGAGTGGATCTGTCATTCAAAAAAGGCTGACATTCAGGGAATAGTAACAGGGAAGAGGGAGAGAGAGAGAGGAAGGGAGGGGAAGAGAGACAGAGAAGGAGGGAAAGAAAAAGAGCGAGAGAGAGATAGAGAGAGAAGAAGGGAGAGGAAGAGAGACAGACAGAGAGACAGAGAGGGAGGGAAAGAGAGAGAGAGACAGAGAGACAGAGAGAGACAGAGAAAGAGAAAAGAAGAAGAAGAAGAGATGAAGAAAGACAGAGAGACAAAGAGGGAGGGAAAAGAAAGAGGGGAGAGAGAGAGAGAGAGAGAGAGAGAGAGAGAGAGAGAGAGAGAGAGAGAGAAAGAGAGAGAGAGAGAGTATAACAGAGATAGAAAGATAAATGGGAGGGTGAAAAGTGTAGAGTAGGATGAGAGATACTGGTGGCAGGGAGGGAAGGAAAGGCCAGATGGAAGAGATGGAGCAGTTAAAAGGGAGTAGAAAGGGTCTGCTCATCAGGGGTAGATGAGACCCAGAGGAGATTTTAAAAATTGTTCACCAGATGGATGTTCTGTGGTCCCTGGGAAGCCAGGCTGATGGAAAGACGGGGAAACTGAAGAGACATGAAGTAAAGGAGATAGTGGAGAGGAAACAACCCAATACATATTGACTCTCTCCAGGGCACAGACTATAAGGAAAGAGGTTTCCTCAGTCACCACAGGCTGTTATCTCTACTACCTCAGAGTCACTGGAATTCTCTGGGTCCTTAAGCTACCATGCTCAAGTAGTTCAAAGTAAAAAAAAAACTGTTCTCTTGCCTCCCAATAGGTTAAAAAAAATAAACAAATGTGATATTTATGGTGCAATGATGATGGGGAGTGATTAAAACAATCAAGGACTCTGACTTGCTTAGCACAGATACTTTTGTAGGATGAGAACACCATTGAATCATCAGTCAGAGGTATGAAGTAGATAGGAATAAGGCCTGGATACCTATAGTGAATGTATGTACATATATATATAGATAAATATATAGTGAATGTAGTGAATAAATCAATTAATCAAAAGCCTTTCCACTAGTTGTGACAGGAAGTCTGCTTGGATTCGATGAGAGACTTAATCACTCCTCTGTATAAAACTAGCAAACTAATTGGGAATTAAGCATTCATGGGTATGGCAGCTTAGTAGTAGAAGCCTTTCAACTAAGCACTTAAGAAGGACTCCGTTGAGAAGAGAAGAGTAGACAAGTGAGCCTTGATCTTCTACTCCTCTACCCTTGTTTGGAGGAAGACTGTGAACTCTGGAAGGAAGGAGGATTTTGGATTCCCCTTTGACTTTTTAGTCCCAGGAACATTCCCACAATAGTTGACTTATCTCTCTCGGAAGCCAGAGACAAACTAGGCACACTGAGAAAAAAAATACCTTAAACAATCTACAAGGAACTCAGTGAAAAAAGCTGCTCTCTATCTAGGGGAAACCTCATATATATCGCTATAATGAGGAGAAAAGGATTGCCAGCAACCATGAGCTATGAGTTACCCTTTCACCATATGAATTCTAAACTAGAGTCCACTGCTCTTGGACTCTGTATGTTGGAAGAGAGTATGTCACAGAGTTTTGCTGATAAGATTTTATGCCTACTTCACCAACTTAATAAATGCTCCTTTCTAAAAGCTAATTGGCCATCTAATTTATATCAACTGATAATCATGGAGGAAAGCACATCAGTGGAGATTTCTGAACTACAACATTAGAAATATAACCCTGTCAATCTCTCAGGGTCCCCTAGAATCCTAAGTGGAGAAGGAGAAGACACCCTCTGGTGACCCAGCCTTCCAGTTCAAGTGGAAATTGTGAGAGTAGCCTAAGGATGCTTGCTATAATGAGTCAAACTAAGCTCAGGATAATCTGGACCACTGCCCCAACTCTGCCTGATTTCCTTCAGAAGACATAATCATAAGATCACATAGAGGTTAGAAGTGACCTCAGAGGCTATCTAGTCTAACCTTATCATTAGCATAAAGAACACTAAGGCCCAGACAAAATGTCCTCAAGTTTGATTCCTCATCCCGAGAGAAACACCCAAAGTCAAGTAGTTTGCCCAAGACCATGATGAAATAAGAGCAGAACCCAAGACTTCAAAATAAGGCCATCGTTACAGCATGTTCCAAGTATCCTGCTAGACTAGTGCCTTACCAGGGTCTTTCTGGAACTTTCTAGAAGAATCATGAGCTACTCCAGCATCGGCGATGGAGTAGAGCAATTAGGGAAGTATTCTATCCAGTAAAAACAACCTTTCAAGACATAAAGAGAGGTTGGAATGTTTACAATCCCTGTTATATTGGGTGGCCCTTTCCCCTTTTCCTCCTTCTCTAGTTGTTTATCCTCCTATGAGACTTGGCTAGGTCAAACCTTCTTCTGATAAATACATTTTCTTTGATTGCTTAAAAGCAGGTACTCATAAAGAATAAGTTTTCCCTTTTTTCGAGATCGATAGTAGGATTCAGAATTGTTCATTTTCCTTGGTCCTTCCTAAAAGGAGATGAAGCCAGAATTCTGACTAACTGTTAGCTAAGGTCGAACTAGCCCAAACTGAAATGGAAAAGAAGTTCAGTCCATAGAGGACAACTGAGCAATTCCCTGGAAGAGGGAAAGATCAGGGGGAATGGGGTAGCTGCTCACCCTTTCTGCCCCTCTACTCCTCCAGATACACAGGGGATACCACAGATAACTGTGAAGCCCTGTCCAATGGTATTCTCCATCCTCCAGAAGCCCTGCCCAGTGGCCCAGCATCATGAACATCAGAAGTTGCAGAGGCAGCTTGTTTGATTCAAAACGTAATTCCTTCAGCCCTCTCCTGGCCTCACTCCTTACTCACCAGATTTTCTCCACCACATCACAGCAGCCTTCTCACCCTTAAAGTTCACCTTGAGGCCTCTTTCACCCTTGGCCTTACCACATTGAAAGTATACTCCACCCCTGCCAGCCCTGCATCTTATTGGTTTGGCCATACACAGACTTTCTATTTTAAGGAAATCCCTAAGGGAGCATATTTCTATTACTCTTGGGGCTCCACTCTAGACCCTGTTTTCTTCCCTTTTACGTGTTGTCTTCCCATGTTAGAATATAAACTCCTTGAAAGCCAGTTTCTTTCTATTTGCATTTGCATGTATTCCCAGTACTTCACACTGTGTCAGACACACATTAAGTGCTTAATCTGGACTTGACTGAGGGAAAAGAGGCATTGTTTCATAGAAAAGACCCAGGGGCTCTGGTTTTGCCAAGAGAGAAGGGATTCTTAACCTTTTTGTGTTACAAATCCCAGTGGGCAGTTTGGTGAAGCCCATGGATCCCTGCTCAGATAATGCTTTTAAATGCATAAAATAAAATACATAGGATTGCAAAGGATTCTGATCATATTGAAATACCATTATTGACAAAACACAAAACTTCACAGACCTCAGGTTAAGAAACTCTACCCAAGAGCATCTGCCAACATGTCACTGATAAATATATCTTTACAGTACAATGTAAGCTCTTTGTGGGCAGGGCTTTTTTTCATCTTTGTCTTTATATCACTAGCAGAGTGCTTGGCACTTTTTTGAGACTGGAGCTGTGATATTAGTAGAATTTGGAACTCCCTCTAAAGAAAATCCCCCTATTAAAATATATATGAAACTTTTCAGCAAGTTACACTGTTCTAGAATTGCCTGGGATATTTTGCCTGGCCAGGGTCATACAACTAGTACATTTAAGAAGTAAGATTGGAACTCAGATTTTCTTGATGAGGCTGGTTCCCTATCCACTGTATCATGCTGCCTCTCATACCTTGAACATCACAGGTATTTAATAAATGTTTGTTGAATTGGATTAAGAAAAGACTGAATTTCCTAGAGGAATAAAAGTATCACTCGGGAAAAAGCGTTGACCCTGTCTGATGGTATGTTACATAATGTCCCAGGAAAAATACGTCTCTCATTCTCAAAGGATCTGGTTGGTTTTAGATTGTACCCTTCAAATATCTTTTCCTTCTCCCAATATACAGTGTGGAATAAAATGATTTCAAGGAGGACTATTATCTGAGCCAAAAACATCTGGGGTTTGGGGAATTGTGGTTAGCAGTGCAGGATAGTCCAATGAAGAGAGAGCTGTCTAGACATTACCCACCGAGAGACCAGAGGAAGAAGCAGACCACTGTGGGCAAGCACTGTACCAAAAATTCATCTGAGTGGTGGCCTGGGAGGTGGAAGTTGTACCATACAGTCCATGGTCTTCAGAAGCCATCTACCTTCAGATTTTGACACTCTAGGGCAAAACCGTATTACTTCTGGGCTACTTGATGCACATCTCTGGCTGCCAGTCAAGAGCTCTGGGTTCTAATCTCAGTGCTGCCTTATGTGACCTTATACAGGACATGTAATCTCATTAGGAGTCCTCATCCACAAGGAACTGGTGAATTTTAAGACCTCTGTAAATATTTAAACTTCAACAATTCAAAGGCAGTTTTCATTATTAACTATAATATTCAGTACACTTTACATTGTGTTTCTGGTCATACAGAGGGACTTAATTGAGCCAGTCATATTCCTTTACAAGGTCCCCATCATGACCAAATAAAGGACACAATTTCAAGAAAGTTGTCTGGGATTAGAGTAAGGTTTGGTCTTGGAACTCAGCAGAAAAGTTTTTGTTCAGCCCAAGGGTTGAGCCACTGTCTTTGGCCTTCCTTATGAAATTAGAGAAAAAAAAAGATCTGGATGGACCTTAGCAGTCCAGAGATATCAAGCCAGCTGGCCTCACTGGGCTGCTTACAGAACTCTCAAAGCATAGCACAGAGCCTGGTGTCCCTTTGTCCCAATCAATATGTAATAGGATTAACAGGTCTTTGTAAAGGGAAACAGTTTAGAAAGACATATTTGAGTGAGAAAAATGGATGAGGAGCATAACCTTAAAATAAACATGAAAATTTAATTGGACACAACTGATCTAATCCAATCCCTTCCTGGATATCTCCAGCAAGCAGACAATGGACCCCTGCAGGAACAAGTCCACCAAGTAGGAACTCTCTGTATCCTGAGGCTTCCTCTTCCATAGTTAGACATCTGTAATTGAAATAAAGTTCATCCTTATGCTAAATGAAATGTGCTTTCTTCTATCTTCCATCCACGGCTCTTGGTTTTGTCCTCCAGAGGCTTAAATAATAAACTTAATCCTTCTTCCATAAGATGGCCCTTCAAATATTAAGAGAGTGATTAAGCCCTAGCTCCCCATCCTCTTCCACTTTATTTTCTGCTTCTTCAGTGGAAATAGTAACAATAACTGGCATATATTAAGCCCTTCACAATTTACGACGTGCTTTGTATACATTATCTCATTTGATATTCACAATGGTTTGATGAATATTATTAGGAAACTTGGTATTAGCCCCATTTCACACATGAGGAAATATGGGCTCAGAGAGGTCAGCAGATTTACAGGCTAGCTCATAAGGAGTTGAGGGGCCACCCAAACAAACATATGCCTTTTGTCTCCAAGTGAACTATTCTTTTCTTCTGCACCATAGCACCTTCTCCTCTGAGACTACCTTTCATTTGCCCTGTCTATATCTAGTAATTACATAGTTATTGGAATGTGAGCTCCCAGAGAGCAGGGATTGTTTTTTGGTTTTGTTTTTGCCTTTTTTTTATTCCCTGCATTCCACACACTTCCTGACATATAGTAAGCACTTAAATGAATGCTTACTGATTGACTGACTGCCTTTCAAAACATTTGCAGTTCTTTTGACTGATTTTCATTGGATGCAGTCTGAAGGGCAACCAGGATGCTTGCCCCTTCTAGGACACAATCTAGCTTGTCCATACTCTTCCTAAAATTCATTGACCAGTCCTGAACCCAACAATCCAGGTGTGATTTAACCAAAGCAGAAGACAGTCACCTGCACTTCTAAATTTATTTATTGAACTGAATTATATTGGACCATTTGATATTTGGTGGACAGACAGAGACCCTGAAACCATTGCAAAGGGACTGGTGGAGAGAGAAAGATGCTGGTGGGAAGAACAGAGTGGATCCAGTTTAGGGAGATGCAACCTGTGGTGGAGAGAGAAAGCTGCTATATGTCACCTTCTTATTTAGCTAAATCATTCTTACTCAAGTTGTACAGTGGCACAAATGCTTTTAGACCCCTCTAAATTTTGGTGCCCTGGGACAGAGGCTCAATGGCCCTGCCTTTGTCATGGCCATAGGCTCAGGGACTTCTGCGTTTGAGTGTAGTCTGGAAATATGGGTCAGATTTCAATAATTTTGCTAGTCTTCCCTCAGAGCCCTATAACAAGAATCACCTAGAGAGAGGCCTCCCCTTGTGTGATAGGACCGTGGAAGGGAAGCAAATACCTTCTCATTGCAAGTGATTTAACTGCAAATCCACAATCAATAAAGATAAATTTAAAGAGATCAAGATAGTTGCCACAGTGCAAACAAGCTCCTCTCCCCTCTCCCAGCTGGACTCTTCCCTGTCTCTCTCTACATATAAGTCTATCTCTTTAGCTCCATCTCTTTCCTTCCTTCCTTTCTTTTCTCTATTTCTCATCTTCCTATTGGGTGTGCACTTTTTTTTGTTTGTTACTGGACCTGTGATTTCATTGGTAAGGGAAAGATGCCAGTGAAGAATTCCCTCTGTCACCCTAAATGCATACCTACTCTGCAATTTGTAATCTTAGAGGGTTGCCTGAGGGTACTGAGTGGTTACCTTGCTCAGGGTCACCCAGCCAGTAAGTGACTTGATAGAGGCAAGATTAGAACCCAGATCTACCTGACTCCAAGGGTAACTCTCTCATTGCCATCCACATCATGGCACCCATCAATCCATGCTTTTACTTCCCCTGCAGATACTCACTCTACAGAAGGTGCCTGTCATTTAGAGAGCACCCAGAGGAAATGTATCACAGGCTCTGTCTTTGACCCTCTTCTCATCCTGACTGTTATGTAGGGATGCAGTCAGCTTCTTCATAATAATAATGATAATAATAAAATTAACATTTATATAGTGCTTACTATGTGTCAGGCACTGTACTGAGAGCTTTATAAATACGGATCCTCACAACAACCTTTGGGAGGTAGGTACTATTATCTCCATTTTACAATTGAGGAAACTGAGGCAAAGAGAAGTCAAATGACCTTTCCCAGGGTCATACAGCTATTAAATGTCTGTGTATAGATTTGAACTCTTCCTGACTTCAGGACCAGAACTCTATCCTCTGTGCCACCTAGCTGCCTCCATCATGAACATGCATCATGAACACCTGTAAGGGACAGGGGGTGGCCTACTGCCCAGATATCATCATTATTGGGCACTAAAACTGAGGTCCCAAGCAGAAGTGAGGTCAGTAAGTGGAACCAAATGGATGCAATCAAAGCCTAGCAATGCCTTCTGTTGGAAAATCAGTGTGCCAATAAGGAATCCTAGAGAACTAATCCAGAGTTCAGGGTTCTCTTCCAATCACCTCTCAGATTGTCAGGTTCCTTATCTGCCAAATGAGGTGGTTGGACTTGGTTTCTCAGTTCCCTTATTTTTCTACCACTCTGTGATTAAAGGTATAGCAAAGGGCCTGAATAATGAATCAGTTAACAGTGCTTAAGCTGTGATCAGCTCTGAGGTGCCTCACTCAGAAATATCCTGCTTGCCCTTTCTCTTCTCTCATAGGCAGAAGGGAGAAATACCAGCTTTTGAGATGTCTAGCACCAATTAAGCAAGGTCATAGCCAGAGTCCATTCCAAGTGGGAACATGAAGAGGAGGAGGAAAATCCACTTGAGGAGGAGGAAAAAAAACCCCACAAATCTACTAAGGAAGATTTCTTCTACTGTGTAGGCAGGCAAAAGGCTGCCCTTGCCTGTTAATTTACTGGTAATAAGAAAAGGAACAAAATGAACTATTTTTCTTATCACCCAACAACAGCCAAGGGGCCCCCAGGCAAAAATCCGTGAGCAGACTCTGGTGTCCATGTGGTATGGTATGGCCTGGCCATGTGGGCCCTGGGAGAACAACTTGACCTGGTTAGCTATCTCCTGCTGGGAGTAATTCTAGTCTTGGTGGGTGGGGGCTGGGAGGAAAGAAGTTAGGGAGGAGATGTACAGTTCCTCAGAGGTGATAAACTGCCTCTTGCCTTTGTCCCCATCTGCACAGTAATGATATTGAGTTGCTCTGAGGAAAGTAAACACAAGGTGTAAGCTGTAAGTAGTGAGCTGTTTGGAAAGCTTTGGAGTTTGAGCCAGTCTGGGAGGAAGAGGGAAGGATTTGGGGCAATCTCTGGAAAAGTGAGGGGATTTGTGGTTTTCTAGAGCTGTGTAAGCTTATTCCCCAGTGTTCTATTTTAAGCTGTCCTACTGGATGTGGGATTGACCAGCACTCTGAGATGTTGCATGGATTGGCTGCTACTCATTGGCAGCTAAAGATTACAGCTTTGCTCTGTTAGTATAGCCCTGGAGCTCAGAAGCGCCCATCCATATCCCAGGGAAACCAGCTCTCCCATCCAGAAGTGGCTTTAAAATCCAGCAGAGACAGCTCCCTTGTGCTGATTATCTAAGACTACTGCTCTCCGGGTTCTTTAGGAGGGTGGCATCTCTGAGGGAGACAGTGTTAGGAAGCTCATGTGGAAACCACTCTCCTGAAGAACTCCACTCCTCTTGTAGCAACTTCTCCAGCAGCTAGGTGTGTTGAATATGCTTCCTTCTGAGGCACCCTAGGCATTGGCAGATCCAGGTCAGATTTGTTGTTGAGTGTTCTTTCAGTCGGGTTTGACTTGTCATGATAGCATTTGAGGTTTTCTTGGCAAAGACACTAGAGTGGTTTGCCATTTCCTTCTTCAGCTCATTTTACAGGTGAGGAAACTGAGGCAAATAGGGTTAAGTGACTTGCCCAGGGTCACACTGCTAATAAGTATCTGAGGTTGGAGTTGAACTCAAGTCTTCTTGACTCCAGGCCAGGCACTCTATCCACTTCATCACCTAGCTGCCCCAGGTCAGATGGGTTTTTAAATTTATTTTTTTATTTTAGATTTTTTTAGTTTGACACTTTTTAGTTTTCAGCATTGATTTCCACTAGGTTTTGAGTTACAAATTTTCTCCCCATTTCTACCCTCCCCCCAACTCCAAGATGGCATATATTCTGATTGCCCCATTCTCCAGTCAGTCCTCCCTTCTATCACCCCCCTTCCACTCCCCTCTCTATCCCTTATGACCCAGGTAGGGTGGGGACCCCGGTGGAAGCACACTGGAATCTATGTGTGTGTATGTGAGTGTGTGTGTGTGTGTGTGTGAGTGTGTGTGTGTATGTGAGTGTGTGTGTGTGTGTCTGTGTATATGCATGAGAAAAGGACTGATTTAGAAACTGTAATGGTCAAGCTATGGGTGCAAAGGCTATGAATGAGAATAAATGAGAATTATTCTCAAGCTAATCTGGATCAGCTCATGCCAGAGACCCTACCTGCAGTCAGTCAAACAGTAAAAATTTATTTAGTACCTAGTATGTGGCAGGCACTACGTTTAGCCCTGGGGTGCAAAGAAAGGCAAAAGACAATCCCTGACCTGAGGGAGTTCACAACCTAATGTGGGAGACAATATGCAAACAACTATGTACAAACAAACTATATAAAAGATAAATAGGAAATAATCAACAGTTTTTTACCTAGGTGACCCTCAAAGGGATAGGCAAATAGGATCTATTCTGTAAACTTAGAGACACAGCCAATGATTATCAAGGTTAGAATAACCCTGAGTGACCTCCTTTCACCAAGTCAAAAAAACAGGTCTAAAATCTCAAGCGGAAAAGACCAACAAATATAGCAGAGGGAAAAAAGGCTTGAGTTTGGAGAGATTGAAAGGATGTTATAAAATGAACAAAAGAAAGTCAGGATTTGTGGGAAGAATAAAATTTTCAGGCAGAGGCCAAAAGATAGTATAATCGAGTGAGTTTGGTTAGTGAAAGACCATAAAGCATTTGTTCAGGAATGTAATTTCGACATGACTCAATAGAATGATTTGGCTGCCAGGAAATGTAAGGTGATCTTAGGTTGCATTAATGGAATTATAATGATCAGAGAGAAAGGAGTAATAGTCCCACTGTACTTGGCCCTAAACAGATCACATCTGGAGCATTGTGTCGGATCTTTGCGCTACATTTCAAGAGGGTCATTGACAAGCTGGAACACATGTTGAGGAGAATGGTGAAGGAACTCTGCATGACGCCATGTGAAGAATATTTGAAGGAACATAGACTGTTAAGATGGTGTGAGTGTGTGTGTGTGTGTGTGTGAATGGGTGTACGTGTGTATGTGTGTGTGTCCATGTTACCATGTGTCTATGTAAGAGAGGGAAAAATGGGAGGAGACACAATAACTATTTTCAAATATCTAAAGCTCTGTTATGTGGGAGAAGAATTAGACATTTTCTACAAGCAAAGAGTAAAAGTTACTGGGAAGCATATTTTGCCTGACAATATAGAAACTCCCTGAAAAATAGTGAATACAGAAAGCATTCAAACCAATTTAATGGGGACTTAGAATATTGTGGAGACGGTTTCAAACTTTGTGTTAGTGTTGGACTAGATGGCCGCTGATATCTCTTCCCACTTTATAATTTTATATCTGTCAAAGGACTGCAGGGAACGAAACTATTGAAGAGCAGATAAACAATGCCTAATCACCTCAAAGAAAAAATACTTAAGCTGACGTTCAAACTCTGACTAAAATCAACAGTAGCTAGCTAATTTTAACATTGACCAGCCAGGGATGGTTGAACGCCAACAGGAGGGGGAAAATCAGAATGTGAAAATTGCTATCCTAAATTTTGTACAGTTAAAGATAAATGATTACTAGCATTTCTACTGGGGTTGTTAGCCCAACAAATGAATAAGTCTTTTTTAAGGGGGGAAGGCAGGGCAATTGGGGTTAAGTTACTTGCCCAAGGTCACATAGCTAGCAAGTGTGTCAAGTGTCTGAGGCCAGATTTGAACTCAGGTCCTCCTGACTCCAGGGTTGGTGCTCTACTGACCGCACCACCCAGCTGCTCCTGAATAAGTCTTTTTTTTGCAAAACCTCTCTCATTAGTATTGAAATTAGTTAACTAATTTGTTTTTAACCCCATATATGCTAAAGAACCTGTTCTCAATGCGATGTGTGTCCTCTGTATATTTTTATACTCCTAGAAACAAATTAGAAAAGGTATTTTGAAAAAAAAATAGTCTCTTCCTTGCATTACTGGAAACAAATATGTAAAAATTATCTCCGATGACAACACGGTAGCTTCTTGTGAGTAATACTCAATTATGAATAATCTTAGGGAACAGAAAGGCAGCATGACAGTGGAAAGAAGAGTAGACTGAGGAAGAAGAGAAAGCTATAACGCCTTGGTGTGTCGGTGACTAGCTCTCATCAATTAGTTGCCCTTGAAAAGTCACTTTAACCTCTCTGTGCCTTGATTTACTCATTTGCTGGATTAGATAATAATCTTTCTAGGAATTTAAGTCCTAGGATTTTCTGACCTGAGAGGTAATCTTTAGAGTTCATGGAAGCGATGGTAGAAAACATGAGAATAGGAGAAAACTTGGGCCCCCTTCCCCGCTCACCTAATGGTGTCTTGGGGACCCTTCAAAAGATCCACTTAGCTTCTGCTTCTTTTGATTCCTTCCTTCCTACAGCAAGAAAGTGGGAGGCCCAAACTGGGACAATGACTGCCATTGGGCTTCTGGGTTATTAATAAGTGAACATCTACAAAGAGCTTTGGGGCACCTCAGAACAAAGCATGGCTCATAAAAAATACTATGACTCATCCTTTTGGTGAAAATGTTAATGGGTCCCCTTCCAGAGGCAAGGAGACTTTCAGATAATTCTTTTAGTCTCTCCTTTACTGAGTTAGGACAACTGTTTTTTCCCAGATGTCTACAAGGGAGTCATGCCCTTTGACAAGGCAAACCATTTACCAGCTCTACCTTTGAAACCTAACAGCCTGAGGATGCCTCTGCTTCTGCTTACCTGCTTTGTTCTTCCTTGGTGAGGTCCCAGAGGCCACTAGGTCTGGCTGCCAGGGTACCAATCATTTCTCACAGTTGTTGAGGTCAGCCTTCCGGATGCATTATTTTAGAGCTACAGTTCTCTAAATCTTCCAGGGACCCTTTCATGGAATTCTAGCTCTTTAATCAGCATCCTACGCTGCCATCCTCACAAACCCTCCCCCCACCAACCCTCCCTTTTGCCACCAAAGCTTTCCTAATAAGCTCAATGAGGCTGATTTCACCACCTCCTTCCGACTCTTTCCCTCCAATGGTGGTTAGTTCCATATCCTGATAGCTCCAGAGAGTGCACTTTGGCTGCGCGTCCATGCCCGCCTGGCCATGCCTAATCTAGTGCTGTCAGGAAATCGAGGCTCATGTTGTCAATTATGTCATTAGTGAGGCCTGCTTGCTGTTAGGCTGAAGAGAAATCTCATCCTTCAGGATGGGTGGCTAAAGCTGGGGTAGCCAGGCATCTATTGAGAAGACTGTCCTATCCTTGAATTTTGTTTCCATGGGCCCCAGAATTCGCCCTTTTAATGCCCCAGGGTTCTGTTTTTAATTTCAAAAATATAGCAAACTAACCTCAGTGTGGAAAGGGGACTAGTTTAGGGTTTGGGGGAACTGGGTTCTGGTTTCTAATCTCCTGTCTGTTGACTGTAAGACTTCTTGGAATCCTAATTTCTCTCAAGTGTTCTTTTCTGCATCTTAAAAATGGGGGGGTGGTTAATGATACCTATTCTGCTTATTTTAAAGGTTGATTATCAGAATCAAATGGCATAATTGGATGTGAAAGCCATTTGGAAAATATAAACTGTCTTACTAATTTAAGCTATTACACGTATTACTACATCTAAGATGGGAAAAGGCCATTGATTTTGGCAACAGAGTTCAGGCTCAAATGCTTATTCTGCTGTTTACTACCTGTGTCTTGGCCTCAGTTTCCTCCTCTGTAAAGTGAGGAAATTGGACTGGGTGGTCTCTAAGGTCCCTTCTAGATCTAAATTCTGTGATTCTTTAAATAAACTCTTCAAGATGTAGGGGATACCCCTAGAAGTGGCAAGCTCATTTATTTAATAGAATGCTAAACCAAGGCAAATTGTGTGCTCTTAAAAATCCACATTCTTTAGTTCAGTGCCATCCCAGGATGGGTGCCAGACTCACGGCCATTTTTAAGCGGTGTCAAGCCCAGAGTAAATCACATTGTGAGTCTCCTTCCCAACTCCCCCAATTTTATACCGGTAAAGTCAATGCAGCAGGGTTCTAATTTGATGCTTCATTATCACTCGGAGATAATTCTGTGTTCTCAAAGGTTATAAATGTGAAGGGCAAGATCTAGTGGGTCCCACCAACCTGATAAGTCTTTAAGGATGGGCCCATAAATGCACTTATGTCTCTAACATAAGGACCAGCTGAGCCAAATTCAGAGAAAATTATCACTAGAAGGTTGGTCACAGAACTGTAAGATTGTGGGCCACAACTTGGGAAGACCATCTACTAAAGCCTAGAGCAGGGATGGGGAACCTGCAGGAACCCCTTAATAAAAAGATTTGTTCTGTGAAGTTTGGATTGGGTCAAAAGGCTGCACCCAAGGATCTAGAAGGCCACATGTGGCCTCAAGGCCCCAGGTTCTCCAACCCTGGTCTAGAGAGTCTGTTATCCAGTTTGATAGATGAAGGACCGAGATGGAGAAAATCACAGATCCTTGGAGTCCAAAAGTCAACCCAATTTGAGTGTCAAGAGCACCCTTTAGAATGAAAAGCACCCCCAGAATGGGCAAAGATGAATAATGGGAATTGTCAATCTTGGGGCAACATAAAGACAGTCCCACTGCACTCAAAAATAGGGAAGCATTTTGGAATTATGATAAGAAAGTGATGAAAAGGCCCATGCCCTTGACACAGACATTCTACTACTAGGAATATCTTATTCCCTACATAGCAGAGTTTTAAATATAGCTTTCATGTGTTGTCCCTAGGAATGTTTCCTTCTATTTCCCCAATGCCTGGGGAGCCACTGATTGGTGGGGAGGAGGATGCTAATTCTAGTTTAAAGCAAGGTAAACTGGAAATGTCCTGAAAATAGAATAGGAAAGAGAAGGAAATTCCTATGAATTCTCTTGGGTGTACTGTCATATCATCGCCCACACACTCAAAAGGAGATAAAGATTGCTTCTGATTGTACCTGAAAGAAGGCAGAGGTCACTTTCACGTGAATAGGTTAGCCTAGGGTCCCATTCTTTGGGGTTACTATACTTTGAGTCCTGTTTTCACTATTTACAACTTGTAGGGCATTGGGGCAAATCAAGTGACTCCTCTGGTCCTCAGTTCTCTTATTTGAAAAGGGAAGGTCCCTTTTAGCTCTAAATCTATGATCCTAAATCAAAGCTTGGGGCATAGTGTGTCTAACCTGAGGAAGCCTTGTGGTCTGGCTACAGGGCATTAAAAACACTGGGTTCAAGAGTTTGCATAACTTTCTATCCCAGCCAGAAACCAACTTCTTAAGCTTTTTACTTCAGTTTCTCTCTCATTCCTCAGCAAAAAGCAGAAAGTACTATTTAATTTCCTCACAAGGGGGTTATGAAAGCTAATGAGATAATGTTGGGAAAGTACTCTGAAGATGAGAAGTCTAAGTAGTACTGATACTATTGCCTCAGCTGGGACTCTCTCTCCCTCCCTCCCTTTCCTCCCTTTCCTTCTCCCTCTCTTTCTCTCTCTCTCTCTCTCTCTCTCTCTCTCTCTCTCTCTCTCTCTCTCTCTCTCTCTCTCTCTCTCTCTCCCCTATAGCCCCAAAGATTAAATCTTTCACAGGGAGATCCCAAAGCACTTTTATCAGCCCAGCCCCACTCAAACACCTCTTGAAAATGCAACTGTTTCCAGGGTGGGCTTCTGATTTACTCCTCGCACCAGACCCATGCTATACCACACAGTTCAGGGAAGAAGAAGCAAAGCCCATCATTTCTGAAGAAAACGTCAGAGGCATCAAAATCATACGAAAATGTAATTACCCAGTTGGAATTTAGCCAGAAGACACCTGACTTAAAGTTTTTGAAAAAGCGCCACGCAAAAAAAAAAAAAAGAATACCGGCAAAAACAAATCAGATTTCAATTTTCAAAGGTCTTATCCTGGTGAGTGAGGAAGAAAACTCAGAATCCCAGATGTGGTACCATTTTTTATTAAAGATTTGAGGATAGGGCAGTTAGAAGAAGGATCTCCCTTAGCTAGGATAAGAAAGATGATTTTGTCCTTCTGAAAGTTATCACCAGAACCGGAGAGGTACAGTGAAAAAATCCCTGACTTTGGAGCCAAGGACATGAATTCAAATCTCTTCTCAGACACTTACTACCCATATGACCTCAGATAAGTCACTTAAACTCTCTGGCTCTCAATTTCCTCATGTGTGAAATGAGAAGATCGTGTTAGATCATCTTTGAGGTTGCTTTCAGCTCTGTATCTATGAACTGTCAAATCTCGGTTTCCCACTTCCTTCCAGAAACCACGCCTTTGGAAAATCCACCCTTCACCCATCAGTTTAGCACTTCACAGTAATGCTAACTTAGAAAGATTCCTCACTACAGTCTGCTTGGTGAGTGGCCATTGATCTTCTACTTGGAGTTTTCCAGTGAGTGGGAGCCCATTACATGTATTAATAGCTCTAATTGTTAGGAAGTTTATCCTTACTTCAAGCCGGCATTTTCTTCTTTGCAACCACAACATCATTATGACAGAAAGCCCATTAATTGGAACAAAGTTAGTGTCACCACTGTAGTTGTCATTATAGTTCCCAATTCATCGTCAAAAGCAAGGAACATGGGGCAGCTAGATGGCGCAGTGAGTAGAGCACCAGCCCTGGAGTCAGGAGGACCTGAGTTCAAATCCAACCTCAGACACTTGACACACTAGCTGTGTGACCTTGGGCAAGTCACTTAACCTCGATTGCCCTGCCTTCCCCCCTGCAAAAAAAAAAGCCCAAAAAACAGAAGCAAAACAAGGAACAGTTCAAAGCTAAAAGTAGGGATCTTGACCATTCAGAACCATCTGAAACAAATGTGAATCTTGCATACATGCCATATGCCAGATAGATGGCTGGACTGATTGGCCAGTTATGCTCTGAAAGTGTTCAAAGGTGAAGCAATATGGCATAGTGGATTGGGCAGTAACTCGTAATAGAAAGAGCCCTGCTTTGGAGCCAGCGGTTCTGGGTTCATATCCTTGCCCTGCTGCTTACTGTGTAATCTTGAGCAAATCATGTAATCTTAGTCTCGTTTGTAAAATGAGAGGGTTGGACCAGGTGACCCTAAGATGTTTTCTTGTTCCAAGTCCTAAGAACCTAGGAATGAATCAGCACAGTAGTGGAAAGTACACTGGAATTTGAGATTAAAAAACCTGGGTTTTAGTTCAATCTCCTCCATTTACAGATAGTCAGTTAACATTTCTGAGCCTCAGTTTCCTCATTTGTACAATTGGGATTATAATAATGGTATCATGAGGTTGTGAGAAAAGACCATGTAAAATGGACAGCTCTCCAGAAATGTAAGCTCTTGCTGTGAGATGAGTTGTATGGGGTATTCAAGGAGGACCAGCACCTCCAGTATGAGGGTTTGCTGAGCGTTTTTCAGGGCTGCTCATCCACCTTTAGTGTCCACCTGGCACTCAACTTTCACCAGTAGCTCCAAAAAAATTAGTATGTACAGCAGCCCCACCCCTGTAAACCTGTCTTGGCAGACAGACTAAACTAGGTTGAGGCTAATTAATGAGTTCAAACCTTTCAGTGAATTAGGGGGGTGTTTACCCCAAGCATGCAAACTTCCCCTGTAGATAAGGGAAGTTTGTTCCAATGGCCATGAAGGCATCTGAAACAGGTGCTGTGCTTTGTCAGACATCCAAGACACCAAGGTCATCCACTACATCTGGGGCCATCTCCAGTTTTTTTGACTTTTGTCTTGCCACTGGACCTCAATGACTCTGGAAGAGAGAGTGAGGCTGATGACTTTGTGCAACTTTGCCTCACTTAAATCTAATTCATGCACCAGTCATTGCAACACCCTTGATGCCATTTGTCTTCTTTGAAATCAAGGGATAAACAAAATGTTATAAGATGCAATAAGTCTTGGGAGACCTGAAGAAGTCTCAAACAGTAAACTGAGGCTAGTTCTCAATACCCTGAGTGCATTTCCTGGCAAATGAAGAAACTACTCCCTAGGATTTAGTTGTACACGTTCATTTATTTTTCTTGTTCTTGAATTCTCTTAATCTAACTAGGTTTCTGGCTGCCTTATTCAGGGTCTTTGACAAGTTAAAGTTGCTACTTAAGTCTCTGTGTCTGTTCCCCAGGGAACCATATAATTTCCTGGTGGGATCTGGCCCTCTGTGTCCTGCCCTCTTTATGGCTACCAATACAGCTCAGCTTGATTGCAACAGATACCATATTATCCCAACCCTAGGCCCGACAATCCTCGTACACAAATGCCTTGTCCCTTTTTTAATCTTCTTGTTTCCCCTGGGTATAGTCAATAATGTTAGTCCACACAGAGTTTTTGGAGTGTGAAAAAATGTCTACATAGATACTACAATGAGGTCACAAAAGCTATTTCACTTGCATAGTGACCTGTAGGGCAGCTGTACTTCCTATCTCCGGAAGCCTAAGGCTAGTCATTGCATTAACCCCTGAGAGTTACCAAAGCCCATCTCCACATTTCAGCATCATGGAGGCCTAATCGTCCAAGGACTAAGATAACCCCAAGCCCACAACACGGCCTCCTCTAGTGGGCAGCCCCATGAGACAAAACTGCTGCTACCCAAAGGATAAATATTGGAGGAGGGCTGTAGCAGCTGAGAGGAAAGAGGAAGGAGGAAGGAGCTTGTTTGTTAGTGGTGCTCCCCAGGGCTGGTAGAAGGTTGGTAGTCAGTCAATTGAGTACCTACTATGCACCCATCACAGTTCTAAATTCTGTGGGGAGATGCAAAAAATGTCAAAGACCAAGCAAAGCGTCTGCCCTGAAGAAGCTCACAAGTTAACTGAAAGGTTTTATAGATGCCGTAGAATTTAGCATTTAAAGGGAATTAGGATATCAGGATGACTCCACTGGATGTGGAGTCAAAGTACTTGAGTTTGAATGCCTGTTCCAACCTGTGCTGGCTGTGTGACCTCAGGCAAGTCACTCCTCCTAGTCAGGTCTCCCTCAGCTTTTTCTTCTGCAAAATGGCAAGGAATGGGGGCAAAGTTTTGGATTATAAGACCTCTAAAATTGCTTCTATTCCTAAGTCTAGGATTCTAGTCCAATCTCCCCATTTTACAGATGAAGAAACTGAGGCTCAGAGACTGGAAGTTATTTGTCCATGATCACGTGGGTGGCAAGTGACAGAAGCAGAAGCAGAATTTGAACCTAGGAGATTTTGTATATGTATGTAAGTGTATGTGTGTGTGTGTGTGTGTGTGTGTGTGTGTGTGTGTGTGTATTTAGAATGAAGCCTTCTTGTAATAAGAGCTCAGATTTCCATAGTTTTCTGTTTGCAAAATTGCTTTCCTCCCAACAACTTGAGATGCTATTACTATAATCCCCATCATACATATGAGGAAACCGAGGTTTAGAGATATTAAGGGATTTGCCAAAGGGTATACAGACAGTAAATATAAACATATATAATGTACATATATAATGTACACACATATATACACACATACATATATAATATACATGAGCATGTATGTATACACATGTACATATATGTGTGTAAGTCTCCATATATGTCTATATTTAATCCTGATCTCGTTACCCTTTGAGAGCACAGATTAAAATCATAGGGCAGTAAACAAGGAGATACATCCCTTCACCTTCCATAAAAATGAGTGTGATAGGCCTTTTAAGTCTCTGACTTTGTGTTGCAGCTGAAGTTTCTGTGATATTAATCTGTTCTCAGAGTGACTCCGGAAGCTCCAGTTTATGTTTTCCACAGGCTGGGGTTGGGTATGGGGAAAGACCAGGTTTGGTTTGTGCCATTCCCCAAATCATCCAATCTGTATAACTCTACAGTGAGCAAGGGCAGTAGCCCTGACTCAAACTTCGACTACTATCTCAAGGGCAGCTAGATGGCACAGTGGATAGACTGACAGGCTTTGAATCAAACAGACCTGAGTTCAAATGTGGCCTCAGACACTTCCTAGCTGTGTGATCCTGGGCAAGTCATTTAACCCTCTTGGCCTTAGTTTCTTCATCCATCAGATGAGCTGGAGAAGGAAATGGCAAACCATTACAGCATCTTTGCCAAGAAAACTCTGAAAGGGGTCATGAAGAATAAGTCACATGGGACTGTAAATGACTAAACAACCTCAACCACACTCCCAAGTGCTCCCACAACCAGGGCTTTCCTTGACCCGCAAAGTCCTGTGAGCTATCCCCCCATAGGCCTTGACATTCTCTACCATGGTGCAAAAAATAGATGGTCAACAGTCTCATAAGGAAGAAATAAATGTATCTCCCTTCCTTGTCTCTCCCCACTCTACTCTGTTTTGTAGTCAGCTGTCAAAGTGATTTTCCTATAATTCTGGCCATGTCACTCTCCCTGCTCCATAAGCTTCAATGGCTCTCTATTACTACCTCTAGCATCAAATATAAGACCCTCTGGTATTTAAAGCCCCCCCCCTTAAATGTCTTAGTCTGGTCCTCTCCTATCTTCCCTGTCTTCTTACTCTCTTTACTTTCCTTTACATACTCAAGTATCCAGCAATGCTGGGTATTTCTTGATGTTTCTTCCATATAATACTTTACCTCCTGACTCTGTGCTTTTATCCTGGCTGTTCCTCATGCCTGAAATGCTCTCCCTCCTCACTCTCACCTCTTAGAATACCAGGGTTCCTTTAAGACAGTTCAAATACCATCTTCTGCAGGAGATTTTTCCAAGTCCACCCAGAGGCTATTTCCTTCTACTTAAAGTTATCTTCTAGCTACTCAGTAGGTACTGATATATGTAATCCTTTATTGTGATGAGGAATGATGGAAAATGCAATTTTTACCAGCTGGAAAAAGATCTTGAAAGGTCTTGGGCAGGAAGCCATTGGTACAAGATAAGCCACAGATCTCTGGACCCATAAGCTAGCAATGCCTTTCCTTGAAATCAACTGCCCACTGGCCTAGCAGTCTATCTTTGTCCCTAGACTACAAGGTTTCTAGATTTCCCCTGGCCCACATATCTTCCACCTTCCATGATTCTTCAGTTTCTCCTTCCAACTGGGAGAAAACAAATGAACAAACAAAAACTGTACTCCTCATCTCCCCCCACCCTTTGCCAATAAAGGGCTATATTCACATATGATCTCCAACATTAAACTATAAATGTAAAGACGGGGTCTCAACCACGTCTTCCACTTTAGCCTTGATACCATAATCAGTTGAGATCACAGGCTTTAGGTAAAGTCTGAAAAGTCCTTCAAATTAGAGTCACATTGCATATCAAAGAGGCCAAAGTCATCTACTGCATCCCGGACCATGGCCAGTCATCTTGATTTTTGTCTTGCCAATGGATTTCCATGATTCTTCAAGAGAGAGTGAGGTTGACGACTTTGGGTAATTCTACCTCTCTCAAATCTAATTCACTCACAAGTCAAGACATCACCCCATGATACCATTGGTCCTCTTCAAAAATGAAAGATAAACAACAATAATGTATACCATATTTCGCCACATAATCGTCACCACTGTATAATCATTGTACCCTGGTTTTTTTGGTCCAAAAATTGGCTTATAACCTTTCACCACATAATCACCACATGGTAGATTAGCAATGTATTCACCAGTGGCATATGGATATGCATTTAACTCTCATGCAATGAGAGCCAAGAGCCTAGAATTCTTAGCACATGTGCATTGTCAGTATATTTCTGAAAGCCAACTTGTGTGGTTTGTTTAGAATGCTGCAAAACTAATGTCACTCAACCCAATGAAGAGCTGTAGGTGGGAGGCAGGCAGGCAAAGCGGCCATGAGTAACTCACATGATATGGTAAGACTTGCATCTTCCCAATTTTAATGTATGTTCACAAGTATTCTGTGCATCCTAATCCTGCACCAAAGACCGTTTAGTAATAAGGGATTTTTTTTAAGTAATACTGGCACAATTTTAAAAAAAAGAAGCTCCACATAATGGTCACACCCCACTCTTCTGCAAAAAAAAAAAAATAAGTTTGGCATAAAATCTGCAATGATTATGCTGTGAAATATTGTAGATAGGCTAAGGAAATTTGACTATGCCTCAGAGGTTGTCTATAAATTACCAAGCTAGTAAGAATGAGATTCATTTGGAAGCTTGCAACAAGTATGATATTCAGCTAAACTCCCTTGAGAAGAAATTTTTTTAGGGGTAAAGGAGAGGCTTTAGCTCTGGCTTAGGCCTAGACTTTTCCCCTTCTCCCACTTTTTCCAGAGAAAGAAAGATCTTGTGAGCTTCAAAGAATCTAATGGATTTTGGACTTCCTCAGTGTCCTAGCTTTATGCCCAAATCAGCTGACAGTAATGTCGGAAGCAGCAGACAAAGACAGATGGACACCAACTCACCGTGTTTAAGTGGAACTTCTTGAGAACCCCATGGTGGGAAAAAAGGACTTCTGGAAGCCAAGAGCTATGAGTTACACTTTTGACACATATGCTTTCTAAACTTGAGACTTTTCCCTGGACCCTATATATACTTGTGAAAAAGTCTCTTTGTAGCAACTTTACTTACCACATCACCTTAGTAAATACCCCTATCTAAAAAGCTACCTAAATCCAGCTAACTAATGTTTGAAGGGAAGCACACCAGTGGGGGCTTGAGCCAATGTCATCAGAGACTCATCTTTGACTCTTTACCATGGCTACTCCTAGAACCTTGAGACTCATCCATGAGTTTGACAGAGCTTATATGGACTACATAATGTCCTTGAGGACAGGGACTGCTTCCGCTTTTTCTTTGTGTCTGCAACATTTACCACAATCAGTGCCTGACACATAGTAAATACTTAATAAATGTTTTTGGACTGGTTAATCAAGAGACATAGGAGGGATTCTGAAGAGCATTTCCAGGTATCTCTTGGGAACACCCTATATTTTTGAAATCTCTCAATTTCAGGAAGAAGACTATGCAGTTCATATGAAGAGCAAAGAGTAATCACCATTCAAGAAAACTTTCAGTTAATCAAGACAGCCTTCCTGGAGAAGAAGGGGTTTTAGCGACACTTGGAATAATGGAAGGGAGCAACCTTAGAGAGGTGAAGCATTTGGGATATTACCATCATGACAAATACTAAATATGCAGTTATTACATAGTTACGTCACCCTAGACAATAGGGAAACAAAGGAAATCTTCCAGGAAAGTATTCAAGGCAGAAAGGATATACAAGAGACATGGCCAGGAGACAGAGATAGTGGGGCATGTTAGTATGACTGAAGCACACGTAGGTTCTCTGGGCCATCCAGAGCTATCACTGTGGTCACATATAGCACAATGAGAAGACAATGTAGCTGGGAATCATTGCTCATGACCTTCTAGATCAGCAGTTCCCTAGAATATTCTTAAAGCATTTCCTTCTGGGGTCTGCCATTGTGACTAGATTGTAGCTGGATGACTTCTGCCTTTATTTTACTCTTATTTTCGAGGAGAAGAATGGGAGGAGTGGAGGGAGAGGGTTCCAAAATAGGAATTCTATTAAACTTGCATGATATGAGGGGCCAAGTAGCTGTCTAGACTGATCAGAGAAGAGATAGAGCACAAAAAGAAAAAAAATTATATACATATATATAGGATTATGATTAAAATATTATTTGTTGCAATAAACAGCAATGATAATAAATAACGTTCCTATATAGCACATTAGGGTTTGCAAAGCACTTTACATATATTATCTCAAATGATTTGAGATCTCAATTGACTCAGTACTCAATATTATAATAAGTATACTCAATGTTATAATAGAGTTTAAGGAAAATAGGGTGAGGAAAGCAATTAAGGATTCAGGGGTGAATGACCTTGTCTATAGGATCATCAAATTAGATGTGGGAGGGACTTTAAAGTCTAGTCCAACCCCTTTGGTTGAATAATGAGGTAACCAAGAGGGTAAGGAACTTGCCCAGGTTGACATAGGTGATAAATGCCTAGATTCCGACTCATGTCTTCTGACTCCAAATTTTATGCTCTTACTGCTGTTTCATGCTGCCTCTCTTTCTTTTTCTTTTTTCCCCCAGGTACCATGATGATGGCCCTCCTCCTGAATGAGTTTCTTTAAAGCAAAATATGAAAAGAAAATTCTAAACGTCAGCTCCGACCTGGGAACAACAGAACTCTGACAATCAACAGTCGATGGGGGCCGAGTCTCCAAAACCACAAGTTTCAGGCTTTATCGTTGATCTAAAACGCCTCCCTGCTAGGTTCAAGCTGTTGGTCTCTAGAGAGACCCACGGTATGACTATCTCTGCCTGCTCATCTTCCCACATCATCCTTAGTAAGGTCCATGGAAAGGAATTGTGTATGTCCATTAACTCCTGAGTATACTTTATGGTATGTATAGGAAATGAATTGAGATAATACACGTAAAGCACTTTGCACACCTTAAGGTGCTATTGGAACGTCATTGTGGTTAGCCTTCTTATTATTATCATTACCATCATTACCAGGACATATCCCAAAAGCCAGTGTGGTACAAAGGAAATTAAATTGAGAATCAAGACACCTAGACCTATTTCCTAGTCTCCCACTACGTGACATTTGGCAAATCACATCATTGCTCCGGGTCTTAGTGCTTTCATCAATTTTCTTTTTGGAGATAAAAATTAGCAGGGTGGAAGTGGGGTGGGGAAGAGGGTAGAACCAGTAGGGTGGAGGTTATGCTTCAGAAACTCCAAGTTCCCTCCGAGCTCTAACATCTGTTACTATCTACATCATTCTAGAGAGAAATCTCATCACTGTCACATAGCGATTCTCCCATATACGTATTTTCCATCCATCATCCTTGCCCCTCTCTGGTTCTTAGGTGTCTCTGTAATTCATGTGGTGAAGTTTCTTCCAGTTTTATCCAGGCCCAACCTCCAATGGGCATCAAGGGGGAGAACCATTTAACAAACAGCAGGTAGAGTCATTATGTTCCTAAGGGAACAGCACTTGGAGGAGACGCTCCTCGCCTCTCCCAGTCCCTCCTGGCTCCTCCCTCATCTCAGATCCTCTGGGCCTCCCATTCCTATTCCTGAGCAGAAAGAGCTGTAAACGCATTGCATCAATCTGCAAGGTCTCCGAAAACCTGTCCTGCTGTGATGGATTTTTTAATTGGATTGTGACAAACATTTAATACCTAATAGAGCTCTTACCAGCACAGTTAATTAAGAATGTGGCTAATCTAATTCACTGGTGGGAGCTTAGAAAGAAGGAAGAGAAAGTGAGAGGAAAGGAGAGCCATTTGTGGAGGGTTAGGGGAGGTTAGAGAATCACTATTGAATTTTATTTGGGGCTTCTCCCCTAACTTTTACCCTTTGAATTGAAAGAGGGTAAAGAACAGTGTGGAAAGACTAGATCGAGTTAAAGACACCTAAAATACACAGAGGCCACTTCCCAAGCATTTCTGGCAAGCAAGAACTTCTCTTTGTCTCACAGCATAACATTGTGTCCCTTTGTACTCTACTTGTCACTCTAGGCTTGTTAGCAGTGCCTGAGCAGGGCCTCGTGGCTCTTCCATGGCTTAGTCTTCCAGACATTGTGAGTTATTGTACCTGCCTTATGGAGGAAGACAGCACGATGTGGCTCTGGTTCCCCAGAGCTAGGTTAGGCACTTACTCTTGGTAGACGATTGATATGATTAGATGACATAGAAACCTGCATACATCCATTCCAATCATATGCACATATGAATATATGTCTATTCGGCACACACATGGAGCCTGAAAACCTATGTGTTTCTGTGCACCTACATACATACACACACACACACACACACACACACACACACACACACACACATACATTTATGAATGCACCTAGAGTTCACAAGCAGTCAGGAAAAAGATGCTATAGTAGTCCAAGGATGCAGCATGGTACAGTGGAAGGAGTACTCTAAAGCCTGAGGACTTGGGTTCAAATCCAATCTTCGACCCAGTGATAGATTGCCCAGCCTGGAGTCAGGGCATCTTCCTGAATTTAAATCTGGCCTCAGACACTTATTAACTATGTGACCCTGGGCAAGTCACTTCACCCTGTCTGCCTCAGTTTCCTTATCTGTAAAATGAGCTAGAGTGGGAAACGGCAAACCACTCCAGCATCTTTGCCAAGAAAAACCCCAAATGGGATCATGAAGAGTCAGACACAACTGGACAACAGATTTCTCCACGTCCTTTAGTGATGATGGACTTGCTCAACAATAGAGCTTTTATCTGGCTACTAGACAAGTAGTCAGTTTCCATCCTCAGAAGTGTGTTCATCCATGTAGGATTGCTGAAATAGAGAAGAGGAAGGAGACTGCGGAAATATGCTTAGATGTGAGTTCTCCCCTATTAGACTGTGAGCTCAAGAACGTGGATTGTGTTTAAGGTTTCTTTGCATCCCCAGCACTTAGTGTAGTACCCCACACACAGTAGGTGCTTAATAAATGTTTATTGACTGACCAAGTATGGAATTATACCTAGAGTCGCAAGCTACCCCGTAGGAGTTAGGGACCTCTAGAGCAATGCTTTCACTTTAAAGATTGGGAAATCAAGGTCTCAAGACATTAAGTGACATTTACCCAAGGTCACACACACACACACACACACACACACACACACACATATATATATATATATACATATACAGCATAAATACAAAGAAAAACAATGGAAATATATACAAAACAGGTAATTACAAAGTGATTTGAGAGGGAAGGCACTAGGTGTTGGGGAAACAAAGAAAGGTTTCATGCAAAAGATAGTACTTAAGGTATTTCTTAAAAGAAAAGAGGGCTCAATTAGGTAAAAGTAAGGAGGGAATCACAGGTCTAGGATCTGAACCCAGCTCCTCTGACTCTGAGATGAAGTGTGCTCTGGAAAGGTCACATGATGCCACCATCCAGTGCAGTGCCAGTGTTTGTCTGGGGGAGAGAGGAGCTAGATATCAGGGTGAATTTTGTAAAAGGGAGTGGTGGGGGATGGGGGGAAATATTAATCTTGCTGATACACAGTGCCATGGTAACTGCTTTTGAAAGAAAACTCTTCTGGAATTTCTTTTGTTCCAGCATAGAGGCATTGCCCCAAAATTCATAAATACCAGGCTTTTGTAGCGTGATGTTTAAAACTGGGTAATATGTGGCAAAGACTGCAGTTACAAAATATTCCATGACTCACAAAGCTA
>CM053626.1:282063482-282127122 GCA_028646595.1 Phalanger gymnotis | reverse complement strand
AGCAAAATACAGTTAGTCTTTCACAACAGGAGTATTGTGGAAGGGTTTTGCATAATGATTCACATGTGTTCTATGTTGAATTGCTTGCCTTCTTAGGGAGGGTGGGTGGGGAGGGAAGAGGGGAGAGAATTTGGAACTCAAAGTTATAAAAGCAGATGTTCAAAAAACAGTTGTTTTTGCATGCAACTGAGAAATAAGATATACCGGCAATGGGGTATAGAAATCTATCTTGCCCTACGAGAAAGTAAGGGAAAAGGGGATGGGGGGGGGGAGTGGGATGACAGAAGGGAGGGCTAATTGGGGAATGGGGCAATCAGAATATATGCCATCTTGGAGTGGTGGGAGGGTAGAAATGGGGAGAAAATTTGTAATTCAAACTCTTGTGAAAATCAATGCTGAAAACTAAAATATTAAATAAATAAATAATAAATGTCAGAAAAATAAAAGAAGACTTAGGTTTGAAATCAGACTTGACCACCAATATGTGTGACCTTAGCCAAGTCACATTATTTCTCTAGGTCTTAGTTTCCTAAGATATAAAACAAAGACCTCGGACTAGATGGATTCTAAGGTTATTTTCCAGCTCTAAACCTATGATCCTTTGAGGGGAAAAAAGTTTAAAATGAATAATTATCCTAATGCTGATGAACGGAGATATCCATGCTGGCTTTTCTTAGGAGCTACAGAGCTCCTAAATTCATATTCCTGTCTGTACTATCTCTCATCAGTGAGCCTCAGTTCTACTATTTGAAAAATGGAGACAATCACACTCTCACTGTCAGTTCACAGGGTTGTTGTGAGGAAGGAAAGTATTTTATATCCACTGTCAAATTTTCTAAATAGGAATGATTCTTGTCTTTTCTCCAAAGAACCAGGTAAGATCTCAATTAAGAAACCTTTCCTCTGTTTGGCTCTGGTCACAATCCTTACCTTTTCTAGGGACACTATCCTGAAAGTCTCATATAGATTGTACTGCTCAGGATGACTTAGCAGTAATAATAATGACGGGGGTTCAGTGGAGAGAGCACCAGGGTTGGAGTCAGGAAGACCTGAGTTCAAATCCAGCCTCAGAAACTTACTAGTTTTGTGACCCTTGGCCAGTTGCCTAACCTCTGCTTGCCTCAGTTTCTTCATCTGTGAAAACTAAGATAATAACAGCACCTTCCTCCCAGGGTTGGTGTGAGGATAAAGTGAGATACAATTTGTAAAGTGACTTGCAATACTTAAAGTGCTGTATAAATAATCGCTAGTTGCTATTATTATTTTTTTAACTCTCTTATACTACTTTGAAATTTACAAAGGGCTTTCTCCATAACTTTGTAAGGTGCATGGTGTGAATATCATTATCCCTATTTTGCAGATGAAGAAATAGGTTCAGAAACACCCAGTAAACCGTTTACTGACACTCAGGTAGCAAGTAGAAAATCTGATTCAAATTAGGGTCTCTAGACTTGACCTCTAGTGCTCCAAAGCCCTAAAGAAAAATATTTCTTTTCCCTCTTCTACTTTTCTTGAAAGTCCAGGAGTTTCCTGCTTATGAAAGAACCCCCAGAGGTACCATTACCCAGCAGCACCATTTTCCTGTGTCCTTTTCCTTATTTACAGGGGCACCTCTGTTTGAAGCATCTTCCAGCCTGAATTCAGGAAGAGGTAAGGAGTTAGAAGTGGGCCATTGTCAACTGGAGATCTATGGGAGCAAGACAAGCAGCCCCAATGCCCTCCCTACCTTTCTCCTCCCCTTGAGTGACCTCCTTAGGAACATGACTCTGAAGAGGAATGATTAATACCTGGAAATTTTCCAGGTCATTCTACCTTCACTAAATAGGTACCTCATTCATAGCAGATACATTCATAGTTTACCTGCCTCTTGGGAGAGAGACCGCTGCTTCCATGGACCACTTACGGAATGAATGAGTCTTCCTTATTCTCTGGGCCTGCTGACTACAGGGGTCTGATCAGGAAAAGTAGAAATAGTTTTCCTTCCAGGAACCAAACTAAGATACCTGCTTATACCTCTGCCTAAGCTTTTCCTTGTGGTAGGAATAACATAACTAATATTAACCTGGCCCTGGACTAAAATAGCTCAGTGATCACAGAATCATAGATTTAAAACTGGAACAAAACCAAATGAGGAAACTGAGACCTAGATAGACAAAATTACTGGCCAAGATCACGGAGGTGGCTAAGGCAAGATTTGAACCTAAGTATATGCTGACTTTAAGTCCAATGCTCTGGTCACTATATCATGTTGACTGTAACAATGCTTTCAAGCTCCATAGTAAAGATTACATTGTATGGAGGTATTGTCCTGTTATAGCAACACCACCCCACATCACCCATCCCCTACACTCCCACACTCCTAGCAGAGATCATGGAAACATCCATATTAAGCAACTAAGAGTCTGGAAGCTAGAACCTTCTGCCCTCTGTCCTCAGTACCTCTGTCCACTCCCTTCCTTATTCTTCCTCTCCTTTCCACAGCATGGTTTAGCATTTAGGGCTTGCTGATGGATGTTCCAGCTTTCCTCTCTGTTTCTTGCTCTTTGGTCCTGGGCTGGGCATTCACCAGGAGGCCCATACCTGCTTCCTGACAGCCCCTGTTCAGCCGTCTCCCTCATGAGCCCATATCAACAGGGAGAGCCAGGGGTTGCAAAGGATGATTCAAAAATAAATGAAGGAGGGAGAAGAGAAGAAAGGGGTGAGAAACCAAGAAGGGGTGGGAGCGAGGAAAAAAGTGAGAAAGAGTGGAAGAAGGAGCGTGAGAGTAAGAGTGCGTTCGTGTGTGTCCGTGTGTGTTTGAGGAAACCCCGGGAGATCGGCTTCCAACAGTGATTAATTTAGCGAGAGAAAATAGATTCTCACTGCCAGCTACCAAGTCTACGGAAGCTGACAATGAAGCAGTCAGTTCTCCTTTCAGGCATTCCCAATCCTGTGAGAAGGCAATTTGTGCACTCTGTGCTCAGGCACTAACAGGAGCGTTATTGTGGGTGCTGGTCACCAGCCTGAGGAAGGAGCCCCCATCCCCTCCTGGGTGCAGAATAGGGCATGCCAATTCCCAGACCTTGCTTTCTCCACTCAGAATGTGGCTCAGAATGCTACAGTTGCAAGGCCTGTGGGACCTTCGTCTTACCACTTCTTTGCCCTAGCTGCCTGTGGTAGCTCTCCTGCCTGCCACCTCTCTCGGGCATAGCTAGGTTTCTGGGTTATCTGCATTTGATTGAACTCAGCATGTATAGAAAGGGGAAGACCTGGCTTTCACAAATCCCCCTTCCCTCTGGCAGGTTCTGAGATGATTGGCCCAGGTCCAATAGCTATGAAATTCCAGAAGTTTTGCATTTATTTTGAAATATCAACAGGGTATATTTCCAGGGAGATCTCTGTCTGGTCTAAAAGGTTTCCTTGGAGAACTAATTGAAGTCTCATCAATTTAGATATGTATCGCCTTTTCTCTCTTTTCTGCTCCCTCTCCCCTGGCTCCTTTTTCTTCAGGGAGACTTGTTTCTTTCTTTCCAAATAATAGTAGGCCTATATTTTCATAACCATTGGTTTTTCTGCTGCTCTCCATGTTGTTAAATTTTTTTCTGATCTTCCCTATTCCCCTGAAACTCTGGGGTTTTTTTGGCTTTTGTATCTATAATTCGCTTCTTCTGAACACCTACTGGCAGCTTGTCCTTTTTTGTTTTTCATTCCACATGGTTTGACCTTTATTTCTTTCCACATCACCTCAAAGAGGAGGAAGGAACTGTCCAAGGTCGAATATCTGACTTCTGGTCCAGAGGTCTTTCCACTCTTTCAATCGATAAGTCCATAAACTTTTATTTAAGTGCCTGCTATATGCCTGGCAATGTGCTGAGCAGTGGACATACAAAAAAAATGAAACAGTCTCTACTCTCAGAGAGCTGACATGCTAGCACAGAATCTTTCCTAAGAAATGTCATCTAAAGTTCTTAAAATTTTAATCACTTAATCAGTTCATTCCTTCCTTCCTTCCATCCACCAAATGCGGATTGCCACACTGTGGGTGAGGAGATAACAGCACTGATGTTACAGGCAGAAGATTTGGATTCAAGTCAATCTAGACAGTTTAACCCTCCAAGCCTCAGTTTCCTGATCTGTAAAATGGGAGTAATATTTGTACTACCAACTTCATAGAGGTATCATGAAGTCACTTTGTAAACCCTGAAGTACTAGAAAAATATGAATTGCCATTGCTAGGCACTAGTATCATGATTGTTAGGGGCTGGGCTAGATGAATGACAAGGTTCTTTTCAACTCTAAGATTCTCTGGTTGCATGTTAAGAGCAGTGTGTTAATTAGGCTAATTTCAAAAGTTTGAGTCCCATTATGGGCCAATTATATTTGTTTAGATGCATGGCCTCAGAATGGATCTTAAACCCTGATGTTATCCATGTTAGTATCCTGGGGCTAAACATCTAGCAAACTTGTCCCCTTTGTCATCCATAGGAGGTCATGGGCAAGAGAGTGTGGATGGGACAATGCAAACCCTTCACTGCTACTGCAAGAAGAAAAAAAAACCCTTAAATAGTATATTATAATGATGATGGTTCAGCAAGGTCATCTTCCTATTAATTTGATAAAAATTGTCTCATGTATTAAGGCACTGACGAATATACATTGCATTTGTATAGGACTTGGAATTTATCAAGATTGTAAATCACTCATATATTGTTGGATTTGACCTTTGTAACCACCCTGAGAGGTAGGCAGAGACAGCATTAGAATCTGCCTTTCACAGATGTGGAAACTGAGGCTCAGGAGCTAAATGAATTGCCCAAGGTCTCCTAACTGAGACTGACTCCTAACCCATTTATCTAATTACTACATAAACAGGCTCTTCAAATATTGAAAAGTGTGAATTCCAAGCCCTTCTACGTGACCATTCATCTCTCCAGTCCTTTCAGGTTTTCTCTGAGATTATTTCTGCTATGCAGTGAAATAGTGGTAAAATTCCCACATTCCATCTGTTACAATGTCTCTGACATCTCTCCTTTTTGTTCCATTCCCCTATGCTCTAGCCATGTGTTGTATTTCTCATTTTTCTGTTAACCAGTGAAATCTATTCATTTGTGTCCTTTATTTAGGATGAAGATGAGTGGAAGGGGGAGGAAGAACAAGAGAGAACATCTCTTCAACCCTTGCAACTGTGGTTTTCTTGAAGCCCAAGCTTTGACACCTGATTGTGTCTTAAAGAACACAGAATTATCAGCATTGTTCATTGGGAAAACAACGAAATTAACCATGACCTCTATGGTGACAAGGCCACACTAATGAAAACACAGATCATTGAGCAAGGGCTAACTCTAACCAATTCCCTTTCTAGGTAACACCTGCTGCAATCATACGTGTGAGTCAGCACGTGAATTTTTATCTTTTGAGAAATGTACATATTGGAGTGATGGCCATTTTATTGACAAGTCCATGATATTAATATGTTAATGCTAGGAAATGGCCTTTCCTCTGGCCATAATGACACAGATGCTGCTTATCATTCATCCTAATGTAATGAATAATAATAAGAAACCATCGTAGTTTGCATTTACATGGTACCTTAATGTATCTAAAGCATTTTACACACGTTATCTCATGTGATTATCACAACAGGTGGGTCTTATGATTATCTCCATTTTACACATGAAGAAATTGAGGCTCAAAAGATTGAATTATTGCTCAGGATGAGATTTAAATCGGGTCTTCTTCAGTTCAAGTCCAGAACTCTATTCGCTTATGCTGCCTTTGTTGTCCAGAAGACTGGAAATGGGATAGGACTGGAGAATATGGAAGACAGGACTGTGGAGTCATTTAACAAATGTCATTCAATTGAATTCAACTAAATTGAATCTTTTTCCTAAAATTACTAGCTTCTAGGGTCTTATTTTGCATAAATATATGAAGAATCCAGAAAGATATTTTGAAGACAAGCAGTCACCTCTTCTCCTAGGAAGGTTTTATGGGGGTAAAGAGCCAACTCATCACTCTCCACTTGCTTTTGTCAAATTCTCCCCATTTCCTGGGGAACCTCCTCCCAGTCTCCACCCAGACTTGGCCAGTCTCAAAACACCTCAGAAGATGGGCAAGACATTATCTATGGTTCTCCAAATAAGCAGTGGACTTTTTTGTTCATGGAGAAATCACATTTCTTAATTCTTTTTAGTAGATGATATGAGTGCAATTATGGTAACCATTCAAGGATTTGGAGGGTGACAAGCAGAAAGTGTATTGAACAGAGAGTAGGATCTAGAATCAGGAAGAACCTGAGTTCAAGTCCAACCTCAGACACTTAGTATCTGTGTGACCCTGGGCAAGTCACCCTCTGCCTCAGTTTCCTCACCTGTAAAATGAAGTTAGTAATAGCATCTAGTTCATAGAGTTGTAAGATTAAAATGAAATGACATTTATAAAGCACTTTGCAAACCCTAAAGCATTATATAAATGCTAGTTACTACTACTACTACTACTACTACTACTACTACTACTACTTCATAAAAGAGAAATTTGACTTGTTCCACTTAGTCCCATAGTTCATAATTAAGTGCATAAAGTTTCAGAGCAGTAGATTCAGGCTTGGAAAAAAAATCCTTACAGAGCTATCCAATCATGGAATAAGCTGGGTCAAGAAGTATCGGATCCTCCCTCTTTAGAGCTTATTAAGCAACGACCGTGACTTCTTGGGTATGTTGCAGGAAGAATTCTTAAGCAGGTTGGGCTAGATGGCCTCTGAGATTCCTCTGAAATTCTGTAATCTGCATATTCAGAGAAGTTTACCTACTTCTTTCCTATTGAGAAAATGTTAGTCACAGATCATAGGATCTGAGCTAGAAGGGACCTCAGAAACCATTTAGTCCAGCCTTTTCATTTTGCAGATTAGGAAGCAGAGGTTCAGAGAGGTTAAATGACTTGTCCACGGTCACATCCTTAGCATCAGAGGTAGGACTTGAGAGCTCAGGTCTTCCTCACTCCATCTCCAAAACTCTATCCATTGTACCACACTGTCTTTCAATGACAAGAAGCAGAATTTCCATGCTTTAAACAAGAGATATTCTATATGGCTCAGAGTAAATGTTACTTGGTCCACTACCACCCCCTGGACCTCCTCTACTACCTTTAACACATATATAGTCACATGTGTGCATGTGCATGCTCTCTCTCTTTCTCTTTCACACACACACACACACACACACACACACACACACACACACACACACACACATACACACAAACTCTCTCTTTAGAGTATGCTTAAATCCTCCAATAAGTCATGCATAAATTCACTAGTCATTTCATTTACCAAGGGACTTGGGCTGGGGGTGGGTAAAGGACAAAAGACGTTGGAAGGGAAGTCAACAATATATACTAATAGCTGCTCTGGCACAAGTTATAAATTAAATGTTATGGGCAAGAGCACAGAGCTCACTTCTTCCCTTCCTCCATGAGTATTTCTATAACTTACGTGTTAGAAACCGGTTTAGCACTACACTGAATCTCTGGATCCATGGAGGGTATTTTTCATTGAAAAGACCAATTTGTGAGATTCTCTTCAAACTTTAATTCTTTTGGGTGGGGTCCATCATAGACCAGCTTTCTATGGAGTTCTGGGATGAGGCTAAAGTCATTGTGAAAACAAAGCTCTAGGAAGCTTTTTTGTTTGTTTGTTTATTGAGGTTTTAATAGTATTTTATTTTTTCCAATTACATGTAAAGACAATTTTTAAACGTTCATTTGAAAAATTGAGTTCTAAGTTTTCTCCATCCCTCCTCCCTAAGATGGTAAGCAAATTGATATACGTTGTATATGTGTAATCACGGAAACCATATTAGGAAGCTTATTCTTAAGCTGGTTGTATGAGTCTTGGAAGAGAACCATTGGTTCCCTTTTCTTCTCTTATCTCCTCTCTGGCTCCTTTCTGGATGAATCCACAGTATATTCCTCATTAACGCTGGGCAAGGTATTTATTTTGGGTGCCATGGCAGGGATTTTGTGGTGGGTATTTTTTCCTGGAAATAAAATTGCTTAGCTTTTGTTCTTCCTTTGTAGTATTTCTTGCATACATTCTAGGCTCATAGAATTTAGACTGGAAGTTTGCTTAGAGAACTTTTAATCTAACCCCCTAATGTATAAAGTTATTCATAAAGAAACTAAAGCCCAGGAAGGGTTTCTCCAAGGTCACACAAATATTAAGCAGCAAACATGGATTTGAACTCAGGTCCCCTATCTCCAAGATGCAACATTTTTTACATTATACCATACCACACCACACCACGCCACGCCACGCCACGCCACGCCACGCCACGCCACGCCACGCCACGCCACACCACACCATACTATACTATACTATACTATACTATACTATACTATACTATACTATACTATACTATACTATACTATACTATACTAGTGTCTTTTCCTTTTCATTCCTGTTGCCAAAATCCAAGCTGTTGTTAGACTACACCTATATTACTCTACAGCAGCTTTCCAAATCTTATTTCCATTGTATTCTCTTCAATCCATCCAGCATCCAAATAAGGAAACTGATGCATAGAAAGGTTATGTGAATTTTTTAAGGCCATATGGGTAATGAATTTCAGAATACAGATATGAACCCAGTTTAATTTTTTCCCCATTTCTATCAATAAGCATTTATTAAGCACCTACTCTATGCCTTATACTATGCTAGGCACTAGAGATAAAAAAATATATCTCTGCCTTCAAGGAACTCATATTCTACTGAGGGAAAATAATATATACACAGATAAGTAAATTTAAAATGTACATAAAATAAATTCAAATTAATTCAGGGGTGGCATTAACAATTGAGGTAATTAGGAAATACCTTATGTGAGATGTTGCATTTGAACTTATGAAACTAAAATCTCTAAAGAGAAGAAGTGAACAGGGAGAGTATTTTGTCCAATAGGAAAAATCTGTACAAAGCCAAAGAGAAAGGAGATGAAAATGGATTACATAAAGCAAGGACCAGGTAAAACACCTGACCCACAGTCTATGCATATCTATGGAGATAGAATTTATTTTTTTTGTATGGGAAATAGAAAATAAGACACCTTGTCTATAATTGAGAGTGGGGAATATTATATAATCATCCTAGACAGTAGGACAGTGAAGGGTTTTAAATATCATTTTAATTTTTTATTATTTAATATATTTAGTTTTCAGCATTGATTTTCACAGGAGTTTGAATTACAAATTTTCTCCCCATTTCTACCCTCCCCCCACTCCAAGATGGCATATATTCTGGTTGTCCTGTTCTCCAGTCAGTCCTCCCTTCTGTCACCCCACTCCCCTGCCATCCCCTTTTCCCTTTCTTTCTTGTAGGGCAAGATAAATTTCTATGCCCCATTGCCTATGTATCTTATTTTCTAGTTGCATGCATGCCTGGCTCCCGATCTGGTTGGTCTGCTCCGCCCATGCTGGACTCCACTCCACTCTGCTCCACTCCACTCTGCTCCGCTCCGCTCTGCTCCCAGCTCAGTGCGGGATAGACCTTACCCAGAGACCATCCAGGCTGTCCTGGGCTAGAGCCCTGATTCCCTCTGCTATTTTGTGGGTTCTGCAGTTCTAGAATTGGTTCAGAGCCATTTTCTATAGGTTTTTGGAGGGACTTGGCCGGGAGCTCATGCTGGTCCCTGCTTTCCAGCTGCCATCTTGGCTTCGCCCTCCCCTCCTGGGTTTTAAATATCAAAAAGATAATTTGTATTTTATTGTAGAGGCAAGAGGGAGCAGGGTGAAGGAAGATTCTTAGAGCTATTTCTCTCCTCGTGGAGTTCAGGGAGGGACCTTTGCCTGGTCTATTCCTATATGCGCAATGTGAGTATACTCAGAGGCCTAGCGTGGGTGTGTGTATGTATCTGCACAGTGGTAAAATAGGGAATGGGGGAGGGGGGAAATGAAGTGTGAAAAAGGTACCCAGAGGAGAATTACAAGGAATACAACAAGATTCAGAGAGAAAACATAAAATCCCAGCTTATGAGCAAATAACTATTGGATAAATTCATAAAAATAGAAACAAGAATGAATAAAACCTCAAAGAAAAACCCAGACACCTTGAAAAGTATATAATATAAAGGAAAATTAACCAAAATTCCTCAATGAAAAAGAAAATCTTAAAGATTCTCCACAACTCATGGGACAACAAGAAACTTTAGAATGATTCCAAGAAGGAAATATATATTTAGGAATAAATTTATCTTTAAGGTATGAGGTCTAAATGCCATATTTAAAAATGGTAGAGTAAAAAAAACTAAATACAAGATGAAGAAGATCTCCAAAGAAATGGAAAATCAGAAAAAGACAGACAGACAAAGAATGAGAGTTGGAGAAATAACAGATTTGAAATACTGAAATGGAGGAAAATTTCACAAGAAAGAAGCGAAAAGCAATGTGGGTAAAAGAATACCCAAGGTCTATAGAAATCAAAGTGACTGACCTTGACAACACGATACACAGAAATGACTTAGGAATCATAGGTTTCTCAGAATAACATAGCAAATTGAAAAAAATCTGAATATCGTGCTACAAGAAACAATGGACAGAAAGCTGTCCAGAACTTCTGAATACAGACAACAAAGTATTGATCCACTGAATCCAGAGGAGTCTGCTAAAAAGAAAACAACAAATATACTTCTAACTCAAAGGCCTAGAGTAACTAAAGTTCACAATTTCAGTAACAATAAGTTAAGAATGTGAAGAAAACAAATTTTATACGACAAAATTATTTTGAATTCACAAAAAATCAGAGAATGGAATAGTAGATTTCAAAATAGGAAGGTCAAATTGAACCCAAAAGGTATATATCCTGCAAACATGCACCAGTTATCAATGGAAAAGATGGATGTTCAAAAAAGTCATTTGGTACATCTTTTGAAAAAATAAATACATTGAAAGTAAACCGATCATATGACTGGTCAACATCCCTCCTTTTCCACCCCTACCCCCAGAGAAACACAGAGAAGGTAAATGTACAATTATTAAGAAAAGACTGAGTAATAAAATCAACTCTGTTATATGCTCCTTGAGGGCAACAACTCTGCCACATTCTTCTTTCTACTCCCCAAAGCACCTGGCTCAGTGTTTTGAATTGAGTGGATACTTAATTAATATCTGTGGACAGTTTGATTGTATGGTATCCCGAGAAACTAGATTTATAAGTGTAGTGGCACTTGGACCATGGGTCTTTGTAGTTTATATATAGTCTAATCGAAGCCTCTCTTTTTAGTGACAAAACTGAGATTAGACCCCAGGTCCACTAATTCCCAGTACCATGGTGTTTCCACTATTTTGCAGAAAGAATTTGTAATCTGTTTCAGCAGACCCCTCACAGAGATGCTGGTCCCATGCACAACATATTGACATGTGCCGCTGTCCCTACTTCCTTTTTATGTTCATTATCCTGAGTTAAAATGCTGCTCCACGTACTTACTAACTACATATAAAGTTCTTTGCAAACCGTAAAGTACTATATAATTTTCAGTTATTATTAGTACTGTAATGATTGCCATCATCATTGCATCTATAGAGAGTCCAAAAGTCGTTTCCAGCACCCAGGTTCTGATCATGCCTAACGTCTGGATGAAAATTGGAAAGGAAAATGTAGACAGCTTTCCAGTTGTTTTGCCTACATGATGCTGAGTCTCCATCTGTTTGAAAGTGTCCAAATAACTGAATGAATTTTTCATCTAGATATATAGCTCATGTAGACATAGTTTCAAAGTTCCCCTCTCTGTTAAGTTCCCAGATCCCAAATAGAGTTTTCTGGGAAAACTCAACAAAAAGGAAGTTAAAAGAAGATGAATCTATTCCATTTTAGGTGCACTGCTTTCTTTTTACTAAGCCCACTTCCTTATTTCTTTTATGTCCTGGGTTTATGGGTAAGCGTTTCTGTTACTCACTATTCAGAGAATCCCAGAATTATTGTGGCAGGAGTGTGGAACTGTAGCCTACACTGATCACAACAGGAGGTTATCAGCCTCATTCTGCCAGGAGGGCCCCATGGAGTGTGATAATTATTGCTAATAATAAATTAATAGCATCATCTCACCACTGCCTTAGGGCATCCAACTCTTTTACAAAACACAACACATAACCCAGCCTGTCCCAAAAAATCTCAGGGAAGGAAGAGTAAAACTGATACTACCAATAGTGACCTTTATGCTCTTAAATCCAACCAGTGACTCCTGTCCTAGTGGGATGGGAGGAAGGCATTGATTGAACATGAATTTTGGTTACCATGAATAAGGGGAGAATCAACACAAAGCATCAACCACATGGAAACCAGGTTGGATGAACAGAATGCTCTTAAGAATTCAATTCCACCCAGTCCAACAAACAGTTTTTGAGTGCTTGCTACGTGCTTGCAGGTCAAGGTCCAAGTTACTCACCTCCCTTCTTCTGACAAGAATGATTCCAAAAACATGGGGCAGAGGGAAAGAAGGGTGAACATCTTGAGGACCTGAAGAGTCTTAGAAGGAATCCTTCCTTTGGAGTTGGAAAGATCTACTTAATTTAATCCATTTAATCCAACCCATGTCTCCAAAAGAATCCCTGACAAGCATAACTTTACAAGCATTTATCTAGTTCTACTTAAAGACCTCCAGTGAGGTGGAACCCCCTAATTCCAAAGACAGCCCATCCCACTCATAGGAATCTATGCTTGGCATAAGCCTAAATTTGCTTCCTTAGAGTCTTCACCCATTGTTCCTAGTTCTACATATTGGGGTACAACAGAAATGGTCTCATCCCTCCTTTGCATCACGGTCCTTAATTTACTTGAATACAGCTCTCATGTGCCTTCTGACTCTTTCCTTTTTTGGCAGGGGCACTAAACTTGTGGATGAAGGGAGTGCCATTGATATAGTTTAAATAGATTTTAGCAAAGCTTTTGATAAAATACCTCAAACTCTTATGGAGAAGATAGGATGATAGGAATAAAAAAATAATACAGTCAGATGAATTCAGAAGTGTTTGGATTTGTTATTTCATCATTCACTCATATGTGACTCTTCATGACCCCATTAGGGCTTTTCTTGGTAGAGATACTGGAGTGGTTTGCCATCTCCTTCTCCAGCGCATTTTACAGATGAGGAAAATGAGGCAAGCAGGGTTACGTGACTTGCCCAGAGTCAGAGCTAGTAAGTATGTGAGGCTAGATCTGAATTCAAGTCTTTCTATCTCCAGGCCCAGCTCTCTCTACTTATTTTGTCTCCTAGCTACCAGTGGCATGAATCAAAAAAAAATGAGATACAATAAGGATAAATGTAAAGTACTAAGGGTAGATACAAAAAAATTTGACTTCACAAGCATAAAATAAGAAAGGCATGGGTAGACAGTGGTTGTTCTGAAAAGATCCTGGGAGTCTCAGTGGATTAAAAGCTTAGATTCAGCAGTTTAATGTAGCAGCCAAAAACATGTTAAAGTCAGCTGAGGTTGTGTTACCAATGTTATAGCTTCCAGCAATAGGGAGCCTACACTGATGGAAGCACTGGATTCTGCTCAGTCAGACCTCATTTTGGAGTATTGTGTTTAGTTTGGGGCACAGAAAGACACTGAGAAGCCAACATTGGAATGGGCTGCTTAGGGAATCTTTTACAATAGGCTTGACAATTACTTCATTAGAGCATGGATTTCTTTAGTGTATGGATTAGACACTTAGCTTCTGTGGTCCCTTCTAATTCTTAAATTCTGTGATTCGGTTGGGTAACTTGGGTAGCTTTAGTCCTCTAGAGGTTTGTTCAAGGTCACACTACTTGTCAAGGGTAAAAGTGAAACTAGCCTGAAGCTTTCCTGGCTCCCAGCCCCAGGCTCTTTGCACTTAATCTAAGTAAGAGAAGGCAGCTTGGTCTAACAGAGCAGCCTGGTGTGCTCCTACAGACCTTCTCATCTCCACTCCCTGCTGTTACTTTATAAAGAAAAGATTGTTTCCTTGAGGGCACTTAAACAGCAAGATGGAATTATTTTTCCACTCTGATTTTTTTTTTCTTCCTTTGGATTCATCAATAAAAGTTCAAGGTGCCAAATACCTTTTAGGTTGGTGGCCAGCAGGCTGCCAGAAAAGGAAGCAATTCCAGGATCTCGGCCATTTGCATGCACTCTCTCGCAGGATACCATGGAGAGCCTGCCAATTCCCCCCAAATAAGTGTCTTCCTGGGGGTGATAGAGAATCAATTGGCTTGACGAAACTTCTGGATACTTGTTACAGCCCTGGCTCTGTTCCCACAGTGGCCCTTAGACAGACATCAATTACCTTACCTCTCATTGCCGTTATCATCAGTGGTACCATTTCTATTAGAATGTGCCAATATTTATGTACATTGAAATAGCGATGCCAACCATGGTTTTACAAAATAATTGCTCTCCAATACTCTATCTTTGGATGTGTCCTCTCTCCTTGCCTAAGTTCCACAGATATATTGATGGGGGTGGGGGAGGTGGTCCAGAAGGTGCATGAATTTTGTTAATATAGATATCTGTTTTAAAGCTGGAAGGCAGTCACCTCTCCTACTTTCCTAGGATCTCTGCTCCAGTCAGGTTGGTTCTCACAAAACTGGACAAGCTCATTTACCTCTGTAATGAGGGTAATAAAAAGAAGCCCTCTCCTTTTCAATCTGCTGGGCTGGGGCACTTCCCATGGATAGGAGCACTTTGGATCTGGGCCTCTCTGGTCAGGCATCACATCGAACAGGTATAAAGCTGAGCCTATTACCTAGCCTCTCCTGGAAGGTCCCATGATCAGGTGACATATGCTTCGACTTCTGGCCACACTGATTGACTCTTCCTTTCATTTGAACACTTAGAAACTATTGTAGTGTTATTAACTGGCTGAATTTCAATATAGTTGTGTCTCAGAGAACAGGAAGGCCTGAGGAGATGGAGAAAAACTGGGAACCGGGTCAGTGGAGCAGTCAGAACTAACAACATTTATCAATTAAACTGGCTATCTTACGTGGATGTGGTTCTTGGTGCCCCAAAACGATTACAATAGTCACATCAAAGATCACTGATCACAGATAACCATACCAGATATAATAATAATGAAAAAGTTTGAAATATTGCAAGAATTAACCAAAATGTGACGCAAAGATATGATGTGAGCATATGCTGTCGGAAAAATGGCACCAGCAGACTTGCTCAATGCAGGGCTGCCATAAACCTTCAATTTGTAAAAAGCACAATATCTGTGAAGTGAATATTATAACTCCTTCAGACCATTCAAGATCCTTTCCAAGGAGCTGAAGGCTTTAGACCACCCGACTTTGATCCTTTTTGGCCATTGATGTTATTGATTATCTGTTCTATATATTTTGGCTCTTGATTTTCTTTTGTTCGTGTCTTCCATAGTCTGGAAATTGAATGGAGCACAGTGGTCATCTAGTCTGGAGGTGTCAAATGTACAGCCTGCAGGGCCCTAAGTGGCCCACAACACGACCAAATACAGTTAAACCAAATGTAATTGTAAAATATTTAACAAAGTAATGAAAAATAAAACAGAATATAGATAATGCTAATTTGTGGTTTTATAAGTCAACATGCAGCCAGCAGGCACCCTTCTATAAGGGTTTGTGGCCGCCATTTCTATTTGAGTTTGGCACCACAGATCTAGTATATCCTGACCATATTTTATAGATGAGGAAACTGCGATCTAAGGATATTAAGAAGCTGATTCGGTCACAAAAGCAGTAAAAACCAGAAGTGGGATTTGAAACATGATAGTCTGACTCCTGAGCTAGTGTTCATTCTGATTACGTAGAAGGCACTTTCTTCCCAAAGCTACATATCATTGTAAGAAATGTCATCAGCTGAAGTGGAAATAATGCCAGTCATAACAAAATTAATGACAACTGCTAGTATTTATATAGGTCTTCATGGTTTGCCAAGTGCTTTATAAATATTAATTCATTTTAGCTTCCTAACAACTCTGGGAGGTGGGTGCTATTTTTATCCTAATTTCACAGAAGTGGAAACTGAGGCAGGCAAAGGTTAAGTGACTTGCCCAAGATCACACAGCTAGTAAGTATTTGAGGCTGGATTTGAACTCAGGTCCTCCTGACTCCCAGCCTGGTATTCTATCCACTGTGACCTCCATGATAGCAGAATTAAAAAGCAGTTACATGAAAATATCATTAAAGACTAAGTGAAATATCATCAAACTTGACCAATAATGGATTTGGATGCAGATGTAGGTATAGATAAAGCTATAGCAGTAGATGTCAAGAGCTGTAGATGGCATGTTTCCTATGTGACGAAAGGGTGCTTGACTTGCCCAGGGTCACACAGATGGTACGTGTCAGAGGTGGGGCTTAACCCATTTCCTTCTAACTCTGAGGCTTGCTTTCTATCCACCATACTGTGTTGCTTCTCTGAATGTATATTGAGGCACAAGCTTAAATAAGTGACACTGATTCTAGATAAAAACTAGTTTAATAAAATGGCTATTTCAAGGCTCCTGAATTTTATTTAAAATAATAAGATTTCTTCAAGAAATTAATGGAGATTTCACCTTACTTTTGCAGCTATAAGTTGCAAAACAATTCTGGATCTGCCCTAGTATACAGAGTTTCCTTAATGAGAGTACCCCATGTCCTTGAAATTACAAGTCCAGAAATATGCATGTAATTGAACAGCATGTATTTATTAAGCACCTACTATGTGTAAGATACAGATACATACATATATGTATATGTATATGTGTTGTACACACATAGGTATACAAACATACACACACATATTGAGGCAACTCGTGGACCAGCAGCTAGAGTTCTGGGCCTGGAGTCAGGAAAATGAGTTCAAATCCAGCTTCAGATCTTTGCTAGCTGTGGCACCCTGGGCAAGTCACCTAACCTCTGTTTGCTTCAGTTTTTTCAACTAAAAAATGGGGATAACTAACAGAGCCTACTACTAGGGTTGTGTAATAGCAATTTAGATTTGAACATCTTTCCCACCCACGTGCCGTGGTGGCTGTGAGTGTACTTGTAGGCAAGCCCCAACAGGGGGTGGATGGTCTTGGGATGGCCAGGCTCCATGCTGTGATATTGTGTATCAGAATCTTTGCTGCTGTGGTGTATTGGGCAAATTGGTTTTGGGATCTGGTCCTCTGGTGTCTGAATAAATGGTTTACTTCTTGTACCTTCTCTATAGAGAGTCTCATATACTTTGCAATACAGAACCACACAGGCATTTTGACAATTATCATCTGTGTTGTGATTATTGCCTTGCTGGTACAGGTCGTTGTGAAGATCAAATGAGAATATTTGTAAAAGTGCCTGGCACATAGTAGGCACTATATAAATGTTTATTCTTTTCCCTCTCTCGCCTCATATGTATATACTGATTTCTACTGAGGACCAGGGAAGCAGACTATTAGAGGCATGACATTTATAAGCTGAACTGGTAAGAAATAGGGGTGTGTGTGTGTGTGTGTGTGTGTGTGTGTGTGTAAAAGAGAATGGGAGAGAGAGAAAGGGGAGGGAGGGAGAGACAGAGAAAGAGAGACAGAGGGGAAAGAAAGAGAGAGAGAGAGAGAGAGAGAGAGAGAGAGAGAGAGAGAGAGAGAGAACAGAATGAGATAAAATGCACAACAAAGAGAACAAATATCTGCTTTTACCTTTTCTTTCTAGAATGAAACTCCTGACAGACTCAATTTCATTTCTACATAACATCTACATCCTTTTCTATCTTTCTGGAGCAATGTTAACATTCTGAGCACAGAAAGAAACCACCACTTGTTTACCCTCAAGGTTGCTGCCTTCCTCCACCTACACTCTGGGATGATGGCAAGCCACTGGACATGTTCTCCCTCAATATTTCTGAAATTGTCTCCCCTTCCCTAGCAAGTCCATTCTCTGAGTTCTATTTGGCTTGTGGAGCATCACTATAAAAGTCTCTAACCATGGGGAAGTCTGTCATTTTCCCTTAAATGATTTTTCTACCAAGTGACCTTATGAGAAGGAGTTTGTGGCTAACGTTTAGCCTTCAATTACTTTGACCTTCCCTGACTACCTACATCCCCACCAACTGCTAGTGCACTCCCCCAAAACCACCCTGTATTTATTTTATATAGATCATGTATGAAGGTATGGGGAAGGAGGAGAGACAGACAGAGAGAGAGAGAGAGAGAGAGAGAGAGAGAGAGAGAGAGAGAGAGAGAGACAGAGAGAGACAGAGAGAGACAGAGAGAGACAGAGACAGAGAGACAGAGAGAGACAGAGAGACAGAGAGAGACAGAGAGATAGAGAGACAGAGAGACAGAGACAGATGAGAGAGAGGGGGGAGGGAGGGATGTATAGCTCATATGTTGTCTTCCCCATTAGAATGTAAGTTTTTTGACAGCAGGGGCTGGTTTGCTTTTGTCTTTGTATCCCCAGGTATTATCACAGTGTGAGGCACACAGTAAAGCTGAAAAAATGCTTTTTGAATGATCGATTTGAAAATACTGTGCCGTACTTCAGCTTTAGTCCTACACAGTTCCCATCACCCACTGTCTTTAAACCCCAAGACAGTTGTCCAGGATCCACAGGGTTTCCACATTGCCTGAGACAGCACCTTCCCCACTCTCTTCCTAATTGCTCTATATTCAGCAGTCTCTCAGCCTTTCCCAGTCTTTTTTCTCTTTAATGATTCTCCTTCCTTCCCTTCCTCCCTCTCTGTCCTCCAGGCACTTCTTCACCCTCTTGCTTCGTTTATCACAAATAACCCAGCTGTGGCAGCCATTTCCTTTCTGAAGCAGCCCAGGATCCTAGAGAGGCACCCAATTCCATAGATGCTGGTGGAATCCACGGAACCTCCCCTGGCAGAACTTAGTCTTGAGATAGTGACAGCCTTCTTCAACTCTTCCCTTCTGGCCATGGCAGTAACACTGTTGGAAAGGGGGACATTTCAAGGGAACAAGGAGTACTAGCTACTGGAAATAGAAACATAGTTAATATTAGTAATGCATTAAGATTTACAAATAGCTGCACATGTTATTTCTTCTGATCTTCACAACAATCCTGCAAGGTAGGTCTATCATTATTATTATTATCTACATTCTATAGATGAGGAAACTGAGGCTGAGAGAATTAAAATGACTTGCCTGACTCCCACAAATAGTAAATGTCTGAGGCAGGATTTGAACTCACATCTTCCTCAATCCAGGTCCAGCACTCTGACCAACTATACCCCCTCCCAAGTTACCCACTGAGAATTAGAGAAAGAGAAATATATATATATATTTCAGATCTTGGGACCTTAGATTTAGAGATGCAAGGGACCTTTGAGGTCATCTGATATAACCTCTTCATTTTATAATTGTGGAAACTGAGGTTCAGAGAGACTCAATGACTTTTCCAAGGTCATTAAGGACCTAAACGGCAAGCCAGCACTGGAGCCCAGGTCCTTTGAGTTCGAATCCAGAATTCTTTCCTTGTACCACATTGCCTTCCTTATTGTGACAACTAAAGCTTACAGGAAGATGATGATGATGATGATGATGATGATGATGATGATGATGATGATAATGATGATAATGACTTACAATAATATGGCACTTCTAACTGGCCAAAGTACTACTTCCATATTCATTGTTCAATGTGAACCCCATACAATTATGTGATGGGTCACAGAATCTTGGAATTTTAGAGTTGGTACAACAATTTGAATCTGTCAGGCTGAATTCCCTTGACAACCTTGTCTATCAGTGATCATCCACCACCTAATACAACCCTCCCATACTCTGTGCCCCAGAAACACTGGCCTCCTTGCATTTCTCACACAAGATACTCCCAACAAGTGGAATTTTTACCGGCTATCTTTCATTGTTGGAATTCTGTGCTTCTGCACATGTGTTCTGGCTTCCTTGGCTTCCTCCAGATCCCAGCTAAAATCTCGTCTTTTCAAGAAGCCTTCTCAATCCCCCTTAATGCTAGCACCTTCCTTTTGTTGATTATCTATAACTTATGTCTTTCTATTGTTTGTACAAAGCTTGAATGTTGTCTCCTCATGTCTTTCCATGTTGCATTGTCATACCCATTTGAGAAATGAGGCAAGTGAGGCTGAAAAGTGAATCAGCTAGTTAGGGGTAGAGCCAAGGCTAGAATCCAAGTCTAGTAGCCCTCAAGTCTCTATTCTTTCCACTAGACTAAGTTGTTCCATAATTCTAGTAATCCTGAAATTCTTCCATGATCTAGCTGCCTGTTTAGCTCTGATGAGTGATACTTTCCATCAATGTGGCTGAAGAGCCCACCATTTCTCATCATCATTGACTGCCATCTTTTTAGGGCACTAGAACACGTCTTTGTTTCTGAATTCATGATTTCAACCCTGAGGCCTAAATTTCTCTAACCATGCCCCCCTTTCACCCAGGGCCACACACATATACTTTATGCCTCTACCTTTTATGCCTCTCCTTTGCTAAATCCTCCCAATACTCTTCTGACACCTAAGCCTAGTATGGCACCACCACCCTCCAGGAAGGGTACTCCTTCCTCTTTTATCCTGCACCTGAATCATCTTCTTCTGAAATACCCACCCCTAGTGTTTCATTGCCCTTCCCCACAATTCCCCAGCCTCTATGTTTACTGCTTTCCAAGGGGATCACTGTGTTCTACAGGAGTGGCTGGTGGGAGAAAGATTCAAAGGCATTATCTAGGAAAAGTCATCATTATCTTCCGCTCCAGACTGCCCTATCGAGCTTGTGAACCACAATTAAAAAGGACCTGGAGATCAAGTTGCCAAACCTTGCCATTTCTATTTTCCCAACATCTCTCCCATCCTATTACTTCTCTCCACTCACACAGTTACCACCAGGTCAGGTCCTTATCCCCTTATCCTTAGATTATTACAATCATCTCCCAACAAGTCTCTCTTTTTCAAGTTTCTCCCCTCTTCAGTCTATTCTCCACACTGCTGTCAAAGCAATTCTCTTAAGCACAGATTTGAACACGTGACTCCTCTACTCATCCAACTCAAGGGGCTTCCTAGTGCCTCTTGGATAAAATAGAAACTCCTCTGTTTTAAAGCCCTCCCAACCTGCTTTCAGTCTCCTTTTCCAGCCTCACTGGACATTATTCACCCTTCCACACTCTGATCCAGTCAAACTGTCCTCCCTGTTCTTCATACACAACACTCCATCTCCCATCTCTGCACTAACATGTCTAGAACATCCTCTTGCCTTGATCCTACAGAGTTGCTCTCAAGTACTGTGTTCCACATGAAGTCTTCACTGATACCTCCACTTGTTGGTATCCTCCCTCCCAAACTTTTGTTTAATTATTTTATATTATTTCACTTTATGTTTATGCTATATTGCTTAAATATGTATTTGTTTTTCATCCATTAGAACATAAGCTCTTTATGAGTGGGTCCTGTTTCATTCTTGGCATTCGCAGCCTACTATAGTGCCTAGAACATAGTAGGTCTTAATACTTGTTCATTGACCAATTGGATTGGGCTGGGGGTCTGAAGGCTAAATGAAAGGCACCCGATCCTTCCACTTGCTTCTCCAGCTACTCCTGGTTCTGAGGCTCAACTGAGCTGAGATGGTATTTTCATTCTATCCCATCTATCACCACTTCTCTGACAACTACAAACTACTTCTCCACTAACAGCCTATTTTCCTCCCATCCATTTATATACATGCTTGCTTCTGTCTCCAACATTCCTTCCCATTCTTCCCATTCATTGCCACCTGAAAATTTGGCCTGTCAGAATATTTTTTCCCTCAAAACTTCCCCTTCCCATCATTTATTTGCCAGTGCTGCCACCCAAATAAATATCCAAGAGAAGTTGTTGGCAGCTTACCCTTTCTCCATGCTCACCACAAAGTGGCATCTTTGATTTCTTTCTCTGAAATTCCTCTCACATCCAGGCTCCTGCCAATTCCTGGCATGTCAGTCAGAGCAATATCTCCAAGTCTGTCCTTTTCTCTTTATCCTTGCTGCCAAGACACTGGTTTATGCTCCAGTTATTTCCCCCTTCAACTAATGCAATCTACTTCTCTCTGTCCTCACAGTTTCTTTTTTTCATCTACCTCTTTCCCTTTTAGTTCATACAAAATATCACTGGCAAGACAATCAATCATACCACTCCCCATGTCTGCCATCCTCCAGTCTCCACATCACCACCTTCCCCTCTTCAAAGACAAAAGACTCCAAAAGTCCACTGACACCATTCCTTCTCTCCCATAACTGCCAGGCTTGAAATAATGTCCTAAATGCATGTTTCACACCACTGTCATTTCCTTCTTCAAAGCATTCTTCCCATCACTTGGGCCATGTCTAGCATTAATCTTACCCATCAGTTGGCTGAACAAATTTCCAAGAGCTTGAGCCCCTGGGAGACATTTCTGGGTGTTAGACTTCTGGAATGGAAAAGAGACTGAGTAAAAGCGGAGCTTGATTTATGGTCTTGGCAACTCTCTCACCTCTGGAAACTTGTGGACCAGTCCAGTGGACTTTAGGAATGTCCTTAACTTCCCACTGGGTTAATGCAACTTAACAGGTATGAACAAAGGATGAATCTTTCATGGAGGAAGAAACAAATATTGTTCAGGAGGCTAATGAAGAGAAGATCTTTCTGCCAAGATGCATACAGGGTTCTTTACAAAAGACAGAAGGGGTCATTTTAGGAAAAGAGCACTCAACCAGGAGCCAGGAGTCCCTCCTCCTACACTTAACTGTGTTAGCTTGGGCAACTACTTATCTAAACCTCAGTTTTCTCATCTGTAAAGGGGGAATAATACTACTTGCATTTCCTATTTCACAGGATTGTAGGGGGATGTGGCACAATAGAAAGAACTAGAGTCACTAGAGTCAGAGGACCTGTGTTCAAATCCTGCATCTGACAATTTATTACCTGTATAAATCTAGTCCCAGCATCCTGTGCCCTCATCAGAGAAGGTGCTGTCCTCTATGAGCAAAGCAGAATCGAAGTAAATCAAAAGAAATGCAAGATGTGCAGATTTAGAGAATCTGCCCCAAATATTTACATTGACTATTTGTGCCCAGCCTGTGGTAGAACATTGTGAGCGCATATTAGTGTGATCAGCCACAGCTGGACATACTGTAACTTGACTCTATCATAGTGATGTCATTTGGGTCCTCTTCAAGAACGAAGGACAACAACCAACCAAACAACCAACCAAGAATGAATCTGGACAAGTAATATCCTTGGGTGTCTGTTTCCCTTCAAATACTTGAAGTGAGCTATCATGACTCCTGAAAATCTCTCCTCATGTTCTTCCAAACTTTTTTTATATTGGCATGCTCTCAAGACACTTCACCTTCTTGGTCACCTTCCTATGGCTTATTAACATTCTTTCTAATTTAAGCTCTCAGATTTCCCATCTGTAAAAAATGGAGAAGTTTGACTAGCCTCTAAGATTCCTTCCAATTCTCAATTAATAGTCCTTGTTCATGATGTAGTTTTCTCATGTTCCCCTCCCCGAAAAAAAAAATCTTTATCTTTCTCTATCTATGGATTATTTGTAGACACTTCCCAAGGCTCAGTCCTAAATATTCTTTTTTTTTTTGTTCTTCTGCATCCATTCTTTCCAGAATCACACTGTTCCATATACTTTCAACCACAAACTGAAGATGATTGTACAAATTTTTGTTGGTCATTCAACTCTACCCTCTCCCTAACCCCTATTGAAGACGTTTGGACCTACCCATCTCATTAAATTTAAAGAGTTGGGGTATCACCTCTTCCATGAAGACTTCTCTTACTCTGCCCCAGCTGGAAGTGAGTTCTCTTTCTCCAAGTTTTCCCATAACATTTTGGATCCTTCATTTCCATTGTATTCTACCTTGAGCTTTATTCATTTATATACATGCTTTCTCTTCCCTTATTAGATGGCAAGGTCCTCAAGTATGGGGTTGGGAAGGAGTCACTTTTTTATCTTTTCCTCTCCAGAAATTCACAGTGCACTTTGTGGATGCTTAATAAAAGTGTGTTGCATTTAATCCATGTTTTTCCTCAGGGCCAGTCTCCAGTCTGACCCTGCTAATGAGCTTGCTCTCCCCTGTATCTACCTTCCCCTTTGCATCCCTTTGTATAACAAGGGAAGAAGACCAAAGCACAACAGTTAGCACTTGGACATTCAATTAGCATAATATTAATTTCCATTTGTTGCTGTATAGCTCTGTAAAAGTGGTTCTAGGCTCTTTGGGGTCTGTAGGGTGTATCACCTACAGAGGAGTATGGGGGCAACCTTTTTGTAGAAGTGCTACAGTTAATCAGGAGGTAGGCTGTCAGCCTGGAGTAGGTATCTGGGAGGCAACAGAAAGCCTGCCAAGACTTGTCAAATCCTCCAACAAGACAGCTACCCACTTCTGCTGCTTCGAGCAGGAATGCATAATACTGCCAGAAGAAAGCTAGAATGTCACTCCAGGGATTTGCAAGGCCTGAGAAAGAAATTAAATTACTTAGGGCCTCAGGTGGTATTTTAATCTATTCTTCCAGTTGAAGGTCGTGCTTTTGGAAGAACGATGTGGGAAATCAAAAGCCAGTTGTATAGACAGTGTCAAAAAAACAAGGTTTTCTCAACCAAGGCCTATGATACCAGAATGATATATGCAAGGGATAAACCTAATGAAGATGGGAAGCAACTTCTGGTGGACTCACCAATCTGATCAAGACTAAACTGGAATTTGAAAAGAGAAGAGAAAAAGTCCACCTTAAACTGTAAGACTTAAAAGTGAGGAAGAAAACAAGTAGGACAAAGGTTAAGATAAGAGTAAAACATGATGGTTGGGCAGGTAAGTGGCACAGTGGACAGTGCTAGGCCTGCAGTCAGGAGGACTCACCTTCCTGAGTTTGAATCTGGCCTCAAACACTTCCCACTGTGTGACCCTGGGCAAGTTACATAACTCAGTTTCCTCATCTGTAAAATGAGCCAGAGAAAAGAATGGCAAACCTCTCCAGTATCTTTGCCAAGAAAAGTCCAAATGGGGTCATGAAGAGTCGAACATGACCGAAAACAACTGAACAACAACAAAACACGCCAGTAATCAAGAAAACTCCATGACGGAGGATGCATGTACATCTCAGGGGCCAAGGACATGGGAGACAGGAGGACAAACCAGAAAAGTAGGTCATGTTTGTGCCACCTTATTCGAAAGCACTGGGGAACAAGAGCTGGGAGAACTAGGAAGACCAGTTACCAATCAGAGAGCCAGGTCCAAAGAAGTAAGAAATTGAGGCCAAATGGTAGAGAGTATCAGGAGCTGACCATTTGTCCAACTGACCCTGATTCCCTAAGGCTTCACTAGTTTTCTTAAGGTGTCCTATGCTTCTTTTCCCCAGTGCTGCTCTACCTGAATGTTCATAAGCAGAATCTGCCATGCCTCTTCTAATCCAGTCACCATCATTTGTCTACAAGCACAAACAAAAAGGTATCCAGTATTTCTCAGGAGAAAATAGTATGGCAGAGGATTGGAAATGACACTAATATTCTCCAGTGTATAGGTATAAATATTAATTGCACAGAACATTGGCACTTTATTTTTGTAATTGGAATATGGCAGTATATGGGTTTACCTTTATCAAAAGAAACAGATCTAATAGAAGAAGTAGGAGGGTAGCACCATCTATCAGAAAGGTTTGGACAGCCATGAACCCACAGAGAAAAACATTTAAGCGAGAATAAGATGGGAAGGAGAAATGGTATCGGCCTTCCCATCCAGACAGGGATATTATACTTTCTAACACAGATTATGAACCTGGCACAAAGACAAGATGGAATAGTTATGGGAGACTTCAATAACCTAGAAATTGACTGAAAGTCTCATCATGAAACAAAGTGGGACATCTGACAAATCCTTGACTTGCTTTGCTGATAATTTCATGGTTCATAAGGTAACTGGGGTAGGGAAGGGAAGTATTTTTATAGGATTTCATTCTTACCAATAAGCAGAAACTGATTGGTGATGTGGAAGTAACAGGAACCTTGGAAGAAAATGACTATTTCATCTTAGAGGGAAGAGTGGCAAAGGAGGGGAACACTGAACACTCATACATATTCCTAGACTTCTGGGAAAGTTGATTTCTGAAAAAGTTTGGATAAGAGAAGGAAGGAAGCAAACAAATATTTATTAAGTGCTTCCTATGTGTGACAAATTCTTGTTGTCATTGTTGTTCAGTTGTTCCAGTCGTGTTTGACTCTTTGTGACCCCATTTGGGGTTTTCTTGGCAAAGATACTGGAATGATTTGCCTTCTCCAGCTCATTTTCCAGATGAGAAAACTGAGGCAATCAAGGTTAAGCGACTTGCCTAGGGTCACACAGCTAGTAAGGGTCTGAAGCCACATTTGAACGCAGGAAGATGAATCTTCCTGACTCCAGCCCAGAACTTTATCTACTGTACCACCCAGCTGCCCCACTTTACAAATGACTCTCATTTAATCCCTATAACAACCCCGGGAGATAGGTGCTATTATTATTCCCATTTTAACAATTAAGGGCATTAAAGTAGAAAAAGATAAAGTGACTTTCCCAGGGTCATACAGCTAAGTAAGTGTCTGAGGCAGGATTTGGTCTTAGGTCTTTCTGACTCTTTGTCCAGCATTACAGCTACTGAGTCATCTACCTGCAAATAGCATGGAAGATTAGAAGGATTCCATGGATAGAAACTTTCAAAGGGAATATGGCTTATGTATTTTGGAAAGCTATAAAAATGAAATTTTGACAACTCAATTACAAATTATCTTTTGTCTGGGCCTGAAGTTTCTTTTGGCAAATAAGTGCTTCCTAACTATTTCTGTACCTGTCTTTCCCTCTTGACTTTGTTCTAGTCTTTCTTGTTTGAAGACCTTTCTCCTAGAACAGGAGTTCTTACCTTTTTTGCTTTACAGACCCTTTTGGCAATCTGATGAAGCCTGTGAATTCTTTCTCAGAATTGCATTTTTAAATAATGGAAAGAAATGCTAGATTTCAGTTAAAGGACCATGAAAACGAAGATGTCATTTTTCCCAATCAAATGTATGGCCCCTCTGAAACCAGCCATGGACCTCTTAAGGGTTTGTGGACCTGGGGTTAATAAGGACCCCTGTCCGTAATAATATTACCAATAATAATAGATAATATTTTAAGCTTTGAGGTTTATATACAACAATATTGTTAGCTAGCATTTATTTAGCACTTTAAGGTTTTCAACATTATCTTATTTGACCCTCACAACAACCCTGAGAGATAAGGGCTTTTATTATCCACATTTTACAGATGAGGCAATTGAGGCAGATAAAAATTAAGTGATTTACCCAGGGTCACATAGCTAGCAAATGTCTGAGTCTTGACTTGAACTCAGGTCTTTCTGACTTCAGGCACAAGGTTTTAGCCACTGCAGCACTTAGCTTTTCATTTTCTCATTTGCCTCTCACAAAATGTTGTGTTAGGTAGGTACTACAAATATGATTGCTCCCATTTTATAGATGGAGAAACTGAGATGTGGAAAGACTAAGTGACTTCTCTATTGGTCACTCTGTTTGTGGTGGAGTGGTATTCAAGGATTAATTCCCTTAGGAGGAGATTTGTAGAAGAGGAAGCTGAAACAATATTAGCTCATGAAGTAATGTGAGTGGTAGATAGAGAACAGGCCTTACAGTAGGAGAACCTGGGTTCAAATCCCATCTCTGATACATGTTGGTTATGGGACAATATGCATCTGAACCGGAAAAGGGGATTTCTATGCTGGAATTTCCAATACTGACATAAACACAGGACTAGTCCAAAAAAAAAAAAAAGAAAACAACTCAGAGATCTACTTTAGTTCAAGATTTAAGAAGCACTTTTCTCACAGAGACCTGATAAAATGATTAGTAAAATATTATTATCCATACTTTATAGATGATGAAACTGAGGCTCAGAGAACTGAGAGCTGGGGTTGGGGGAAGGGAGGGAGAATCTTAGAAAAATGGTCTAATCCTCTCCTTTTACAAATGGGGAAGTTGAGGCCCAGCAAATTTAAATGACCTGCCCAAAGTCATCCAGCTAAAGTCAGGGCTAGGATTTAATCCCAAGTCTCTGGAATTCAGTTGTGTGATGCTTTCCAGTATGACAATGCTGCCCTCCACACAATTTTGGTCCCCAAACCCAGAAAAAAATCAGATGGGGAGTACTAAAGACAAATGTTGTAGCAGGAGCATCAATAGGAATTGTTGATGAATGGTGAATGGTGAACAGAAAATGTTCCAGAAGACCAGAGATGGGAAAATGTTATCCTGATTTCCAAGAAGGCGCCATCTGAAAACTGAGGATCAGTGAGTTTGACATCCATCACTAACAAAATTCTGCAACGGATTATTAAGCGGGTGGTTTGTGAGCACTTAGGAAGTAAAGTACCAATCACTGGGAAACACCATTGCTCCTGAACAAAAGGGCTGAAGAACTTCATTTAAAATAACAGATTTCTAGACTGGCCAATCAGGGGGATACTATGAACAGTGCACTCCAAGTTCAGCAAGTCATTTGGCAAAACTACTCCCGTTACCCTAAAGCCAACAAAGAGAAACGTGGGCTCGATGACAGGAGAGTTAGGTGGCTTTGCAGTTGGTTAGAAAATCATACGTGGAGATTAATGACTCAATAATCTGGAGGGGGATCTTCAGAGGCAGGCCACAGTTTGCTCTCAAGCCAATTGCACAACCTTTATTAAGTGACTACCAGGTACAAAGCACTGCTAGGTACGGAAGTCACAAAGATAAATAATGGCACAGTTGCTGCCCTAATGAAACTCATGGAGGTCATGGGCATTAATTAGTAACCTGGAGGGGGGCTAGGGGCACAGAGGGAGGGAAGAAGGTTGGTAACACCATGTTCAGAAATAAGTTTAATAGAAAGAATAATATGGGAACAAAGCACTTCCAGAAAATTCAAAGGTGGAAGAAGAGATATCGAGAAGGGAATCTTCCTCCTACTTCTCTGCATAGGTGAGGGATGATGGGTATGGAACGTGGCCTGTAATGCTATATTTTTTTAATCTGTTGGCTACTTTGGATAATTTTTAAAAATTTCTTTTTTAAATAAAAAATAGAGGAGAGAAGTAATATTTCCAGTTAGGGCAGGGAAGGTTTTGTAAAGGAGATGATTTCTCTCTCTCTCTCTTTCTGTGTGTGTGTGTGTGTGTGTGTGTGTGTGTCTGTCTGTCTGTCTGTCTGTCTCTGTGTCTCTGTCTCTCTCTGTCTTTGTCTCTGTCTCTGTGTGTCTGTCTCTGTGTGTCTGTCTCTCTGTCTCTCTCTCTCTCTCTCTCTCTCTCTCTCTCTCTCTCTCTCTCTCTCTTTTGGCAACTGACGTTCAGTGACTTGCCCAGGGTCACACAGCTAGTAAGTATCAAGCGTCTGAGGCCGGATTTGAATTCAGATCCCCCTGACTCCAAGTCTGGTGCTCTTTCCATTGCACCCAGTATCTGCCCTGTGATATTTCTCTTTGACCCTGTTCATGTCAACATTTTTATCAACAGTTTGTATAAAGTCAAAGTGTATTTGATTCCCAAAAGACACAGTGCTGTGAGATACACTCACAGCACTGAATAGCAGTAAGAGATAAAGAAATCTCAACAGGTTGAGACAATGAACTAAAAAGAGGTTGAAATTTAGTAGGGTTTAATAAATGTATGTTGGATTGGGTACAGTTTGATTCAAATTTATTCAATGTAAAGTCATGCATTTTGGTTATAAAATCAATTACCTAATGTCAGTATTCAATTGAGGGTAAGGAGCCAGACACCAGCCTTAACAGCAAGTTCTGTGAATAAAAAGACCTTTGTCCTGGGACTTCAGTTGATGACAAGCTCAAAACGAGCTCAGGATGTGTCATAGCTACGGAAAATAAGCTCAGTCTTGGGCTGCCTTCATAAAAGAACATAGCCCAAAACAAGGAATGGAATAGTTCCACCCACCATACTCTACCTTAGCTAGACCGCATCAAGACTGCTGCATGCAATTCTGGGCAAGAGGACAGAAAGTCTATAAACCATAGCACGTAAAGAATCAGAGGAAAATGGGGAGGAGGTGGTTTTTAGTCTTGGGAAGAGGAAGCCTTAGATGGGAATACAGGGAATATAGGAAAGACATGAAGCCTGGATGTCTTCAACTTTTGAAAGCTTAGCACGTGGAAGAGTGATTTGATGTGCCCCAGAGGCAGAACAAAAACAAATGAGATTAGAAGAGTTGCCCGGAGATCATTTGGGGGTCAACAAAAGGAAGAGCTTTCAATAATAAATATCCCCAAATTGGGTGGGCTGGCTTTTCAAGGCCATATGCTCCCCATCACTAGAAGTATTCTAGCTGAGGTTGGTTTGCCTGTCAGGGGTGTTAATAATGAAGATGTTTGGTTTGGCTTTTTGGAGGGGGGGGGATAGGAGCCACAATTTCATTGGTGTAGGAGGCTGGTAAGGAAATTCTCTCTAGCTGTGAACATTGAATATTTTCATGGCATACTTAGTCCTAGAGAATTGCTAGGGCAGTGAATGAGTAATGAAGTTACTTGCCCAGGGTCACCACAGCCAGCTGTGTGTCAGAGGCAAGATGTGAAACCGAATATATTTGATTCCAAGGCCAGCTCTCCATCCACTACAGCCATGATAAAAATAGTGGACTATGGCACTTCATAGCTTATAAAGTCCTTTTCCATATATTATCTCATTGGATCTTTACAACCTTATGCGGCAGGCAAGGCAAATATTATTCCTATTTTTTTCTGGGTGAGGAATCTGAGGCTTAACGTGCTCAGACACATGGCTAGTGAATGGGGAGGGAAGAGGATAAAAATAGACCTTCTGACCCTTTTGGGATTACATCCTTGTGCTCTTTGGGTCATATCACCACAGCCTCCATTTTAGAGAAAATTCCTGCCTTGCATGGGAGGTTAAACTAAATGGCCCTCAAAGTTTCTTCCAGTTCTGGGGTTCTATGATTCTTCTTACTAGTTTACAATTTCTGAAAGATAGCATCCTATAAATTTATTTCTTTTATAGGCAGCTAGGTGGTACAGTGAATAGAGTGCCAGGCCTGAAGTCTTCTTCTGAATCTTCTTCTGAACTCATCTTCCTGAGTTCAAATTCAGCCTTAAACACATCCTAACTGTGTGACCCTGGGCAAGTCACTTCACCCTATTTGCCTCAGTTTCCTCATCTGTAAAATGAGATGGAGAAGGAAATGGCAAACCACTCAAGTGTCCTTGCCAAGAAAACCCCAAATAGGGTCACAAAGAGTTGGATGTGACTGAACAACAGTCTCTACATAATACTAGAGAATAGTTTTCTGCATGGACTACGTGCTTAATCAATTTTCTTTAATGACCAGCTGATTAAACTCTTCTCCGGTTGTTGTTTTTTTTTGTTTTTTAATTTTGTAAATGGTAGACAAAGATGCCTGCCTGCTTCCCCTGGGATTTTTCTGAGCAACACATTATGAATATAACTGGAAAGCATTTTGCAGATATGATGTCCTGTATGTGTATTAGATAACATGGCAGAGTATGCAGAGAGCCAGGAAGAAGTGGATTCCAATCCTGTTGCTGACACATACTGTGCCCCATGCAGGGGCATGCTGGTAAATGTTTAACCACTGGTTTTTGGTGCAGAAAATATATATACGACATACTTTTAAATTCAAACTACATTATTAATATTTACCCCCCCCTTTCTTAAGTTTAAACAACCAACAAAACAATAAATCAAGACCTGGTTTGTAGCTTGCCAATTTCCAAGTTGTAAATGCTCATGCTGAAAATTTAACAATCTACTTTCAGGAACCAATATTAGTTGACTTTAGCACATCCTCGGCCCTGGGCAATTACTTATCCCTCAATGCCCAGAGAGACTCCATGTTAATATGGATCACCGAAGGGAGTTTCTACATTGGAAACTGTCTACACTGATGAAACTGCAGGTCCAGCCCAAAGTATGTGTGTGCCTATATGTGTGTACATGGGTATGTGAGTATGTATGTGTGCACGTATGTGTATATGTATATAGTGTGTGCGTGTGCACATGCATGCCTGCATGCATGCTTTGATCCATGATGGTGTAAATGGTGAAGAAAATGCCAGTTATATCTAGGCACATCTCACACTGCCTCTTTTTCTGCTACAATTGTACCCCCAGGGAGGCCTGAACAATGCCCCCAAGCTATGCTTAGACTTGACACTACCTCAGAGCTGCCATCCAGTCACAGTCTCTTTATGCTTTAAAGAAAGGATACCTAGTGTCATTGATTTTGGGCTCCCAGGACACCATGTGTCTGCCAGCCACATAAGCATGCTTGGTGACTTGGGGATTCCAGCTACAGCCTCAGTTGGACCAATGAGCTGGGAGGGGAAAACAGTTTGGTCACTGTGTATTAAGGTTTCTTGAAGAAAGGAGAGGCAGGGAATTAAAATAACCAAGAAAAAACCCAACCCAGGACATTTTGACTACATCTATTCCAGGGCAAACAAAATGGCACCACATGGTATAGTGCGAAAAGTATTGCCAAAGGAATCAGGTGACTTGGGTTCAAATCCTGCTTCTGCTGCTTACTACTTGTATGACCTCTTTCAAGTCATTGAACCTTCTTGGTCTCAGTTTCCCCAACTCTGAAATGAGGGTTTTGGACTTGGAAGCTTCTGAGGTCAGAAGCCATGCCATAAATATGCTATAAATAATCTAGGTTCATTCTACCACTGGACTTGTCATCCTAAAATGGGCATTCCATGGCCCTTTCTTTTGATTGGCTGGCTCCTCCCCAGACCTCTATTTTGAGGAAAATGCCCAAGACACATTTATCTTCATTCCTATCCTGGCTTCCCTATCATCCTCCTCCTCTTTTTCGTCCCCTACACCCCCTCATCATCTTCCTCTTCTTTCTCCTCTTCCTCTTCTTCCTACTATATTTTGGGAGTTGGGGGTTATATTCCCTCCCCCCCCCCATTTATTTATTCATTTACTTATTTGTTTGATCTTTTTCCCTGAAAAACTGGGACAATTAACTCTTTTTTCTCATGTAGTTTTCATTTATGATTTCTTGAAATATGGTTCTGATAAACCAGGCTTTGGTAAAGCACATTGGGATTCAAATGCAGCTATTTGACTAAGCCTTTAAACCCAAATCACTATGCCTCTCGAAGACTGGCCAATACTTGATTTAATTTGGTTGGTTGTTGTCCTTCATCCTCAGAGGACCAAAATGACATCACCATGTTAGAGTCAAATTATAGTGTCTTTGACCATGGCTGATTAGACCAATATGAGCTTGGAATACTCTACCACAGGGGCACAAATAGGCCATATGAACATTTGGAGTGGATTCTCTAAATTTGTGCATCTTGAGTTTCTTTTGAGCTACTTAAATTTCACTTTTCTCATGGAGCCCAGCACCTTTTTTGTGGAGGGCACAACATGCCAGGCAGTCCTGTGCCAGTGTCTCTCATGTCATGAAATTAGTTCCAAAGTTCTTCAGAGAGACAATTGGCCAATAGGAGGTTCCAGTCGAAGCCTCACTTGCTCATTGTTTGGATTTTGATGGCTCAGAATGAGTGAAAATAGTGATTGTTTCTATTCTAGCCAGAAACCCTGAGGATCTTCCCCTCCCATATTGATTCTCCTGGGAAGGCAAAGTAGGGCATCTTTTGCCTCAATTCTTACCTAGCCTTTAATCACTGAACGAGTGTTGCCTCAGACAAACAGAGACCTGGGAAAGACCCTAGCTTAAAAAGACCAAGATCTCCCACTGCATCCATGGCCAGCGCCAGTCATCCTGACTTATGTCTTGTCCTTGGACTCTGATGACTCTGGAGAAGAGAGTGAGGCTGATAACTTTGCACTGCCCTGCCACATTTAAATACAATTCACTTGCAAATCAAGATGTCACCTTCCTGATGTCATTGGTCCTCTTCAAGAACAAAGGACAACAGCAACAATCTCTCCTGATACTACCATGTCCAGTAGGGGTACACTCCCCAACTCCTCCTCAATACTTTTCAGCTTCCTTTTTGCATATTTTCAGCCTGCATTTGAGTGTTAGTCCCTGGAAGGCAGGATCTATCTTCATTTCTGTTTGTGTTTGTATTCCTAACATTTGGTCTAGTTCCTGGCACTTAGTAAGGGCTTGAGAAATGGTTGTTTTGTTGATTGGATTGGACCGCTTCACACTCACTCTCAATGACGGAGGCAATGGGTCCCATTAGTTGGTTAGGATTTGTATGTAACTATTCTTTGTATAACACAAAGGGATGCTCTCTGATTCAAGAGAGCAACCTTCTATTGAAGAGCTGTACTGAATCTATACCAGCTGAATTAAAGGACAAATTTACCTACAGGATATGGAACCTTTGGTTGTTCTTTCAATTGAAAGATGAAATCATTTATGAAATATTCATTTTGCTACAATAGGTAATTTAGTGCTCAAGTGAGAAAATGATAGCTAATAAAAACAGCTAGTATTTATAGAGTGTAAGATACATTACAAATATCTCATTGGATCTTCATGGATTTTGGGGGGAGGTATAAGTACTATTGTCATCCCCATTTTACAAATGAGGAAACTAAGCAAGACAGAATTAAGTGACTTGATGAGAGTTCCACAGTTAGAGAATGTCTGAGGCTAGATTTGAATTTAGAATTGAATTCCAGACACCAGGTCCATGGCTCTATCCACTGTGTCACCTCATTGACTCAGAAGATAATGCAACTTCCCTGTGTCTATTAAGGACACCACTATCTTCCTAGTCACCCAAGTTCATAACCTTGGAATATCTTTGTTGCCTCCTTCTCCCCCACACTTATATCCAACCAGTTGCCAAATTTGCCCATTCTACCTTTATGACATACAGTGTTATACTAGTAAATGTTTAACAACCAGCTTTTCAGGGCGGGGGGAATGTATGCTCCATGCTTTTTTTTTTAATTTAATCTACACGATTGACATATTCTCCATTACTTTCTTAACTTAAGACAACTAACAATAAATCAAACTTTCATTTGTAGCTTTGTCAGTTTTTCAGGTGAAGATTTCAGCTCAAAATGAAAATTTAACAATCAGCTCCTTCAAGACATTTCAAGCTAGCCTTAATCTATCTCTGATGTCTTCTTTTACATCCATTCTCTTCTATTCACTGTCACTTTCAAGTTCAGGACCACAGCTGACCCTTAGTTGTCTGGGTGAATCAGAAGTAGTCTGAATTAATGAAGGAATTTTCTGCACTGAGAGTTTCCTACATTGATGAAATCATAGCTCTAGCCCAAACTGTGTGTGTGTGTGTTTGTGTGTGCATGTGTTAAAAGATTACTGCCTGAGAAACCTAATCTCTGATGGCGTACTTAGTGGAGAAAATGCCAGGAAATATAAGTACCAATCTTCCTGCTTCCCATTTCTCCCTTTTCCAATCTGTTCTTCACATAGTTGCCAAATTAATTTCCCAAGATACATATCTTCATTACTCCCCTACTCAAAAGCCTTCTATGGCTAACTATTGCCTGTACAATAAAATGCAAACTCTTTTTCTCGGCATCTAATAGTCAACCCCAACCAAGCCCAACCTGCTTTTCTAGCTTCATTTCACGTGAGTATCCTTTATATATTCTATGTTCCAACCAAACCAGACTACTAGCTGTTCCCTGGACTTATTTCATGCCTTGCTTCTGTACAGGGCATTGTACAAACCATTCCCCATGTTTGAAATGCATGCCCTCCTCATCTCTGCCTCTCAGAAATCCTTATTTTCCATTAAGGCTCAGCTAAGGTAACACCTCCTCCATGAAGGCTTCCTTGGTCCTTTTAATTGTTAGTATTCTCTTTCTCCTCAAACTACCCTACTTATCGGTGGAAGTGCCATATCCCTCCCCAATCCCCTACCTCTACTGCATAGAATTTAACCCCTTGGAGGATAGAGATTATTTCCTTTTTTGCTATTATTTTGTATCTCCACTGCCCAGCACAGGACCATCCACTCAGTAGGTGTTTAATAAATGCTAGGAGTTTTGCAAGAACATCCATAAGTATCCCACATCAACAACATGGACTAAATATCCTCAGTGTACAGAGGGTATCCCATGGATGCACAAAGGAATTAAAAGACCAATTCTCTCCCTTGGAGGAGTGTACTTTCAAATAGGTCATTAAAATTACAGCTTAGTAATCATTATTTACATGGGCTGGTTCTTCTGTCAAATTTAATGCTTTTCCACACTCCATTTGTGTAGTATTAATGACTTACAATAGGTGAGAACAATTAGCAAATTAATTTTTAAGGGCTTATTTACACTTCTATTATCAAGCATGATCATTTGTTTGTGTTGACTAATCACAGAATTTGAGAGCTGGAAGGGAATACCATGCCCACACATATATTATCATTATGTATATATTAAATATACTGTACATTCACATATAGTATGACAAATATTGTTGCCTTTGTTGACATCATGAGTCAAAGTCTATAAATTAATGAATTAATGACAATTCTTTTTTTAAATTTCCACAAGTTTGTTTAAATTTCACTGTATTAGGACTGGGACTTGACATGTCAATAGTCAACAAACATTTATAAAGTGCCTACTATGTGCCAGGCACTGTGCTAAATGTTGCAGATACAAATAAGAAACAGATAGTCCCTGCCCTAAGCACTTTATAATCTGAAGAGAGAAGACAATACGAAGTCAACAGTGGCTTGGGGCGGGGGGGCAGGGAGGAGGAGCAGAGGAAACAAGACACATGATATTTGTGGTATCAAAACCAAGCAGAGTAGTTGACACAAAATGAAGAGTTAACTGGGAAATTCTGAATCCTCTCTAAAGTAAGGCTTTAGGAGGAGTTTGTTACTCTACACTCGGGCTCTTTAATCCCAGGGAAGAGACAGTTAAGAGTGTTGAGTATCAAAGTGACATCAATGTCCATGATGATGATAAGATGTCAAGTAATGAGCTTATTCTGGAGGAGGCGTGATGTTAGAGGAATCGAAACCAAGCAGAGCAGCCAATGGAAAACAGAGTTGTCATTTCCATAATAACCTCCCACCACAGAAGACTGACACCTTCTCTACAACTCAGAGTCTTAGCGAGTTCCCTCAGAGTAGCAGTTCTCAAACCTTTTGATCTCACAAATTATTGAGTATCTCTTCACCCTTAAAAATTATTGATCCCAAAGAATTTTTGTTTATGTGTATATATATATAAATACATATTTACCATACTAGCAATTAAATGAATAATTATTAAAATATTTATTTTTTGAAATAATTATAAACTCATTATGTAAATACATATTTTATAAAAAATTACTATATTTTCTAAAACGAAGTGAGAAGCATTATTTTAAATGTTTTTGCAAAACTCTTTAATGTCTGGTTGAGTAGAAGACAGTTAGATTCGCATATTTGTTTCTTCATTCAGTCTGTTGTGATATATCGTTTTAGTTGAAAGATACGAAGAAAATACACTTCCACACTGATATGTAGTTGGAAAGGGAAGGAGTATTTTAATAGGAACATGAGATTTTAGTGTTATATTGTAATTAAAATAGCTTTGGTCGGCTTTGCAGACGCCGCCACTGGGAGACCTCGTCTGGGTTGCCGATTCCTCTGCCGTGGCGCCCAGCCCAGGCATCTGTGGCCATGGCCAACCCCAGCGTGTACTTCGACATCGCAGTCGATAACGAGCCCCCGGGCCGAATTACTTTCGAGCTCTTTGCAGACAAGGTTCCAAAGACAGCAGAAAATTTCCGTGCTCTCAGCACTGGAGAGAAGGGATTTGGTTACAAGGGATCTTGCTTCCACAGAATCATTCCTCGGTTCATGTGCCAGGGTGGTGACTTCACCATAATGGCACTGGTGGCAAGTCCATCTATGGGGAGAAATTTGCTGATGAGAACTTCATCCTGAAGCATACTGGTCCTGGCATCTTGTCCATGGCAAATGCTGGACCCAACACAAATGGCTCCCGGTTTTTCATCTGTACTGCTAAGACCATTGGTTGGATGGCAAGCATGTGGTCTTTGGCCAAGTGAAAGAAGGCATGAACATTGTGGAAGCCATGGAGCATTTCGGTTCTCGGGATGGTAAGACCAGCAAGAAGATCACTATCGCTGACTGTGGACAACTCTCCTAAGATTTTTTGTTTTGTTTTTTTGTCTTAACCATCAAACCATTCCTCTGTAGCTGGAGAGAGCACCCCCAAACCCCATCTGCTCTTATGCCTTGTAATCCTTGTGCTCTCACTTGCTGCAATTCTCTTTGAATTTCATTTTCCTTTTTCCTTCTGCAAGTCTAGCTAGACAACAGAGTTAAGTTTATGATTATGAAATAAAAACTAAACTTCAAAAAAAAATAGCTTTGGTCTCAAGGTCCCTGTGAAAAGAGCTCATGAACTTCCAGAGGCCTCAGATGATACTTTAAGAACAATTAGTCTAGACTAGCACTGACAGTGCTTTGCCCAGGGTCACAACAGCCAGTATATGTCAGAGAGGTAAGGTTTGAATCCAGTGTTTCCTGGATTTATGGAAGAATTTCTACCTATTAAATGGGTACCTTACGTAACAAAGATGCAGACTCAGTTAACCCCTTTTAGCAGACACTGTTTGTATTAGGTACATTAAGAGGTACCTAATTGCCTTTCACAATACAAATATGAAAAAAAGAGTATTTAATTTGTACATCATATCTCTTTGCTGCAGGAATTTTCTCTTTCTTTTTCATCTGGAATATCAACATAGGTAACTTGTGGACTCACCCAATTCTGCTACCAGATTCCCTCATGTCCATATCCCAGATTCTTCCTCATTAAGAATTTAGGGCCATCACCATAGTCTATATCCCTTTCTCAGGAAGTTTACAAATATTAATTGAATATTTCAAAATTTGCTTAGCCTCTTTTTGTGGTGGCCAAGAATTGGAAATTGAGGGGATGCCTATCAATTGGGGAATGGCTTAACAAGTTGTGGTATATGAACATAAAGAATACTATTGTGCTATAAGAAATGACAAGCAGGCAGATTTCAGAAAAACCTGGAAAGACTTACATGAACTGATGCTGAGTGAAGTGAGCAGAACCAAAAGAACATTGTACACAGTAATGGCAACATTGTACAATGATGAACTATGACTGAATTAGCTCTTCTCAGCAATACAATGATCCCAGACAATTCCAAATCCATAGAAAGAACTGATGAAGTCTGAATGCAGATCAAAGCATACGCTTTTCACTTATTTTTTCATTGTTTTTCCTTTTGCAAACTATTTTTTTTGCAAACTGTTTCTTCTTTCACAACATGACTAATATGGAAATAGGTTTTACGTGACTGCACACATATAAGCTACATCAAATTGCTTACCATTTTAGGGAACAGGGAGGCAAGGGAGTAAGGGAGAAAATTTAGAACTCAAAATTTTATAAGAAATGAATGTTAAAAATTGCCTTTATATGTAATTGGAAAAAAATAAAATACTATAGAAATAAAATAATTATATAAAGTATAAAAATGAAATAAAATGTACCTAGCACTGTACTATGTGTTATGAAGAATATAAGTTTCATAGGATCATGGAGCCTTAGAGTTGGAATTACAAAATCTAAGAAAGTATTGTGTAGTTATTTCAGGGGTGTTCAATTCTTCATGACCCATTTTGGGGTTTTCTCGGCAAAGATACTGGAGTATCTTTGCCATTTCCTTCTCCAGACATTTTACAGGGTCACGCAGCTAGTTAAGTACAGTGTGTTCCTAAAGTTTGGACACATTAGCAATTGATGACAATGTGGAGTTGTTGCATTGAGTTCATATAAATCTTGCAAAGTGCATCAACCTTTGCCTCATAGATGAATTGAAGATGTTATTTGTTAATAGTCCAATTAAACAAAATGTTGAAAATTTCATTCATTTCATTTCTTGAAAATATGCATTTTTGTCTATATGTCCAGACTTTAGGAACACCCTTATATAAAACCCAGATGTGAACTCAGGTCTTTCTGACTCCAGGCCTGGAGCTATATTCCATTGGGCTACCTGTGCTCTATAAACTGGACCACCTAGCTATCCCAAGAGACATTAGTCCAAGCTATATCTACCCAAGAATCCCTTGTAAAACATTACAAACAGGTGGCTAACAAGCTTCTTCTTTAGAATCTCTACTGAGGAGAAATCTACTACCTCTCAAGATATCCCATCCACATTTGAATAGTTCTTATCATTCAGAATTTTTTTTCCTTATATGCATCCTAAATCTGCCTCTCCAAAACTCCCACCCATTCCTCCTACTTCTGCCCTCTGTACCGAGTAAGTCTAATTTTCTTCCATATGACAGTCTTTCAAATGCTTCTAGACAGTCAATCATGTCCATTATAAGCCTTTCTCCTTCAGACTAGATATCTGACTCAACTCTGTGATCTGAGTTAAAGGCTGAAAGGTTCTCCTCTCCATATTCCAGGGGAACCTGCAACTGTGAGGAGCATGAAACATAGAGTAGCAGCTCCCTCTGTTATTGGATAGGAGGGAAATCAGAGCCACAGTATCACTTGGGGTGGGTTTCAGCAGTTGAATGGTGTGATGACACAGATTACCTGGGCATAGGCAACAAAGCTAATCAAGGGAGAATCTCAACAACCAAGCGCATTTTTGCAAGAACAGCTCCTCTTTCAAAGAGCTTCTCTGCACCTGGAGAGAAATTGATTTCCTTCGGAGAATATGCCTTTCAAGTAGATTAAAAACTATTTTCATGCGTTGTGGCTGTTTACATGCAAACCTGTCACTCAAAGGATGTGTGCCTTCACAGACGCCCACAGTGGCTTATCAACAGCTCCCTTCTTTAGGGGCTAATTTCCTTCATGTTCCTAAGAGGTAGGCTGGGGTGGAGGGGAGGAGGGGTGTTTTATTTCCTCAAGATGATCAAAACAAAAATGGGAAGAACATGTTGGAGGCTAGAGGGAAGGGTTAGAATTATCCCTGGAGTCATGGGACAGGGGTGGCCTTGCAGTGTCATAGTACTGGAGTTTGGAAGGGACCCAATCTGGTCATTTAGTCTCCTTTTCAGACTCAAGGGGAAACTGTGCTTCCACCGTGATGAACAGAGAGCTAGCTGTCTCATTCATGAGGAAGCTTCCCTTGGTCATACAGTCTAGTGCTGCATGGTTCCTGAAGCCCACTCATCAAAACTCCTCACCTCTCTGAAAAGAAGAATTTTTTAGTTTTGGGAAGTCAAGGAGAAATGTTGCCATAGTAATTGCGACAGCTTTGAATGCTGCAACATGGACCCAAACCAAGATGATTTTGATGACCTGTCTACCCAGTCTGAATACAAAAAAAAGGTAGCTGTATTTTTATTTATTTATAGGTAATGTATATGTATATATATGCTTATATATAAATACACATAAAGAATGATAATGATAGCAGTTAAGAAACAGACGGAGACAGAAAAAAAGAGATAAGAATAGAGATAGAGTACATTCCTATTGGTTAAAAGAACTAGCCATATTTAGCTTGGAGACATGATAGCTGGGTTTACTATTTGAGGGGCTGTCATGTAAAAGAAGTATTCTATTTGGTCCCAGAGGGCAGAACTAGAAGCAACGGATGGGCACTTGTGTTTGTGCAAGTAGATAAACACACACTTAGTTAATATTTGGCAGCTAGATAGTGAAGAAGATAAACTGTTAAAGTCAGAAGCTGTTGTTCTGCTACTGTTGAGTTGTTTTTAGTCACGTCTGACTCTTCATAACCCCACTGGGGGTTTTCTTGGCAAAAATACTGGAGCAGTTTGCCATTTCCTTCCCTGGCTCATTCTATAGATGAGAAAACTGAGGCAAACAGGGTTAAGTGACTTGCCCAGGGCCACACAGCCAGTAAGTGTTTGAGGCTGGATTTGAACTCAGGAATATGAGTCTTCCTGATTTTGACACCAGTGCTCTATCCACTTCTTCATGGAGTCAGAAGACCTACATTTAAATCAAACACTTACTATGTGACCCTGTGGAAGTCACTGAATTTTTCACAGCTTCACTTTTCTCATCTATAAAATGGGGATATTTAATGGCATCTACCTCCCAGAGTTGTTATAAGGATCAGATGATAGCATGTGTAAGAAGTTTTTCAAACCTTAAACATTATATGTATGGCAAGGGAAAACTATAAGCATGTATATATATATATATATATATATACATATATATATATATATATATATATTGTTTTCTATGGATGAGGCGTGTGCTAAATGCTTTACAATGATTATTTCATTTGATCCTCACAACAACCCTGAAAGCTAATTGCTGTTATTATCCCCACTTTACAGTGGAGAAAATTGAGGTGAATAGAGGTTAAGCGACTTGCCTAAGGTCATACAGCTAATATGTGTCTTGAAACTGGATGACTCAAGTCTTCCTGACTCCAGACCCACTGCTCTATCTACTGTGCTACCTAAGTGCCTCTATAAATGCTAGCTAATATAATATATACCTTCATTCATAGAAAAAATATGCATATGTATAATCCTTAATGAGCGAAAGTTAAAAGTGTTTCATTTTGGATGAGAGTGTCAAGAAAAAAAGTGAAATAATCTGAATCAAAATAGAATGTATTTTTCTAACACATGCATATCCTAAAACCATTCCCCAAACTGTACAAGTCACAGTATTTAGAGTTCTCTAATGGATTGTTGAAACAGATGGCTAGAGAATGCTTGGAAAAGAAAGTGACAATCACTAGGATTCACTAGGAATAAATCATGCTAAATTTATTACTGTTCCCTCTTTGGATAAGGTTGCTAAATTAGAAGATTAAAGGACTATGTATAAGACATGTATGCACTATGTATAAGATATATACTACGTGTATGATATCTATCATATAGGCACATATATATAGAAGAGAAGCAATATGACATAGTAGATAGAAGGCTACCTTTTTAGTTATCAAGTCTTTGATTCAAGTCTTCCCTCTTAGATATATACATATACCCATATATAGATAGATATGTGTGTATGTATACATGCATATATACATATATTTATATGTACATATATGTACATATGCCCCAGCCATGTGGACACTTAACCTTTTGTGTGTCCTATGCAACTTTCTGAGATTAAAAATTACAAATGAGCTCCTGATATATCCATGGAGACAATTTTTATATCAAGGGTTTCCCACAATGATGATACAGCCCCACACACATGTACATATATTTTTTGAACCCAAATAGAACTTTACATTTATCTCTATTAAATTTCATCTCATTAATTCAGTCACATTTCTAGGTGACCAAATATGGTCATGGAATTTAAATGTAGATCACCTAGTCTAACCCCTTCATTTTGCAATTGAAGAAACTGAGGCCCAGAGAAGTTAAATGAATTTTCCAAGGCCACACAGATAGCAAGTAATAGAACCAAAACTCTTCACATCCAGATCTTTCCATTATGATATGCAGTCTTTCTAGCTTGTTTGGAACTTACCTTTGTCATCTAACTTATTGATTATTCCTCCCTGCATCTTGTCATCTGCATAGCTGATATGCATCCAAGCTATTAGTAAAAATGTCAAACAGCAAAGGACCAAAGATAGATCAATGAGGCACCCTACAAGAGACTTCCCACCAACATGACATCAATCTATTTCAGGTCTCCTTATTTAACTAGCTCTAAATCCATCTGTTATTTTCACATAGTCTATATCTCCTCCTCTCATCCTTATAGATAGCATGAGAGACTGTCAGATGCCTTGTTGAAATCCCAGCATAGAAGATGGCAGAGTAAGGAGTAAATTGCTGCAGCTCTCTCATTTTCACCTCCATAAAATAGTGCCCAAGAAAAAATCCTGGAACAGGGGAGCCAGTGGAAAGGTGGAGTAAAAGCAGTCTTTTAGCCCAGGAGACTTAGAGGATCGGTAAGAAATGTCCATTCCACTTGGGTAAAAGGAGAGTACATTCCAGGACAGGAAGCTCCCAGTAAGCCAGCAGCACCTCCTCAGCAAACAAGTAGGAGATCCTAAGTCCCCATGAGATGGAGCAGGCAAATGCCAACAGCAGGACCCTTCATGTGCCTTAGCATAGGTAGGGGAACTGGCAGACTCCAGCTCTGAGAATCATCCCATGTTTCAGTGTAGCCCCAGGCAGGTATCCTCCAGCAGCCAAACCTCCACATACTTCAATGTAGCCCTGGGGAAATGGAGAAAAACCCCACCTAGCCGAAGCACACACCAGACACTACCACTAGGATCCCAGCTTAGCACCAGGTAAGCTGCCAGACCCCTACAGCTGCCAGAAGCACCAGTCACCATCCATCCTACCCCTTCAACACAACATCACATACAAGGGTCACTCCACCATGGGCAACTCAGGGCAACATCAGTTTAGTGCCAGGTAAATAGCCAGGGCTTGTAGCCACTGGCACAAGAAGTCTGAGACAGAGCCTTGTCCACCCTGGGAGAAAGATCAAATTTAAAAGATGAGCAAAAAACAACAACAAAAAAGAATCTGACCATGGAAAGTTATTATGATGACAGGGAAGACCAAGACACAAACTCAGAAGAGGACCATAATGTCAAAATACCTATAGGCAAAATCCCAAAGAAAAATGGGAAGGGGTCTCAAGCCCAGAGAGAACTGATGGAAGAGCTCAAAAGGGGGCTTAAAAATCATAAAAGGGAAGTAGAAGAAAAATCAGGAAAGGAAATGAGAGTGATGCAAGAGAACTACAAAAAAAAAAAGACTCAATAGCTTGGAAAACTACCTAAAAAGAATAATTGGACAAATGGAAAAAGAGATACAAAAATCCACTGAAGAATCATACAACTTCTTAAAGAATACAATTGGCCAAGTGGAAAAGAACATATAGAAGCTAACTGAGAAAAACAATACCTTAAAAGTTAGAATTGGGCAAGTGGAAGCTAATGACTCTACGACACATCATGAATCAATCAAACAAATTCAAAAGAATGAAAAAAATGGAAGAAAATATAAAATACCTCATAGGAAAAACAACTGACCTGGAAAATAGATCCAGGAGAGACAGTATCGGAATCATTGGACTACCTGAAAGCAGTAATCAAAAGAACCCGGACAGCATCTTTCAAGAAATTATCAAATAAAATTGCTCTGATGTCCTGGAACCATAAGGAAAAATAGGCACTGAAAGAATCCGCTGATCACCTCAGGAAAGAGATCCCAAAATAAAAACCCCAAGAAACATCATGGCCAAGTTTCAGAACTATTACATCAAGGCAAAAATGCTAAAGTGGCCAGGAAGAAACAATTCAAATATCAGGGAGTCACAATCAGGATCACACAGGACTTGGTAGCTACAATATTAAAGGATCAGAGGTCATAGAACATGGAGGGCAAAGGAGCTAGGACTACAACCAAGAATCACTTACCCAGCAAAATAAAGCATAGTAGATAAAGAAAAAATGGTCATTCAACAAAATAGAAGGATTTCAAGCCTTCATAAGGAGGAGATAAACTAAGCCAAAAATCTGACCTCCACTATCAAGAACCCAGAGAAGCATAAACGGATAAAAAGGGAAAAGAAAACATAAGGGATTCAATAGAGCTACACTGTTCTACTATCCCTCTATGGGAAGATGATACTTGTACCTCTTAAAAACTGTATCACTAACAATACAGATAGAAGGAATATAAATAGAGAGAGGGAATGGGTATAAAGTAAATTTGAGGAAGTGATATAAAATAATTAAGGGATGAGAAAGAGGAGTGCAATGGGTGCAGAAGAAAGGGAGAAGTAGAATGGAGTAAATTATTTCACATGAAGAGGTGATAGAGACCTATTACAGTGGAGGGGAAGGAGGTAAGGAGGAACCAATGGGCACTGCTTGAAACTCACTCTCATCAGTATTGGCCCAAAGATACATAATCAGTTGAATATAGAAATCTATCTTACCTAAAAGGGTAAGGAGAGGAGAAGATTAAGTAAAGGGGAGGGTGGGGATTGACAAAAGTGGGGTAGATCAGGGGAGGTGGTAGACAAAAGCAAAACACTAGTGAAATGAGAAAGGGTAAAAGGAGAGAGAGGACAAACAGGAAGAAGAATAGGATGCAGGGAAATATACAGGTAGTAATCTTAACTGTGAATATGAATGGGACAAACTTTCCCTTAAAACAGAAGCAGATAGCAGAGTGGATCAAAAACCAGGATCCTACAATATGTTGCTTCCAAGAAACATACTTGAAGCAGAGACATACACACAGAATAATGGTAAGGAGCAGAATCTATCATGCTTTAGTTGAAATTTTTTTAAAAAGCAGGAATAGCAATCCTGATCTGAGACAAAGTAAAAGGAAAACTAAACCTAATTAAAAGAGATAAGGAAGGAAACAATTTCTAGCTAAAAGGTACCATAGAAAATGAAGCAATCAAATTTGAAGAGCAACATATAGTCTACCTGTCGAATCTATGGGGAGGGGAAGAATTCGTAACCAAACATGAGATAGAGAGCATTATGAAATGTAGAATAGATAATTTTGATCATATTAAATTGAAAAGCTTTGTACAAACAAAACCAAGGCAATCAAGATTAGAAGGAGAGCAGAAAGCTGGAAAATAATCTTTACAGTCAAGTGTCTCTGAAAAAGGCTTCATTTCAGAAATATATAGAAAACTCAGTCAAATTTATGAGAACACAAGCCATTCCCCAATTGATAAATGGTCAAACGGTATGAAAGGCAGTTTTCAGATGAAGAAATCAAAGATATCTATAGGTATATGAAGAAATGCTCTAAATTCTGATTAGAGAAATGCAAATTTAAAACAATTCTGAAATACCACCTCAAAGCCATCAGATTGGCTAATATGATAAAGTTGGAGAGGATGTGGGATTGGGACACTAATGCACTGTTGGTGGAGTTGAGAACTGATCCAACCATTCTGGAGAGCAATTTGGAACTATGCCCAAAGGACTATAAAACTGTGCATACCCTTTCATCCAGAAATACCACTATTGGGTCTGTATCCTAAAGAGACCATAAAAAGGGTGAAAGTACCTACGTGCACAAAAATATTTGTAGCTACTCTATTCATTTTGATGAAATATTAGAAATTGAAAGGATACCCATCAATTGAAGAATGGCTAAACAATTTGTGGTGTATGAATGTCATGAAATATTATTGCACAAAAAGAAATGATGAACAGGCACATTTCAGAAAAACCTGGGAAGACTTGTAGAAACTGATACAAAGTAAAAATGAGCAGAACCAGGAAAACACTGTACATGGTATGTGTGATGATCAACCATGACTCAACTTTTCTTAGCAAAACAATTACCCAAGACAAGGACAAAGGACTCATGAAGGAAAATGCTATTCATATCCAGGTAAAGAATGGATAGACTCAGAAGGCAGATTGAAGCATATGTTTTCACTTACTTTACTCTTTCTTGTGTTTTTTTTTTCCTTTTGATCTGTTTCTTCTTTCACAACTGTGATGAATATGGAATATGTTTTATATAATAGCATATGTATGAACTATATCAGACTGCCTACCATTTCCAGAAGAGGGGAGGGAAGGGAGGAAGGGAGAAAAAAGTGGAACTCAAAATCTTGTAAAAATGAATGAAAAAAATTTTGAGAAAAAAAAACTATTTAAAGAACAACAACAACAAAAAAGAAATCCAGGTATATTATGGATCCAGGCAGGGGTGTGGTGGAACCTGCTCATATTGTCTCTGGAGAGTCAACTGTTAAATTTTCAGCATAAGCATTTCAACCTTAGAAACTATAAAAAACAGATCAGGCCTAGAAATCAAGGCTTATTGTATTGTCTTGTTGACTGTCTACCTAACAAAATAATAACAAAGATTAAACTTAGAAGTGTGTCCTTCAAAGTGGTTGCTAAACATTTGGCAGCATATCCCTGATTACAATATTGCTCAGATCACCTAAAGGAGGATATGCAGGAGAGATAAAAGGTCCTGAGATCACATTACATGAAGAACAATGGAAAAACCTGAGAATACTTAGCCTTAAGCAGAAAGAGTAGGGTGGAACACAAGCACCATCTTGAGATATTCCAAGTTTGCACATGGAAGAGAAAATAAACTTGGCCTGTGCTGCTGTGGAGTACCTATCTAGGACCAGCATATGCAAGTTCCTTCGAAGAAGCCCAATTAGAATTGGCCACCAATGGCATAGACTTCCTAAAGAAGCAGTGAGTTCATTGTTACTGGAGGAGGAAGATGACCCCTACTATTATTCCTTCTTTTCCTCTTGTCTGGGCTCCGAAAAGCTTTCTCTAAGATAGAGAAATGCCCCCAGAAATACTCATGTGCCATATCCAGAATCGTGGAACTAGAAGGAAATGATGTGTTCATGTGAACTTTATACAATATTCAATTGTCCCAGAAAATAAAAAGCATGAAATCCAATTTTCAAGACTATTGACCTAACCTTGATCACCCACTCCTCCCAGTTAGCAAGCTGCCTCTGTATCTCAAATTGGAAGATTCTGTTATATAATACCTCCTTCTGTGTAGGTGGTCCCACCTACACACCCAACAGGAAAGCAGAAGTGAGATACTTCAAGCTCCGGAGAAACTTACCACATTTCCCTGCCTTAGTAGTCATTGGGGTTCCACTCAGAGCCCTTCTCACAGTACACAGATACAAAATTAAAGCAGTGATTCCAGGAATGATATTCAACCTGGCCCCTAAGGTGTGTCCAGTTATTCACAAAAGTAGTAAAACAAAACTAGTTTTAGTCACTTTCATTTTATAAAGTGTTCCCAGTTCATCCTACAGTAGGGTGAGGGCCAGAGAACCAAACATGGACACAGTATTGTTATTGTTCAGTTCTTTCAGTCATGTCTGACTCTTTGCGACTTCATTTAGGGTTTTCTTGGCAGAAACTCTGAAGTGGTTTACCATTTCTTTCTCCAGCTTATTTTGCAGATGAGGAAACTGAGGCAAACAAGGTTAAGTGACTTGTCCAGGGTCACATAGTAATAAATGTCTGAGACTAGATTTGAAATTAGGAAGATGAGCCTTTCTGACTTCAGGCTCACCACTCTATCCATTGTGCTACCTAGCTGCCCTTCTATTAAAAAAAATGATAATGATGTGAATTCATATTGGCATTGTACTCTTAATTCCCAGATGCTTTAAAATCCATTTGGACTTTTCTTTTCTAATAATACCCCTGTGAATATGTGGCATCAATACATACTTTGCATTAATTTATCTGTGTACGTGTTGCTTACCCACAGTTGAATGTAAGCTCTTTATGGGCTTAAATTTTTACCTTTATGTCCCCAATGCCTAGCACAGTGCCTGCATAAATTAGGTGCTTAATAAGTTCTTGTCGAATGAATGAATGGATTGATTGATTAATTAATGCATAGCACTGCCAAATACATGTGTATGGAAGGGGAGGTATAGTTGAAAAGACTCACCAGTAGTTACCAGTAATCATTTCTATATTCTATACAGACAAAATTCTCATTTTATGTATGGAAATAAGGACATCTGGTGGAGTTAGATGACAAATCCAAAGTGGGTCATGGGCCACCTGAGGACTGATCGAAGGAACTGGGAGTACTAGGTCTAAAGAAGAGGAGGCAAAGGGTGGCGGGTGTGGGGGAAGTTTGAGGGTAAGATTTGAATTCAATCTCAGCCTTGAGTTCTTTCCAGTAAATCAGAGAGCTAGCTGAGGAAACCAGGCTTCCTTTCATGAAAAAAGTAAAGGCATGGGGGGGGGGGCGGTGCGGTTAAGAGGGGAAGGGGAGGAATCCTCACCTGTATTTTCTAACTTCATACTTCCCCAAACTTGTTCAAGGTAAATAACTCATTGGTCATGTAAATAATTAAGAATTACATGGAAGGTTTATTATGAGACCAAAGTAAACAATCCCTTGAGGCAATTAGCAAATTCTCCTTTTCAGTAAATAATTACTTAAGTTAAAATTATTTACTAAATTAAGTCACTCTTTGTGTGATACCACCAAGGCTTCAAATAATTGGTTTGGGTTTGTGGTGGGATTATTTTTTTTTCTTTTTTAATTTAAAAAAAAACCATTACTGCTACATAATGAATTAACTGTGTAATTAGCTATAAATTTAGCACTTTAGAAACACATTTTTAATAACCATGAAAGAGCCCACACATTTTCAAAAAAAAGGGGGGGGGAAGGCTAGCAATGATTTTCCTTCTTGTTTCATACAGGAAGGCAGGAAAAATGTTAGCACAGGATAACTGAGTCACTTATGTTTCCAGGGCATTTCTGACATGGCAGGCAGAGTACAGTACAGAGAATGAGATCCAGACCCCTGCCTGCAGGTTCTTCCAGTGAGTACTATCTCCGTCTCCAAGCTCCCCCTCAGCTTCCTCTTCTCCCCACAGCTCCCATAATTGGGATGGTCCCTGTTTGCTTACTATTTCCCACTTTCTCCTGGGTTTAATGAATTGGGCTGAGAGAACAGGATAATGATCTCATACCTACAGATTCTACCTGTTTCCAAAACAAGACACTTCCCCCACTATAACTATTCCAAGTAAATGAATGAGCAAGGGTTTTGTTTTTGGTTTTTTCTTTTTTTGGTTTATTTTTTTTGGTCCGGACCTGTGGTTTTACTAGTATAGGGACCTTGTGGTATGAAATCTAGGAGTTAAGCCTTGATTTTGAACTCTTCCTCTTTAATGAAAATAATTAGTATTTACGTATTGCTTTAAGGTTTGCAAAGACAGTGATATCTCATTTGATCTTCACAACTCTCTGAGGCAGGTATTATTATCATCCCCACTTTTACAAATAAGGAAATCAAGGCACCTAGAGACTAAGGGCCATACAACAAATATCATTTGCAAGATCTGAATTTAGATTTCCCTGACTCCAAGGACAGAACTCTAACCACTGGACCACCCTTAACTGGAATATTCTGTTGATGCTGCATTCTATTTCTAGAAGAGAGGTAAATCAAAAGGTGTTAGGGCTTCTTGAAGCAGCCCATTTCATTTTTGGACAACTGTAATTATTAGAAAGTTGTTTCCTCTCCTCCCAACTCCTCTCCCAAACAAATCTGAATTTACCTCATCATAACTTCCACTTACTAACTGTGTGACCCTGAGCAAGTCACTTAACCCTGTTTGCCTCAGTTTCCTCATGTGTAAAATGAGCTGGAGAAGGAAATGGCATACCCCTTCAGTATCTTTGCCAAGGAAACCCCAAATGGGATCATGAAGAGTCAGACAAATGAAATGACTTGACAACAACAACCACCAAATTTCCACCCATTGTTCCTTCTACCCTCTAGAAACAAATAGAATAAATATAATTTGTCCTCCATGCGACAGCCTTTCAAACACCTGAAGACAGCTGTCGTGTGCCCCCCAAGCCTTCTCCTCCCTTGGCTAAGCATCCCTAGGTCCTTCAATTGGCCCTCAGATAGGCACAACCTCAAGTTTCCTCACCATCCCAGTTGCCCCCTGGACACTCTCCATCTTATCAATGTCCTCTTTACAATGTGATACACAGGATGGGCCACAATGCCCCCAAAGCATCTGATGAAGGCAAAGTAGAGAAGGATGACAGCTTGCTCATTCCTAGATGCTCGGTTCCCCATAATGCTTGCATCAGCTGTTTTGAACACCGACTCTTGTGATTCCTTGTCTGACACTGCACCTCACTGCCTCACAAGAAAACAAATGAATAGTAGGGATTTGTTTAAAAAACAGCATGGAGGCTCTTCTCCTTTTGCCTACATTATAGAACTGGAAAGAGATCCCAGATGGTCCAAGTAATTATGACAGATTCTTCAAACAGCAGAGGAAAGAGAATGTCATGGAGTGTAATAGAGACCTGGGTTTTAGTCTTTGTTCTCCCACTTTCTGGCAGTGTCATTGGGAAAAGGTCTCTATCTCTTTGAGCTTCCGTTTCCCAATCTGTGAAATGCAATAATAATAACAATACACACAGAAAATTGTGGTAAGGTTCAGTAATTACAGCTGGCATTCAAATAGTGATTTAAGATTCTTAAAGTATTCCACATACATTTCTTATTTGATATTAGACTACTATTTGTAAAACACTTCAAAATATGCCAAAATTTGACATACAGTGTCACATTTGAGCCTCACAAAAAAACTTTGTTAGGTAGGTACCATAGATATCATTTTTCCTATTTTGCAGATGGGGAGACAGGTTGAGAATGATTAAATAACTTGCCCATAGTCACCCAGTAAATGTCAAAGGCAGAAGTTGGAATCTGGTCTTCCTGACTCCAGGCCCAGCCAGCTTTCTATCTACTCTGCCACACTGCCTTTCAAACCTATCTGTGAGGCATGCGTTTTTTATTTTGGGTCCAGAACTATGTAAAGAAGCAAGTTGGCATAGTGACTAGACTAGATTTAGCATAAGAGACAGGATACAAGTGGACTTGGAGTCAGGCAGACTTGAGTTTGAATTCTACCTCTGACACATTAGCTGGGTGACTCTTGCTTCTGTTAGCCTCTGTTTCCTTATCAGGAAATTAGGGTTAATAATAGCACCCACCTCACAGAATTTTCGTGAGGAATTCCAACATAAAACTAAATAACGGCCCAGCAGTGTGAGATTCTGAACCAGGGAACAGTTACACGATCAAAGCATTCACCCCAAATGGCTTGGAATGTTTAGACGTTAAGTTCTCAAACACTTTGCACACAGCGGGCATTTCCCACTTGTTTCTGATAAATAAATAAACCTCCAACTTTGCCAATAACAGGGCAAACTGAGAGAAGCTTTTCTCAGATGTCAGCACTATACAGATTCAAGCCAATGGAGCCGAATAAATCCCCCAAATACTTCTAGGGTTTCGTTTTCCAAACCAAACTTGTTACAACCAAAACCTTAGTGCTTCTTTTTATCCTAGGGCAGAAGCCCCTCTAATTGCCTGATACAGCTAGAAGGATGGTTCATTTTGGTTAAAAGGACATTACTCTGAACTATTCTTCAGGTCTGGATCATGATCTAAATTCAACATTACTAAGTAACCCAAGGAGCTGCAGAAAGAGGTGAGAGGAAGGGTTAGGAAATATGGTGACAATCCTCTAAAAAAACAAGGTATAATCCCTGGATATTGTACCCAAACCTGAGAGAGATGAAAAGAGACAGACAGAGAGACAGTGAAATAGGGTGGGTTAAGAGGAGAAAGTGTGAGAGAGTGACAGGGACAGGGAGAAAGGGAGAGGGACAGAAAGAGAGAGAGAGAGAGAGAGAGAGAGAGAGAGAGAGAGAGAGAGAGAGAGAGAGAAAGGGGGTGTAACAATAATACTGCTTGTTGCTACTGTGGTTCTCTGTGTAAGACCAACAACAGCAGCACACAGCACAGGAGGGCTGCTAGCACAAGTTCTTTGGTCTGCTTTTCTAAGGAAAGCAACTTAAAGGGGTTTACAATCTCACTTTAATCAAACATACATACATCATTCACTTAGTTCAGGGGAAAAAGTCCACCCTGAACTTCAGATCAAATACAAACAGAGAAAATATAAACAGAGCAAATAGCACAAATCAACAGACAGGCTTCTAGCTGTCTGACCAAAGCTATACATACATAGTTACCAGAGAGAGAATCACCAACATCTGGCTTTTCAAAGCTGGGGGCGCTCCTTAATGGCTACCCAGAATCTCCACACCAACAGTCTTCCAATGACTGAGCCCCAAACAAAATGCTAACCTCAGAGTTTAAATACACCTCTTCAGGGTCAGAGCACTTCACACCTCTCAAGGGCCTCACACTTCTCATGACCTAATTAGCAAAAGGGGGTGGGCCTTTCTACAAACAAAGGCAAAACTCAAAAGCACTCAACTGCCTTAGTACTGAGAAGCACTCCAAAACAAAAGGCAACAAAAAGTCTCACTTTGCTCGCAGGGAGAGAGAAAGAGAGGGGGAAAGGTGGAAAGACACCTCCTTTGGTCACTCTCCAGTTCATCAATGTCCCTCATTCAAGTAATGTGCTTCTCAGAACCAAGCAAGACTCCAGATGTGTCTTCCTCACGCAGATTATCTTCAAGTGGGACTTGCATTGTTCAGTCATTTTTTCAGTCATGTCCAATTCTTCATAACCCCATTTGGGGTTTTCTTGGCAAAGATACTGGAGTGGTTTACTGTTTCCTTCTCCAGCTCATTTTCCAGATGAGGAAACTGAGGCAAACAGGGTTAAGTGATTTGCCCAGGGTCACACAGCTAATAAGTGTCTGAGGTCAGATTGGAACTGAGAAGATGAGTCTTCTTGATTCTGGCACTCAATCCACTGTACCACCTAGCTACCTCAAGTGAGACCATCATCTCCTTTTTCTGGAAGCTATACTTACCTTCAAGCCAATTTCTTGGCTGTCCAATCGTACTGTTTACTACTACTGAGCTTCCAATCCACTAAAATCGCCAGTTATTTTTCACAAGAACTAATGTCTAGCCAAACCACCTTTATCTTACATTTTTGAAATTTATTTTTAACTCTTTGCAAATGTAAGATGTTATTTATCCTCAGTAAATTTCATCTAATTGGATTCATCCTCAGCATCATGGCTGATCAAGGCTGGGCATTTAAAGACAACTTCTCCCCTTTCTGCATTCCTAGTCTTGTTACACATGACTCCTTCCCATGAATCCTACACTCTATTAATACTTGTCTAGTTACTGGTCCCCACACATGACATTGTATTTCCCATCTCCAATTCTTTGCCCTGTTGTTCTCTAATGCCTGGGATGTTCTCCTTTCACAGCTCTGCCTCTTGGAATCCCTGGTTTCCCTCAAAACTGAAATCAAACGCCACCTTTGAAATGAAACCTTTTCTGATCCTCCTAGCTGCCAGTGTCTCTCCTTCATCTCCCCCAAAACCCTACCTTCCATTCATTTTGTATATGTTCTGTATGTACACATAGCTTTCGTTGGAATGTAACCTTCTTGAGGGAAGGGACTGTTTTACATTTATTTTATATTCTTATCACTTAGCACAATGCCTAGCACATTACCTCCCTTTTTTGTAACAGCAATAAGATGAATAAACAGACAATCTTTAAATTTATCCAAAACACCGATAAAAGTGATAAATAGTATTGATCTGTGAGCACACCATTGGCAAACTCCTTCTAAGTTGACATCAAATCAGTAATGACTATTGTTTGGGACTATCCCTTCAACCTATTCCAAATCCATCATTATTCAATACACCTCATTTCTCCATTTTTCTGAACAATAGTAATGCAACATCTTACCAAATATTGTGCTAAAATCTAAATAAATTATACCTATATCTTACTCTCATTTACCAGTTCAGCATCCCTGTCCAAAAATAAATGAAATGAGGCTTTGTTGTTCAGTTGCTTCAGTTGTGTCCACTCCTCATAACCCCATTTGGGGCTTTCTTGGCAAAGATACTAGCATGGTTTGCCATTTCTTTCTCCAGCTCATTTTACAGATGAGGCAACTGAGACAAACAGGTTTAAGTGACTTGCCTAGGGTCACACAGCTAGTAAGGGTCTGAGGCTGAATTCTAATTCAGGCCTTGACATCAGGCCTGATGCTCTATCCACTGTACCAACCTAACTTGTTCGTAATGAAATAATGATGATGCCATGATGATTGCTTCCTTTCTTGATGTTCACTATCCCTTTAATAATACTTTCTACAAGAAGTATCATTCCTTTAATACATTTCATATGTACATTTCATTGTACTAAATTCTCTTTGTGTCCACATTGGTCTTTTTAGATGACTCCCCTTTTTTATTCTCATAAGAATTATGTGCGTGTGTGTGCTTGTGTGTGTGTGTATGTGTATTTTCAGAATTTCATTTTTGAGAACTTCCGATTCCTCCTAATGTTCATTGCCTTACAGGATTTTAGTCCATTGGCTCTTACCTATCCTTCCTCTGAAGTCTTTGAAATCTGTTCCCTCAAGATCTAGAGTACATGTCAGACTATCCCTAGCTTTTCTCTCCTTTTCTCTTTTAAACTATATGATGGAAAGGTTACTTCCATCCACATAACCCCCTTGCCTCCCCCTCCAAAAATCAACCAATTCCTTCCTGAGAAATCAGATCAACAATTGAATTCCCCTTGCTGCTTACTCCAGCTTTTGAAGGATAAAACTATTATTAAGGCAAGTTAAGAAATTAGTAGTTGCTTTGTTTCAGATATAGAAGGAGCTCTAGCAGATGTGCAGGTAATCAAAGAAGGCCTTCATGCCAAGTCTTTGATCTTTTCCCCATAGACTTCATCTTTTTCATCTTCCTATCCAGGTATTCTGGGCTAATCACAGTAGCAACACCTAGCAGAAACTACCCAACCAGCAAAGACTATGGGGTCTGCAGATGCCATTTACCATGAGCCATAAAGAAGAGCAAGCTGGTGGGAGCAGCGTGAGGATGACATCAACACTCCTGTAGTGTAGGAAATATTTGTTACCTTTCCACCTGTGTGCCCTTGCTACATATTCTTCCCATGTCTGTTAACTCTTCCTCTTCATGGTGTGCATGTGTGTGGGTGGGTGCGTGTGTGTATTTGTGGGACAGTACATCCCATGTTGTTGGGGGAAAAGTTGTATGGCCATTTCTCTTACTGTGTTGTTTCGTTAAATGTCTTTTGTCTTGAACTAATTGTGTCTTCTCGTTGATTACTTAAATATATTAATGGGGTTCATGGTTGAACATTCTAAGTGGATATGAAACCACAAAGCACCTTCAACCAGAGGATAACCTTGTCTGGGCCACCCACGCTAAAGTTGGACAGTACCATTATGTGCGGCGTGGATGCATAAGAGGCTATGGTTTTCGTAACTGGCTCATTACTCTTTTCTTTCCCCCATTCTCTCTCCTCTTTTTTATTTCTCCTTTTCTTTTCTCCTTTTGCTTTTTTCTCTCTTCCCACTCTTTCTTCCTTATTTTTGCTCTCTTCTTCCTCTCTATTCTCTCCCTTCTTTTCATCTTCTTTTATTCTCTCTTCCTTTCTTCTGCTTTCTCTACCATTCACTCATCCCTCTTTTATTCTCCTATTTTCTATTTTCTCTCTCTTCCCCCTCTCCATTTCTCTCTTTTGCCTCCCTTCCCCCATCTCTTCTTTTTCTGTCTCTTTCTTCTAATCATTCTCTCTGGATCCTGTCTCTGCCTTTCCCTTTATTCTCCAGCTCTCTGTGACTGTCCCTCTTCTTTCTTAGCTCTTTGTTGACTTCCCATTATCCTATCTATCAGAACCTCCTTTCTTCCCAGCACTTTCTCTCTCTACTCAGCTCTTCTCCTTCTCTGACCTTCTCTTTTCCCCCTTCATCCTTCCTGCCACCACCACCCCCCCTCCAAGTTTCCAGTCATTGGCTCTGGACTATCTATACCAGAAGCCAAATTCCTGGAGACAGAAAGCTCATTGTTGCTTGAAGAAGGAAGATGATAAAGATGAGACAATCATTTCAATACATAATTAAAAATAAGCCAAACGAGGCAGCATAATAAGACAGATTCATGGTGCAACATATCTGCAGATTAACTGTTTGGGGAGAGTTCTCATTCTCCCCTTCCTCCAGCTGGCACAACGTGCCAGGTCTGTATTAATGGGCTGACCCAATCAATTCTCAAATTCCAGACAGATAGGCCAATGAAATATGATTTTCCCCCCTTGCCCTCTGTCCTCAATGGTTTCCAGTCCCAGCTAATGTAAATTGAACAATCCCCCCATTTAGAAATTACCTTCATAGGATTGTTTATGCCTCTTCCCTCCCTACTTTTGTTTCCAGCTACAGGGAACTCCTAAGTAGAAAATCAATAGGCGCTTTAATTACTGGCCCCCAATTCATCAGGGCCTCAGCTGTAATTACTCTGCCTGAGCCAAGAGCCTCGAGAGCCAATAAACTGAAACAGCCACAGAGCCCCAATGCCAGGCAATATGTACAGACTGGGGAGAGCCTGGAGCTCAGGTTATCAAGGAGCATCTGACTCAGCCTGGAAAGAGGCATTCAGAGGACGGCCCCAGCTACCTCCTCAGCTGGAGTCAGGGCTCTCTCTCTGCCATTCTCCCCAGGGCAGCTCAGTGAAGGTCCTAGAACTAGACCAGTGGAAAGCAGGAAGGGAGGAGAAAGGGAGAAGGGAGGTTGTTTTCTCTCATTCTATCCTCGTCTGACTCTCATTCTTTCCTCTGCTATGAAAGAATTGGAAACTAACGAGGTCACCCATTCATTGGGGAATGGCTGAACCAATGATGGTGTATTAATGTGATGGAATACCATTGTATTTCAAGAAATGCCGAAAGGGCCAGTTTCAGAGAAACCTGTGTGGATTAATGCAGAACAAGGTGAGCAGAAGCAAGAGAACAATTTATAAATAATAATAATATTCCAAATGAAAGAAGAAAACAGACACTTATTAAGGGCGTACTATGTGCCAGGCACTTCCTCAGTATTATCTCATTTAATCCTCACAACAATCCTGACAGGATTGAGGAAGGTACCTGAGAGGTAGGTGATATTATTCTCTCTATTTTACAGCTGAGGAAACTCATGGAGACAGAGGTTAAGTGACTTGCCCAGGGTCACAAAATTAGTAAGTGTCTGAGGCCAGATTTGAACTAGGTCTTCCTCACTCCAGACCCAACGCTCTATCCACTGGGCTACTTACAGAGAAGCAGCTTTGAAAAATTGCTTTGAAAAACTTAAGAACTCTGCTTAATGCAGTGATCAACCATTATTTGAGAGGACTGGTCATGAAGTATGCTCCCCACTTCCTGAAAGAGAGGAGATGAACTCAAGATACACAGTGAATCATAATTTTTTTTTTAATATGCCCAGAGCAGGAATTTGTTTTGCTTGATTATGCATATTTGCTACAAGAGTGTTTTTCATTGGGGGTTGAGAAGGTGTGAGGGAAAAGAAATAGATTTTTGTTCAGTGAAGAAACTAAAATTAATTTTTTAACAAATCCTTTGCCATGAGGGTTGATTTGCCTACAAAGCAGACATTAGATCTTCTCTTAGACAAAGGACCTAGGAGGAGGAGACAGAGAAGAAGTGGTTTATGTTTTCCTATTAGCAGAGCCTCAATAAGTTGTGTTTGATTTTTTTTTTCCCATTGAATTGATGTCTACCCTGATGAAATACCCTGAAGGCTTTCCCAAGCCAAACTAGATCCTAGTAGAACAGAGGGAGCTTACAAAGTAAAATGTTTCTGTTCCCTGAAGTCTGTTTCATATGCCTTAGATCTCCATCAACCTACCTCCAAGTTTCTGACCCTTTCATTGACTGGTGACAGATAAAGAGAAGCCAGATGATTTCCTGCCAAGACTGGCATAGACTCTTTTCACCTTCATTATTCTGTGGCGCCACAGTTTAGGCCAGATGGTCTTGAAGGAATCAGCTCAACCCTTTCCCTAAGAGTAATTATCCTTCTAGCTGGCAGCTATGAACTTCTCTTCTCTACTCCTAGCTCTTCTCCTTGGAACTTCATCAGTGGAATCTTAGACATCCAGGGAAGATCACGAGGCTGGTACATTCAAGGAGTCAATGCCACAACCTGAGACAGCCATTCTGCTATCACAAACAAATCGTAGGTCTAAGTTCAAGAGCTGAAAGTGATCTCAAAGAGCATTTGATCTAACCCTGCTATTTACAGATAAGGAAATGTGGGCCCAAGGAGATTAAGTGATTTTTTTTCAAGAATCTATAAGTGACAAATAGAATTGCTGAAAGCTATGTCTTCCTGGGTTAGTTGAAAATCATCTGTCACGATAGAGTTATTGTATTTTAGCTGGGCCTTAAAGGATTGATAGATAGTAATGTAAAAAAGGGAAAGGAGCAAATGCTAAATACAGGGGACAGGGTGAGCAAAGGTCTAGAGATAGGGGAGTACATCAGTTATTGATGGTGTTGAAGGTGGGGAGTGGTTCAGGTTAGCACAGAGTACATAGAGGGGAGTAATATAAGATAAGGCTAGAGAGGTAGCATGGAGTTAGATTGTGACAGGCCTTGAATGCCAAACAAAGGTGACTGAAACTCAGAAATAAGGAGCTCTGAAAAAAATAAATTAAATAGGAGTAATTCTCACCAAATATATGAACAAGAAATGTTATTCTAGAAGTGGTATGAAGGATAAATTGGAGTGGGAGGAAGACTGGAGGCAGGAAGCACCTAGTAGATGCTTTTAATTGTGTAATTAAGTGCCTTTTAATTGTATAAAGGGCTGTAGTAAAAGCTTATACAAAGGGTGGTAACAGTGGGAAGAGTGGGACAGATATGAGAGATGCATAGTACCTTGTATCTTTTAGGCACTTGATATATGTATACATATATACATATAAGTATATATATATATATATATACATATATATGTGTGTGTGTGTATGTGTATACAACGTGTATATGTTTATCTTTATACACATACATTCTTACACATACGCGCATTTGTTCAATTGAATTTGAGGAGGAAGAATCTATAGGATCTGGTAAGCCTCTGAGAAGAGAGAGCGAAGGAAGATTCAAAAGTACCTCTCATGGCATGAGTGGGGTGGATGGTATGGGTGTCAAAGATATATGTGTGATTTTTGTGGGGTGTGAGATTCAGGTGCTACCTGTAAAGCCTTTTCTGGATCCAAATCTATGATTCTAGAATTTCCTCGATGGTAAGCTACTTAAGGAAAAGACCATGTCTTTTGGTGGGGGTGGGGGAGGGGTTGGGGAGGTGGCTTTTCCTGAGGGCCTAGAACACTGCTTAGTAACAACAACAAATTCCCTCAGTGCCTAGAGCCTCCTTGCCTTAGCACATCCAAACAGTTCTGGGCCTTCTCGCCATGGAATACCACTTTGTAAGGCCCATCCTTTTCTCTCGTTGGTGAGTTCCTCCTGAGGCTTCCATTTCATAGAAAGGTTCAGGTCAGTCTTCATTCCCCTCCTGGCCCTGTTCCTGGCTTCTAAACCCCCAAACCATCCTGTTTAATTCTAGAACTCTCAGTGCTTGGGACCTCCTTTCTTTGCTGCATCATACCACCCCTGAGGCCTTCTCAACATGGAACATCTCACTGTGAGGCCCTGTTGCCTTCTCCAATTAGTCAGCACCTTCTGGATCCTCCATGTTGTGGAAGAGCCCAGAGTGACCTGGACTTTAGCAGCAGATAGATTCATTGCTCCCCTCAGCCCTACTCAGCTCCCTGAGGGCAAAGACTGGCCTTTTTGCCTGCTTTATGTCTCCAGGGCTTAGGTGCCTAGTACATAGTCAGCACTTAATAAATGCTTGTTTCCTTTCTCCTGGTATTAATAGTAACAATGAACAACAACCAACATGTGTATAGCTCTGAAGTTTACCAAATGCTTTACACAAATTTTCTCATTTGATCCCCACAAGAATCCTGTGAGGTTGGTCTCCATTTTGCAGATGAAGAAAATAGGTCTGAGAGGTAAAGTGACTTGTTATTACTGTCAATCAATCAACCAGTATTTATTAACCACCTACTATGAGGCAGGCACTGTGCAAGAAGTTACTAAGGCTGAACTTGAAGTTAGCTGCCAGAGTTTTCCTTTCTACCCTTGTAGCCACTCCCCCACTTCCCCACTTGCCTTCAAGGGCTGGGCCGAAATTACCAGCCATCTCCCTGGAAAGGTAAGGAAGACCCCAGTGAGGAAAATGTGTCCCCTCAGTCTGCTGACTTCTCTGTGCTAAGGGTCCAATTCATAATTCTTTGAATTCATTCCTCTCTAGTTATACTAGACCCTCAGCGCTCAAGGCCAGTCACAAATTGATCATCAGCTTCTCCCTCCAAAGGCCTCCATTCCTCTACTCAATGTGTTTCAGGCTGCAGGAGAGCTGGGCTGCAGCTGGCCTATTTGTGTGCCAGCCAGTGATTCGTGTCTGAGTGTGTAGCTATTGACCCGGCTGATCAATTTTTGAGTTGCCGGCAGCCAGGCCCATGAAAAATGACTTGGTTCCCCATCAGCCCCTAGACATTGGCCTTGGCTAATGCAAATTGAGCGAGTCTCCATTTAGGGATTGCTTTGATGGTGTGAATATCTGTGACCCACCTTTCTCTCTAACTGAAAGGATCCCCCAAGGAGAATATTAGAGCATCAGACTCCATCACCAGGAGAGTCGACTGTCCCGTGCCTCACCAAAGAGGAGACAAAACCCAGGCACAGGCTTTGCAAGAGGGTCATTGGCTCGTGTCATTTGTGTGCCCCTTTAGCCTTAGCTATGTCTGCCCTGTGTCATATTTGACCAAGAGAATGACACCCTTTACCTTCTCTGTTTAAACTAGTCAACACTGTTAGTGTAGTCACCCCAATCCCTCCAACCAAACAAGCCGGAGGAGGGATAAAGCTGGCCTGGAGAAGTCATAGTGCTGCCCCCTAGTGGATACCGGCATGTCAACAGATCTTCAAATCATGATACTCTCAAACCTAGCAGCCTCTGGGGACAGGACTAAGAAGATAAAGTGATAAATGCATCACTTTTGGAAGAGGATAGTGACTTCTGAACTGTTCATTGTGCATGTACACATGTGGGCACACACACACACACACACACACACACACACTATTAAAGTTCTGTTTCCATTTTATGTCAATTATATTCCTTTATTTGTACAAGACAGGTTAATGAAGACCCTCTCAGGAGAGAAGACTTTGAGGCTCAAAATAATTCTCCAGACAATTTAGGGACAATGAAAGGCCAGGGCCCAAAATAAAGGAAATTACAATTTAAACCAAATATCTCAAGAAAAATCTACACATTCTCTTTCTTGCTTCTTCACTTCTCTCCCCTGAACTGCTGCCCTGGCCTTCGCCACCTTGCACTTCCCTGATCATTCGTCTCATTTAAAGGCTCATTTTAGTTTCTGGATGAATAATCTCTAGAAGTCACTGCATTAGAAGAGTCTTTTTTACTGACAAACATGGCATTTTCCCTGAGGAGCCCCAAATAATTAGAGAACAATGTCTTCTTCATCTCTACAACAGACAAGCAGCCTCGTACGATGGATAGAATGCCAGATCTGGAGTCAGGAAGACTTGGATTCAAATCCCGCCTCTGATTCTCACTAGCAAAGTATAGGATTGGATGTGATCCTCATGTTGGATGAAGTGCTACTGTATTAATTCCCATCAGAGATGCGAGAAGGTAGGCAGGCAGCCAAGGCTACTACCATCCCCTTTTAGAGATGGGGAGACTAAAGGCCAGATGCAGAGCCCAACATCCCTGGGAGGCAAGAGGAACAGAATCTAGGTCTTATGTCACCTGTTACCATAGCTACGCCCTGCTAAACCTGGCAAATTCAGTTGATCTGTGAGTTCAGGAGGGATGTGCCAAGACTTGTCCTGCTTCTGATATTTTTTTCTGTTAGCGTGGATGAACTAAAACTATGATCCTACCCTAATGAACTTCAACTCTAAAATGAAAGGGAAAAGGATTTTCAGTCTCAGAGGATATAATGCTCCTCATCATTTGGTCACTACCGTAGATGTGGGATTCTCTGATCACGTTTCTGCTTTTTCTTACTCATTGACATTTGTCCCAGTTCTTCACTCAGTTAACCCTGACTGGCCTCTCATGTTACATCCAGAGAAGCCAAACTATTGTACGCTTGGGTCCTTCTCTGTCTTTATTTTCCTGCTCTGGTTCTCATTGCTCTCTTTCTCTGTCTCCCTCTGTCTCTTTCTGTCTCTATGTTTCTTTCTTTCTTTCTCTCTCTCTCTCTCTCTCTCTCTCTCTCTCTCTCTCTCTCTCTCTCTCTCT